>CAXKWD010000002.1:188518121-189718121 GCA_964059195.1 Ectobius pallidus
ATTATCTGAACTAGCAGGGGGGGGGAACTAATTCAGCTCATAGGTGACAGTTTAATAACCCCGTTCTACTCACGGGTAAGTCTTGTTTTACATAGAGATGTGGTTATTTAATCCTCACCTGTTGGTAGAATGGGTTTTTGCACTAGTTTTGATAACCTTTTCTCTACAAGTCTCTATATGAAATAAAATAGTCACCTGTGAGTAGGAAGGGATTATTTGTGTAGAATGGGGTTATGTGCTAATATTTTTCGAAACAGGGACTCTGCTATCAGTGCCAGAGTAGGAATTAGGAACGGCGGTTGTGGTTTGTGAATCACATAGGCTGTGGCGAACAACTCACACAGACGCCTTTTTAAATTGTGATTTATTATTAATTACATAACTTATCCCCTATTATGGATTTCTAGTGTAATGTATTCTGTGTGGTTGTCTATGGGTAATCTTCAACATTAGCTTAAGTTATCATGGCGGTGGTCAATGCCTCCCTAATGCGTCAGATGGAGGAGGCATATTTTGACTTCTACAGTGGTAAGAAGCTTGTGCATTTAGTTCAGTAATGATAGGGAAATTCTTGGTCAGTGACAGGTTTTATGATGGGAAAGTTTATGTTAGTTTAGGAGCAAATTGTTTTAGGTCGCGCTGTTCAGTATATTGCTCCTAAACTAACATAAATGTTCCTAACCTAACAAAACCTGTCACTGACCTAGAATATACCTGGAGGCACTACGGAAGTCAAAATATGCCTCCTCCATCTGATGTATTATTAGGGAGGCAGTGAAGGCCGCCATGATAACTTACGTTAATGTTGAAGTATACCTGGCTATGTTGTTTAGTTCATTGTTGCCTAGATCACAACATTGACTGATAGTTGGTAAAATATATAGAGAGTCTTCCAATATATGCAGGCCCAAGAGAGAGACATGTACTGAAAGGCATTCTCCAGTGCTTTTTTTGTTTGTGTGTATGTGTGTGTGTGTCCCTCCCTCCCTCCCTCCCGTCCCTGGAGCCCTTAACCATAGGCCATACTCTGGTCCCAACAACTATTTGGCGCATGCGTTCTACTGTGTCATGTGAATGTGAGAGTCATTCCATGTCAAATCAACTAACAGTCTAAACCTTGACCTGTCAGATTTGTGTGACTTTTTCTTCCTTCAGGTATTGTACTCCCCAAAACTAGTATAAATTTAAAATTTTTCTGGCTTTTGTGTTGTGAGTTACAAGGGTTTAAAAATCCAAAATACTACAATTTTCTATCGCTTTAAGATCATTATAAAATGCTGTAGCTAAAAAACTATTCCACCTAGAGAGCTCAAACTTGCACCGTTTTGTTTTCTCTAAAAAATCCCTTTAATTTGGTGTGTCACACCTAGCTATGTTTCCCCAAAATCTTTTTTTTTTTTAATTTCCAAAATACGTACCCTTGTTTTTTTGGGGGAAAAATTATATGTGTTGTCCACTCTAATTGACTACATGCATGCAAAATTTCAAGATGGGATCTCAACGGATTCTTAAAATTAAAAAAAAAAATTAAAAATTACTACCAGATTACATTTTATTTCTAGGCTATGAATACTAAGGTACATAATACTATCAAACCTAAATTATTTAGATAGCGTTCATATGTAACATTTCCCTCTTATTGTTTGTTAATTAAATGATGTGTAGTGTTGTTTTTAATGTAATTTTCATTATACCTGTAACTATACATAAGAAGGAAGAACAAATTTTAATTTATACACAACAATGAAATTTTGAACAAAGCCACTCACCTTGAATCATCCAAAACTCTTAGTAATATCAGCTCATATAGGCCTTGTTATAAATGGTAGAGGTTATCTTTTGCTTGGTTTTCCAGTATTATTTGTAATCATTTACAGAGAGTCCCATATAAAAGAAATGGGTGTTTTCACTGAGGGTAACACAATTTATAGGCCAATGTTTCTTTTTGATCTTTTAAGATATTTTTCCAAAGCAAGAGAAGACAACCTTTGTGATATATTGCCATAAAAAGGCACTAAATTGGGCATTATTCAGGTACCGGCCAACCGATTTGGTCCAATATCAATAGACTTCTTCCCATGGACATTACAAATGCGTATACAAAGTTTCATGAAAATCCGATAAAGTGTATTTGAGTTATCGTCCCTTTAAAAGAGACACTAAATTGGGTTTTACTCCGGTACCGGTCTACTGATTTGGTCCAATATGAATAGGGTTCTTCCCATGAGCATTATAAATATGTATACCAAGTTTTATTAAAATCCGATTAAGCGTATTTGAGTTAAGGCGCATACAGACACAAGGACTAATGTACGGACAGATGGACAGACATTTTCCCGTCCCCCACACAATCTCATAAAGTACCATACTGACACTTAATAAACAAAAGTTATGTAACTTACCGTTAACCTTTGAAAACGCCAAAAATGACAGATCCTTCTAAGCAAAATGGGTGCTAGAAACAAAAGTGCTAGTGATAAAAATGTGAAAAATTTAGTTTTTTACTCCCAGATACATATAGAAACAGAAAATGTGTACTTAAAAGTAAAATAATTAATATATCAGCAACAGTCATTTTATTATTGGCTGATTTCATATAGATTGACCCTTACATAAGTTCATGTTATTAATAATCAATAAATCAATGCGCAGCCATTCCACGGAAAGTGATCCTGAAGTGTCCAGACCGTAACAACCTTTTAATATTAATTAAAATATATGCCATCACTGAAAAATTATGAAATCAATTTTGAGAATTAGTTCTTCAGTAGACTAGTACTGAAAATTAATTTCATAATTTTTCAATGATGACATATATTTTAAATTAATATTAAAAGGTTGTTACGGTCTGGACACTTCAGGCTCACTTTCCGTGGAATGGCTGTGCGGCTGACTTGTTTTTCATCAAACAGAAAATGTACCTTAGATAAAAAAAAAAAAAAAAAAGTTGAAATACTTCTCTTTGCATCGCTTCTATCATAGCATGTGTTTGTCAACACAACTTCTGCAATCTGCCTACTTGAACCTTTACGAGTGAAGTTAAAAACATTAAAACAATACTGTATTGTTAAAACATAATAAGGAATAGTTCGTGGTTAGAATTAAGGTTATGTGTGTTTTAAGTCATTTATTTCATGCTAAACATAACTTACGTGTTCTTTCATTTTTATGATATTTTTGTCATTACAAGTAATACATTTTCGTGTGATATTGTATGTCTTATTAAGCATATAAGTAATTATTTCATGTAACATTGAATATTTTTATGTATTTTACAATTCAGAGAGCAGCCATATTGAATGTTTATGAATGTAGTGTCATTAGACTACCTCCAGGATGTGCTGCGATCGATTCAATATAGTTCAATTCAATGTTGCCAACCATGCACCAATTTTTTTGAATCTTTTCTTATGACGTAAAATGTTAGTAAAATATCAAGTTTTGTTATTTTTTGCATTTTTTATTCTAAATTTCTATATAAATTTAAGAAGTAGATGACAAAATATTGTTCTACAAATGAACGTAGAAAGTTCCATTCACTACTAGGAGAGTTTTTCTTAATGACGTCGTAGATAAATCATTCTGCATTTTTCCTATATTACATTGAAATGCGCAGTTTAAAATTAATAATTTATATATTAAAATAATGTGTTTTCTTCCCGCTATTCACTGTCGTATTATTTTTTATATATTGACCGTGTGGTTATTGAATTATGTCAAATCTTTTGTCTAAGTTATAGGGACTTTATATTGCCAAATATTATGGCAACTCTTTATTACACCATTGAATATTATTTATTGGCCAATTTTAATATTGGCGCTAGCTCTTCTCCAATAACATTTTACATGGTGTAATTTGTTCGGAATATTCTCCAAAATTCTCTACTGCGTAATTTGTTTCTTTAAATATCCTTAGGGCTTCAGCCCTGCGCGTCAGTTTTCAGTCAGTTTGTCGTCAGTCCGCATCAGTCTTCAGTCTGTGTGTTATCCCCGCTGGCTGCTTATGGCGGCCGGCGGGCTTTCAGTCTGGCCACGTCAAGTTATTCACATTAATTTCTTCACATCGTCAGTCACTTAGTGCAGTCAGTTCACAAAGTACTTAATATTCAACGTCACTCATTGTTTAGTCGTCAAAGCAATTAGTTGCTTTCAGTGCACGTGTGTTTTCTTCAACTGTAGAACAAAGAAACTCAAGAGATCATGGACATCTCAACTAGTGTGGGATAAATCTTTATAGTGTCTCAAATCACAACCTACATAAATCAACAACATTACACATTAACTTTACGCAATGTAGGTTATTTACGTCAAGTTATTCACATTAATTTCTTCACATCGTCAGTCACTTAGTGCAGTCAGTTCACAAAGTACTTAATATTCAACGTCACTCATTGTTTAGTCGTCAAAGCAATTAGTTGCTTTCAGTGCACGTGTGTTTTCTTCAACTGTAGAACAAAGAAACTCAAGAGATCATGGACATCTCAACTAGTGTGGGATAAATCTTTATAGTGTCTCAAATCACAACCTACATAAATCAACAACATTACACATTAACTTTACGCAATGTAGGTTATTTCTCTTCACCCACATCATCATACAACTTTGCATCTGCAAGTTGTGTAATTCACGCTTTGTTCTAACATATAACTCTATGCGGCGGTCGTGTTACACAATATGACACAAACACTCAAGTGCTAAGTACATTTAGTGCTCAGTGATTTACTTCACCAATCTCAACGCCGCAAAACACATAATGACTATGTGCATACAACGTGCAAACTTAACTTGTTAATATCTAATCAATAATGTATAGGTGTACCTAACCTATCATTCACTGTATTGTGACAATCGGCTACATCAAGTGTTTGGACTGTCTAGAATCTTCACTTCAATGTCCAACGCTTAATTTCTCTCTCAAGTCACATCAAGAATCAAGAATCACATCAAGAATCAACACTTCAAGGTTCAAGAGATTGTGAACAACTAAGTGACTGTGATTTGTTTATGTTGTACATAAGCTCATAATTTCTTTAGTGATCTCTTTATATATATATATAATTTTACATGCAATTTAAAGTGTTCGAGCGTTTAATAGAGTGAATAACAAATAACACGCTCCAGTGTTCAATTGAATAAATTATATTAACTTCACATTTTTGTGATTTTTTATTTATATTTGGTTTCGTAATGTAGGGCAAAATTTATTGTTCCCCCTTTTCCTTATACAGTCCTATTAGAGGTCCCCTAACCCTACAGTATACACAAAACTGGCAAGAAATTTAAATAGGCCACGAACGCTGTAACCAAATGCTCAAGACTGAGGACAATGGCAATTTGCTACCCACCTCAAGAGCAGAAGGAACTTTATGGAGAAGGAGCCAAGAAAGGGGGGATACAAAAAGATGATTAGTTGCTGACAAGGTTTTGACACCATGGTTCCCCTCCAAGACCCTACATCAGGTGAGGACAAAAGGTTGCTCTGTGACGTTAGTGCAGGAAACTTGTGTGATTAGTTTTGAAATGTAGGCTTTATTGAACAGAGGGGTAGAGAGGGACATTAGTATTGTGGCAGGGGAGCGCTCTTGCTTGACGTCACACACTGTGACTTGTGCACTTCCTTCGCTGACATCATCACAGGATGAAGTTGTCTTCCACTGCGTACACCTATCTATCAAAAAATCCAAGTTACATTAATTCCAGTGTAGTAGGCCCACTCATGATAGACTACTCTAAATATAAGTATTTCTTCCATTATTTGGTTAATTTAAATTGATTTGAAATGACAATTTGGGTTCAAATGGAACAGGGCTTCAATTTCTTCTTCTTCTTCTTCTTCTTCTTCTTCTTTGTCTTCGTCGTCTTCTTCTTCTTCTTCTGACCTGACTATTCAGTAGCCTACAATATAATTTTTCATTGCCGGTAATGTTGAGTTCAGGTTTTGAGGAACTTAAGCGACATGTTGTTTGTTATTAGAATCAAATTGAGTGGTTATTATGTAAGTTAAGAAGCCAGTAAAATATTTTGTGTGCTTAGTTAGTATTAACATAATTGGAATTTTTGTTTTATAGATCTGAAGGTGTTAAGGGTGCTGTTATTGGAATTGATCTTGGCACAACTAACTCATGTGTGGCTGTTATGGAAGGAAAACAGGCAAAAGTAATAGAAAATGCAGAAGGCTCAAGGACAACACCATCAGTCGTTGCATTCACGAAAGGTTTGTAAAATCTAGTGTTCTGAACTGTGAATGTTATAGACCAGCGTTTCTCAACCTTTTTGAACTCGAGGACCTCTAAAATGTCTAAACAAATTGACGGACCCCTAATTGTACATCCCATTTTTAAAAGAAGGGCTATATTATTAATATTTGGGGTATTAATTATAGGTCATTATAACGAAATATGTGAAAAAATGTACTTCTTTACTTGCCACTTGTTTTATGATATTTTTAAATTATGTCTGGGGACCATCCGCACCATCTTCACGGACCACTGGTGGTCCGCGGACCATAGGTTGAGAAACACTGTTATAGACTATAAAAATGGTAACAGCATGTAGCATTATAAACATATGATATGCAGTCTGTATTTTTGATGTAATGTAAAATATTGTTTGGATTGCAACTTGTAACAAAAATTAATGGTTCATAGAAACTGATTCATATGTCTTTTGCCAATATCACTAGAATCTTGTAGTTTTAGAGCTCCTTCATGCTAGGAGGCAGTAACAACTCTGCAGGCTTGCCAATCTAGATGCAAGCTTATTCTGCAGTAGGGTCAATCCATACCAAGTGGTCCAGGAAAAAAATAATCAGTTGCTTGACCATCTCAGAAAAAATTTATATTTGCTGGATGAATTCCCCAATGTTTGGTAGTTTCAAAAATATTTTTAAAAAATATTTATTGTTTATTGTTTTGAAACGGCAGCCATTTTTGTTCCAGGCCGCATGCGTTTTTTGGCATTTGTAAGCATCTGCATTTTTTAAAATTTTTCAGTAGTGGATTGTCCTAAGCCTTTCAGATAAAATGCATTTAGTTCAACACACTCTGGCCTACAAATTAACATCATTATCACTTAGCTGAATGTATTCTTTAATATATTTTTAATAGTTCAAAGTTCTCAGCTACAAATTAAAAAAACTCAATTTTTGAACAGTATTTTTCCAAACAAAGAGTGACTTCTCAGCTTTAATATTTTTTGTGCTATTACTCTGTATAGTATAGTTACTTTTTATAGAGTATCAATGGTGTGCAGCTTACACTTAAAAAATTACACTATTTTAAAAAATGGATTTTTTGAATTTTTCCACTTTCTGGCCTGCAATATCTTTGTTGGGGGACCAGATAAAAATCTGAAAATTACACAGTTAATAGATCTTTATGATATCAAACTTCAGTATAAATTCCAACTTTGAGATTCAATTGGAAGTATGGGAAAAAAAATTACAAACATGAGTCAAAAATACGTTTTTAACATCTGCGATATCTAGGCTAATGGAATAAAATATATCAATTACAGTATATAATTTAATCATATCTATGATTACTTATTTTTTTTATTGAAAATGAGTCAACTACTTACATTATATTGTTATCATGTTATTTGTTTTTAGTACATCGCTCATTGAACATTTGAGAAATTTCTTCACTCAGTTTGGGTGTGAGATTAAAAGTTCGCCCAGTCACAGTTGTAAATTCCATGGGAGACAGCTTCTCAACTTTTTTAAAAGATGTCCTTGGTCCTGGAGGGTGGTAAAAAAAAACATGCACATCTTGGTTTTGACAATCAATATTATCAACTTCGGCAATCCACCACTATTCATCGTAAACACAAGCCACTATGTCTTTATTTTGAAGAGCCAGTTGTACAAGTTTTCCACACTGATGAAGTCCACTATCAGGCGATGTTGATGTGATCTTACACTTCAGCAAGTCGTGTGAATGGGGTACAAAACAATGAAAATATTGAGTGCCTTTAATCTTCTGACAAGTGTTGAACCTTTCCTTCAAGACATTGGCATAGACTTCTTGTATTTCCTCACATTTTACAAAACCATAGGTAATTCCTTTTATATGTTCTTTACAGAATTTAAACATCTCTTGAGGTGTTATGATATGATTGTCATCGGTCCTCTGCAGGTCCTATGTTTTTGTATAATGTGAGGAAATTCAAGAAGTCTATGCCAATGTCTTGAAGAAAGGTTCAACACTTGTCAGAAGATTAAAGGCACTCGATCTTTTCATTGTTTTGTACCCCATTCACACGACTTGCTGAAGTGTAAGATCACATCAATATCGCCTGATAGTGAACTTCATCAGTGTGGAAAACTTGTACAACTGGCTCTTCAAAATAAAGGCATAGTGGCTTGTGTTTACGATGAACAGTGGTGGATTGCCGAAGTTGATAATATTGATTGTCAAAACCAAGATGTGCATGTTTTTTTTTACCACCCTCCAGGACCAAGGACATCTTTTTAAAAAGTTGAGAAGCTGTCTCCCATAGAATTTACAACTGTGACTGGGCGAACTTTAAATCTCACACCCAAACTGAGTGAAGAAATTTCTCAAATGTTCAATGAGCGATATACTGAAAACAAATAACATGATGACACTATAGTGTAAGTAGTTGGCTCATTTTCAATTAAAAAAATAAGTAATCATAGATATGATTAAATTATTTACTGTAATTGATATATTTTATTCCATTAGCCTTGATATCGCAGATGTTAAAAAACGTATTTTTGACTCATGTTTATAATTTTTTTTTCCATACTTCCAATTGAATCTCAAAGTTGTAATTTATACTGAAGTTTAATATCATAAAGATCTATTAACTGTGTAATTTTCAGATTTTTATCTGGTCCCCCAACAAAGATATTACAGGCCAGAAAATGGAAAAATTCAAAAAATCCATTTTTTAAAATAGTGTAATTTTTTAAGTGTAAGCTGCTCACCATTGATACTCTATAAAAAGTAACTATACTATACAGAGTAATAGCACAAAAAATATTAAAGCTGAGAAGTTACTCTTTGTTTGGAAAAATACTGTCCAAAAATTGAGTTTTTTTAATTTGTAGCTGAGAACTTTGAACTATTAAAAATATATTAAAGAATACATTCAGCTAAGTGATAATGATGTTAATTTGTAGGCCAGAGTGTGTTGAACTAAATGCATTTTATCTGAAAGGCTTAGGACAATCCACTACTGAATAATTTTAAAAAATGCAGATGCTTGCAAATGCCAAAAAACGCATGCGGCCTAGAACAAAAATGGCTGCCGTTTCAAAATAATAAACAATAAAAAATTTAAAAAAATATTTTTGTGACCACTAAACATTGGGGAACTAACCCAGCAAAGATCAAATTTTTCTGAGATGGTCAAGCAACCAGTGCTGGACCACTTGGTATGGATTGACCCAGTATCAATATGGATTTAGAAGAAAAGTTGAGAGAAACTCAAATCGTGGTTAGCTATAATGACAGTTTTATAAAAGTGTTTTTTTTCATATTATTCAGTAAAACTGTCGTTAACAGGAATCCACAGGACCATCAAGAAAATTCTCTTAAAGACCTTCAATGCAGGCAGATTTGAAAAAAATAATTTAGGCATAGTCTAATGGATTAAACTAATGTTCTGTAGTATACATAAGTAATATTTCATTACCTTTTATGCAGACCTGCTTGAGTGTAGCATCTTAGCATCCTAAACTTATTCCTGCTCCTCAGAAAACACACGAACATTCCTGCAAATTACTGATGGTCTGCATCTAGTTAGTAAACAGAAACATATTATTAACACTTTCTACACCATGCCCATACGTGATACGTTCCGCATTTTATTCCCGCGTGAACCAAGACCGTATCCCTTACGTTGCGCGCGTTCCCGTGCTAAGCAATGGGAGAATACTGGTGTAATACAGGATTTGAACAGATAAACATGAAGCTTAGTTTATGAACTTCCCAACAGAGTGTGCTTCATACACTTTTATCGATTCTTGTATCAATTTATATCGACTTTTTTTATCGAATTTATATCGGCCTACTGCGATTACCAGAACATCAACAAGAAGATAGGTTAGCATTCATGAAGATGTCCAAGAATATCACACACGTGTTAATTACTAGACAATATGCAACCAAAATGTTGTCAGCATTCTATATTATGTATTTTTTCAGTAATTTTAGTTAGTACTTTTGCAATAAAAAGGTTTTAAACCCTCCAAACCTTGAAAAAATTATTTCCGAAAAAAGTAATTCCTCAAAAGAGCCTCCCATTTACTTGCCTGTGATATATTTATATGAGAGTGAATACAATAAAGAATATCATTTCTAGAAAGAGGAAGTTTCAATTTTCTCGCGTAAGTAATTAATTATTTTGTAATGCATTTGGATGTTTTTAAAAAAATCGCAAAATTGGAAGAAAACGCCCGGTTCACAGGATGAAAACGCTGAAAAATGGCGCGGTGTGGAAAGTGTTAATACTGTACAAGAAAACGGCAAGAAATTTTGGGATGTACTTTGGACTCTGCCATGCACTGGAGTACACAAATTAAATGTAATATATGTAAAAGAATATTTTATATAATGCATTCACTAAATAGACTAAAACATTTCCTTCCTATTAAACTAAAGCAGATTTTAGTGTAAACTCTATAGAGTAATGCCACATTTAGACTATTGTGGTGTCTTGTTCACCAACCGAAGTGTTGAATTGTCCTGTAACCTTCTACAATGCACCTTATGTAGCCGGCTGTTTGTGGTGAGTTATGGAGATTCCTGAGTTGCATAAGGGGTTGCTTTTCATGAGGTTTGATATTTTGAGTCCTATTTTTAAAATACAGTCATTTACTATTGGATAGAATGTTGGTTATCCTTCAGTCCTTTTCTTTCCTAAATAATATGCCTCTGTGCATATAGGTAATATATCTGTAGACTTAATATTGTTCAGAAACACAATTACCATACATCAGACAGCTATGCAATCTTGTGACTACTATGCTGCAGTTTTCTTTATTGATTTTGATAGAGGAGTACAGCTGAGGCCTACCAAAAATTGTATGCTTTTTTGAAAATAGGTATTCAGCCTTACTAATAATCTATCTGTAACCATTATCCCAGAGATATAAACAGCCTAGGTGAAAAATTTACTAATAATCCTTGCATAAAAGGCTGAATGTGTGCAACGCTTTACACAGCTTAACACCGTTGTGTAAACTTATATATAAATAAAAAAGATGGCCAATGTCTGTAAGAGCCAGTCTTTTCATAGATGTCTGAGATAGAATTTTGAGGTTATGCATTCATTCTTAAGATAATTTGTTAGGAAACATTCTCTGCTTCTTTTGCAGAATTATTAACATCATTCCTTGTTTGCGGATTGTTTTTTCATACTTTCATTCACAATTACAGTTTTCTTAAATTAGTTCATTGAATCACTGAAACTAGATTTTCCCATTGCAAACGACATACTGCTGTTTGTTCACTGTTTGGATAGATGGAGACACTTTTGGACTGCACCCACATTCTTCCTTTACTGTTGTGAGTGAGAAACGTCATCCCCGGCATGATGAGTTTGATGAAGTTTCTCATTCAAATGCAGTGTAATCCTTGGCGGTTCTACAGGGATATTAGTGACATGGCGTATGTAGAAGTTGTGTGGTGATAAAGCCAACAGCCATTCAATGCACATATAAGCAACTTTTATTAGTAGGGCTAATAATGTACTGCTTTGTGAAGAAAATTTTTTTCACCTTAATATAACAAGTAAATGAAAGTTGTAGACAGAAGGTAGTAGTTTCTCTCCTATTTCTGAAGTCTAAGAAAAGCATGAAATGGAGCAAAGATTTATGTCGCTGTTAAATTGTGCCCTATTCAATCTGTTTTAGGTCTATAAATTTCTAAACACTGATACGAAAGTTTATTGCTTTTTTTTTTAAACTGCAGGGACATAGGAGGCAATAAACACATAGGATGTCTGAAAAATTCCCTAATAGAGAACCAAATCCAGCAGGGAAGCTTTACATTACATTCAAGGAAAAGAAAGAAACCGACTACATAGTACAGTATTCCAGCATGTTGTACTGTTCTTGCACTGTAGCATTGCATAAAGAAAAATGTTTCAAACTGTTCCATACATTAAGGCATTTTTAGCAGATTTGTTGATTACAGTAATACAATTTTATTCAGACATATTTTATTTATTTTGAGATACGTGTGGCTATTTAAACAGAGACTAAGATGATAGTTTTGAAGAGCAGGTACTAGTGTGAAAGTCTGTTCTACAGAAGTTCAGCCTCCAAAGCTGTTGGTCTATCTGTCTGTACATACATGATGCCTGCAAAATCTACTTAATGCAGAGATCTGAAATTTTAAACGTAGATGGACTGAAGGATGGGCGAATGCACCTCAAAGCTGGAGTTTTTATTTTTTGCTTTTGTTCATGAGTTATGAATGAAAAATGGGCAGAAAACTTGTACCTTTTGCGCTTCTGAAGCATTAGTTTTCAGTAATACATTTCAATTGTCAAATCAATTGCAGGTGGCTTTGCCTATTTTTGTCATACCTTGGAAATAAAAGCATCATGATCGCTTGAATTTTGTAAGCCCACCCTGGTCAATTCATTTGTTTATAAAGTCAAGGCATGCACACTTCTGAACTTTTCAGTATAGACGGAAGAGGGATATAAAATATAGGCCTACATGGGCAAACATTGTTCAATTCGGACGAAACTCACTATGCAGGGGTTTTCTGGGCCAGGGAACTTGAATCTGAGGTTGTTTTTCCCATACTGTGCTTTCTAATCGTGGAATTCACTTCAAAGCCGGATTTTTAGCTGATTTGTTAATTATTAATCCTTTAGTTTAGGCTTATCAGTGTTTTGCAAGCAAGTGTTAATAAATATGTTTTTAATTATTTTGCTCTTAATTTTTAATCTTCCAAGTAATTACCGTGGGCGTAGCCACAGGACCTGCTGGTGTTAGATATTTGGTTATGCTTGTCGCCATGGAAAGACAGGCAGCTGGCAAAATTCAGAAGTGAAATAAGGTATAAAATGTAAAGACATGACAATTGTGGAGTATTAAAACTGTGGTGACAGTTAGATTGAGAAGTGTTTTAATAATTTATCAATCAGAATGCTGAATTTGCAGAGAGAAGAAAAATAATGAATATGAATTTTAAAAAGTTGTACTTGAAATTCATATTTCACAGATGGAGAAAGATTAGTTGGAATGCCAGCTAAACGCCAGGCAGTTACAAATTCAGCCAACACATTTTATGCAACAAAAAGGCTTATAGGAAGGCGGTTTGAAGATCCAGAAGTTAAGAAAGACATGTAAGTGTATTAAATAGTTCAAAGTGTAATTTTAAGTTCTTAAGCCTCAAAATAAATTTTAGAGCTGATTTATAATTGTAATTACACAAAATTTTTATATATAATAGCCTACTATAAATAAAACATTGATTGTTAAATGCTGTAAAACTATTTTTTGGAGCTAATGACTTGTGGAGATGCTTCATTGGCACCCTCCCACTGTATGGACTAAGGAATTCCTCTAAATTCTTTGAGAACGCACATCATGAACATTTTCTTGGCTATTCCGTTCATACGATACATATTTGCTATTGACCCATAAGGTATAGCAATAACTTTCACAGTTAACATTAGGATAGTGAAAAAAGAGTTTTGAATTTATAGAAAGCTTTACAGTTATCCTTAGAACTATTAACATAATGAAGGCACCAAAACTAGTTCAGGTAAACTATACCAAAAGTGAAGTTTAGTGTTTACTTCAACTCACTATACAGGGTGTCCACGCTAGAGGGATCGAGAAGTAAATGCTCGCCAGTTGAAACGAGATAAGGATATTGCTGCATTCTGCATATGACAGGAAAGGGAAACTCTCCGAGATTGTGCAACAATGTTTTCAGACCCCTCCACGCGCATGCGCGTCAAGAGCTTTCGTCTATCAATATCGTCTATCAATAAGTGATAATGTCTAGTGAACAGAATGTATTGGTAACATAAACTTGTACTGTTACTTGATACAAACTGACCGAGTTTCAGATGATGTTCAATACAACTCGATATGTGCACCTTTTGTGGCTCTGCACACATCTAAACGGTATTCAACTTCCCGCCAAGTGTTCTCTAGCATTTGTGGAATCACAAGCGCTACTGCATTTGTGATGCGGCCCCTCAGTTCCTGCAAATTTCTTGGTCTGTCTCCTTGATAAACAACGTCCTTAACATATCCCACATGTTTTCCACATGTTTTCCACTGCGCGATCGACTACTGAATGGCGCCTGGCTTTCTTTCAAGACGAAAGCTCTTGACGCGCATGCGCGTGGAGGGGTCTGAAAACATTGTTGCACAATCTCGGAGAGTTTCCCTTTCCTGTCATATGCAGAATGCAGCAATATCCTTATCTCGTTTTAACTGGCGAGCATTTACTTCTCGATCCCTCTAGCGTGGACACACTGTATAATCATTATGTTAGATAACTTCACTGTGTTAATTTTCAGTACAATTTAATATCGATAATTTGTAGTTCCTTTAGGTCTAAAGTCGAGAAAGGCAATGCTGAGAAATAAATAATATATATTTTTTAGTTTAAGCTAAAACGGTGAACAATACCGTACCATTTGTATTACTTAATGAAAGTAGTCTGTGCTCTTGCTGGGTATAAAAACTATGACCATACAACATTTCAAGTCAATCAGTTTAGTTGTTTTTATAGCAAATTGGAGACAAAGACCACTATATATATTTTTTTTTATATATATATATATTTTTTTTTTTTTAATATTAGCAATAACTTGCAATTTCGGCAGCATATATTAATTCAACTCCAGATGCTTTTCAGATCATTTATTTAACTACAAAGTAATTAGAGCATTGTTATGTGGCTATATCATATTAAATTACCTACATTTCAACACAAACTCCGGGCCGCCCTCAGGTGACTGCAGGCAGTGGGGTAAGAGCAGTCACCTGAGGAGGCCCGGAGTTTGGGTTGAAACGTCATGAAGTTTAAAACACGTGATCCACTGAAGGTAGTTTATTGTGATGTGGCTGCATAATGCTGTATACTGAAAATTAGGACCAGCCATGACAAGTTCGTTAAATTAGAACATTATCAGCCAGTACTACCTCCTCCCGATGCATTATGCCTGTTGCTCACGGTCAAATTGTTTCGTTAAATTTATTGTACAACAAATTTAAGCAAACGTTTAAACAAAACCACCTTTGCTAACGGTCAAATGAGTCATCAAATGGATACTAGCAAATGATTCTCCCTCTGTGTACTAAATTTCGCAACATCGTAGTATTACCCTGCCACCTAGTGGTAGACTCCTGTACTCTAAAGTTTCAGCTACTCATACTCTGCTGGAAATGGTAGTTTGTTGTATCGTTTACATTAAAAGACAACAATTATCCAGATTAATTGGGATGGGACAAGATCACATTATTAAGATAATTTACAAAACTTATAAATAATTTATTTCAGTGTTATGATATTTACGAAAGACAAATATAACGTGCTGTTTAAGCTCCGCCCACTCGATATTCACATTTTGTTTCTCCGCGCAGCATGGCGACAAACTATCCTTGTATATTGTCGCCGACACTCCCGACCATACCAAATATTAAAAATGCGGAAGTGCCCCTTGTAAAAAAATATTAAAACTGTGAGTGTGTCCCTTGTACCTAATATTAAAAATTCGAGAGTGCCCCTTGTACCAAATATAAAAAATTCGAGAGTTCCCACAGGTTTGCCTTGTACCCAACAGTTTGTCAGCCTGTGTATCCTCGAAGAATTCACTAGATCGTGGTATAAAAGAAAGTGCTTCGCTGGGGGAGGGCTATTTCTCATGCGACGATGCACCTTATATTTGGTTTTTGCCATGATTTTATTAAAGTTGTCCTTTAAATCTGCCGAACATTAATACTTTAGCTATTTATAATTATTATTGTAATTTTATACATTTCACATCCTGTTGTTTCCTTTGCCCTGTGTATTTGAATTTTTCATATAAAAGAAAGCAAACAATGCGTGAAGCTTTGAAATATTAAAATCATACATTGTTTACGATCATTTAAAATAATTATGAAAGAAAAAAAAATTACTATACCAAGAATCGAACCCGAGACCTCTAGCTCCACAGTCTAGCATCCTACCACAAGGCTATGAAGGAATGATGGAAGCATGCATGAATCGTGCATATACAAATACGGCTCCTATGCCATCCCGCTTCGAATTTTCATTTCGTTTTTGTATGGCAACAAGTCGTGTTCTCGTCATGATTTTTATACTAATCCGTTCGGAATAACGATATCTACACAGGTATATACCCATGCTATTTTGATGTAGTTGCTACGCTAGGAAAAGAAGAATATGTGAGCAAGGAAAATGGCTGCACTGCAATCTTTTGGCTTGCAGACAGCAAGTTCTCCACAATGCCGCCCGGGGCGCGGGCTGTTCACGTTCGTTGCGCTGATTGGCTTTTGACAGCCTTTTTGCTAGAATTAGAACAAGTCCTATATGCCGACGCGAATAACCAAACGCTTGACAAAAGGCGAATTTGATCGTTAGCAATACCAATTTGTTGAAAAGTGATAGTTGTGCAATAAATTTAAAGAAAAATTTGACCGTGAGCAACAGGCATAACTTCCAGATAGCTTAACCAAACTGCTATCGGGAAGAGTGCAGTAACATTTTGTAACTTGGATAGTATACCAGTGAGCACCAAAGTGTGTTTCTTGTAGTTCAAACAGCCTCCGCTAGGTGTGACAACTTGATCATAGTATCTTTTTCTATTTGTACAATGAAACTACCGTACATCAGAACATATTGTTTTAAGTACATTAATCAATTTGTGCAATTCTATATATACAGTATTTTAAGGACCATGAGACGCTCTGGACCATAAGACGCACCTTAATTTTAGGGTGGTAATTTAAAGGAAAATAAATTCAATGTGATTCTAAATGAAATATTTTAAAGGGAATGATTTACTTCATTACATAAGCAGATTATAACCTTGTAGGCCTACAATGGATTTAGTGTAAATCACTTCTAACTTAAAACCTGCAGGGCATCGCTAAATTTTAAATGAACTGATTTCTCAAGAGAGACTGAAAATACTTTTACACCCTCTAACCCTCAATTCAGCATGTGGTAAGTGTAACGGGACAAGGCTGTTTAAAGGTCATTGTATTCATTTAAACTACCCGGCGAAGACATTCCTTTTGTATAAAAGAACTCAACATTCCTTTCTTTTCGCATTGTGTACCTGGCTTCCAGCTACCCTCATTTTACGATTGTGACAAGTGCAGTGATGTACAGTCTGTGCTAAAACTGTCTTATCGTTTACAACACCTTGTGTATAACTATGGAATTCCAGCAATATTTACCATAATTTTAATTTTTTAGTGTACTTCGGACCATTAGACGCACCCAACTTTTAAGGCTCTGTTTTCAAGGTAAAAAAGTGTGTCTTATGGTCCGTAAAATACGGTAATACAAATGTGTTCCTAAAACAGCATTATTGTATAAGTTAAACCTTGCAGCATCAATTCTGAAAGTCAGGTGGCTACGAATCTCCAATGAGCAGCCATTTTGTTTCCATGTAGTCTGACTATCTGGAAGTCAGCTATCTTCCTGATAGCTTGACTGGGAGTTGACTTGCAGACAGTTTTTGTCGGGTGATTCTTGACCAACTTTCAGGTACCTGGGAGATAAATATTTTATTGGGAGGTGTTAGTACTGGCCCTATATTTATTAAAAGTGCTGGCAGACAAATATTTATCCAGAGGTGATAGTACAGGTCCTATATTTTTTATCATTGACATCGTATTTTCATAAATTGTATGAATTACATAATTTTAATTAAATTGTTAGACTTACTATGTTTTTAAAATGATTAAAACAAACCATAGATTTGTGAACCTTATCTTACACATGTAGATTGGAACTTTAAATCTGCACTATTTGAAGTGTTACATGCTTCTAGATTTGCATTTTATTGTATTGTCAGTTTGTGTTTCTACTGTTGCCTATAAGAATTTCATACCCACAAAAGTATTGCACGTGGTTAGTTCATTGCCAAGCCTTTTGCAGTCATAATTTTTACATTAATCTTTTTTGCAAAATTATGTTTCATTATTTTTCAGCATTGTGTAAAAAAAGTATATTTTATTATGAACTGCTTGATTAATAATATGAACTATAGTGTGGTGCAAAGTGCAATAAGCTTATTAAAAGTTTCCAGCAGCATACTTCTGCAATTTTATAAGATTTTAATATGTATAAAAAAAATGTTAACATGTGTTCTGCAAATATTTACTCATTATAACTTCTGGTATATTACAGGAAAACTTTGTCGTACAAAATAGTTAGAGCTTCAAATGGAGATGCTTGGGTGGAAGGCACAGACGGTAAGATGTATTCTCCAAGTCAGATTGGTGCTTTCATATTGATGAAAATGAAGGAAACTGCAGAAGGCTATTTGAACACACCTGTAAAGAATGCTGTTGTAACTGTGCCAGCATATTTTAATGACTCCCAGCGACAGGTATGAACTTGCTTTTGTTTCTTTAAATTGGGTTTTTATTTCCAAAGTGTTATTTTCTTGAGGTCTCTGTGTAGTAATTTTGATACCAATTTTGCCAGCCTTTTTACTTTTGCACAAAAGGATTTTCACTATTGCTGTAAATCCTCTAGTTCTATATATACAGCAAACACACCTAAGGATTTTTGTGCATACTTTCTAAGAAGGGAATAATTATTACACTAGAATATAAATAGACAGGAGCTTTTGAACCTTTTATTTCACTTCAGTAGACAAATAAATAAAGGTTGCTCTGAAAGATTGCAAGACTTCATTTTGTAATAAAACACACCAATTAAAAGATTTTTTCTCCTTCCTTTCTTTCTTTTTTCTTTCTTTCTTTTTTTTCTTTCTTTCTTTTTTCTTTCTTTCTTTTTTCTTTCTTTCTTTTTTCTTTCTTTCTTTTTTCTTTCTTTCTTTTTCCTTTCTATCTTCACAAGGAGACTCCGCGCTCTGTACACTACCGATTTAATTGAGCTTTGGTGAAATGAAAGTGCACTTAGAATGCAGCAAACTCCAGATAATCTTGTGTTGATTGGGATCGTGACATGCATGAATAATCGAAAACACAGATAATCCAATATCTGAATTCTTATTACTATTCTAGCCTCAGGCAATATTGTTATCGGGTACACACAATATATTCTAATGCGATTTTAATAGGGTCTAAAAGTTATTTATCATAATGCACGTTTACTCGGAGTTTTCATTAATAAGTTCTAAAAGTTACTAAATTTCTCATAATGCTTGTTATACTTAGAGTTTTCATTAAGAAGAATGGTATGTATATACTGTATATCTCCTCATGGTAAGTTTTAGATAGATGAATTCACCTACTAGCCCAGTCAAATGTTACAAAAAAAATGCGTGAACTTACATTAAATGGGGTATTAATGATTTTTGGAGGGGAGTTTCAGACCATTACTGGGATCACAAATCCAGATTTGCAACCCTCAGAAACCTGTGCTCGATGAATGGCGGTCGAATTAAACCGGTTTTTTCGGACTTCTTTCGGTTTTTCGACAATATCTCCTAAACTATGCGTTTGTTGAAAATATTATTTTTTAGCTTTTTAAAAGTAAATTAAATTTTCTAAAATATGAGATCAAAATCGTTTTTTTAAGTTATATAGTTACCGAGATACGGCTTTTCAAAGATTAGCCTTTTTTTCCAAAAAGTTAAAATTTTAAGTTTCCTTCGTGTTTCGAACTGAATACCGACAAAATGACACGTCCTACAGAAAAGTCAAGACAACAAAAGTTGTAGGCAATTTAATAAGCTTTAATGTGAGCTATAGCTCGTTCTTGTGGCTCAGATAGTCTCGTCATAAATGACAAAAACCGAAAATATGAAAAAATGCTTTTTTGGGTGAAAGTTGAATAACATCGTTTCCTCCACAAACAACTTAATTCTTTTGTAACATGTTGGCGGATAATGTCTTATAACTGTGTATAGAAACTATTTGTGTGTATATGTGTCTATGGGAAATGGATTTTGCCAGAAAAAAATATTTAAGCAGAATATTTCATAAAAATGTATTTACTTTAAACCAACAGGCATATTTAAACCATGTGTGAGGTTCCTGGTATGGGAAGTCGAGGGTGGGGTGATGTCTTCATCTTCACTTGAAGAATTGTCATTCTTGGGTGTGGGCACATTGCATTTCAGCTCAGTTTTGCAGCAGCTGCAGCCCCCAGCGCAGCCCATCTTGCACTTGCACGAGATCAGTTGCAGAAGGGTTTGAGGGGCTCGTTTAACTTCCATTGCAATTGGAGTAAGCCCAACTCGTCCAACTTCCACCCCAATCCGTGAGTTTTTTCCACCCCAACCACTTTTGTACCTGCGAAAAAGTAGAATGAAAATTAGTTATTCTATAATATTTCAAAGCATACACACGGTGTACAATAAAAGTGTATAAGTGAACAACGAAATTTAAGAACATAATGATAGGAAATGTATATGGACATACCTGGTGATACATACAATAAGCATGATATTTTGCAGCATCTGTGGTTGGTGACAAACGGACGAAGTTGACTTTAGCTGACAGGTCGTTGAGGGTGGTGTCAGTCGCTCCTTCATAAACTGCGACGAGATACTTCTCCCCAGCTGCAGCTATTTCATCGTAACTCACATCTGGGTGGAGGAAGACTTCTGCTTGCTTGAATAGTGCTGGGGTCTTGAGGAAGGTTTGACAAATTTGGTTTTCCCCTGCTTGAAAGGGGCCCGGGAGAGTAGTAAGAATTCCCAGTGGTGAACGATGTAGATGAATATTGGACGTCTGGCTCACCTCTTCTGAAAGTAGATGTATTTTTTGGAACTCAAACCAACTAATAACACAAGCAGGTCCACATCTTCCACGATGATTACAACCTTCTCAGAAGAGTCAGCTTTGGTGATGGCAGCTCTAACAATGTCAGCATCAGTGTCGTCTTCTGTCACCTCAACACCGTGCTGTTCAAATCCAGTTTTCAGTAGCTCTATCAGCCTATGCTTATTAGTGTCGTTCGATAAGAACTTCTCTTGTGTGATGTTGAAGGTAGTTGAAGCTGATAGGACAATGTCACTGCAGTTGAGGGCGGAGTATCGTCTGAGACCTTCGGCACTTTTGGTACTTTTTTGAGAGGCGTCCTCCGGATATCCTTCGAAGACAGTGGATTACATCTGTCCCAAAATGGTTTTTCACAAAATGAATGTAGCCGTCAATGATGGTCTTCACTGATGCGTTTTGATGCCACACACATTTGTGGAGCAAGTAGCCACCATCGAGCATGATGTGGATATTGGCGTCTCGGGAGATGTTGGTAGTGAGGGATGTGAAACACGAATATAGAGCTGCCTTAGTTCCCTTCCTCACTCCAGTTTCGTTGAAAAGAGACACTGGGTAAGGGGGCAATTCACACTTGCAACGGGCTTTCAACTCTTCGTCTGATTTTTATGGTAATGCTAACTCACTGAAATATTGTGAGAGGGTCAACTTCAATCTTCTTATTAGTGACTTGTATGGAATTATTAACGCTTTCCAAGGTAACAACTTTGTCTTTACGTTTGAATCCAACTTTCCCAAATATTTGGTTTTCTATGTTAACCACGCCTTCTGTTCCCAGTTCCTTGACAATTTAACAATTGACTTCATAGCCTCCAACAATCCCACTGCTAATAGAAACTATTTTGTCAGTAACGGGGAACTGATCTCGTGCAAGTGCAAAATGTGCTGCGCTGGGAGCTGCAGCTGCCGCAAAACTAGGCGGAAATGCTCAGTTTTGTGCACTTTCTGCAAGGGAAAAGTTCTGCCGCAATGTGCCCACACCCCAGAATGACAGTTCTTCAAGTAAGGATGAAGACATTACCCCACCCTCGACTTCCCATACCATCCCATACCAGGAACCTCACACATGGTTTAAATGTGCCTGTTGGTTTAAAAGTAAATACATTTTTATGAAATATTCTGCTTAAATATTTTTTTCTGGCAAAATCCATCTCCCATAGACACATATACACACAAATAGTTTCTATACACAGTTATAAGACATTATCCGCCAACATGTTACAAAAGAATTAAGTTGTTGGTGGAGGAAACGATGTTATTCAACTTTCACCCAAAAAAGCATTTGTTCATATTTTCTGTTTTTGTCATTTATGACGAGACTATCTAAGCCACAAGAACGAGTTATAGCTCATATTAAAGCTTATTAAATTGCCTACAACTTTTGTTGTCTTGACTTTTCTGTAGGACGTGTCATTTTTTTCGGTATTCAGTTCAAAACACGAAGAAAACTTAAAATTTAAATTTTTTTTAAAAAAGGCTAATCTTTGAAAAGACGTATCTGGGTAACTATATAACTTACAAAAACGATTTTGATCTCATGTTTTAGAAAATTTAATTTACTTTTCAAAAGCTAAGAAATATTATTTTCAACAAACGCATAGTTTAGGAGATATTGTTGAAAAACCGAAAAAAGTCCGAAAAAACCGGTTTATTTCGACCGCCATTCAGCGAGCACAGGTTTCTGAGGGTTGCAAATCTGGATTTGTGATTCCAGTAATGGTCCGTAACTCCCCTCCAAAAATCATTAATACCCCATTTAATGTAAGTTCCGATGTAACATTTGACTGGGCTATACTTTCAGGTATGCATCCTGTTTTTGTGGAACCTACATGACAAACAATTGTTTATCTTTCCCTTGAGTCCACCAGTTTTAGGCCCGGTTTCTGAAAAGTTAGATATGTATTAGATTGCATTAATTCATCGATAAGTGTTTCTGAAATGTCAGATGACAGTTATCCATTCAATGAAACACTCGATAAATTATCGGTAGACAGATCACTAGATATCTCACGAAACTCCAGATAAACATTCAATATGGCGGACATGCGATACATTTATGTTGATGTATGTTTCGTTATGTTAGTATTTTATCCTACACGATGTTACTAGCGTGTTATGGCATTAAAATGAAAAGTAGTTGGTTATTAATTTGTGTGTGATATAATTCATAATACGAGAAAAATTGTATATTATCGGTTAGATTTACTTTGTTATAGCCTAGGCTATTAACGTATCCATGTTTACTTGTATTTATTTCATTTTCTGTTGTAACACTTTTTTGAACACATCGCGAATATTAATTCACATCATATTTTCTTGCCGGTCATCTTCATTGTCAGATCGTACAAGACCTAGGTCTACATAGAAGTAAATATTCCCTGAAACATTCCCAGCAATCCTTTCGAGAAGTACGATGATATTCAGTTTCGGAAAAAAATGTAGCTTAAATACGGTATATTAATTTTATTTTCTGGTGCAACACTTTATGAAGAAAATATTGCCTTTTTTCAGCACGAATAGTAATACACAATCATCTTTCTTGTCATCTTCATCCACAGACGATATTTGGCCTTGACATGTATAAAGAAGATATTTCATGAAAGAATTACCCGAAATATAGGTATTTGACGATATTGAGTTTCCAAAAAGGAGCAGGCTGTCAAAGCAATGACCTATAGATAAATAGGTCATCATATGGAATAAGGAAAAACTGCAAGCTTGCCTTTCTCAGTGTTAAATAGCCCATCAATTGGGAACAAATCGAAGCATTCTTTTCTCAGTGGTAAATCAGCTATAATTAATGTGCTACATTTTATGCATTACGCTTTCAGATTGTGATGGGTGACATTTTCTCGAAGTCGAAATTTCCGAAGTTTTTCTCAAGTTTTACATTCATTTTACCAGAGAAACAGCAGAGAGAAAATTCAGCCATTTTGAATACAATACCTAGAAGCGCTCCCATTGGTTGCTACTCAGTCACGACCAGTTTGATATTACAGTATGCATCGTGTCTCCATCTTTTGACAAAGCGCTCAACTCATTTATCGGACATTGGTTATTTTACGAGCGTATTCCCTTTCGGAAATGGAAGTGGGTTTAACGAGCAGATGAGATGTATAGAACAAATAACTGAGTAATAGATATATGAAGCTTTATGCACCCGGGCCTTAGTGGAGTCTTCAGAGTGATTTTATTGTATGGTTTTGATTTACCCAAGTCTCGTCTATGTAAAATATTGGTCTTCTGTCGCCAGAAGTTGTAATTTGGTGCATTGGGCGTAGAAATTTTAACCTTGATGCCACGATGTCAATTCTTTCCATTAAATGTTCATCCATCTTTCTACTTGAAACCTAAATTTCGAAGTATCCTGTAAGTTAATGTAATAGAGTCTTTGAATGGATTTTTTTTATTTACAGTGGAACCTCGTTAAGACGTTTTTCTAGGGACCGAAAAAAATATACGTCTTAAACGGGAAAACGTACTACTGAAAATTAAAAAAAAACAATTATAGGGAATATGTAGATAGGCCTATGTTTTCTAAGTTGCTCAGAACCACCCAAACGTGCATCCTAATGGCTCAGAAATACCCACAGTGACACACAGGTGCTTCTATGCCAAGCCATTAGTTAACAGAGATTTATATTATGTAAACGAATACATAGGCCTAACAATTTTATTCAAAAATTTAATGAATGTATGGGAGCCATATTTAATGAAAAATCAGACGAAATTCACAACAACAAAAATTTATTTTATTCTGAAAAATCACACATGAAACAAGTTGCACTCCACAATCTATTACCAAACATAAAATATTGTAATTGTGCAAAATTTCACACGTGCCAGTGTTCCGTAAACAGAAGATTATGAAGTCGTGTACCCGGTCATGTTCACAGCCACAATTTGCTAATGAAATGCGATCCAATACCGACGTGAGAAGCATGATCTGTTTTTTTGGCATACATTTCTTCAACCATGATAATATTTTCTTCTCCTCACCACACGAACCGTAAGAAATTTAAAATATATTTCACTACCTCAAAATTACGATATAAAATGGCAGCCTAACAGCTGACTGCAAAATCGGCGCCAAGTCAAAATGACCAATGAGAAGCAAACTGCAATGGTTCAAAATGGCTGGCGATTGGTCCCACAGAGCAAAGGTAGAGACTTGGACACCAGAGAGTACAAGAATTCTTACATAGAGATTACACAATCGGATGCCCGACAAGGCTTATGTTTGGAAAAGTGTGGTTGGCGAGCCAAATACGAACGTACTAAGCGTTAAACAAAAACGTGTTAAAGAAACATTTAAACATGTAATTATTAAGATTAGGACTGGGACTTCCAAAAATCGACATACTATGCGGGAAAACGTGGTAATGAGGAACGTGCTAACAAGGTTCCACTGTATTTATTTAAAAAATTTTTTTTTTTATTAAAGTTGGTTATGTTTGTGAGCCTCTTTGGGGGTCCGCTGTGTTTCTTCAGTGACAAGAAAACTGGAATCAGATATTTTGGCCTCACAGCAAATACGTGAAACCATGGCCTTGTTTATGCCACATACAGTGGAAGTGAGAGACTGAGACTTCAAAATAAAGTTTTCTCTCTCTTCTTTTATGGAATGCTTTTTATAGAAATGTATACACTCTAAAAATAATGCTTCTGTGCATGTAGAACATGTCCGTATACTTGCTGACACAACTGGAATCTGAAAGAGAGAACCTCTCCACGAATATTATAATATTTGCTTGAAGCTGTGTCAGTATTTTTCTGAGAACTGGTTACAGTAACAACTTTTATGTTGGTCATTCTATAATATTGTAATGCGTTCTCAGCTGTAATGGTGGAATGATATTTCCAGAATCAGTATTATGGTTTCAAGCTGAACTTGCATTTTGTGTAACATGTTGTCAATTCAGTGATGTAAGTTTTATCAGTAAATAACATGTTACTCTTCACAATCAATGAACAAAAAATTGAAGTTAAAGAATTACAAGAAAGAAATAGTTGTAGCTGGTAGTTTAGAAAATGTTAGTAAATGCTTTGTTAGTTTTTTTATTTTTTTTATGGGCTGGCTATAACACACATCTGACTGTTGATAAAATGTTGCACTCCAATTTAACTTAAAATTGTAAACAAAAAAAAGTTTGTTGGCAAATGCAGTGGGCATCAATGGTAGGATATTTCAATCCTGATTGCTAATTTAAATGTTACATTGCTTCACTGAAATGTTCCCCTGGTTAAACAGTTTTATTTGTTATTTTATCTTAATATTTTTTTGAAACAACAGTGGATTTGTGAATGCTGTTGAATAAAGTTTGGTATAGTGGTTCGGGGAGGAGAGTGTGGGACAACAGAGACCTTCATGTGAAATCCTGCATCCTTTCAACATATATGATGTTAGATTGGAGTGTCAAAATAATACGAGTGTAAGTAAAAAATTACTTACATTTTTCATTCTACAACTTTATTAAAGAAAGATGGGTGGTGGCCGCATGCATATGTGTTGAGTTGGCGCATCTGTGTGCACGTGTGCGGAAGTTAATCACGATCGCATCAGTTGTCTTCTAGCTACAACAGCATAAGCATGTCAGCTCTGCTATCAGATTGCACCAAAGAGGAGCAACGAGGAGTGATCAGATTTTGTGGTCAGAGGGTGTGAAAGGTGCCGAAATTCCCCGGAGACTTTTGTCACAATATGGGGAAAGTGCTTTATCTCGTAAAACAGTTTTCTTGTGGATCGAAATGTTGTAAAAATGACCGAATGAGCATAACACAAAAAGGAGCTGGGCGACCGTCAACCTCAACCACTGTGAACAACATTCAGCAAGCTCGAGAGATGGTTCTGACAGATAGGCGAGTTACCATAGATTAGGTCGCATCATCTTTAAACATCAGTCATAGTTCTTCCTATCAATTTATCTACGATGAACTCAAATTCCATAAAGTGTGTGCAGGATGGGTACCAGGAATGCTTAACACAGCAAACAAAACCAAATGTTTGGACATCTGTCAACGTTTACTGAATTGCTTCAACAAAGAAGGTGACGCATTTTTAAGTCGAATAGTGATCGTTGATGAAACGTGGGTTCACCACTACGAACCTGCATCAAAACGCCAGAGTATGGAGTGGCACCCAAGATCCCCTTAAAAAAAAAAAAAAAATTTCAAGACTTCGCCATTGGCTGGGAAGGTGATGCTAACCCTGTTTTGGGATGAAAATGGCCCTATACTGGACGACTACTTGGACAGGGGGATTAGTGTAAATAGTGCGAGGTACCGTGATTTGTTGGCCAATAAGCTGAAACCAGCAGTTCAAAACAAACTCCATGGTTTACTCTTAAAGAAAGTTTTGTTGTTGCAAGACAACGCCTGGCCCATAACACCATAGAAACAATCAACAGTTTGGGCTTTGAGATCCTGGAACACCCTCCCTACAACCCAGATCTTGCTCCCTCAGATTTTCATCATTTTGGACTGCTTAAGGAAGCTTTTGAGAGGTCGTCTATTTGCCTCAGACATGGACGTTCGGGATGCGGTGCAAAAGTGGCTTCACGACCAACCAAAAACCTTCTACCAGGAAGGCATATGGAAGCTGTGGCACGCTGAACAACGTGCATTGCTCAAGGTGGAGACTATATTGAAAAATGATGTACCTGTTGCACACCTATCTTTGTTTAATAAAGTCTTAGAATGAAAAGTGTAAGTAATTTTTTACTTACCCTCGTACATAAGCATCAGCCCCTACTTGTGCAAATCGTTATCAGGCCAATGATAAATGTAACGAAGTGTAGAGTTACAGCAGTGCAATGTTATGTAAGTCATCAAAGATACCACTGAATTACCGAATGGATTTGCATTTGAATGTAATGCTCACCCCGATTTTGACTATTACAAATGGACAGAAAGGGTGCACATTAGATTTGTGTAAATACAATAGATGACAAGATGATGTGAAAAACGGGTTTGTGAAAATAAGATGACAATAAACGCACGCAGAGCAATAAACACATGTAAAGCAATATCTTTCACCAACAGAAGAGTAAAAGTTTGCTATGATTACGAAATGGAAAATGAAATTATAATGAGAGTAGAATTGTGCAATTATTTAGGAATAACTCTTAATAAGGAATTGAATTGGAATACACATATAGGAAATTAAATTAGCAAGGCATATAAAAGTTTGCACTTCGTATTTAGAGCATTAAGGGGAAGCAACTTAAAGACCAAAGAGTTAGCTTATAAATCATTGGTGAGACCAAATTTTGAATATGTTGTAAGTGTATTTATGGGATCCGTATCAGGTAGGCCTAATAGCACAGTTAGAAATGGTGCAGAGAAAAGCTGCAAGATTTGTTATTGATAAGCACCAACAAACTGACAGCGTTACTATGTTAAAAACGCTGGGGTGGAAATCTTTAGAATCTAGAAGGAAATTAAATGGATTAAAATGTATGTATTGTGTATACACGAAACAACCGGCATGAGAAGAGCTTCATAGCAAATTTAAAGAACCAGATTACAAAAGTAGGAAGGATCACAAACACAAAATAAGGGGTAGATCTCAGAGAACAAATATTGCCAGATTTTCTTTTAAATAGGGAGATTGAGGATTGGAATGACTTAACTGCAGAAAACTTTGAAACGTTTCCTGCTAGCGCCAAAATTTTTAAAAATATATTTAATAAGGTATATGAAAATATATAATATTTCCCCCCCCCCTATAATATTCTCATTATGTAATTATGTTTGTAAATATTTCTTCAGTATATGCTATAATCTTGAATGGGAAGAGATTTTATTTTTTTAATTATCAGGGCATGTAGATAGCTGTTGTGATATTTAATGTGTAACTGTTTGTATAGTGTTTAATTTTTGTATATATGTATGGCTGGTATTAATTGCAGCACTGCCACCGGGTTCTCGACCCACTTGCAGTGCAACAAAATAAATAATAAAATAAAATAAAATAAATACCAGTAAGTTAACTATGTTTCCGAGTGGTGCATAATAATTATGCAGTTAATTCATTCATACAGAGGATATATATGAAATTTCGTAATTGTCAGATTGGTATTTAGCTTTTGTGATTGGCTCAACTGCCTCTGTCAGTGTTATCATATCATGCCATCCATCTTCTGTCAATTAAAAGCCAACTGTTACACTAATAACTACGTGAATATTAAAACATGCATATTTTAGACCAGGAGTGTCCAAATTACTGGAACATGCACCCGTCCCTAAGGGATGAAAGGTGTGGAAGGATGCTTGGTTAGGCTAACCCCAGGGAAAACTAACCTATTCCCTGAAAACGGCCCCACCCAAAGGCATAGAAGGATCTCAGGGCAGTACAAAAGAAAGTAAAAGTTCTAGTTTCAAACTACAATAACAAAAATATAATTTAGGGCAAAATAGTTACGGTACAATAAAATTTACAGAAACTAGTATTAGCCTGGAAAAGAAACAACACATACAGGAGCATATCAAATTACATTTTTGGTAGTTGAAATAAATATTGTTCTTCACATCGAAATCGCTAGGTGACGTTACAACTAAACATTTTAATATGTAGCATTATTTGTTCACACACAAAAGAAGGGGGCTTTACAATTAGAAAAATTGGTTTACTCTTAAACAAAACTCTACAAAATTATACAAGGGATGATGACTTTTATATTACACGAAAGGTTCAACCGAAAGATGACGAAGAAAAGAAACATTTAGACCTACGCAACAATTTCTATCAAGGGGGAAGAAATTTAGTAAAAAGGCGGAAACAATACTGCCGATCGGAATGCCTTTAAAATCCCAATCGACAGGAGAACAGGCATGGCACAAAAACAGGATACAGACCAAAATAAATTAGAAACACGAATTTAAAATAACTTACCGGGACGCAAACTTCAGGTTTGCAAAGCAGGCACAAAGGGAGAAGAGAAAGACACAGACGCCATTATTATGGCATGATGGTGATGACGCCAACTAGTAACGCTATTTCAAAGAAACCACCTGCAACTTAAACAGAAAACCCATTTAAGAACACTACCCAAGCAAAAGGGGAGAGATCATATGCTTTCTATGAAGAATATACTAAAAATGCACTACCAAATCAACAGACTAATTACCAGTTATGAAGCACAGAAAAGGAGGGGGAGGGGAATTCTACAATTACGTAATTACAAAGCTAAAGGACAAGAAAAGAAACTAGAAACCTGTTTGCAATTCTGAAGGAGATTCGGGACTACATTATCCCCACAACGGAAGCACAAAGACCGAACAAAATTACATTTAAACTGACTAATGAAATGAAGCTACGAAAACACGTCTCCACTAAAAGAAGCCGTGCCACATTGTGACACCAGAAAGAACAGAAACTCGCCAGGAGGCTGTTGCAAAGTGCAAAGGGCACGGACAGTGGACCTAGACACCTCACGCCACACTGAAATTACCAAGGCTGCTCCACCTAGTAACCAACACGCAACCTGCCTCCATGAGGTGGCGCAACCAGTAACTTGAAAACAAACTAATTGATCCGGCTTCTATCGGCTCAAACATGAGGGCCACATTTGAAGTGTTAAATCTCATTGGGGGTTGGATGAACAGATGTTATCAGAAATACAAAACAAAACTAAAAGTAATTGTATTTGTATATCATCATCATCATCACATTAACTATATAGTTTACAGCTGAAATAAAACATAGTACACTTCGGTGAGAGGTATGAAACTTACTTTTTGAATCCATAATTTTGTCAGACTTTAGGTCTAATTTGGTCTGTTGAATGAGTAAAATGTCTCGCAAATTTTGGTCACTCAAATTACCTTTATATTTTGTTTTTGTGTATTTCCACAGAGAAAATGTTTGTTCACACTTAAATGTAGTTCCTAATACAGATAAGAAACTGTGTGCAATGTTTTTGATTTTGGGATTGCTTTTTTCTGGAAGGAAGTAGTAAAACAGAGCAAGGCTTTCTTCTCTGAACTTATTCTTAATGAAATCATTCGCTTGGAGATTGATTTCCATTTGAAATTCTGGTTGAGTATCTTCAATTTTACAACAGAAGGGGTTTTGGAATATTCTAACGGCATATGCAGTGGGTGCAACTCCTTAATGGGCCATATTTTGGAGCCCCCTGATTTAGACAGTTAACTAGTAGTCACAATTGAGAGTAAATGATTTTATTTGATTATAGCCTACATTGCAATGCATTTCATTGCATGGGAATTAATGGAATAATTTTTTCCCATTCTTACAATGATTGTTTCAAATATGTTAATCCACAAAATTAAGAGGTGTTCAATTTGGATTTTTTTCAGGCGACAAAAGATGCTGGTCAGATTGCAGGGCTGAACGTTTTGAGAGTTATAAATGAACCCACCGCAGCAGCTTTAGCTTATGGCATGGATAAGACTGAGGATAGAATGTAAGTTCGTTGTGTTTAAATAAAACCAGAAATTTAAAACTTACCCATCTCTGGTCTAGTGATTAGCATTGCTGACTACAGTTCTGGAAATGCATGTGTGGTCCCTGGAATCTCCTCTGATTTTTTTTAAAGTAAGGGAGGTCTGGAATTGGGTGAACTCAGCCTCATGAGTTCAGCTGAGAATTGAATAAAGATTACCTTTAACTGCTTGATAGCCCATATACTGGGCTTATAAATGTAAGCTCTTCCTTCCCAAGAGTCCATAAGTTGGGCTCTGAAGAAGTCTCACAGTTTTTATATGCTGTCAGTAGCTGTCTAGAACAGTACTATTATTCCAAACCTGCTCATGATTTTCCCTGAAGTCTCGTTGAGTAATGTAAAGTGATGACTGCTAAGCTTCAAGTTGGTAATGTATCCTACAGTTTACCTTAAGTTTTTAGGCCGGTTATTACCACCTCCAGTAAAATATTTACGGCTACTTTTACGGTTACTTTACTGACAGTTCGATTTTACAATATCTGGTTAGGAGTTAACTCTCGGTAAGAATCCCTTAACTGGCAGTAATCTTTACTGTAGGAAAATTTACAGGTAAACACGTAACTGGAGATTATACCTCTCGCAAACTGAAATGAAATGCAATACAAAGATGTGTTCAAAATTATTACAAATCAGTGGATAAAAGTTACAAATTAACAGTGTGTTAATTTTTAACTTTTATCCCCTGATTTGTAATAATTTTAGACACATCTTTTTATTGGATTTGACTCAGTGGAAATTTGGGACCGATATGGTACGCAGGAGAACATGCCATGACCATGGGTCACCACATTAAGTTTGGCAGAACGGCTCTTCTTGGCAGCTCTTCAAGTTTCTGGAAGAGAGGTGAGAGAAGCCATTGAGATCTGCTTGGAATCTAACGACATGAATAGAGACAGTGGCATCCATCTCAGCCCGGCCTGGTTCCATATCATTGAATTGCTATAGACTGAGCCAATCAGTCGCATCAACACCATCCAGTACCAGCACTTCATTCTCCTTGACAATGGAGCCTCAGATTGGCTTTGAAACATCGGAATTTATCCGAGTTACCACCTGGTTAGAACCAGGAAAATGGTCTATATTACTAACACCAGGAAAAGTTCAAAGTACATTTCAGCTTATCCCTTGTAATTCTAATCCAAGAAGCAGAGCTGATCTTTATTAGTGATGTATTCAACAATGTATTGTATACCGAGGCAAAATCAAATTTTCTTCTATCATCTTTACAACAGTCTTTGCTTCTGTAATCATCTTAGCTATTTATTTTATTAGAAATCATTGGTTTTAAAATGCTCTGACACTAGAAATTTCAATTGTTGTTATCAACCAAATTGTTTACCACTGCATAGATTAGACTCATTACAACCATCCCATTTTTATTCTGGGATGCGCAGTTGTCACACCACGTAGTCAATGTTTTGTTTTGAGTTATATTGGATTGGATGTCATCCACAACCATTGCCACAAGCACATGAAACTCTTGCTAGTATTTCCAACGTGAATGCAAAGGTACAAGTCGACAGCTTACGGCTATAAAACATGGAGTGGGTGAGCGTGGGAGTAAATAACACCTGCTGCATTTCATGCTGATGGTGCATGTATCACTTGAGGGCATACATGAAGAAGCACTATCATTACTCGTAAGTCTCAGCTTTCTTGGCTTTCCTGAGATAGAACTCTAGTTTTTAGAAATGAGACACAGTTGTTCTGGTCCCACTGCAAAATTTGTTATAGTTTTCAGAAGGTCATATGTGAAACAAATGAAAGTTTGAGGGCATGGAAGGAGAGTTTTGGAAATAATTTTATAACAACCCTTCAGTAAAATCACTGGTTGATGCTTGATTCAGGGTAGACTTTCATATAGTTGTGATGCATCCTCTGGATATTAAAATCAGGACTCAGATAGTGTTTAGAAGATTTGTGCCGTGAATAGTGGCTTTCTTCTGTAGGAAATGATGAAATATAAGAATTTATGAGCTCTCTTGTCATGTTTAGTATACCATGTATACCTGAACTACCCGCTCGTGAATAATACCCGCACCTAAGTTTTTCAAAAGGAAATTTTGGAAAAAAAAAAAAAAAAAAAAAAATTATTTTGCCAGTTTTATTCTTAATTAAACAGTTATAATTAACATTACATTTAAAAATAATTAAATTTGGTTGGCTAAAATGTAGTTATAAAAATAACATACAAGGTAACAGGCAGTCAAAATCTTGCCGTCTTACATGCACAGCGTAACACTTTCAGCAACAACAATACTCTCCAGCTGTTCAGCTTGAATCACACAAGTTGACGTGCATCTGACCCAAGGTCAAAGTCTTTTTGGAAATTCAACGAACTTGTTTGCTTGGCGTCTCTATGCGTAAAGCTTTGTTTTGCCATCAGTCATGGCGGGCCTTGTGCATAAAAATACCTCTTTGTCTCATTTTCCTTTCATGTCAGCTTTGCTACTGTTATACTCTAATGTGATGCTATTACAAAGCACCATGCTATATTGAGCCATTATCTTACAAAGTGTCAAAATTCAGATGAGAGGAGTCCAGTATTCAAATAATAACCGCACCCCAGTTTTTTGTTTGTGATTTTTTTTTAAATGTGCATGTAGTATTCTAGTATATATAAGGTGGTAGTGGAATCACAGATTCTTACCCCTCTGATTGAAAAAACAAAACCTAGGTAGTTAAAATGTGACACTTGCTCAGTTGTTATCTGAACTATATTGATTAAACCAAAGAGAAGAGTATCTTCACTCATCTGGTCTTTGTTCCATAATTCTGAGTGCAGGGTTCATTCTCCTCAAAGCAACAACAGCTATGTTTACATTCACAAGTAGCCTGCACAAAGGAAATATGCAAATAGGTTTGATCATAAGGAACAAAACTAGGCGTTAACACTGGATATAATTAAAGTAAATTTCATTGCAGATGGAAAAATAAGACTTACCAGTTTGTATGGAACAGGTTACAGAGGCATATTGTCGTAATAACAGTGCCTATATAGGGTACTAACGAATCAATAATGTAAACATAAATACAATAAAGAACAGTTGCTCACAGAGTAAGAACTGGTTGGCTTAATCGCATCTCCATGACGTCTAACATGTTATTACCACAGGTGCTATCTTGCATCATTGGTAGGAACTCAACTGCTCACAATTTTGACTTGCTGCTATTTCTACACCATTGGAGATATGTGTTACTGCATTTTTGTTGGAAAATCCGAAAAATGATTTTTTTTTTTTTTAAACTTACTACCTTCCCCCTGTCAGCATCTCAACATCTCTTATGTTAGAGTGCTGGTACACGAACTTGATTCTCTCTCATTCGTATTTACTTTATGTATGGTTTATTATTTTTGCAAATGAACATCTTTGTATTTTAGTTACTAGAAATGATCATAGCATTATGTTCCGTTTTGATTGCAGTATAGCTGTTTATGACCTTGGAGGTGGTACCTTTGATATTTCCATCTTGGAAATACAAAAGGGTGTATTTGAAGTAAAATCTACAAATGGAGACACATTCCTAGGCGGCGAAGATTTTGATAATGCCCTTGTCAATTTCCTGGTTTCAGAGTTCAAGAAAGAGGTGAGTTAAAGCTTTTTAATATTCCTCTAGGATTATCCTTCATTCAGAGAGAAAATCCACAGTCTATTACTAATTTTATAAGGGAAGCAGTGAGGGTTCATCTTAGTAATTTATCTAGGAGATAATTAAAACTACAGTGAATTCCTGGTTATTTGTGTTAACGGAAGAGAGTTGTTGCACAGATGATAGAAAAACACAAATAAGAAGAGTTTCAATTTTCAATTCCTAGGTAGCCTACTTCTGTAACCATTTAGGGTCATACCTTGCTATTATCTCTCTTTTTTACATGCTTTGGGATTATGATAAAATTCAGCTAAATATTGAAGATTTGTAACGAGAAGATATATAAGTATAAACAAGTAGGGGATGAAATTGCAAAGGGTTTGGCCAGGAATTTTTACTAAGGTTCGTACAGAGAAATTCAAGGGACTGGAGAAAAATATACTTTTAGGTACTTAAGTGTATTAAGCAGGAGAGTTTTAACAAAGTTTTATTGTACTAATGAAATAAGATTTCCTTAATTTATTTGTATCATTAAATTGGTGGTCTTTTTATTACAGCAAGGCATTGATGTCACGAAAGACCCAATGGCTATGCAGCGCTTGAAGGAAGCGGCAGAGAAGGCAAAAATAGAATTGTCATCTTCACTGCAGACTGATGTAAATTTGCCTTATCTCACAATGGATTCTTCTGGACCAAAGCATATGAATTTGAAGGTACATCACTGGCATTTAATTTTATACCAAAAGTTGAAATGCGAATTTTGTTAAATTTAAGAAGTATTCTGTTAGATTGTAACAGCCATTTTGAAATGTTTCAATAACTGTTCTTTATACATTATTTACTTTGTCAAGGTATGTTGTAGAATGTTTTATTATGGGTTTCTCTAAACGAGCTTCCCCTCTAGTAGGAGGCCCTAGCCCTACAAGGGAAATTCATGGGCTCATTCATTCATTCATTCATTCATGCTACAGATTTAACCCTTTGCGGGCGGCGATGTTTTTTGACTCTGGGCAGAAGGCATTTTAAAAGAAAAAATAAGTTAATGAAAAACCTATTAAAAGTAAATCAGGCATTCATGCGTATACCTTGGATATTTTTGACGATTTCTGTCCCTAATCGGCTCCTGAAACAATTTGTATTATTTCGCATGAAAATGTTTATCTGGAAAAGACACAAGTCTCACTGAACGCATTATAAGTTCACATAGGCCTAGAGTAGGCTATTCTTTCCTCCTCCTAAGCAAAAATTCCCCTGGTTTTCTTATTTGAGCTTGTCATAGAATGTTTTTTATCCACAATCTCTTTACTTATTTTGGCTCATTTATCTAAGAGAAATTCAGTTTTCCACCCTTCTGTTTCCTGACAGTAAAAAAGGATATGGATGTCGTCTTCTCCTCTTTCATATATGGAACAAACGCTTGTTCATACAACTTTCTGAAACACTTGATCTTCCAGACCCCTAATCTGAACCAAGCTATACCCTCCCATGCCATTTTTAACCAGTAGGTTTTTATATAAATGTTCGAGACAGACAATGCTATAGCCAATGGAGTATTGTATGGAGATTTTTTTGTTTAACACTTTACTTTACTCTTTTATTCAAGGCCTGTATGACAATAACTTTAACATGTTTTATAGATGTTATAAGACTTTCCCTTGAATTTATTTATCACTTTAACCTTTTCACTGTGCAAACTGGTGGTGCTGAATTAATTTGCAAATTTCTTTTATAATCATAAATGGACAAACAATTGGAAATAATGTGCCAGTTTCGTCTGAAACGTTGACACAGCATATATTTCTTGAAGATAAAACTGATTTATGCAACCCTGAAGCTGCATGTCGTCACAACACAGCAGATTAAGATACCATGTATTTCAATGGAATGTGCAATACATCACCTGAAATATTTATCTCAGCCTTTATGCAATGCTTTCAGCGACACTTACGTATGTCAATTGTAGTGAAAAGGGTACTGTTGTTAAAACATTATTGAGTTCTTTACCTAACGTTGCCAAAGCAGAGCGAGGCTTAGCAAAGATGTGTTTGCACCCTATTGACAGAGTCCAAAATGGTGCTTTAGCATGTTTTGTATTTTTACAGTGAACTTTTTGTTTGTTTGTTTGTTTGTTTCTTGAAAGATACATTAGATATGTAAATGCGGTATGTTCTTACGAATTGTTTTTATTGCAGCTTACCCGTTCAAAGTTTGAAGGATTAGTTGGTGATCTTATCAAGAAAACAGTAGCACCTTGTCAAAAAGCCCTTCAGGATGCAGAAGTGAATAAGTCTGATATTGGAGAAGTATTATTGGTTGGTGGTATGACTAGGATGCCAAAGGTAAGTAATAGTATTATTTTATATCCATTTTCTGCATGTTTATCGATTTTCTCCAGAAAGAATATCTTATAGTCCCTTTGCCATTTAAGCAAAGCTTGTAATTTTCGTTTGGCTCTAGGATAACAGAGATAAAAGTAGGTGCAGTTCATTTCTGTTGAGTAATTTAGGACATCCTGACTTCATTTCTCCTGGTTTTTAATAAAATTAGTTGGACTTCTATTGTCAAGAATGCATTCACTAAATATGATAATAGGCATAAAGTAATAATTTATATTTAATTTGTGAATGAAAATCACACAGTGAATTGATAATAAATTATTTCAATATTATGTTTCTTTCGTTCTGTTTGTCTTAACTTTTTTTTAACAACATGCAATGATGTGTTAAATTTTTCGTCGCTGACTTCTTGTGCTGAGGTATTATACTGAGCATGTTGTGAACAAAAATGCAAAAAAGTATTGAACCAATTGAGAAAACGATCTTAAAATGTAATGTAAAGTACATGAATAGTTTCAGTGTGATATAATGAAATTTGTTTATTTCTTCATGTATTGTGAACACTAATTAATCTGACATTTGAGGTTGCTTTGAGCAATCAACAAATAGCATTGCACATCAGTATAAGGTGCTTTGCAGATGACAAGTCCTATGTCCTTCAACTGCATAGATACGCGGTCCAATCAGATACGGCGAGACGGAGGGAAGACTCTCATTGCTAGCGGCAGTCTTTTAGCCCGTACACGTGATTGGCGGTGAAGGAAAAGACTTCTCATTTGAAAAGTACTGTAGTAGCACATTAGTATATAACACAACACTAATTGACTTCCCTCAATATGTAGTGAAATTATACCATGTTCAAAATTTTGTTTCATATCTTTTTCCTTGAATCGCCCACTGTAGACCTCTAAACTTTACCAAATTCTCGACAACTTATGGTTAAGTCTTGGGCCAGTATTCATGGTCGCAATAAGTTGTACTTATATCCAAGTCGAACTTAATCTCCTCTTAAGTTGAATTTCTGACACAAACAAGTCGTACTTATGATGTAGTCACTTTATAAAGTGAAACTTGACAAAGTCTTACTTATTGCTATTCATAGTCACAAAAGTACTACGTATTTACAAAGTTTAGGAATGAAGTTTTTTTGACAGTGAAACTATACTAATTATTCAAAAGTAGTCGAACGTTTGAAACACTTTTAGCTCACTTACGTACCTTTACTAGGACATGTTTCAAGAGGTAAGTACCCTCCCATCGTCGGCTAGCGGCCGACTGGCATTCTGGCGACTGTGTTGTGTGAAGTTCTGTGTGCTGCCATCTGTTTTCTTAGTGGTGAGTCTCATTACGTCATCTGCGGGCGGGATCTTGAAGTTCATGGCATGGTCTTCATTCTTGATGATGAAGATTTTTTCCCATACATTCAATTCGGATGTTTTTTTCACATGTTTTAATAGTTTTATATCTTTCTTAACATGGTGGTTTTCTGTCCAGCAGTGGTGAGCAACTGCGGATTTTTCAGTTTGCATTAGTCTCACGTTTCTTAGATGCTCCTTCAATCTTGTCTCTAACTTTCTCTTAGTTTGTCCCACCACTGCTGGACAGAAAACCACCATGTTAAGAAAGATATAAAACTATTAAAACATGTGAAAAAAACATCCGAATTGAATGTATGGGAAAAAATCTTCATCATCAAGAATGAAGACCATGCCATGAACTTCGAGATCCCGCCCGCAGATGACGTAATGAGACTCACCACTAAGAAAACAGATGGCAGCACACAGAACTTCACACAACACAGTCGCCAGAATGCCAGTCGACCGCTAGCCGACGATGGGAGGGTACTTACCTCTTGAAACATGTCCTAGTAAAGGTACGTAAGTGAGCTAAAAGTGTTTCAAACGTTCGACTACTTTTGAATAATTACTACGTATTTGTAAAAATAAGCTAAACTTGATCAGGTCAAGGGTCCGCCTGACTAATTTCAGTTTAAGCCAGAACCATGGACAGTTTCTTTGAAAATCTGGGCAAGCTATTAGGAGAAAATTGCACCCTAAAGCTTTATTTGCAAAGCACGATGAATTCATTTAAATTCTACATTGACAGTGATTTTAAAAAGAGGTTCTGTTGAAGAAAACACAATTTTGGAATTATCAATCTGCATTTTTTTCATTCTTTGGTATTTCATATCGGCAGGGTTGTTATGAAAAAAGCTGGCCTGGTTTTAACCGGTTTTATCCACTTGAAAAAAGCCAGGCACTTTTATCCGGATAAAATCAAATTGAATAAAAATAATTGAAGTTTCTTTCATGTTTTTATTTCCAAACATCATAAATTTAAGTTACAAGCTCAGAACCTGTAGTAGGCCTACTTATGTCTACTGACTGCAAATGCAGAGCTACAAGTTTTATCCACTTGAAAAAAGCCAGGTCGGATAAAATCAAATTGAATAAAAATAATTCAAGTTTCTTTCAAGTTTTTATTTCCAAACATCACAAATTTAAAAGTTACAAGCTCAGAACCTGTAGTATGCCTACTTAGGCCTACTGAGTGCAAATGAAGAGCTACCAGTTTTATCCACTTGAAAAAAGCCAGGCCGGATAAAATCAAATTGAATAAAAATAATTGAAGTTTCTTACTTGCTTTTATTTTTAAACATCTCAAATTTAAAAGTTATAAGCTCAGAACCTGTAATACTTACTGAGTGCAAATGCAGAGCTACCAGTTTTATCCACTTGAAAAAAGCCAGGCCAGATAAAATCAAATTGAATAAAAATAATTGAAGTTTCTTTCATGTTTTTATTTCCAAGCATCACAAATTTAAAAGTTACAAGCTCAGAACCTGTAGTATGCCTACTTAGGCCTACTGAGTGCAAATGAAGAGCTACCAGTTTTATCCACTTGAAAAAAGCCAGACATTTTATCCGGCTAAAATCAAATTGAAAAAAAAATAATTGAAGTTCCTTTCTTGTTTTTATTTCCAAACATCACAAATTTAAAAGTTACAAGCTCAGAACCTGTAGTAGGCCTACTTCGTCCTGCTGAGTGCAAATGCAGAGCTACCAGTTTTATCCACTTGAAAAATGCCAGGCATTTTATCTGAATAAAATCAAATTGAGTAAAAATAATTGAAGTTTCTTTCATGAACTTATTTCCAAACATCACAAATTTAAAAGATACAAGCTCAGAAACCTAAAATTGTATTTTGTGTAATTTAATACAGTGAGTCTCATGCAAGAGTTGGCCAATGACACGGGTTTCTGCGTCGTGGCGGGCACAGCAAATAAAGCCGCGATCGGTGTAATGATTCAGGTTCTCACATTTACAGTTAAAATTACAATGAAAATAACCACGTACCTCATCACAAGAGATGTTAAAAATGTTCTCCTCTTGCATCCTCACAATACTGGCACCATTTTAGGAAATTTTCTTTTACGCGCATAAGTTCAGCTTCCGAAATAGAGTTAATTTTTCTTGTGATATTGTCTTCAAGTTCTTCTAATGTATGAGAAATTGACCTATACACTTTATTTTTGAAGTTTCCCCATAAATAATAGTCACATGCTGTTAGAAGAACTTAAAAACAATATCACAAGAGAAATTAACTCTGTCTCGGAAGCTGAAATTATGCGTGTGAAAGAAAATTTCCTGAAAAGGTGCCAGTATTGTGTGGATGCAAGAGAAGAACATTTCCAGCAGCTCTTGTGATGAGGTATGTGGTTATTTTAATTGTAATTTTAACTGTAAATATGAGAACCTGAATCATTACACCAATCGCGGCTTTATTTGCATAGATATTTCACCCGATCGCTCGGGAGTTGGAGCTGTGCCCGCCGCTTCGCAGAATCCCACGTCATTGGCCAACTCTTGCATGGGACTCACTGTACCACTTCACTGTGTAATTCCCAGCAATAGTTAATTACCGTTTTTTCTCCAATATAATGTTTCAGAAATTAAATTTCATATGGTGTAGGCTAACGATAAAATGAACGAAGTCGAGAATTGTAGCAATGCCTTGTTATGTAGATCAATATTACCTCCGACCTACGAAACGGATTTGTACTAGAATTTAACGCGCACCTCAGTAGTGAAATCTACAAATGGACAAAAATAGGGCACGTTATATTCAAGTAGCCTAAATATGGTAAATTCACCATTCATCATAAGACTCTTGCATATTTGCTTTATTCTGCCTGTTGATGAATACAAGCTTCTGGGCTTTTTCATTGCCTAGTCTGTTTCTCAATTTTGTTTGTATTAACCCAAATGAAGAAAATACTCTTTCTATTGATGCAGAACTGGCTGGCATACGATGTAAAGATTCTATGGCTTGACAAAATTCCAGCGATAGGTGATTACGCTTCAGATTTGTGTAATTGATGGAGAAATAAGTATAAAAAATCCCTTTAGGTAGGCCTACAGGGCATAGGCTGAGGTAGATTTCATAGTGCTTTTTATGAATTTATTGGGGTAAGTAAATATTTTTTATAAAAAGAGAGTTGTTAATTATGTATTAATTGATATATTTTATTATTTCATTTTTAATTTGGCCAAGGATTATTGTTCTGAAGATATTTAACTATTATTTTTAATATTTCAAACTTTATTTCATTGGTAATTTTAGCCTCAGTTGGTCCTCATGAATTCATTTTGGGATGGCTATTGGCTGAGGTATATTTTAAAGTGTTTTTTACTTTCAAAAATTCAAATCTCTCCTTATATGAGCGCTATTGAGAAATTAGTTGTTGATTTAAAGATTATTCATCAAGAGCTTTTCAACGATACCCCACAATCATGGTTCAAAAAATTTTTAATTTCCACCCTCACCCCCATAACCACTGAATCATTGGTGTCTAATTTATGCAGTTTCCCTCTAAACCCCATAGGGCCCTAAATATAATTTTTTCAAAATTTCAACCCGCTCCCACCTCCCCCAACCAGGAAAAATTGATTTTACCCGGCTAAATTTGACTTTAGCCGGCTAAAATCATGATTTTAACCGGCTAAAATTGAAAAAAACCGCTGGTCAGGTCTTTTTCAATTTTAGCCGGCTTTTTTACAACCCTGCATATCGGCCCAAAGCATCCTAAGCTGTTTTGAATCTTTCTAGAACTCAGTATAGAAATAAATACATAAACATACCAGTATTAATTTTGAATGATGTTCACACTAATATATATACACAGAATTTACTTGAACTATTGAACAGTTTGCTTACACGCTGCATAATATGTACAGATGAATTGAATTCTTTGTTTACAATGCACTCTGCCGTATGTATGTCATGACAGCGAAATATGCACCCATTACTCAAAACTGAAAAAATCTCAAGTACGATTCACTGATTCAATTGTTAAGGAGTGATCGTGCGATTCTTCATATTTTTGAGTTTTACTTTAATATGTAGATCAAGTAAAGCTTTATGAAGTCAAACTTAACAAAGTATGACTTCAAAGAAGACTATGAATACGAAAAACATATAAATTGACTTGTCCAACAAGCTTAGCCTTATTAAGTCATTCTTAAGACGCTGACTATGAATACCGGCTTTAGACCGTTCAGTAAGCCAAACTTCTCCTAATTCTGTTCTGTTTACAACCTGCTTTTTGCAAAAGTTGCCATAAATTCTCAATGATACTGAAACTGGGATTTGTGATGGAATTGGAATAACTTTTGAGTAATGGAAAAATTCTCTATTTTTATGTATAAATTGAAGTTTACTTAAAAAAAAAAAATCCAAAATCCTGTTATTGTTTTGCTTTAAGTTTAATTTTAAGTACAATATATTCTATCAAATGCAGCTTAAAAATGAAAGGAAAAACTAATTTTACATAGAACTGGGAAGTTAACAGTTTTGGGTTGAAGAATTTTGATTCATTTTGGATGAATCTAACACCTTTACTTTTGCAGGTTCAGTCTACAGTTCAGGACATATTTGGTCGTCAGCCAAGTAGATCTGTGAACCCAGATGAAGCTGTTGCAGTAGGAGCTGCCGTTCAGGGTGGAGTCCTGGCAGGAGATGTCACAGATGTATTATTGTTGGATGTGACTCCTCTCTCTTTAGGTATCGAGACCCTTGGTGGTGTGTTCACAAGGTTAATATCAAGAAACACTACTATCCCCACAAAGAAGAGCCAGGTAAGATTGTTTTTAGTATGTACTTAATTTAAGAGTATTATGTTTATTTTCAAGGGTACAATAGGGCCCATATCACTTTTAAAAAATAACAATATTTGGTGACGTTACCTGAGAATAGTTTTTAAAAAGTCTTCGGATACTAAGACTTGAGCCCAAACCTTCACTTGACTTGTTGAAGCTCTATCAACCGAGATGACCAGAGTCCATGACAAGGTTTCTGATGGAATCCTCCTCCTTTAGTTTACCCATATTACTTGACTGAAAGGCTTTTAAGTGATAATATTTATACACACACAGAAATTTTTTATTTTAATCCTTACCAGTACTTTGTCATTGGCAAAATCCTATATCAAAAAATGAAACCAGTAAATCTGTGATGTGAATGGAGAATATTGGACAGGGCTTGGGAAGTGAGATTAAGTAGCATTTTCTGTCATCTCACCCAATCCAGCCAATCAAAATTTTAAAAATGAAATTAGTTAAGTAACGTACTTATATTTCAGTCGCTTTTAAACCGTGATTAACCCGCTTCTTTTTACATTTCTTTCAATGTTCTTTGTGCCGGTTATCTGCCTTTCAGAAATCAATTAGAGACTGAAGAACATTGTAGAGGTGGACTGAACAGTTGACATGTTGGAGTTATGGTCCTAATCCTTTCCACTGCATATGGTATCAGAATATGCGCTTTACCTTCTTTTTAATCCAGTGGATGGCAAACTTCTCCTCCTGGATTTAAAAGAAGGTAAACTGCATATTCTGGACTGAACAGTCTTCAGACCTAAAGAAGCTCTAGTTGGAGAGCATAATAAGGTAGTTTGTGAAAAACCATGTTCACATTTATTAATAGAAATGAGAGCTTTTGGTGCAAAGTTGAGTGGTACAACATCTACCCGACCTCACTGGCAGAAGAAAAAGCAATGTTTATGTATTAACAGTAATATTGTTAAGTGCCAAATTTAATAATTACTGGTTTTCCATAATCATAATTTTCATTGGTAATAAAATACATGTTATAGACTGTTGAGCTTGATCAATAAAATAAAAATAGACTTACGGTAATATTAGCAACTCAGTTTTTAATCCTTTAATGCCTTTTGGTGTATTTCTGCCGTCTTCAGGGCATCTTCTTTTTGCAGGTTTGGATGCCTCAATAATTAAAAACTAAAACTACATTGTCTTATATTTTATATCTTGTGATCACAATGTGAAGAATCATACGCAACAGACACACAACAAAGAAGCCACAAGAAGAAGATGTAACTGAAGATTGTTCAGTGCTAATGTTTTTATAACACTTTTAAACATTTTAATTTTTATAAACATGACAAGATATAAGAGAATGTAGTTTAGTTTTTAATTATTTAGGCCCTGAAGATGGCGGAAGTACACCGAAAGGCCTAGGCAAAGATCAAAATATTGTTGAGTTGCTGGTATCAAGTCCATTTTTCTTTTACATTGGTAAGTTTGATAAATATACAGTGGAACGTCAGTTATCTGAACTGAGAATGTTTGGATTCTCAGACTGAGTATAGAATATGTACCATACAGTGAGTTCCTCATACAAGTTGGCCAATCATGCAGGTTTCTGCATTGTGGTGGCCGCAGCTCAAACTCCCAAGTGATCGGGTGAAATGTCGATGCAAAAAAAGCCGCTAACGGTGTTATGATTCAGGTTCTCACAGTTACAGTTAAAATTACAGTGAAAATAACCATGTACCACATCACAAGAGATGTTGGAAATGTCCTCCTCCTGCATCCACACAACACTGGCACCTTTTTACAGAATTTTCTTTTACGTGCATAGACTCAGCTTCCGAGAAAGAGTTCATTTGTCTTGTGATACTATCTTTAAGTTCTTCTAATGTGTGGGGAATTGACCTATACACTTATTTTTCAGTTTCCCCCATAAGTAATAGTCACTCACATATGTCACAATGTAATGATTTCACTGTCAGTGAAAAAGGTTTCAGAAAATAGAGGAGTAACCAGCCATTGTTTGAAATTTCTTCAATATTTTCCATTTTTTTAGTTTAGATATCCAAGTTTTCGGGCTAGTGGGTGCTGCTGTAAATATAATAAATATAATATAAATTAAATATTATTTTTTGGTCCTAAGCACTTTGAATTAATGAGTTTAACTTTAACATGAAAGTAATATTTGCCACTCTTGCAGACCTGAAGAAAAATGTACCTATATTTCATTGCAAGTGTAACAAGTATCCACTTTTTATTTCTCTCTTTATTCCACTCAATATAATATTACAGAGTAGACTACAAATTAAATACAAATAAACATAAAGCACATAAATATAAATACACATTTGGAATTACAAACTAACCACAATTCAGTAAAATAAAAGACTAGGTAAAATGTGCTCATCTTCCTCAAGGACGTGGATCTTACCAGAATTGTGTCAATATTAGGTTCAGTGGCGGCCTCTGATCATGTTGCAGTGTTGCACAACGACCAGTTTTTAATGTAAAGAATATTTTGATTTTTTTTTATTATAGTACTGCATATGCCTACTATTAAACTACTTCGAAATCGTCCTTGTGGTAGGTTTTTATTATCTATAAACACGCTTCACGCGATATTTAACAAGTTCAAATCATTTAAACATTTAAATGCGCGGGGTTGTTGCATTAGAAAAGCCACGACTTGCTGTCTCTTCTTATCGGCTAGTAACGGGTGCGAGAGGCTTGACTTGGTGGTAACCCGCCCGGGGTTTAAAGGTTTTCGTCGTCGCTTTCACTCTGCGAACAACCGCTAGAGTACGTCGCGTCGGCTGCTGTCTGCAAGCCAGTTAGGGCGCGAGCTATGAACTATGAAGTCCCTCACAGAGATGCTAATTGCCAATGCAGTCACTTTGTGGCGGAACCTATATTGCTAATTTCATCTATCTATTAGACACTAAACTAAACTCCCTGGCTCTACATCCCTAGAGGGACTAGGCCTACTATCCGACATCCTACTTCTCAATCAAGTATCTCCTCAATTTGTATCAGGAGGCTGAGTACACCCCATTCCAGACCTCCCTACTTCAGAAAAATTTGATTAAGTACCGGGGAACGAACCCAACCTAATGTTTAACCACTTACCCATGAGCTAGAAATCTGAAATTTGACAGACTTATAGCTTTTAGCGTGTAACCGACGAGAAAATTCCAGAATGTTCTAAATTTTAAATGTTTACCCCAGAAAAATCTTAAAGTCGTTACACAGTTTTTTTTAAGGTTTAGTATGGCTAAGTAGTTATTATGGGCTACGGCAGTCTAAATGCAATTAATGTATCTCTTCTATAAAGTGTCAGTTAAAAAAAAAAAAAAAAAAAAAAAAACTTTTTTTTAGAACCACACTGAGAGGCAGAGCCCCACTGGGAGTTTGAAGGTTTAGCCCCGAACGAGCAAAGCGACTATTTATATATTATCAGGTTATGTATTTAATTCCTGTAAAACCACCCCCTCCCCCATGACTGAGTGGTTAGATTGCTCGCCTTCCACCGCTGGGACCCGGGATCGAATCTTGGTGGATCCATGTGGAATTTGTGGTGGACAAAATGGGGTCGGGGCAGGTTTTCTCGGGGTACTTCTGTTTCCCCTGCCACATATTCCATCAGAGCTCTATTCATCATACTATGGCCATTGGTTGCAATAAAGGAATTATAATTACCGTACAATAGTGCAACACCCTGTTCCTACACCCACGATCCGCCACTGATTAGGTTTATTAACCCTTTGCATTAAAATTTAATATATTAAATCCAGTGTTGTCTGTGGTAGAGCGGAATTTATTATATTGGTGACGGAGTGCACAAAATTGATACTAGATGCCATGGGATGGCTCTTTCACACTTCCTGCAGTGAATCCCCTTCATCACATGATTTAGTTGTGGATTGCATTAGTCAAGGAAATATATATTATCTTAGAGGGCAGCCGTAAATTTTTCTTGTTTCCTTTTGTAATTATTTACAATTTTGATAATGAAATTGCATCCAAGAGAGTGCTAAGTGATGAACAACTTCATTCTGTTATAGAGTCTGTGTTAAACGAAACATATTAGTGACTTTAGTGAGAGTGAGGAGGAATTTATACCAGAAGATGCTAATGAGAACAACGACGACACAAGTGACAATGAAACAGTAGTTGCAGGCTTAGCAGTTTTGACTGCATAGACGTGACTGATTTAGATCCAGGTCCATTCCCAATTACAAAACCAACCAAAGTCCCATATTACCATCTCAGTTCAATAGAAACACAGATCCAATAGGTTACTTTTTATTTTTTGATGACGAGATCTTGGAATACAGTGAAATATCCCTTATGCCACTATTCTGGTAGCTGGAATACAGTGAAATATCCCTTATGCCACTATTCTGGTAGCTGGAATACAGTGAAATATCCCTTATGCCACTATTCTGGTAGCTGGAATACAGTGAAATATCCCTTATGCCACTATTCTGGTAGCTAAGTCCCACAGGAATTTTTCTATTGACACCTCCATCATTGAATATTATCTTCAGAACAAAGTAAATGTTTGTTATTATCTAATATTGTATGTTGTTTAGGAAAAATGTCATGATTTATACAGCCATGAAATTTGCCACTTGCAAAGGGTTAAGTTTATTGAATACTGAGCATAATCTAACTTATGGAGTGTGTTTATAATATGAAATTCTTGTATACCGCTCATTCCGTATTGACCCGAAAATAAGACGACCTTGCATATAAGATGACCCTGAATTTTTTAAGGGTAGTTACGAAAAATTAAATAAAATAGCTTATTAGTACATTTTGCTTCACACAAAACAGAATTTTGGAGTTCATGTCATAACTTCTTCTCTCGCCTTTATTTACGCATTGAGACAATGAAGATGCTTTCTTTTCCACATGGTCTGCCATGACTGGTAGTCAAACAAAAGCTTTTCGCGTAGAGAATAGAGATGCCAAGCAAGTAACAATGCAGTCAGGATCAGATGGTCCTGGTGCAGTACAAGCAGAAGCATGAATTTGGGAAAATTAAGTTCAGTAAAGTTCAGTGAATTTCCGCATGACTTTGACCTTAGGTCAGACGCACGTCATTTGCGTAGGGATACCCGCTACGCATGTGCACAGCTGCATTCATGAATGGAGAGTTGTTGAGTCTTAGGCTGCGCGTATAAGACGAGCATAGTTTTTAAAAGCACATTTTCAGGGAAAAACATCGTGTTATTTTCAGGCCAATATGGTATTATTAGATCTACATTTATAATACAAGTATTTTTTACTTAATTGTTTTGCTGAAAAATTCTATAAATGGAGGCACATAATTATCAAGTCCTCTTTCCAGGCTAGCACTAAAGGAATTTAATGTTTAAATAAGTATGTTTTCAATGGTACGTTTGTTGTAGGTGTTCTCAACAGCTGCTGATGGACAGACACAGGTTGAAATTAAAGTACACCAAGGTGAACGAGAAATGGCCAGTGACAATAAACTTCTGGGACAGTTCACATTAGTAGGTATTCCTCCTGCACCCAGAGGAGTTCCCCAAATAGAAGTTACCTTCGATATTGACGCTAACGGCATTGTTCATGTTTCTGCTAGAGACAAGGGCACAGGCAAAGAACAACAGAGTAAGTATAAAGTAGCGTAGAAAATTGAAGTTTAGTTGAAACAAAAGTGCAGTACAGTAGAGCCTCGGTAATTCGAGCCCCAGTATTTCGAGGTTCCGTGTAATTCGAGCTGGTCTTAAGAAATTTAAAATTGTCCATAAAACTAGAGTAAAATCCCGTTTTTATACAGTGTCCGCATGTAAGTTTTACGCACTTCTGAATGTGTTACATTTTGAGCTTTCTTTCAATTTTTCCATGTACAAAAATGCAGGTAAAACTGTCCCACTTAGGGTTTTTGTTCATAATACACAGAAATAAGCTTGGCTTCAGACTGCTAATGCATTTCTATTACAGACTGACAGAAACCGTTAGGTTCGATCTTTCTTTGTCGGGACCTCATGTCAATCAATTGTACAGTGCATACCATCCTTTCAGAAAAGAATACTGTATTGTTACAGTAATCCCTACTCAGCGACAATGGTAATTAAAAGTGTTTTCCTAGTAGCACTGCTTTCCCGTTCCACTCCATTAAGGGTCAGACAATGACTTAATCCTTAAAGGATGCCGATGTAGCAAATTGGAAATGTTTGACAATATATACATACAGGCGTAACACAGGTAGCCTATGTAGACCTACTTTATTGCTTATTTATTTATTACTTAAACCATTATTGTGCTCATTAAACATTTATTTGCGATTTACCCATTGATTTAGTGATATTTCCGTATAATCAGAGTTTTTTGTAATTCGAGGTAGCCTCAGCCCCAATTAGCTCGAATTATCCAGGGTTCTACTGTATGTTGAAGTTGAAATGCCCAAAAAGGAATATCATACAAATATGTTGGCCTACTTCTTGATAAGATTAATTGAAACTTGAGTACAGTAAAACCTCCTTTTTACACTTCTCAAGGGACTGATGCCCAAAAGTATAAATGGCAATAATAAAATGCTATCGAGATTCTATTGGTTGATACTTCAGTAAAACTCTAACACCCAAACAGTAACTTTGGGGTAGGTGGTAAAAGTAAAGAATGAAAGAAGCGGTTAACAAAACTTTGCCCAGGGTGCAAAGTACGTAAAATTGGGATCTTGCCTTACAGACTGGACTAAAAATATAATGCTGGCAATTTGAAAAGTTAAAAATTAAACACTGAATTGAAGTCTTAAAATATAATGAATACAACAACAAAAAATCAGGGATTGAACCAACAGCCTTTTGTTCCATGCTCAAGCATCTTAACCATTTGGCCACTTAGAACTTTCTCAAATTAGCAAGGATATTAAGGATGTGAAGCATTATGCTTTCTCCTATATCCTCATAAGCCTTTTTGGTTTTTGTTTAATAGTGTACGTGTATTTGTATGAATACTATTAAGATTGAGACGTAATACATAAAAGAACGGAAAAATGAGACAGATGCGACTAATAGAACCTTGCAGCGTTTGAAGCCTACTGCTGCCGAATGGCTTCTCTCTGTCAGTCACTAGAACCGCAGTGCAGCCAATGTAAGTAGGTAAATAGGTAAAACTGACAAGTGTAAAGTTACAGCGGCCCAGGTATAAATGATACAGCATATTTCATTGGTTCCAGAGCAAATTTGCATGCATATTTTGTCTTCTGATAGAGGATTAACTTCCGGGCCCTCATTTCATTCTATTATACTGAATAGAACATTTTGTTATTCTGTTATTCCTGTATATTTCAGTTTTCCAGTCGTTTGTTGATTTAGGCCTTTTGGCTTATTGTTCTTTCCACCTGTTCAAACATGCAATGATGTACTATATTTTTCGTCTCTGACCTTCTGTGATGAGAAAGTGATCTGAGCATGTTGAGTAGAAAAATTGTAATTATTCAAATTAATAAGTTTGTGGTTTAATTAATTACGTAGAATACTTTCAAGGTGAGGGGCTTATGTAATGGTTGGAAGGAGAAGACAGTAATATAGAATTAAAGTAAATCTTTTCTGGCCTTTACTGGAGCATGTCATATGTGCAGGCATGCAGAATGCAACCTTCAGCAAAGCAAACTACTCTATATAGATATATAAGCATTTATGAACCACAGATTATTGTCTCTGTTGGACATTACATGAGAATATTATAGGAGAAAAATTCCTCCGACACTGGGACTTGAACCCAGGACCTTTGGTTATTCGCGCCAATGCTCTACCAACTGAGCTAAGCCGGAGTTCAATTCACAGCGCCGGATGGAACCTCTCTCCTGAATTGAACTCCGGCTTAGCTCAGTTGGTAGAGCATTAGGAGAGAGGTTCCATCCGGCGCTGTGAATTGAACTCCGGCTTAGCTCAGTTGGTAGAGCATTGGCGCGAATAGCCAAAGGTCCTGGGTTCAAGTCCCAGTGTCGGAGGAATTTTTCTCCTATAATATTCTCAAAATACTCAATATTAATATTACCTAAGAAAATATCACAGTGAAGTGTTAACATCTGTAGCAAGATTGAGTACGGAAATATGCTCATTAACTTCACTTTTAGGTAATTTACCCATTGAAACGTTTGTTCTGGGTAAATATACCTACAGTGAATTTCAAATGGCAAGCAATTTGCTTGACAACTAATGATGTTCGCAGATTCGATAAGCATTGCCAGTATGTGCGAGTTTCCCCCTCTGCCTCTGCCATGAATGAATTGCTTTGCACGACATCAAACCACTCCTGTTCCTTAGAAATGAGGTATTAATAAGTATGATTATAACAACTGTAAACACGTTACTTGAATAATAATATTGAGTACAGTACCTAGTTTAACAGTTTTACATCCCGTTGGGGTGCCTAAAATGAAACTATAAATACCTTTTACTTCAGGCTGCCTTGGTGACAAGAAAACTGGAGTTAGAAAATAAGTGAAACAGTAGCCCTGTTCACACCACACACTATGGAAGTGGGATATTGACATTTTTTTGAAATAAAGTTTTCTCTTTTTTCTTTTCTTTTTCTTCTTCTTCTTCTTCTTCTATGGAACACTTAAAATATATACAAACTAAAAATAATGTGTCTGGCCTGGCTTCGAAACACTTGTTTTATTGCCATGATTTGCAGTTGGATTACTTAACGGTTAGTATTGGCCTACTGAAATAGTCACTAGAACTTGTCCTACGCTTGCTAATTGAAAACTGAAATAACACAGTCATAGAGAGCCTCTCCTCTCTCAGTTCCCTCCTAGAGAACCACAGCTTTAAGCTGTGTCAGTGTTTTCTTTTTATCAGAGCATGAACTGATAGAAAATATGCATATGTTTATTGTTGTTCGTTCGCCAGTGAAAGACTCGAGTCTTCAGATGGGCTGCAATAAGAGCTTTGCAATATTATACAGGACATATAAATTAGATTTGCTTAACAATGATATCGCAATCCAGCTCTTGATGTAATTCTAAAGCATGCAAACATTCATTAATAATAGGTTAGGAACTAGTCAAGCTAAAAATAAGATTTTTGCACTACATGTGCAGAAATATGCCTTTTACCCTAACTGAGTCCCTGAAGTGAAGTCACAATATTTCCATGTAGCGTAAGTTGTATTTCGAAGTCTGAATTCTCCATGTGCGGAGTGCAGCCTGACAGCAGGAATACAGTTTGGCAATGTTACACAACTTTGATTGGACTGCATATCTAAGCAGGAGAAGGGCAAATTGCTTGCCATTTGCAAAACACAGTACTAGTGAAGTTAGTGTGTATATTTCCATATTCAGCTTGCTACAAAATACTCTATTTTACTGATACAATTTGAGGAAGTATGAATAAAATGCATAATATTTTTGTCTAAAACGAAAAGTTGGTAACTATTAAGAGTTGATAATTAATTTAGCATATGGAAATGATCTTGGCAGGAGTCCTGACTCCAAATTAAGTGGTATACACAGTCATTTGTTTCTATCCATTGAACTTCCCCTTTTCACTGTAAACCCCACATTACCATGAAATGCCTGTGTACGGTCTTACAAATGCTGCTATTTTAACACTAGATTTAAGTGAGAACAATCTGAAATAGAAGAATTACCATAATGTTTAAGACAAATTGTTTTTATCAGTAAAATTGGCTGTAAAAATGGGGTGCGACTTGCATAACAAAGGTACCTACAAAAGTCTCAACTTAATGTGCATAACAGCAATATGGACAATTTCATTATTTTATGTTTTCCTTGAGGTTCCGTGTTAATTTTTTTCAGTTACGCGGTACATTAAACTTCAATTTTATGCGGGTTGTGACAAACCATATCATAGGGAAAGCTTTTCATAAAAATATTGCACAGTGGCATGAGTAAGAACCTTGTTCGTGTCCAAGTAATTCAATTTGATATTGTGTGAGGGCTCTGCAGATGCACTGCTGATCATACTGGCTTGTCTGCAAAGCAGGTAGCTGCATATCAGTACATCTCCCACTTAAAGTAACCTGCATTGTCGACCTTCAGTGCTTATTAGCATTTCCCAAACAAAGAATTTATAGAAATAAAAGAAAAACAAAAAAACAAAAAACAAAACCAAAAAAATCATTGTCAATCTGATGCTTTAAGATTTGTTGGTTATGGTAAAAAGTGCATGAAAATAAGAATTGTTTATCCTCAGTAGCCTACTTAAAATTGCTTAAATATTCATTAACTTCTCCTGTTTAACTTCAGGTTTTAATTTTAAAATAAAAAAAATGTTAAGACATCTTAGGCCTAACTACTGTTACAATTTGCTGGAGTATTAACTGAAAGTCTTGGCTTGCATCTTATACATAAGAAAATACGGTTTACAGGGTTATCAAAGGACATTCGATTCAGTGGCCCTTGGTGAATGTTTCTTTTAAGGCTGTTCTGATATACAAATTTAGTTTTGTATGTGTACGGGCTGCACAAAAAAGTTTAGTTAGTGATAAAGTTCCTGTAACATTTATTTTACTGACTGTAAGTTGTAATAATTATTGTACATTTTCATTTCTACTCACTAGTTGTAATACAGTCTTCGGGAGGACTGAGCAAGGATGAGATAGAGAACATGGTGCGCAATGCTGAAACATACGCAGCACAGGATAAGGTTAAAAAGGAGAGAGTGGAAGCAGTTAACCAGGCAGAAGGTATCATTCACGACACTGAGTCAAAGATGGATGAATTCAAGGACCAGCTTCCAAAGGAAGAAGTAAGTTTATAATTCTAGAATTTTATAGGAAGTTTATATAGTGAAGTTATTAAATATCAAATAATACTTGAGATGGAGGTTACAGAACTTCACATAACCCTTAACTGGAACACAAAATGAAAATCTATGCCCACTGGATTGGCAATGTTGCTCCATGGTATTATCGCCTCACTCATAACGTTGACGGGCGGCTCGCTTTGTTCTCATATTACAATGCTTGTTGTTACTGTAAAAGGTTTTCTCAAAAGAAACCGCTGACTGAATCCGTATTGCCAATTCTCTCAATGTCATTGCCACGTAAGTGTTTTGCTGCATCTACATCTTCCCGCTCTGTTTACTAACACTGTGCAGTATGGCAACTACTCCAAGCGGCGGCGACTTCTTTGATGTTAACTGTCAACGAATTGAGTGCGGCGATAATACTCCACAAGTCTAATGCTTATTACCCAGCAATTATACCTCCTATTTGGCAATGCTGCCTACAGGCAACAGCTACAATATCCCAGGTAACATGTACCAACAAGTTAGTTCATATTCTAACAGTTAGATGGCTGTAGCAACTTTTGTTGGTCCAAATGCAAAAAAGGTTTGCCAGTCTTTGGGAGTTGTTGCCTGAGAGCAACACTGCCAGATAAAGGGTATGAAGAACTAACTGAATATAAGAGATGTGAGGCTTTCTAGACTTCGGTTATATGTGATAGTTTCTCGGGATCCCATCCAAATGTATGGAGAAACTATTATACATTACCTGAACATGTTACGAGGGCCCATCACTGCTCATCTGCAGCTACCCTCCACCTGTCTCAAGTATTATTTCAAGTATGTAATGAATATGCAGTGATGGCTATATTTTTCGTCTCTGACAAATCAGAAAATGTTGAGAATAATAACTGAGCATCTTAATTTTACACATGAACCTATACATATCTAAACTACTTTTTGCAATTATGTTGTACTAATTATGCTGTTTTGTTTCAGTGTGACAAATTGAGGGAACAGATTAATCAGGTGCGAGATGTTGTTGCAAAGAAAGATGAAACCAATCCTGATGAAATCAGGAAGTTGACAACATCATTACAGCAAGCTTCTCTTAAACTTTTTGAAATGGCATACAAGAAGGTAATTATATAAAATCTTCACTATCATTGTCTTCATTAAATCTCTATCCATGCTGAGATATGTATTTTGTGTGAAAAAGAAAGAAAATAAATAAAGGGGGAACTTACGGCCAAGGGGTATTGGATATACTCAGGAGTTAACAAAAACAACAACAATAGTCCAGTGAAGTTAGTCATTTGAAAATTATTCTTTTCCTCTTGAGAAAAGCAGTTTTTATGCTATTTATTGAAAAATAAACGTAAGGGTATTTACTCTTAAACCAGGGTGTCCACTGGTCGGGAAAAACCGGGAATCTGGGAAAAGGCCGGGAATTTCGTATGGTCAGGAAAATCCGGGAAAAGTCAATGAATTTGTTAAAATATCCAGGAAAATCCAAAAAAATTGCAAAGCTGAAGATAAATATTGCTTTAAAATAAACAGGTGTCCAAGGTCAGCGCGGCAAACCTTCGTTCTCTTAGTTCTGGAGAGAATGTGTCATATCCATGGTAACTGGATTGTTTGCAATGGGTTGGGTGCATGGCAAGTCTGAGCATATAAGGCTGTGACTTCATAATAATGTGTTTGTGCTCCGCTTCCCGTTTTTAATTATGTGGAAAGTACTAAGGCATTTAGACATTTGAAGAGGTGTACAATGCACAGTTTTCGGCCTGCTTCGATGGAGGACAAAGAACATAACTCGTCGGTGGATGCGTGCATAACAGGAGACACGTCCATTTGTTTTGCGACTTCGTTAATGAATGTAATTGTGTGATATTTTACTTATGAAGTTTGTCAATTTGAGTGATTCTGAATGAACTAATTAATTGATCAGGTAAGTTACATAATAATTATTACTATGAAAAATAACAATATTTCCCGAATTATGAAAGTGAGCTTCTGAGCTTCAGGAATTTCTGGAAAGATCAATGAAAATCAGGGAATAAGTCGGGAATTTCTTCAGCATTAATTGGTGGACACCCTGGTATACATCTTATAGCAAAATGTTAAGCCAAAAAAGCCACGACGTACCTCTACTAGGAGTTGTCATTCATCCTTTCCTATATTTAAGGGTCTGAAGGTTTCCTATATTTAAAGTTAACACAGTGAAGTTATATGTAACATAATTACAGGAACCTTCACTCTTGGTATACCTTATTTACTGTCTGTGCATTTAGACGAGAGCACTGTAAACACACTGCGCAGTGGAATCAGTCATCACATGATTCATACTAGCTCTATCTTTTCGGCGCATGCAAGTTCTCACGTCTAAATGCACAGGCTGTACCCGAGTATGTGCCACTCACAGGCCAAACTGACTAACTCCAATGCAAGAGCAACTGAGAAAACATAGTTTAGAGTTAGTTACCAGTTGAAAATTCAGCTTTAAAGTCGGTGCAAATCTGGATGTATTACAGCAATGCTAAGGTAATAGCAATATTTTGTGGTGTATACAATGACTGGAAATAGTAACTGGGAAATGACTGAATCAGAAAATATTATGAAATCCGTATTTTTTCAGGAGTTAGTCACAATGTCAGCTAAAAAAAAAAAAAATAATAAAATAATTTCACTTCAACTCACAATATGGCTAATCATCACTGTAAACATTGCTGTAATTCACAGGCTTTTGCTTGACGTCCACCTAGTCATAATATTTTTTTAGTAATCATGGTGCTTGGGTGGAATATACTTCATGGGATCTGCCCATTTTTCTTGGTGATTGGAGGGACATCTGGATAGACATATAGGGCGTTCTGGTTTATATTTGTGAATTCCCATTGGCTTCTTCGGAATCACCTTTTAAGATACATTTTTTCACAGCATTTTGTAAGAGTCACTTTCTTTATTGGAACGTACCTTTTCCTTAATAACTTCTATTAACAAACTCTTTTCCTGATAACCTTTTCCTATCCTCTCTATTTCTGGCCCACTTCTCTGGGTTATGATTAAGTTTACTGCTGTCTTATTGAAAGTGCAAAATCTTTATCAACTAACATATTGGGCATAGCAGTGTTGCTACTGACTTACGGACTTACCTAATGGACCATTTACTACATTGTTATATGCGTTCTTGCATTGTGTTCTAGAAGTAGAGTAGTAGTTGAAGATAATCCAGTTGAGCTTTTAGATAAACATATTTTTAAAGTAAAGTTAAACCTTTTACTGTATTACCTTTGGGTGGAATTAAGAATCATTATTGCTGTTGTAAATTGTTAATTAATCTAAAGAAAGAACCTGAATAATAAGTGGAGATAGTCATATTGGCTTCTGAAATATATAATCAGAATCAGTTGCCAAGGAAAGTTATATTACCTACTGGCATAATAATGAATGATTGGATATAATCATCTTGGCTGCTCAGTGAAATATGCTTGGGGCTTAAAGTCGTGTACTAGTGTTTGTAGGCAATAATGGTAAAAATGCACACAACATAGCTGGTTGATGTACTGCGGCCGGTTCCCCTCTTCCAAGCATTGTCATATAACGGTTATGTTGAATCTCCAAGAATATCGACAATTAATTGATTCAATTTAAAAAAATACGTTGATTTCAATTGAAACATAGAAAATGCATAAAACTTGAAGTGATGTTCGTTTTTTGTGTATGTCATTTTTTATAATGATATTACGGAATAGTCCTCTACTCAGATGCAAAGAAATGCAAATAATGCTAATTTTAAACGGATGTTTACCGAAAGTGCAGTTCTGAAAAATAGAACAAAATACAACTCTTGCTAGTCATATGAAGTGCACAGTACTAATTTCTGTTTCCTTTTCCATGAGTTTAATTTAATATTTGTTGAAATAGAATTAGAACTTCATAATTTAAGTCATTTGATCCTTTTTTTTTTTTTTTTTTTTTTTTTCATTTTTCATATTTCAAACCTATTTCAGAATGTGCTACTTTAATGTTAAGAAAATGAGACTGTTTATTATTTCACTTGGGGTTAATTTAATTTATTCCCTTTACTTTAATGCATGGATTAAATTCAGGGGTGGCTTATATTCAGGTAAATACAGTAGTTGACTTGTAATAGTTTCGGCAATATTGTCGCTACCATTTTCAACTGCTGTGGCACCCTCCTGTGGATGCTGAACAAATTTTGAAATGATATCATCAGTTGGGACGTCGAAGTTCATGAGCTGGTTCTTCTTCTTATGAATAAAGACTTTCAGATTGAAATTTCTCCCTTAGTTGTAACTTCCAATAAGACATATCGAATACCAAAACACTGAAGTGTCCATAGTCACAAAGTTCTTTCAGTCTGGGAGATGAAGAACTAACTCTTGAACTTAAGCATCCCAACCAATGATGACCTCATCTTAAAATCTGTTCAGCATCCACAGGAGGAAGGGTTCCACGACAGTTCAAGTATAGCTGTTGAAAATGGTACGTAAACTATAACAAAAGTGAAGTTTAGAGTTAATTTCAAATCCCTATATAATTATAATTATGAGAATTTACATTCCCCCCCCCCCCCCCCAGCAGTAGATTATTATTATAATTTTTTTATTTTTAAATTTTTTATTTATTATTATTATTATTATTATTATTATTATTATTATTATTATTATTATTATTATTGCTCACTGTAATTCCCCGCTAAATCCTGAAAACATGTTTGAAGAGATCATGCTGTATTAATATTGTTGTATTCTATAGTTGTTAATCAGGGTTGCCAGACGTCCCGGATTTTACGGGACAGTACCGTATTTTTGTTAATTGTCCCGCGTCCCGGAGAGTTCCTAGCCGGGACGGCAATTGTCCCGTATTTCGGAGAATTTTGAAACCTCCCCAAAAATACGCCAGGATTGAAACTTTTTGGAACTTATAATCGTTGGTACTCTACTCTGAGCTAGTATGCAAGTGATGCGAATGTTTAATATGTGCTCAAAACGTTAAAATATTTATGCTCATTGTGCGCTGTTCCCCATATAGCCTATAACCATTGGTGCCGACCAATCTATAGACAGTGCTGTTTGATTCGTTGATCGTTGCAGCTTACAACTTGGGCGATTTCGCGTTGGCCAGCCTGTTGGGAAGTTAGTCTTGGGTGAAGAAGAGTGGACAACTAAATAATGGATGCCTGATGCCATGTTGCATTATAGTTAGGAGAGATAAAATGAAAAGTATGACTACATTCGTTGAACAAGAATGGCATGGCATGTAACAACTCGTTGATTTACATTGGGTCCTGCTGTTGATAGACTAATAGTGTGCTGGGAGGCTGTAGTATCATAATTTTTATCTTTAGGTTCAGATATACCCAAAACAGTGAGAAAGCTACTGAATATTAATGAGTCTAATTCTAATGATGTAAGTGATCATAACTTCAGCGATGTAAAAATTACTTTGCACTTTATGAGTCACATCTGGAAATGTTTTCAGTCAGCCAGTAAACAACTACAACTTGATCACTCAACAGATATTGATGCCTATAAAATAATGCATACATTGTTTGAACAGTTACAGAATAGAGTACAAGATAGATATTTTGGTTCTTTTGTATCTATTGCATTTAGTGATGTTCATGCTGATTCAGATAGAAAGAGAAAGCTTTCTGAAAATTTTGTACAGTTTTTGGAAATTGCATTAGATTACCTAAAAAAGTGGTTTGACTTGTCAGAAGAAAATCCTCTAAGGGCAATGGGATTTTTGGCTCTTGTACAAGAGATATCATTCAATTATATTAGTGTCCTTGTTTGTAAATTAAACCTACAGAGTGATATTGATCTAGACTAGTTTTATGATGAATATTCCATTATAAAGCCATGTACAAAATATGTACAAACAGATACCGGTGATAAGTTGAGTGTAAGTGAAAAATGATTAAAAGTATTCCAAAATGTGGGGGTACATGAAGTACCAAACTTGGTGAAAATAGTTTCATTTTGTTTAAACATTCCTCAATTCCTGCCTCAAATGCTTTTGTAGAGAGGGTATTTTCGCACATGAATGTGAAATGGTCAGATGCGAGAAACAGATGTTATGTAGATTTGATTAAGTCTGAGCTGTTTGTTTCTGTAAATGTATCATCAGTGTCGTGCAGAGACTTTTATGAAATTGCTAAGAACAACAAGAAACTGTTAAAATCTGTTCAGAGTAATGAAAAATATGTTAAATGATGAATAATGTAACTAGTTATCCACCTTATACGATACCACAAATACAAGTATCAACAGAAAGTCGTTTACTGTTTATTAATTAGCTGCACTGTGATGCCAATATCACAACGAAACTATCGTTATTAAATAAAGTTTACAACTTCTGAGATACGAGCCATCGATTTCGTCGACCACGCATCTGTCCCTTATTTTGATTTCAGATAACTGGCAACCCTGTTGTTAATATTGAATCCATTTATGACATGGCATGAATATTTATTTTCAGATGGCTGCAGAGAGAGAGGGTAGTTCCGGGAGTGGTGGCCAGTCTGCAGATCAACAGCAGCAGACTGAAGAAAAGCAAGAACAGAAGAAAGAAGAAAAGAACTGAGATATTGGACGCTAGAGTTGAAGCGTGTGTATGTGTGTGACTAGAAGGTATAGATGCTTTAAACAGCAATTCATTGAAAAAATTGTGGTTACCGAATCTAAGTTATTGTGGAAGTAAAATTATTTATATAATAAAATATCCTTATCAAAATAAAATTGCATTACCAGTAATCACAAAATCCGCTGATGGGTAAAGTAGAATTTGGAACTAAATTCTGGATGATTGGGACAGGTTGAAGGCTTGTGAAGCGTTTTATTACTATATTTTTCATTTGAGTCCTGTGTATTCATAGCAGTAAATCTGTAAAAATTACATAAATTTGTTTCTCTGAAAACAGAAACTAATTTATTGTATATTTTAGTTAGAGATAATTTAAGCAGATTTATTGCGCTATGTACATAGCCATATTATAGTAGAATTGTCTGGATGAGACTCGTGAACGAATGAAATGAATGAATTCTATAGTGAATGTGTGAATATTGCCATATTTCTCTGGAAATGTGGTGATTAGTTTCTAGAGTCTTTATTCACCACGGTAAGGTGCTTCTTTTGATCTAGGGCACTGTTACATTTGGTGTATAAATGGCCTGTTAATTTTCCTCTTTTTATGTTCTCAATATATGTTATATATTTCTTAGATAATTAAAAAGCGATAAATAAAAACTCATATTTGTCTATTTAGTTTTGTTTTTCATATTTACAGTATTTAGGATTTTTACTACCATATTAACCCCTTGAATACTGTCTTGTTTAACCCTTTGCGAGTTGTGAATTTTATGGCTGTACGTGATAGATTTTTGTTACAATTTAAAAACCCTATAAATTATGAAATGTTTCTCAAAAGACATGTATTCTATCTATATTAATAAAAGAAAGTTTCTGTCTGTCTGTCCGTGATGCCTAGCGAGATCTACTGAACGCAGAAATCTGAAATTTTAAACATAGGTGGACTGAAGGGTCGGAAAATGCACCTCGAAGCCGGAATTTTAAATTTCGCTTTCGTTCGTGAGTTATGAGTGAAAAACGGGCAGAAAATGTGAATTTTTTGCATTTTCGAAGCATCGATTTTGAGTAATACATTTCAATGTCAAATCAATTACAGTAGGCTTTGGCTATTTTTGTCATTTGAAATAAACGCATCGCAATCGCTTGAATGTTGTAAGCTCACGCTGGTTGATTCATTTGTTTATAATGTCAAGGCACGCAGACATGAAATTTTCAACCTACACCGAAGAGGTATAATCAATTAGGCCTAAATATGGTCAAACGTTTGACTTGGACGAAACTCGCTATACAGGGGTTTTCTGGGCCAAGGAACTCGAATCTGAGATCGCTTTTACCAGGCGACGCTATCTAATTGTGGTATGTAGTCCATGTGATTTAGGTGTTAATAAATGTAATGATTTAACTATTATACTCTTAATTGTTTTAATAATTATCACGGGCGAAGCCGCGGGCACATGCTAGTATGGTATAATATCAAACATTTATCTTGTTCTGAAGATAATATTCACAGCTGGAGTAAGTAGGAGATGATAGAAAAATTTCTGTTACCAGAATAGTGGCATAAGGGATCTAATAATTAAAGAATAAGAAGTAATGTATTGGATCTGTGTTTCTATTGAACTGAGATGGTAATATGAGACCTTGGTTGGTATTGTAATTGGGGATGGGCCTGGATCTGAGTTGCTCTCAGTATCATCTAGTACAAATTCTTCCTCACCCTTACTACAGACATTAATATGTTTCATTTAACACAGACTATTACAGAATTGTTCGACACTTAGTATCCTCTTGGATGCCATTTCGCTACCAAAACAGTAAATAAATACAAAAGAAAGACACAAGAAAAATTTATGGCTGCCCTTCAAAATTATTTGTATTTCCTTGACTGATGCAATCCAGGAGAAAATCATATGCTAAAAAGGATTCGCTGCAGGAAGTTTGAAAGAGATTTCCCATGACTTGTAGTATCAATTTTGTCCACTCCGTCACCAGAGAGGCAGTGATATAAATTTAATATATTCAAATTGAAACTTGAGATGGAGGTTTAACATACGTAACTTCACTTAATTAAGTGAAGTTACGTATGTTAAACCTCCATCTCAAGTTTCAATTTGATTATAACTTCACTATATAAACTTCCTTCAAATTCTAGGATTAATATATTCAATTTTGTGTGCAAAAGGTTAAAGTGCCAAGCGTGTGCAGTGAAAACCCATTTAAATGCCTTCAGTGCTGTTAGCCTTACCTCTTATATTTGAACTGGTTATTAAATCAGAAGACATCATATATTTCATAAATTTTTACGTGTTATTTAGTCACCTTTGTTTTTATTTATGAGTGTTCTGTCAAAATAATGCGCTAAAAAAATATTGGAATAGCCAATAAAGCATTTGAACAAGTGGAAAAATTCAGATATCTAAAAACATTAATTACAGATTCAAATAATATTAAGGCAGAAGTTAAGTGTATTAAAATCAGGAAATGCTTGTTTTTATGTACAGTAAAACCCCTTTTTTACACTTTTCAAGGGACTGATGCAAAAAAGTGTAAATGGCAGGAAAGTGTAAATTGCAGGAAGTGTGAAATCTGTAATGCTATATAGTGCAAAATTTAATACATGAAGGGGAAAGAAAAAGGTAGCTATGTACACTTACATTATCTATTTAAAAAAGTCAGAAATGGTTGATTGTCTTTGCTTTTTTCTTATTTGTATCAGTTCGACCTGTCTCTCCACAGCATATAGGGCATCAAAAGCCCCATCCTCTCCCGAGGCACTCGCAATGTACTGCCTCAAAACAGCTATTGCTTCCATGGCTTCTTTGCTAGTAGGTATTTTGGGTTCCTGGTCAGAGTCTTCCTCACCTACTTCTTTTTCTTCAAGGTGGCTAGAAACAATGTCTTCTACTGTGGGCACCACTGATGTTATTACATCAGCATCAACGTTGACATAATCTTTGAATGAAGAAGGCTCGTCCACCACAGCCCAGTTGCTGGGCTCTGACATCTCTTCCTCGGGCAGATAGTCCTCTTCTTCCACAAACTCAAACCCTGCCTTTCGGAAACAGTTAGATATGGTCACAGGACTGATACTTGACCATGCTCTGGATACATAATGCATGGCATCAAGGACTGTTATGGTCATTTTCTTAGGGTCCATATCATTATCGTGCATGAAGACAGCCTTCTCCACTAGCATCTTCCTGTACTTGAATTTAAGGGCATGAATGATGCCCAGATCCAGTGGTTGGAGCTCGCTTGTGCAGTTTGGTGGGAGAAACACAAGCTTAATGTTTCTTAGCTGCAGATCATTGGGATGGGCAGCACATCTGTCCAAGAACAATAATATTTTTCGTTGATTTGCTCCCATTTTAGCATCCAAAGCATGAAGCGTAGATGTGAAGATGCTGCTAGTCATCCATGCTGTGGCATTTGCATCATACTTTGTGGGCAGATTTTTCAAATTCTTGAAACACCTGGGCTTCTTGAATTTACCGATCACTAGGGGGGGTAATTTTTCTGATCCGTCAGCATTGACCATTAGCAGAACAGTTACCCGCTGCTTGCTGAGTTTTCCACCATGACACTTTTCCCCCTTAAAGCACAAAGTTTTGCTTGGCAAAATGTTATAAAACAAACCAGTTTCGTCAGCATTAAAAATATTCCTTGGTTCGTAACCCTGAATAATAGCTGGCAGGTTTTGCTTCCACTCTTGTACAGTTTCCACACTGACGCTTTTACTTTCTCCACAAAGTTGATTGTAGACGATATTATGGCGATTCTTGAACCGATCTATCCATCCATTAGATGCAGTAAAATCGGCGATTCCCAATTTTGCAGCAAACTGAAGCGCTTTCGATCGAAGTATGGTGCCATCAACTGGAATTCCTGCCGCTCTCGTAGAAACAAACCATTCTGCCACAAGTTTGTCCATCTCATCATACGCTGATGTGCGTATATATTTGCGCTTTTTGGACATTACACCACTTTGTTTGGCATTAAGTTCAATTGTCGATCTATTTTTTATGATTGTATTCAAAGTTGAAACAGAGAGTCCAAGCTCTTTCGCCAACAGAACACGTGTTCCCACGTGTGAATCAACACGGCGTAGAATTTCCGTCTTTTCTTGCAAAGAAATGCATTTTCTATTGTTTTTATTAACCTCCATCATACCGCCAAAAATCACGCAACAAAAGTGTTACTACAAATCACGATGAATTAGGCCTACGCTATGTGAATATCAAATATCTACACGCACAAAAGAAACCAACTTCCTCTCAACTAACGCAAATAGCCACTGTCGCCGCGTGTAAGAGAGTTGGCAACATAGCGGAAATGAGACCTTGCGTTCATTTTTAAAGCGCTTCAGAACCGCTGGACTGTCTTGACCATTCTTTCTTCGCTGCAGCAAAACTGAAGCGCTTCACGGATTCGCTTTGAAAGAGAACGCATGGAAAGCGGTTCTTCATCGAAAATCAACGCTACCAACGGAAAAAATACGTAAATGGCGGGAAATCTTTGAATGCAGCAAAACTGAAGCGCTTCACGGATTCGCTTTGAAAGAGAACGCATGGAAAGCGGTTCTTCATCGAAAATCAACGCTAACAACGGAAAAAATACGTAAATGGCAGGAAATACAACTGTGTAGAAGTTGTTAATGGCGGGAATTCTATGTATTGTCAGCATAGGTTAAAAAGTGGGACCAGCTGAAAATGACGTAAATGGCAGGAAAACGTAAATGGCGGGAACGTAAAAACGGGGTTTTACTGTATTCAGAAACTTTTACCTTCTCTTCTTCTGTCCAGAATTCTAAAAGACAATTATCCTGCTGATCATGGGCATACGGTGGGGGAGGGTTGAGGGGGTTAAAACCCCTCCCGAAATATCTGCGATTTTTAGGATTATGATATCATGTTCAATAATTAAAAAAACATTGGTTCGGTTATTTTGTTATATTTTCTTGCATAACACAGCATTATTAAAAAAACTTGTAAATTTTAATTTCTCATTAATGATTCTATACTCTCGTGCATTAATAATAATGCACATACTTAATCTTAATGAGAAAATGATCTGAAATAACTTTTACTGTAGAGAAAAGCATAGGCCTATTGTTATTAAATAATTTATTAATACTAGTGGGTTTTTAATTTTTACTTCTTACAAAATTTCCCTTGGAATTTCTATTAATGATTCGATAATCTGGATATTAATGTGGTGTGTTCAGTTGGATCTCAGGAGTCCACTGAATATCAGCTTTCAATACATAAATCCAAATTTTCTGGAATGGACTTAGCTCCAGAAACCAGCACGAGTAGTTAAACGAAATGACTACGTCTTCAATCAACTTGACGATACAGAAACAACAGAATTTAGATACAATGATTCTTAGTGCTCTGCATAAAGAAATCATGTGGATTATAGCGCATACATCCTATAGTACTATGATAGTTTCTCAGAAGAAGGGTTCTAGACTATTTAAAACAAGAAATGGACAGATACTTAAAAATAAAAGTTTGAAATACAGTGCTCCATAACTAACATGTTATTAATAGTGTACTGATCACAATACGACTGTTTAGTTACTAAAAATAGTGTATTAAGTTACAATGTGCGCTAGGACATGGAGCTGAGACAACATTATATTCAACCCCCTCGAAACAGAATTTCACCGTACGCCCATGCTGCTGTTAGTAGTATATGTATGTGATACATGGTCCCTTACTCCTCGGGATGAACAGGATCTCAAAAACAGGATGCTTAGGAAAATATTTGGGCCTAAGAAAGATAAAAATGGGGACTGGGGAAACTGCATAATTACTAACTTAATAACCTGTATTCTTCATTGAATATAGTAAGGGAAATCATGGAGGATGAAATTGGCTGGACACGTTGCATGCATGGGGGAGGAAAGACTTTTCTAAAAATTATTGACTGAGAGACCCGAAAGGAAGAGTTTACTTGGAAGACCAAGATGTAGCCGAGAGTACAATGTTAGAATAGATTTATGGGAAGTAGGATTTGCGAGGGATGGTTGGATGGATTTAGCACATAATAGAGTTGAATGGTGGGCTCATGTAAGCAAGGCAATGAACTTCCGGGTTCCATAAAATAGATAATATTCCTTTAGTTTGCTTATGAATTGTCTGTTGCCATTGAGTAAGTAAGTAAAGTAAGTAAATAAGTAAGTGTTCTGTGAATTGAAAACCCTTAAGGTGTATTAACCCTTCTCTGACCGACTCATAATGTGACTGGCTCTCCTCATACACAAAGTACATAAGAACTTAAAAAGGATGGCAGGAGAATGTTCTCTTAACTACTCTGACTTGGGAATTCCCTTATGCATATGTCCAGGATGGTTTTAGTAAAAGATTTCACTAGGCGTCCATATCTAGTGAATAATGTGATTTCTTTTGTTTTGTGTTTTCCCCTTATTATTGGTAAAATAGTCGTATTGGGTTTAATTAAAAGTGATAGTGAAGTGTCCGAATTATCATTTAGTGATAGTAAGGGATGTTTTTCCAAGATCGCTACCGGCAGCGTTAGTGAGAGTGAGAGCGATGTAAGTGACACCGGAGGCAATAGTGCACTTAGCTGAATTCCGGTGTGCGCGGACAAAGAGAGTTAAGTCGACTTTCTTGTTACTGAGAGTTAGAGTGATTTGACACACTATACCAGCCCAACATAGCTTTATAGATGGATTAACCCATGAGGCACACATCCATAACTACCGTACAATTTTGAATATGACTTACTGGACTTAACACAAATGTAGAGAACATTTTTATCTATAACTCTATGGACATATCTCAATTTTTTAGGATGGTGGACTTAACTCTCTTTGCCCGCGCACCCCGGAATTGAAGTGAGTAATTTTGGTGCAGGCCCATCTACCATTACAATATACAGTATCTATCAAGGGCCAGTTCTGCTTTCTGATTTTTATCAATATACTAATCTGAAAATCATAGCCTACAGAAGGCCTGGCCTTTGTAAACTTATAATGCGCTCAGTGAGACCTGTGCTGTTTCAGCATAAACATTTTCACGCAAAATAATAAACATTGTTGCTGAAAGTGCTAGAATTTTGCAAAAATCCAAGATATATGTTGTTACTTTCAATAAGTTTGTGATGAACTTACTTTTTCTTTTAAAATGCGTTCAACCTACAACCGTATAACATCACCGCCTGCAAAGGGTTAAACCCTAAATTCCATCCTATGTATTAATTTTGGGCCATCCTTTGTTGATTTCAAGGCTCTGAAGATTCTTGCTATAACTCACTATGGTGACAAGCACAACACAGTTGTTCAGAGAAAGTACATTAAAAAAAAATATATGCATATATATATATAATGCTTTTTTTTCCCTAAAAAAAATGAAGGGCTACTCTTGCTTTGGACTTGATGAATCATTGCCAAACATACCCATATATTTTTAAAAGTGGAATTGCACACAATATGCATAAGGTTATATGACTTAAAGAACTCGTACACATCAATTTTATCTGTAAGCTGCAAATTAGTCCATAATATGCTTATAGGGTTTCTGCACCTTTCACAAACATATATGGGAATGCAACTTATAATCCTTTATATTTGGAGTCAGTTTGTACAACACATAAGGGTAAACGATATTATTACTGATCATCTGTCATGTATAAATGCGTAGTAATTTTCACAAGGACACATATACTGTAATTTAACACATGAAAAACAACTGCACGATAGCCAGAGACAAATTGGCATATGCAGCAACATTAATGCAAACAATTGCAATTTCAAGAGGAAAGGAATACAACAAACTCTTGAGCATGTGCTAATATTGAATCAGTAATATTGGCAACGTAGTCATGGTTACCATTGGTACGGTGCTGTAGCACTCACTTGTTTTTGCAATTGCAGAGCTAATGTCAGACCCACCTCTCGTAAATCATGGTATAGAAAAGTAACGTAACACTAAAAATAGCTACTTTAATGCAAACGATTTGCATATTATTTTGTTTGGCTCACATTTCTCCACATTTCAAATTGTGGAAAGTATTGATTTTCTTCTATATGAAACTGGAAAAATCTTTAAGGGGTGTGCGTACCCCCAGGAAAAAAAGCAATATAATTATATTAAAAATAATAATTAAAAAAAATTGAGATTCGATTTCCATAACATAACGTAGCAGGGAAGGAAACTGAGAAAGCAAATTGTTGAATAACTCCAAGGAAGTTAAAGGAATGTTGGCAGCAGGTGCTTATCCATATCCTGTCAGGGGACTGTTCATACTTGCTATTAGTAGTGAATCCCTATAATGGCATGACAACATTACATGGAAGATAAGCTATAGTCAGAGTGACTGTGTTATGTCTTGTTTCACTGTGACCATCCCTTTTTTTTAACCAGTGGATGAATCATCATGGAAAGTAATTGTATGATGACTCAAACAGGTAATAGAGCTACTCTTTGTTACATAGAAGCATTTTTAAAAATTTCATGGACAGTATGTTATTTGACCATTTAACTTAAACCAGTGCCCATATGCTATTGGACCTTTGAAACCAGTGCCAGTATTCCGTACCTGGGTTCGATCCTCGGATTTTTCTGAGGTAGGGAGGTCTGGAACGGGGTGCACTCAGGCTCATGATTCAAATTGAGGAGCTACTTGATAGAGAAGTAGCGGCTCCGGTCATGGAAACCACCATTAACGGCTGTGGGTGTCTGCATGCTGACCACATGCCCCCCAATCCTGCCATTTGCCTATAGTAGATGATGCAGCAATGAGTGGTAGTCCAAGTCCTTTCAGGGATATAGCACCACGGAGTTTAGTTAACATTATGAGCTTTTGTTCATGAACTTATATGTGGTAATAAGCAATATTCTCACGCAGATCATCTGATCAGTTATACTATAGACAAAGGAATTATTGTGTTCGACTGTAAGTTCAATGTTGAGTTTTCAGCGTTTAATATACGTTTTGGGTCCCCTGAATAAAAAAAAGAAAAAATACAATTGCTGGGAACAAATTGGCATGTGACATGAATATTGACGATTATCTAACTTTTACTGCTACTTTCATTTTCTGCAATATTCTAAAAAAAGGCTCTTACAATTTTGTTTTAAGTTTTGTACACGAGGCGCTTATACTAAAACCTAAAACTTTTATGCTTTTCTTGAAAAATTCTCTGAAGGATAACTATAAACACAGGCTTGAAGTCTTTCTTGCATGATGAGTGAGCAATATGCCTTTTTGCTTGACCATACTATAATAATAACAATAATAATAATAAACTATGCTCATTACTTGTGACGAGTATCATAATGATACTCATTTCGACACTGATTTTCATTTCGAAACTGATGTGATATCTTTTTTTCGAACACAGAACGATCTTGAAATCTTCGGAGCAGAAAATGAAAAAAACATAATGTATTTAAAACAAAATCAATTCTGTTTTTCTTAATTTTATTGTTATATACTACATTAAATTTATTTTCTGTGTTTTAATATGCATTGTTTGACATTAATTCCACAAGGTTCTATACTAGGGCCTATATTATTCTTGGTATATGTTAATGACCTAAAAAGCAGTATCTCGTCAAAAGATATAATACAGTATGCGGATGACACAAATATCACAGTTGAAAATAGGTCACATGAAAATCTGCAGATATCAATAAATGAAATTACAGCTGAAACCCTAAATTGGTTCAACCAAAATCATCTCAGAGTAAACACAGACAAAACAGTAGCGATGCATTTTTATCTTACGCCACAAAACAACATACTTGAGCCTACGGTAACTTTTGATAACAAGACAATCTCAAAAGCAACACATATACAGTTTCTAGGAGTGTGGATTAGTGAAAATCTAAAATGGGATAAACACATTGAGTACTTGTCAAACAAACTTAGTATTAGTTGCTATGTTTTCAGATCCTTAAATAAAATTGTAAATGTGGATACTCTTAATAATTTATACTATGCTTATGTGTATTCACGATTAAATTATGGCATTCTGTTGTGGGGGAACTCCCCCAATTCAAAAAAACTATTTATAATTCAAAAGAGAATAATAAGAATTATGGTGGGGGTAAATCAGAGAGTCTCTTGCAGACCATATTTCAAAAAATTGAAAATTTTAACATTGCCGTGTATGTACATCTATAGATGTGTAGTATACCTAAAAAACAACTATAACACTGAGAGCGATTCCTTTAACATTAATGGAAACATACACAATCATGGAACAAGACAAAGAACAGATATACACATACAAAGAGTAAATACTAAAATATGTCAGGATAGTTTTAAATATATGGCTGCCAAACTTTTCAACAAATTACCATCAGAAATCAAAGCTCTAACTAAATTAGCAATATTTAAATCAGCAGTAGTTAAATACTTTGTAGAGCACCAATTCTACACAATAGACGAATATATGAGTAATTTTTCAGGCTAATCCTTTATATGATATATATGCATTTTGTACTTTTGTTGTATTATGTATTTTTTGTAGTATTATGTAAGTTTGTTTCTGTATTAGGCCTATGTATTTTTGTCGGTAATATGTACTTTTGTTCTAGTTGTATTTTTGTTCTAGTCTTTTTAAGTTTAGTTTTAAGAAACCATGACGATACTCCAGTTTACGAGCATTGCTCAAAATGTAAACGTATGTGTTAATAAAGTTTGATTTGATTTGATTAATGCTCAAGAGAAGCGCTGTGCTCGTTGTCTTAATAAATGCCATTATAGGCTTGTTGCGTAATGTACTAGTGCATGAGGATGGTAAAAGTTTATGCACTCCCTCTTATTCTATGCCTGCATATAAAGAGAATGTGAAGTTCCCAATAGATTTGGGTAGAGAAAGTTGTGTGTCCTTTCATATTTCTCTCATAAGGACAGAGGGACAGGTGGTAAGGCAAGCCTCAATGACCAACTAGAGCAGGGATGTCAAACTCAACTTTTACTGAGGGCCAACTCGATAATTTGAAGTCCAAAGCCCGCATGCTGAAATGAAATTATAACCTTTGTTCTTATAAAATTTAAGCATGTTCTTATGTTTTGTAAAAAGCAACCACCCGACTTTTAAATTTTAACACACCATACAATGAACACTACCATTCTTGCCGTTTGATGCTTTGTGTATTACATTCAATACATTTTATATACAGCTCATTGAAAATGTTTGGATAACCAAAATTACAGTACTTTAATGTAAAATTGCTTACAGATTTTAGGCATAGGCTTATGTTGGCAGCATACTGACTGGAGTCAAAACAATGCGGGAATCTTGAAAATCCTGGTAGGTAGGAAAATGAATTAAACTGCTATTTACCAGTTGCACTTACCAAGGCCTGAGTTTTAATTGAAAAAGCTTAATATTATTAAATGCTCTGCAATATCTGCCATGAATATTAAATCTTAAAGTCAATTACTATCGTCACATAGCTTATCATGATTCGCCTTTCATTTCCAAGAAAACTTTAATTTCTTCTCGAAGGGGGCAAGAGCGTTTTAAAACTTGATGACAAGACAGTTAGCTAACTTCTTAATGGCATGGCAAGCCCTCAAATTCACTACGTATATATCATTAATGAAAGTGGGAAACTGAAGTTGATTCAGTCCCCTGGAATAAATAAAATTCACTGTTTTCTTTACGAAATTCAACATTCTGTCCATTTTTGTTTTGAGCAGTGTTTCATGATGTACAATGTACTATATAGGTCTATCAGTATTTTATGAGACACTTGCTTTCTATACTGATAGAAAATCAGGTTTTAGCAAATTTTATTTATTTTTATTTATTTATTTTTATTTATTATTTATTTCATTTATTTATTTATTATTATTATTATTTTTATTTTTATTTTTTTTCCGGACATAATTATACGTTTTCCTAAACTTTAGGGGGCCTCATTTCGTAGCTGAGGGAGCCCCATGCAGCCCGCGGGCCGCGTGTTAACGCACCTGAGCTAGAGGAAACCAAGGTATTATTAGGACGTGAAAGGGCCGAGGAATTTAGTCCAAAGCCCTAATTTAGGCTTCCAGTTCTTTTAATGGGAACCACGGTTTATAGTCCCTCACGGAGAAAACATTTTACTATGCACAAACTCATTACATATCGTACTGATTTTTGGCTTTAGGCCTGTTTGTAAATTCCGGGGTGCGCGGGTAAAGAGAGTTAAGTCCACCGTCCTAAAAAATTGAGATATGTCCATAGAGTTATAGATAAAAATGTTCTCTACATTTGTGTTAAGTCCAGTAAGTCATATTCAAAATTGTACGGTAGTTGTGGATGTGTGCCTCATGGGTTTATCCATCTATAAAGCTATGTTGGGCTGGTATAGTGTGTTAAGTCACTCTAATTCTCAGTAACAAGAAAGTGGACTTAACTCTCTTTGCCCGCGCACCCCGGAATTATTGTTAATGTTGATCATATGCGCTTGCGTCGGGCCTGTGATTACGGTGTCTGCATTTTGCTGAAAAAACCCATATACTCGTGTCTGATACCAATCTTTCAAAAACACTAGATAACTCGATGCATCACCGTCGGCTATTTCAATGCTATTCTGATAATAATATAACACCGGTGTTTCCAACTGGCGGCCCGCGGGACGCATGCGGCCCGCGATGACTTTTCTTGTGGTCCGCTAAGTCAATTTGAAAAAGTATATGAATTTAATATACTGTTTATTAAAATATATTATATTATTATTCTTGAAGGAATGGGGAGCTTTGTGGAGAAAGAAAATATCACATATTTAGGGGAAAAATCATTAATCATTCAGTTTTTGTAAATTGAAGCCTGTTTTAAGTACCGTACCTTATTTTAATTTGTAATTAATTATTGCTTTTATTGCCTAATTTTAGAAATTCAGGTCAAGTTAACGTTCGCAACTCAGAATTTATACGTATACTGGTACATGATATAAGCAAAATAAGATTACTTCATGACCTTTTTAAGGTTTTAAAAGAAGGAAAGTTTCCATGATTTCTGCTTTACTTTCTGCTCATTATTTACAATATCTTATTTTATAATAATAATAATAATAATAAAGAAATTGTGCAGCCCGCCAGTCAACTCCTGGACATAATGTTCTCGGATCTCTTGAAGTCGGAAATCCCTTCTATAACTTATAGAGGTGTCCTAAGCCCGAAGTGGTTTATAACATGTTACCAACATTGATTAAAAATCTTAAAAACTATTTCGTTAACAAGGTTTATTTTTACGGTATGGAATATATTATTTTGATTTTATCTTTGATTGCGTCAAAATTGATTTATCCGCCCAGGGCTTTACGAGGGGCATTCCATATTGATTTACACTTTATTATTTTTTTTCACTCGCTAAGAACCTTTATGCCCGGCAGATATGTCCACTTTCTCATTTAAGTCTCAATTAAGCTGCACACACTTGTACCACCGATTGGCAACTTCTCTAGGCCCTCCTCGAACAACTTTTTCGAAGTCTGTAGTATCACAGTATGTATTAATACGTATACTGTGGTAGTATCCACCTCAGGACAGTTCTTGGAAATTGACAAAATGATGTCCGCCCAGAGATCAAGAGAACACGGTGGTGTGGCAACACTTGGAACCTCATCTTTAGACTTCGGATTTTAGGTAAAAACCTATTTTATTCCTTAAGTGATATATGGACGAAAACTTGTATATGCATGTTTCGTAAGTGACTATGCCTAACACTGATACTTTTATAGGACCTAAAACAGCCTATTTTTACGTTAGAGCCTAGTATTGCCTTTTTTGCTTGTTTTTCCTCTAAAGTTCAAAATAAGTTATTTTTTGTTACAAATTCTAGCATTTATTTTCAGTTCGTACTAATTTTTTAGCTCGGAATGTGCAGTACATGACACATTTCTGACGTGGTTAAATAGCAAGGAATGCTTCATCTTCAGTAGAAAAATTTCTTGGAATTCCCAAGAAAATGTAGTGTTTTTCTCCCGACTCCCACATCCAGAAACACCAAAAAAAAAAAAAAGTTTTCTGAACCTCTGAGGGATACAAGGGGTTGAATATGCTAGTATGATAGCCTATGCCTAGCTTCTGGGCGCAGGGATTAGGTTTTCACTGTTAAGGTAGTAATACAGGCCCTAGTAATAGGTCTATATAATTCTGTGTACCATAGGCGTATATCTGTGTTTTATCATGATTACTGATTAATGGTGACTTCAATAAATATAATATTCTGCATTGCAATTGAAATATTTCAGAAAATTGGCAATTTAACGATTTTATAAGAGACTATTTTAGGATTTTTAGAACCTATTTTCCAATTTTTAGAGCCTATTTTAGGTACCTAAAACAGCATTTTTAGCGACCTAAAAGTCCGAAGTCTACTCATCTTAGTTGTGGCAGCTGTTAATGTTGGTTTGTGATGATTCCATCCTTTTGTTAGAAGACTATAGCCATGCGTTTGCCTGCTGAGAGCGCTGTATGGAAGCGGGATATATGAGTCAGTTGGAGGATTTAATATTGTACCGGAAGGCCGCGGGTTCGATCCCCGAAGAGGTCGTTGGAGGTTTTCAATTGGCCTAATCCTTCTGGTGACACTATGGCCCTGGGGTCGACTCAGCCTCTAACAGAAATGGGCGAAACGGTAGTTTATGCCGCGCACAGATTTTCCTTCCAGTGAATAATAAAAGACCCTTGCACCAAACATAATATGTCACAACTATAAACAACAAAATAATATTTCATAATAAAAAAAAATACCCTTGCACCAAAAATCATATTTCACAATTATAGGAGGGGGAGTGAAAACTCGTGCGCGGCATAAAATATCTTTCCCCCCAGAAATGAGTATTATGAGCAATCCTGGGGGTTAAGGCGGCCGGTGCGTAAGACTGACAACCTTACCACCTTCACGTACCGAATGTCTAAAAATCTGGGAGCCTCAAACCTCCTTGAACCCTCTAGGCCTCCATGGCCTGCATAGGGAACACTTTACTTTTACGTTTTACCGGCATGTTCCCATGGTAGCTCAGTTGGTAAGAGCAGCGGCACAGAAAGCCGAAGATTCTGGTTCATATCCTGGCTATGGCATTCCATCTTAGCCTACATATGGCCAGTGTGAAAGAATTATCATTTCACTGTGCGGAACTTCTTTAGCTGGGGACTCCTTTATGCTTCTACTGAATTGATTGGCTTTGGTTCTAATTATCATTATTTGAGGCTATGAAGAAACCTTTGCACTGATGTAAGTTCGCACTTTCAGCAACTGCAAGCAGCTGTCCTGAGGTGCGTGCGACAGACTCCGACAAAGTGTTTCGAGGAGAGCCTAGAGAAGTTGCCTTTTCGGTGGCACAAGTGTCTACTGCTGAATGGAGAAAGGGGATATATCTGCCTGGCATAAAGTTTTTTAGCTAGTGTAAAAACAAATAAAGCGTAAATCAATATGGAACGCTCACTCGCAATTCCTAATACAGAAAGTGGACGGATGCAGTTTTAAAAATTGCCATAGTTAGGAGCTGTGCTTATAGATATTTTGTCTCTTTGGTTTGATTATCTTCCATAATACGTTTAGGCCTATCCAAGATGGTGTTTGTACGAGGCGCATCCATAAAGTAAGTTCCCCTGGAGCCGTTTACAAAAACAAAACACAATTTCATGGAAATGTTTACAGCAACAGATACTGGAAGTGTTCAGCTACTATCAAAATATTCGCTACCGGAATTGAGACATTTTTCATGCCGTGGGACCAACTTTTGAATACCTGTAGCGTATAACTCTGCCGCATGGGATTTGAACCACGGTGTGACAAATATATCCGCCTCTTTGTCATTCTTCATCATTTCTTGAGGTGTAGGAAAAGATGGAAATCACTGGGATCGAGGTCCGGGCTATAGGGTGAATGTTTAAACACCTCCCAGTCGAACCTCTGCAGGAGACTTGCTGGGAGGTGTTTAAAAGTCCACCTTACAGCCCGGATCTCGCTCCCAGTGATTTCTACCTCTTCCTACACCTCAAGAAATGACGAAGAATGACAAAGAGGCGGAGATGGTTGTCATACAGTGGTTCAAATCCCAGACGGCAGAGTTCTGCGACACAGATATTCAGAAGTTGGTCCCACAGTATGAAAAACTCTCAAATCTGGTAGCGGATATTTTGAAAAATAACTGAACACTATCAGTATCTGTTGTGATAAACATTTCCATGAAATTGTGTTTTATTTCTGTAAACGTCCCCAGGAAAGTTTACATTGTGGATGGGCCTCGTATGTGACAATGACTGGTCATTGTCAAATTTAGTCCCCTTCGGAGTTCTATGATCACATTTTGATTCACCTGAAATGGCAGGTTTTCCTTCAAGCCACTGAAGCTATAATTCTACAGCATCTTGAATATACATTTTTTCATTAAGGGTCCCTGGGCACCCAACCAATCATGCATTGCTAACTTTCCTCCCTCTTCAAAACTGTTGCTTATATCTTTAGATAGCGATTTATATTTAAAGGGTCTGTTCGGTTAAATTTCAAGTTTTTTTTTTATTTGAAAAGATTATTTTACCAAAATAAGTGTACAGAACATCCGAATATCTTAGCATGATCAGTTCTCTAGCAATTCTATGAAGTTTCTCACTGTACTGCGATGACGTCATCCTTGCCCAGCTCAGCAGCCTAGCATTCATTTTTAGCCAACAGATATCTCAGTTTGGTTACCGTATTGCAGCGTGTGTTCATTATTATAACAATTATGGCTGTGTGTGATGTTTTTGGGCGCAGTAATGGTTCTGAACATAGAGCAGTAATGTAAGTTTTTACAAATTCCCTAGTAGAGAAAGATTACCGGAACATATAATTTGGGAAAAGGTAATCTGTGCCACTTCTACCTTTTCCCCCAACCTACACGATGTAAACTGCGTCACCGACATATGTAAACTGCGCCACCGACATATGTAAACTGCGCCACCGACATTTAAATGGTGTCACCGTCATACTAACGCACTAATATTTTCCTTCCCACTTCTCCAGACTTAGGACCGGCTATGAAATTGCTACCACTAAAAGATAATGTACACAATAGGCCGTTATGACATTTGTCATAACGTGGGACCAACTTTTGGATACATGTGCCATAGAAGTCTGCCGCCTGGGATTTGAACCATTGTGTGATAACCTCCATTTCTCTGTCAATCTCTACCATTCTTTAGCATTTTCTGTAATTTATTGAGGATATGAATAGATGAAAATCTCTGCGTGCGCAGTCCGTGCTGTAGGGTGGAGCTTTTAACATCTCCCTGCATGTCTTCTGCAAAAGTTCGGCTAGGAGATGTTTCAACATCCACACTACAGCCCGGACCTCGCTCCCAGTGATTTCCATCTTTTCCTACACCTCAATAAATGGTAGAGAAGCGGAGATGATTGCCACACAGTGGTTCAAATACCAGGCGACAGAATTCTACGACACAAGTGTTCAAAATTGGTCCCACGGTATGATAAATGTCTCAATTGCTGTGGTAAATATGTTGAAAAATAGCTGAACACTTGCAATATCTGTTGCAATAAATATTTACGTGAAATTTTGTTTTGTTTGTGTTAAACGGCCCTAGGGAAGCTTACTTTGTGGACGGCCATCGTATAAAATTTCTAAAATCAGTCGCGGATTTTATATTTGAAACGGCACAGAATTTCAATGCGAAATAAGGATGCCCGTCATAAAAGAAATCTCAACTGCAGGCATGTGTAATTCTCAAATTTCTCCTCTTTGTTCTTTGTCGCGTAGCAAGTGGATGAAATGCAGAGCCGGTAATGAGTTGCTGGTCCTTTGATCTCTTGTGGAAGTTTGCCTCTCTCACAGTTAAAAAAATCCTTTCCTAATGATACGCTTTCATAACTACAGTATACACTTTGGTGTTCCAAATTGACACTGGGAAGAAAGTCACCTTATTTCTCTCTCAAATTCCCCGCCAGAGAGAGGGAGAGAGAGAGAGAGAGCTAGAGCTAGTACAACGAAGTACTAATAGTCTATAGAAGAGGAACACATAGTGCCAGTCAGTGGCGCAGCCAGAAAATAATTTCGGAGAAGGTAGAAAGTGCTGGCGGATTTGTGGCGGATGGGATACCGGCACTCCCCAAGAAAGAGAGGTACGGGGGGCCAATCCAGGAAATTTTTTAAAATATTCAATTAATGAAACTCACATTTTATGCTATTTTAGCACTGAAAAACTAGTTCCAAATGTGTCTACTATATTCTAAGACATGCTAACTCAAACAAAAAATCGTTACCTAAGTTATAATACTTATTACTATTTAGAAGAAACATAAAATAACGCATGCAACAGTGGAAATAATAGGCTACATTTACAAGTACAGTATTTTATTATTAAATTAAATAATTGGCAAAATGGAGGTTAAATTAGTTTAATAGAGTTTTAGGTTTTGATTTCAGGAGGGGTCCGGACCCCTTGGACCACCCTTCCCTATTCACCTGTGAATGAATTTAAGTTTATCCACCTTATACCATAAAGTATATTAACATGTAGAAATTATTTGATACGAGGGTAACTAATATCTTTGATAGAATAGAGAGAAGAATAAGACATTCAAGGTGCAATTATCTAGTATTATAATATGTATCAAATGTCAATTGAGGAGCGTTTTTTCAAAAGCCGATAACTGCAGGTTTTGATGAAATTGAGATACGTATTGTTTTGTATAGTTTAAGTAGCTGCCTTTCCAATGGTTATACTGGTTCTTTCATATTCCGACATCTGTTCCACTCAGACATGGTAGGAATACCGTAGTTTTTGAAAATCCGATATTTACGGTTAAGGCGTTCAATCAAAATCCGATATCTCAAAACTATACTTTATGTAGATATCGGCTTTTGAAAAAACGCTCTTCAATTGTTAAATACAACAATTGTTATATTAAAATTCACCGTTGTTGGGTGTATTGTCATAAGGATTAGTAAATTATATCCTTCAGTTTTCAGGTTATGATACAAGCTTACTTCTTTTATGAAATTGATGGTAAAACATATCTGTTATCAACTGCTTTAAAAGACAGATTAAAATAACACATTCATACACAATTTAAAATTAATATTACCCTTGACCAATATTAATTTTAAATTGTGTATGAATGTGTTATTTTAATCTGTCTTTTGAAGCAGTTGATAACTGATATTTTTACCATCAATTTTATAAAAGAAGAAAGCTGGTATCATAACCTGCAAACTGAAGGATATAATGCACTTATCCATATTACAATACACCCAACAACGGTGAATTTTATTATAACAATTTATTGTTGTATTTAACAATTGACAGGCCCGACGAGAGTGAGGGGCAGCGGTGCTGCAGCCCCGTGGCCTGGGCTCAAAAGAGGGCCGACCAGGTTTTATTTTTTACTTTCTAAATTTACTCTAAAATAAAATTGGTTATAAGTCAATAAAGAGCTTAAGTTATGTTTTATGTATTTATTTTATCTGCATTGTCCTGTCATATAACGGTGACACGGAATTATCAGTTAATCTGAAACGGATTAATCTTGAAAAAAAATATGTTTTTTAAAAGTAGAAGCACAAATCCTTTTGGACTCAACAGTAGATCTCACTAACGTTCGGAATTTAAAATCATAATTTTCAAAACATTAAACTGGTACATACAGATAAAATTGTTCCTAATGAAAACATTTTAATGTATTTTTCCGTTTCCTGCCCGGCATCAGTTAACCGATTTCGTCCGAAATCAATAGGCTTCGTCCCATGGGCTTATAAATGGTATACCATATTTTATGAAAATCCGATAAAGCGTATTTGAGTTATCGCGCTTACAGACACACGGACAGACAGACAGTCAAGACAGTCAGACAGTCCTGTCTACCAGACACCTCATAAAGTACCGGTACCATTCTGGCACTTAATGCTTATGTAATATAATTACAGAATCTTTTTGTTGCACACATTATAAAGGGCGAGTTGGGTAGTGAATTTAATATATTTCGACGGGGGTCCGGGAAAATTTTTCATGGGGCCCTTAATTGTCAGGGCCATGGAAAGAAAGCGACATTTGATACATATTATAATACTAGGTAATTGCAATTTGAATGGTTTATTCCTCTGTCTATTCTATTTAAGAAATTAGTTATCCTTGTATCAAATAATTTCTGCATTTTAATATACTTTGTGATATAAGGTGGAAAAAGTTGTTTAACATATCTTACTTCACTACAAACGGTATGAAATTCATTAATTATGAATTTAAGTTTACCTATGGAAAAATAATCATGACCTATCCAAGAGTTACGATACAGCCTACAGTAATAAATTGTATCATAGCTATGATTTTACAATCTTGAAAATAAGTTTGCATACATTTATAGGAAACTGTGAAAGCCGAGAAGAATCAAGACTTGTAAAGTAATTGAATAAGATATGGAATATCACAGAGTACGAGACACACGCTCATTTCGAACAAGGCGCGGATGCGATGAAGTGGTAATGACTATACCGGGTGTTCGGAAATTCATATTACAAACTTCTAGGGCTAGTAGAGGGGACTTAGTAGACAATATTTCGAATAGGAACCCATGTCCGGAAACGTACCGTTTCCGTGCTACAGCCATTACAATGTGTCGGATTTGCGCCATTGGACTATTTCTTCTGGGGTCTTATAAAGAGTATAGTGTACGAAACTCCTGCAGAGATCGAAGAAGAACTGCTAGCACGAGTGATGGTCACTGCACAAGAGATTAACGGGACACCAGGTGTGAGGGAATGAGAGTACCGGAACATGATTCGTCGGTACAATGTGTGCAACGACGTTGGTGGTCGTCACATCGAGCCTCTGTTGTAGTGAACAGTTTCGTATAGGACACATCCAGTGCAGAATACAGAAACAAATTTGCTTTTTTCCACTGTTGACACAAGTGTTATTGTGATCAATGAAATTTTTTTTGTTACTTTGGTATTGTTACCATAACATTTGACTTTCGTCTGTAATGAGTCAAACGTCATTTACTTCTGTACCTTACGTCACACCTCATTTCACATGGTGCTCTTCTGACGTCAAGTACTGCCTCTCCGGTTGCAAAACAACACCGGCAAACCCGACACATTGTAATGGCTGTAGCACGGAATCGGTACGTTTTCGGACATGGGTTCCTATTTGAAATATTGTCTACTAAGTCCCCTCTACTATCCCTAGAAGTTTGTAATATGAATTTCCAAACACCCGGTATAGATCAGGCATGTCAAACTCAGCTATTACTGAGGGTCAACTCCACTTTATAATTTGAAGTTCAAGGGTCGCATGTTGAAATGAAATCATAACCTTTGTTCTTATAATATTTAAGCATGTTCTTATGTTTTGAAAAAAGCAACCACCCGACTTTTCAATTTTAATACATCATACAATAAAATAATATCATTCTTGCCATTTGATGCTATGTGTATTACAATCAATGCATTTCATTAAATGTATTGAAAATGTGTGGATAACCAAAATAACAGAACTTTAATATAAAATTGCTTATAAATTTTAGGCTTACGTATTAATAATTGCGTTATGTTGGAAGCATACTGACTGAAGTCAAAGCAAGGCGGGAATCTTGAAAATTCAGATAAGTAGGAAAATGAATGAAACTGCTACTTACCAGAAATTCTGAATGATAAAAACACTTTATTCTCCACTTACATTACTTTTAATAGCACAGGACTAGTTTCAAGAGTCCTGTGCTATTAAAAGTAATGTAAGTGGAGAATAAAGTGTTTTTATCATTCAGAATTTCTATCAGTATACTCCACTGTTTATATAACTTCTTTTAATTGGTGTTTTGCTACTTACCAGTTGCCCTTTCCAAGTCTTAAGTTTTAATTTAAAAGCCTTAATATTATCATACAATGAAGTTACAAACTTATCTTTCATGTCCTAATTTTAAATTTAAGCATTTTAAACGCACTATAATAATCTGCCATATATGTCAAATCTAGAAGTCAATTACCATCGTCACATAGCTTATCAGGTGATTTGAATTTCATTTCTAAGAACATTTCAATTTCTTCTCGAAGGGGCCAAAAGCGTTTTAAAACTTGATGGCATGAAAGCCAGCGAACTTCTTAATGGCATACTTACTTACTGGTCGGCGCTACAGTCCATGTAGGACCTTGGCCTCCTTAATGACCTGCCTCCATTCATTTCGGTCCTTGGTTTTCCTTCTCCAACCTTTAACTCCCATCTTTCTGAGGTCATCCTCAACATCATCAATCCATCTTTTTCTTGGCCTGCCTCTCCTCCTTCTTCCTTCAAGTTTTCCTATAAAGATTTTTTTAACAATGCGGGTTTCCTCCATTCTCTGGACATGGCCAACCCATCTAAATCTTCCCTGCTTTATTTTTACAACAATATCTGGGAGTCCAAACAATCCTTGCAACTCTTTATTTGTCCTCATTCTCCAGCCATCCTGATCCCTAATTGGTCCAAATATCTTTCTCAATATCTTTCTCTCCCATCTTAATAGCCACTGTTCTTCTCTGCAGGTCATCACCCAACATTCTGAGCCGTACATCACTATAGGTCTTAGTACTGTTGTATATATTTTAATTTTCGTATTCCTGCTGACATTCTTAGATTTAAACATATTCTGCAAGGCGTAAAAGCATCGATTTCCGCTTGTTATCCGCTCCTGTATTTCCACCAATGTTTTGTTATCCGCTGTTATTATTGAGCCCAGGTATTTAAATGTTGTAACTCGCTGATATTCTTTCCCATGCAATCTTACTGAAGTCCTTCCTCTTCCTCCCTCTGTGTTTCCTGTCTCCATATATTTTGTTTTATTTATATTCACTTCTAATCCTAAGTCCCGTGCTTCCTCTTCTAACACAGCATAATTCTCTTCAAGGGCTTTTTCACTTCTTGCAATGATTGCCACATCATCAGCGTATGCTATCACTTGCACTAGTCTGTTCAGAATAGTTCCCCCTGGGTTAATTGGTAGCTGGCGAATAACTTTTTCCAATGCTATATTGAAGAGCAGTGTGGATAACACATCTCCCTGTCTCAATCCCCTTTCCACTATGAACGCCTTTGACATATCCTGTCCAACTCTCACCTTACATACCGTTGATTTCAGGGTCATCTCTGTCAACCTGATCAGTTTACTCGGGATTCCAAATTCTTGCATAATCTTGTAAATTTTACCTCTCTCTAGACTGTCGTACGCCTGCTTAAAATCGACATACAGTTGATAAAGCTGCTTGTCATATTCATAAAACTTCTCCAGCACTTGTACTTCTCCAGCACTTGTACTTCTCCAGCACTTGTTCTTAATGGCATGGCAAGCCCTTAAATTCACTACGTATATCACTAATCAAAGTGGGAAACTGAAGTTGATTCAATCCCTTGGAACAAATAAAATTCACCGTTTTCTTCACTTCTGCAGGAGACTTACTAGGAGGTGTTTAAACATCCACCGTACAGTCCGGACTTTGCTCCCAGTGATTTCCATCTTTTCTTACACCTCACCAGAGGCGCCAACTTATATGGGCCCATGGGGCCGAAGCCCACCCAATAATCTGCCTTAGGCCTATTTTGTTAAATTATTTATTACCATTACTGAAATATGTATCCTTATTGAATCGCCGGAAAGCTAAAACCACGTTATTGTTGACTCACTCACGATTATCTTAACATTAAATTTTTACGTCTTAATCTGTTAATGCAGTTTCCACATCCACCGCCATATTTTTATGCTTTTTATGTATTCATAAAAAAAAACTTAATCACATTGCTGATGAAAATATAAATAAGGAGAGTACGGAAAAGTTAAACATAAAATTGAGGTGCATAAAAATCACAAAAAGGATATTAATTTAATGGGCAAAGCAAGGAATTGTAATGCAAGACAATTACAAAGTTTGTCTTCTGAAACAATGAAATCATTTCATGTAGGCCTACAATACTATATTTATACCATAGTCTTATCGATATTATATAAATCTACTAGCAGGTGCCCGCGGCTTCGGCCGCGATAATTAATTCAAAAATAAAAAAATTAAGAACAAATAATTAAAATACATTTATTAACACTTACACACGAATCATTCATAAACTAAACTATTAATAATTATAATGAAACAACTAAAATTCGGCTTTGGAGTGCAATCCATGATAAATAAATGATTTAAATAAAACATGTAGTTAGCTAAATAATTCCGGGGGAGGGGTTCATTACCGCGTTTACCTTAGCCCGCCATTCAACCCTATTCTGTGCTAACTCCATCCAACCATCCTACTTGCTGTAAATCAATCCTAATTATTGTCCTCCCACCTACGACTAGGTCTTCCAAATGATCTTTTCCCTTCGGGTCTCCCAGTCATTACTTAATTTTGTGATATGTTTTTCCTCCCCCATTCGCACAACGTGTCCAGCCCATTTCAATTCTCTGTGATTTAATTACCCTTACCATATTCCGCGAAGAGTACAAGCTATAAAGATAGTCGTTATGCAGTTTTCTCCAGTCCCCATTTTCATCTCTGTTAGGTTTGAATATTTTCCTAAGCCCCCTGTTTTCAAACACTCTCAGATTATGTTCTTACCGAAGAGTAAGGGACCATGTCTCATATCCATATTAAGTTCCACTCCATTTTCTTTTATTATTTACAGTTCTTTTGTTCTAGTTCTAATGATGAGTATGTGAATTTGTAAATTTCCGTCTCTATCTCAAGCTTTTTTTTTTCAAGGGTTTTTCCTTACCTGTGAGACAAATGTCGGGTAACTTTAGGCCGTTGTGGTCCCCGGATATCATCTGGCCGTCATTATCATCTTCATCCCATCCTCGTCGCCTTGTTTGGAGTGAGTGTGTGTGTGAATGGTGTGTCTCGTCCTATGTGTTCGTGTTGTCTCGGAGGTGGCCTCGGCATTGGGCTGATCACTCATCCGGGGAGGCCCTCCATGTCCTTGTCTAGACAAAAAAGTATGTATGTGATCCAAAGATAATCCCTATCCCGACAGGTCGCGGCCCTGCAAGACCTAGGCTTGGGTAGCTTAAAACCTAAAAGTGAGAAGTAAAACTAAGATAAAGAAAGAAATCTCAAGTTGTTTTGCAAACTAAATATAATTTTTCTTAATAATTACTTACCATATTATTGACTAGCATGTGCCCGCGGCTTCGCCCGCGATAATTATTTCAAAAATTAAAAATTAAGAGCATAATAGTTAAATCATTAAATTTATTAACACCTAAATCACGTGGACTACATACCACGATTAGATAGCGTCGCCAGGTAAAAGCGACCTCAGATTCGAGTTCCTTGGCCCAGAATATCCCTGTACAGTGAGTTTCGTCCAAATCGAACTATGTTTAACCATATTTAGGTCTATGTTGATTATCCCTCTTCCGTGTAGGTTGAAAATTTCATATGTCTACGGGCCTTGACATTCTAAACAAATGAATCGACCAGCGTGGGCTTACAACATTCAAGCGATCGCGATGCTTTTATTTCCACGGTATGACAAAAATAGCCAAAGCCAACTGCAATTGATTTGACATTGAAATGTATTACTGAAATCTGATGCTTCGACAGCGCTAAAATCACGTTTTCTGCCAGTTTTTCACTCATAACTCGCGAACGAAAGCTAACATTAAAAATTCGACTTCGAGGTGCATTCGCTCACCTCTCAGTCCATCTATCTTTAAAATTTCAGATCTCTGCGTTCAGTAGATTTCGATGGGCATCGTGGACAGACAGACAAACAGCATCTGCCGCGGCTTCCCCCGCGATAATTATTTCAAAAATTAAAAACTAAAAATTAAGAGCATAGTTAAATCATTATAATTATTAACACCTAAATCACATGGAGTGCATTCGACGATTAGGTAGCGTCCCCTGGTAAAAACGACCTCAGATTCGAGTTCCTTGGCCCAGAAAACCCCTGTATAGTGAGTTTCGTTCAAATCGAGCAATGTTTGACCATATTTAGGGTTGATTATCCTTCTTCCGTGTAGGTTGAAAATGTCATATGTCTGTGGGCCTTGACACTCTAAACAAATGAATCGTCTAGGATGGACTAACAAAATTAAGCGATCGCGTTGCTTTTATTTCCAAGGTATGAGGTATGATGACAAAAATAGCCAAAGCCAACTGTAAGTGATTTGATATTGAAATTTATTACTGAAACTGATGCTTCGAAAACGCAAAAAAATGCACGTTTTTTGCTCATTTTTCACTCATAACTCACGAACGAAAGCGAAAATTAAAATTCCGGCTTCGAGGTGCACATTCCGACCCTTTAGTCCGCCTATGTATAAAATTTCAGATCTCTGCGTTTAGTAGATTTCGCTGGGCATCGCGGACAGACAGACAGACGGAGGACAGACACTTCCTTTTATTAATATAATATACTAGCATGTGCCCGCGGCTTCGCCCGCGATAATTATTTCAAAAATTAAAAATGAAGAGCATAATAGTTAAATCATTATATTTATTAACACCTAAATCACGTGGACTACATACTACGATTAGATAGCGTCTCCTGGTAAAAGCGACATCAGATTCAATTTCCTTGGCCCAGAATACCCCTGTACAGTGAGTTTCGTCCAAATCGAATGATGTTTGACCATAGTAGCAGTAGTAGTATTCCTTGAGTCGCGGACGACTCGTTCCTGCCGGATTTACATAGCAAGAAGTGTGTCTTGCCAGTTATGCATTAAGCCTCGTTCGATTTTCCACTGCTCTCCTGGTTACAGTTTGACCATATTTAGTCCTAACCCTCTTCCGTGTAGGTTGAAAATTTCATATGTCTTCGGGCCTTGATATTCTAAACAAATGAATCGTCCAGGATGGACTTACAAAATCAAGCGATCGCCCGCCATAATTATTTCAAGAATTAAAAATTAAGAGCATAATAGTTAAATCATTATATTTATTAACACCTAAATCACGTGGACTACATACCACGATTAGATAGCGTCGCCTGGTAAAAGCGATCTCAGATTCGAGTTCCTTGGCCCAGAAAATCCCTGTATAGTGAGTTTCGTCCAAATCGAACGATGTTTAACCATATTTAGGTCTATGTTGATTATCCCTCTTCCGTGTAGGTTGAACATTTCATCTGTCTACGGGCCTTGACATTCTAAACAAATGAATCGACCAGCGTGGGGTTACAACAATCTAGCGATCGCGATGCTTTTATTACCACGGTATGACAAAAATAGCCAAAGCCAACTGCAATTGATTTGACATTGAAATGTATTACTGAAATCTGATGCTTCGACAGCGCTAAAATCACGTTTTCTGCCAGTTTTTCACTCATAACTCGCGAACGAAAGCTAACATTAAAAATTCGGCTTCGAGGTGCATTCGCCCACCTTTCAGTCCATCTATCTTTAAAATTTCAGATCTCTGCGGTCAGTATATTTCGATGGGCATCGTGGACGGACAGACAGACAAACAGCATGTGCCCGCATGTGCCCGCGGCTTCCCCCGCGATAATTATTTCAAAAATTAATAACTAAAAATTAAGAGCATAGTTAAATCATTATAATTATTAACACCTAAATCACGTGAATTACATACCACGATTAGATAGCGTCGCCTGGTAAAAGCGATCTCAGATTCGAGTTCCTTGGCCCAGAATACCCCTGTACAGTGAGTTTCGTCCAAATCGAATAATGTTTGACCATATTTAGGCCTAACCCTCTTCCGTGTAGGTTGAAAATTTCATATGTCTTCGGGCCTTGATACCCTAAACAAATGAATCGTCCAGGATGGACTTACAAAATCAAGCGATCGCCCGCGATAATTATTTCAAGAATTAAAAATCCCTTTAGGCAGGCCTACAGGCGGAGGTAGATTTCGAAGTGCTTTTGGTTTAATTTATTGTCGCTGCATAGCACTCTTCTTCTTTAGCCTTGGCATGGCAAACCTGCAGTAATAAGAACTGAATTCGGTAAAGAGGAAGAGCCTACAATCATTTGTTTTGACAACAAGAATAGGATATAATATTCTGGGAGGCCGTGCGCAAGATTAGCAATGAATAAAAATAGCAAAGCCGCTAAACAAGACAAAATTATGATATTATAATAATTCTTTTAAGTGTTATTATTTTCAAACATTAAAATCTCGCGTAATATGAGAGCTATCAAGAAACTATTTATTGATTTGTAGAGTACTCATCAAGAGCTTTTCAACGATACCCCACAAGACGTGGTTTCAAAAGTTTCGAATTTTCATCCCCCACCCCCACCTCCACCCCCACCCTCACTCGAACCCCCGAATCGTTGGTGTCACTGTGAACTCCATAGGGAGTACTCTAATTTATTCAAACAAAGTTTCCCTCTATACCTCATAGGGGCCGAGATATACATTTTTAAAAATTTCAACCCCCTCCCCCGACCACCCCCTTGGGCCAATTTTGCCCATTAACGAACTTGTCCGAACTATTGGGCCTAGAAATAACATAATAAAATTTGGTTCAAATATCTTCAAAATTACGGCCGCTATCGTGTAAAGATATATATATATATATAAATATATATATATATAAATATATATATATATAAATATCACAAAATTTTTTTTTGAACGGGCGGTGGTTTCGTACTTAGGGGAGCATGTAACGTAAAGATATGAAAGAATTTTTCGAAAATCATAAAGTGGTATCCATTGCAATAGGTAGATTTTTCTTCGAAAATCTACCTAAAAATTAAGAGCATAATAGTTAAATCATTATATTTATTAACACCTAAATCACGTGGACTGCATACCACGATTAGATAGCGTCGCCTGGTAAAAGCGACCTCAGATTCGATATCCTTGGCCCAGAATACCCCTGTACAGTGAGTTTCGTCCAAATCGAACAAAGTGAAAAATCCCCTCCCCGGGTTCAGGACTGGGTGTTTGTCAGTAGGTTAAGTCTTAGGTTAAGATAATGCACATTTTGCGCGATTCCTTAATTATTATTTCGGAAAAGTAAGAAAAAGAGATGTCGAAATCAAGGTATATAAAGCCACTCGAAATATTAAAACATTTAAGTATTGCTTTGGCAATAGTATAATGACTAGTTGATTTATATATTATTTCAGAGAATTTCGTTCGCGAGTATTTTAATATTATTTATCTGTAGGTAATTTCTTGTTTAAGCGACGAAAGTACGACGATTACCAAACATAATGCAATAATTACCACCACCTAGCATAATACTTAGGTACCGGTACTTAGATATCTGGACACGTATTAAAAGGCCTGTAATTAACACATAATTCCAATGACTGTGTTGTTGTGAAACGAGACATTTTGAACTGGATGAATTCGCGAGTTTTTCCTTGCGGTGTATTCGTATTTTATGTCTCTTATATTTCACTAACTTAAAGGCCCGGCTTCGCTTGGGTTTTGTATTTTGTAATTCAAAATTAACTTATAAAGGACATTAGTTTTTCAAACTCTAGGTCCTTATATAGGTTCAGAAAACGCTTGATATAGCTTTTTATGGCTCGTAGAGGAAGTAGAATATTACATCCCATTGATTCTACACACAAAGCCTGGTAGGGTTTGAAATGGAAAATAGAAATTCCGGTAACATAAAACTGTTCTGTCTATACGAAGTATTTTGTGTTTCACTCTCATGTTACCATACAAGCGTTTTGGGGCTGAAATCAAAATGAAATTCAATATCACTTTCATACTTTCCTCCCCCAAAACCTGGGACATAATAATAGCCTGTACTGCGCGCATAGGATTAAACATGTTCCATCCTATTTTGTCTCCTTTAAGCGCTTAGGACCTATGATAAACATCCATATTTCTCAACTAAAAATATAAAGCTCACAACTATAAATAATGTATCAGTGGATATAAATTTTTACAGACTTCAGATATGGCATACTCATTGGAACACCCGGGCTGAGACAATTGAAAATGCTTTCCCTGCTTTACGAACTCTTATTCTAGCCTACATCAAAATATGCAGTGACAAAATGGTATTCTCTATGTCCAGGGCAGAGAAAGTTATGTGATTGCATATCATTGTGCATTATTTTTGTGGATTTAATTTTTCTTTATTTATTTACATCAATGAATTATATCTATAGCTTCTCTAATTTGTCAAAATCACGTATCATGTACTTCCAAAGCTACCTGTGAACACTGCCAACAGTACACTGTTGTCATGAGAACTGTACAAGCAATGTTATTTGTATTTGATTGTAATAAGGTCTCCTTGAAAATATTTGATTTTTGGCATTTAAAACCAAAATTTTGCAAAATCCTTTCTTAGTGAGCACCTACATTATGACACGAAGGTACTGTCAAAATTTCAAGTGTCTATTATAGTCTATGTTGATTCTCTGTCAGTCAGTCTCTGTCAGTCTCTGTTCATTTTCATGAACCAAGGGACGGGAGTATGAAAATTTTAAATCTTTGAGCCCACCCAATGTTTTTCAAAAGTTGGCGCCACTGCACCTCACGAAATGACAAAGAATGACAGGCAAAGATGGTTGCCGTACAATGGTTCAAATCCCAGGCGGCACAGGTATTCAAAAGTTAGTGCCACGGTAAGACGAATGTATCAATTCCGGTGGCAAATATGTTGAAAAATAGCTGAACACTGCCTATGTCTGTTGGAATAAATATTTCCTTGAAATTGTGTTTTATTTCTATAAACGGCCCCAGGGCAAACTTACTTTATGGATGCGCCTCGTATTTTCCCCAATCAATTACATTTGTTCAGGTCAATAAGGGTCGTATTCAAGAACGCGACTTTGGAAGACGACTTCCTAAAGTAGACTTTCAAAGCAAAGTTCAACTTTGGTTAAAGTCGAATTCATAGACGTTAGTTGCGAGACTTTGACCGTGACTTTGGAAAGTCGAGATTTGACGATGTTGTTGTAACGTTGGCAATCGTATCCACTGCCTTTTAAATGAATTATGTGTACAAACTGTTGAAATTGCTGTACGTCTAGGAGGCGGTGGGCAAATCTCGAACAAAATAACATCGATGTGCGCATTACACTCAGCCATTTTGCAAAAGCGTAATTGTATTGTGATACGATAACAACAATAATAAGAATTCTTTATTAGCTGTCAGGATACAATGTCCATTATCTTCTTAATTCTTTAAGCATATTTTTGGTTCTTACAATACAAATAGCGACTGAATAATTAAAATACACATTTATAAATTTCTTAAAATGAAGTATTAATATGTTCATTGTCAGTATTTTGTAAGAATGTCATGTAGGGTTCTGATTAAATTTCCACAGAGTTAAGGAATTCTTGTACATCGTAAAATAAATAATATTTTAGAAGTAGAGTTTTAACTTGTTTTTTAAAATGTTGAATCTTTGGCATTTTAAGATTAAGTAGTTTATCATACATAATAAAACCTATATGAGAAATTATGTTCAAGCTCCTGGTAGTTCTATGACAATATAAATGAATATTGTTAGCTGTTCTTGTCTGGTAGTGATGTATTTGTGAATTCTTCATGAATAGGTTCCTAATTTTGTGTATAAATGTCACAGTTTCTAATATATAGAGGGATGGTAGGGGCAAGATTTTTAATGTTTCGTATATCGGTTTACTTGGTGTCCTGAATGGTAATTGGAGCATAACTTTTAGTAGACCTATTCTTTTTTGCAGTTTGAATATTTGCTTAGCTTTTGTTGAATGTCCCCCAAAAGAAATGCTTAACTTAATACTGAATGGACACAGCTGAAATATGTCTTTAGTAGCCTACATCTATTGTTGATACCTGAGTATATGAATAGCATAACAAAACTGGCTAAGTTTGTTACTTAAATTTGCTATATTTGGTTCCCATGTAAGATCCTGGTCAATCCATAGCCCAAGAAATGTTGTAGTATTTATTTGGCCCAGTGTTGTGTTATTAAGTCTAACTTGCAGGTTGCCTATAAGATTTTGTGAATGAAAGAGCATAGGCCTATGTATTGTCTTATCGGTATTTAGAAAGGGTTTTTTCTCTTTCAGCCAAAGTTCTAGGCTACTATTTGTTTCATTTACCTTTTGCTGAAGTGAATGGAGATCGCTGTCACAAAACTGGAGTTTCAGTTCTCTTGTCATGAAATATTGTGAATCATTCTGAATCATGAAAGTCTCGAAGATGCCACCAATGACTGACTGTGAACAGTGATCGAAGTGGCTCCATCCGGCATTGAGATTCAAGGTGCACAGAGGATTGAGCAGGTGGGCCTGTTTTCTTAAAAGAATAGGCCTACTGTCCAGAAGCAACGCGAGTGGCTTCACAGTATTTAGAAGAGAGGAAACAAATTGAAATAGATCAGTAACAAGAAATACACGATCTCACTTTGCAGAACATGAAGGAATTGCACCAGAAAGCAATGAGAGATAGATTTCCTTTGCCTGTAGTTTTCAATTTTATTTCAATGTCCACACACATTACATACCATACATACATAAAATCAAAATATTATATACAGCTTTTCAATTCTGGAATATGCCACCCTGTATGCTTCCTCTGCAGGTGTTGTGGGGTTGAGGAGGGGTGTCATCAAGAATGACCTACAAGCATAAGCCACTGTCACCAACAAGGATTCCTCGTACTAGGCCCCTTTCAAATCTCATGCAGTTGCTACTGTTGTTGAAGATTCTGTTATCATGGGTGGAACCAGGCCATCCAGTAACGAAATCAATAAACTTCCTCTCGTGGTTGACGACAGCCTACAACAAAATACAATTAACATGAGCATGATAGGCTATATGATTTGGGTAATACAAATCAAAGAAAAAAGATTTAAAGCATCGTGTTCCACAATTACTCTTCTTACTTTATATCAATGATCTCCCAATAAATACCAGATATTATTCTGTTTGCAGTTGACACAAATGTTTTAGTTTCAGGAGAAACAGAAAAATAATCCTACAAAGAAGTAATAGGCCTATGTTGTTAAATGACTTGTACTGTACACTGGTATTGCATTTTTCATCAAAGTGCAGAATTCCTTGACCAACTCAGGCAGGCAGCACCGATAGGGATAAATACAATGTCCTCACTATTACAAATTTAATTACATGCAGATTGAACTCAGCGATGGTCGAATAGACTACAGATTATAAATGATAGGCTGATGTGTTATTTTGTATGGGATAATATGATAGTACATAAAGAATGATGAATATCATCTTGTTCATAGGAGTTACTGACACTTTTAACTTGTAGGCCTATGCTAGGTTAAGGAAATATAGTGTACCGTAAGCTAGTGTGTGGGTGTTTTCCTGAATGTGTGAGAATAAGTGAAAATATAGGTAATTAAGATCTTGTGTCCAAATAACTTGTACAGTGAAAATATTGGCTGAATAAAAATTAGGCAAAACCCTTGCACCAAAACAGCTCTTTCCAGAGCCAACATAATATTTCACAATGATAAAAAATTAGTACACGAAAGCGGCTATTTCTCATGTGTTAAAGCTCTCTAAACTTAAACAGATGAATTTTCCCTTCACCGCTCAGCAATTGCTCATAGTGAAGTGGTTAAGGCTGCTGGTCAAGGTTTCGTATACCAGTCGATGTGAAATTTACGGTTATGAATATGTCCCACATAGGCAGGTAGGGCAAGGAGAAGGTCAGAGGAAGCGAGGGAAAGGAAGAGAATAAAGGAAAGATAAATTGTTTAATTTTTCCCAGTTCCCCATTTGCATAACAGATGGCGTAGCTAGTAGTTAAAATGGTGAGACATTTAGAAGGTGACATTGGAACCCTAAACCCCAGTTTCCCCTTTGGCACAATAGATGGCATAGCTACCCTGGCGGTCCCCATTAGAGTTGGTGGGAGGAGCCTACTGCACAACCTAAAATTGTTTTTCACAGAAATTATTTGGCTACTCACTTGACAATTTAGACTGAAGATACTTTTCCGTTTACGGAATACTTCAGCATGTTCACCATCAGGATTCATTACAGGAACATCGATGGCTCCCACAACCCCAAGAAACCTGGACCTTTCATACACATGCTGGCTGACACTCAGCTTGATCCGGGAACTTGACAAATTGTGGCCTTTTCCCAGCAATTAATTCAGATATCTTTCTTATAATCCTGCTCACAGTTGGCTGGCTTACTCCACGCAAGTCTGAAAATTACCTGTAAAATATGTAAGGAAAACAATAACTATTGGGTACATTTATATCATAACCTTAAATGTATGCAAGACCATATAACATAACCTCTATAAAATGAAATACACTATAATATAAATCTGGCCTTTTATCCTTACCTGTAGCATAATATCGTAACGATATTAGTAGTAGATACCGGCGGAACTGGTAATTATTCGACTAAAATTATTCAGTCCATCTTCAAACATGGTTACGAGGATATCCAACACCGTCTGCTTATCAAAACTAGGCTATATCTAGCTTTAAATTCGCTATCCAAATTCAATAGGGTTTTGCGCATCTCTAATAATACGCCGAGAAACAGGTGCAGCGTCGATAATTTCCTGGATGCCGCCAATATTCTCAGCAAATTCAACAACTTCCAAAATATCAGCCATATTTAATTATGTGAATACGCCAAAGTCAAAGTCTAAAGTCGCGATTGACGGTGACTTCGAAGTAAAGTCACAATCGAAGTTTACTTTCGTCAAAGTCTCGACTGTGAATACGAAAATGGCGACTTTGTTCTTTGTAAAGTCGACTTTCATCCAAAGTCTTGTTTATGAATACCAGCCTAAGTGAAGCTAAATTGTAGAACTGGACACGGATAATGAGGAACAGCTTTCTGAAAAGAGTGAGAAGTGTTTATGGATTTCCCTGGCTTTAGATGAAAGCAGAACACAAGTGTCACAGCTCAGTTAATTAAATTGTTTATAAGGACCATTGATTCCGATTTATTGTGCCATGAGATTACGTTCAATTGGAGATATTCAACCCGATATCGACAAGGTGGTGAAAGCTAACAGATGTCAGCGTTCCAGTTCTGAATATGTCCAAACGAATAATGATGCTGTGCAAATATCACTATTGTACAGTCAACCCTCGATATAATGCCCCTCTTTACAGTGCCACCCTCGCACTGTGCCAATAAATCCAAATGAACGGATCTTCTCCCATATAAAATACATAGGAAACCTCGTTACTGTGCCAATTCATTTAGTGCCAGTGAATATGAGACAAGATTTTTACCAAATATAGCTTGCAGTGAGTTTTTTTTTTCAGTTTCAGAATTCTTTTAAAACTAGCGTGAATGTTAGGACGATTATTTAAGAAACATACTGTACTGTATTTCCAAGAAGTGGGTGTTCCTTTGTAACTAACTGTAAATATAGTGCGGTGGAATGAGGAAGCTATGTTAAGAAGTCGGACAGACAGCCTGAGTGAGGGTGGAGCAGGTAGAAAGACATTTCAAACTTTCACTTCTTTCAATCCATTCAGCTGTTAACCACTACACTACAGTTACAGTTACTAAAGGTACTGTACTGTAATCGCTTACGTGGATCCACATGATTTTCAACCCCTTTGTGTATTGTAGCACTGGACATATACCGTAATAAATTGAGTTACTGTACAGTATAGTACAATGTATTCTATTTTGTGCTAAAGTTCTCTATTTGGCTTCTGTTTAATTTTCTTTCATAATACAACACTGTAAATTAATACCTGACTGTATTATACCTTGATTGTTTTAAAAATTAAATTACGTTTTAGTGCCACTCTCGCTTTGTGCCACTAAATGTGGCTTTGTATCGAGGGTTGACTGTATTATGTTACTACGCATTTCATTCTGTTACTTCCGACCCAGCTTTGAAATCCAGCACTGGCGACGACATATCCAGCGGTTTGTTTTGATTCCAGATATAAAAGCCTGGCATCGACTCTTTTGTATCGAGTGGGGGGACGTGTAGGTTATGTCGCCCCTTTTCGGCGAGTTTCGATGCCTGCATAGTATGAATAAAAAAAAAACTATTTTTAATCTTCCTAGGAATATCAATTTTATTCATTTACGTAATCAGCCTAGCCTCCATTGAAATATTTACTACGAGTCATTTCACGTTGCCGTATTTCATGGAGTATGTGGGCCACGAATTAATTTATTTCATTTGCACGAAAACGGGTAACTTTATTGGAAAGTGCAAAGTGGAATTTATTCCTTATCCTATTCCTTTCTCTGATGAATTGAAAAAGTCAAGTAATGCTGATGAAGTGATATTTTATTTATTTGTTTATTTTTATTTTTTGCGGTCCATTAGATTATTGAATTTATGGCGTTGACCCCTGGCCGTTTAGCTGTCATTCAATTTTACACGCAAAATGTACACTTTTCTTCCCCTTCTTGGATAAATCCACCTTATTGCTGGCAAGCTTTATTAAAAAAAAACCGTTATTTGTCTAAGGCAATATTTGCTGTTCTGCTCATCTTTTCACTTTCCATAAATAATACGAGTCGCGTCCATAAAGTAAGTTTCCCTAGGGCCGTTTACACAAACAAAACAAAATTTAATGGTAATAGATCTAGCAATTGTTCAGCTATTTTTCAACATATTCGCCACAGAAATTGATATATTTGTCATACTGTGGGAACAACTTTTGAACACTTGTGTCGCAGAAGTCTGCCGTCTGGGATTTGAACCACTGTATGACCAACTTCTCCGCCTCTCTGTTATTCCCTGTCATTTCTTTAGGTGTAGGAGAAGATGGAAATCACTGGAAGCGAGGTCTGGACTGTAGGGTCGATGTTGAAACATCTCTCAGTGGAACTTTTGTAGGAGACATGCAGGGAGGTGCTGAAGTCTCCGACCCTACAGCTCGGACCGCGCACCCAGAGATTTTAATTTTTTCCTACCCCACAAGAAATTACAGAGAATGGTGGATATTGACCTGTATATATATATTAGATATTTTATAATGGAGCACAAGAGGAAAACCTATTTTAATACATTGTAACAAACAAGACAAGTTTATTTACAAGCAGGCCTACCATCCATTAAATGAAGCACATCTTGAGGTGTAATTGATATTCGTATAGGCTACAGCGTTTATCTACTGTGATAATAAGATTATTATGCCTATCAGTTATTATGCCTATCAGTATTATGAAGAGTCTGTTATCTTGGTGAGCTCAGTAGCTAACCTAAGCAAAGTTCTGATGTTTAACTACCTGAATATCTCTTCTAGAACTCCTAATTTGATTATGTAAGTAGAAATTGAACTTCCATTGACGTCTATTGCATTAGTTTCCTTTAAATTCGCGGGACTTGACACATAATATCACGAGGCGTACTATGTTAATGATAATTGGGGAGCGTAGTTTAGGTTTCGACCGCAAGTGCGCCACTGTTGTCCCATCCCCAGTACGAGTAGATGTCTTTTCAGTATCGATCCTAGAGTGCAATAAGTTGTGTGCATGCAAAAGGCTTCTAATAAACACACGGTCTAACGTCAACAGTTACGGTTTATGAAATGATACACGTGTTGAGAGTATTAGCGTAATGCGACAGTAGTTTACGTTTAGGATTTCAACATGACGTCGGCGGACAGTAGTGACCCCAAAGCCCCACCCCAGACTCCTGTGTTGACCGTGGCATGTCGGATGCTGCGGTCACCGTCCCACGAATCTGTCACCACGGACCTGTCATTATTCTCGGTGTCGTCTATCGCATCGGAGGCGGCTGCGACTGGAGGCGGCACCCGAGGAATGCGTCTTGTTTCTTTCAAGTCCTACAGCGATGCTCAACTTGCTGCGAGGGGGCCTAGCCCCAATCCTGACAGTCGCGGGCAAACAACCTCCAGGTAGGACATCGTTCAGTGTGTTGCATGTTTCCTCCAGCAATAGTAGCAGCGTTCACTACGTTTCCAGGCGGCATCAAAGAAAGCCGTGTGCGATTGAGCTAAAGCACGGAAGGAATCAGTGTGTTGAACACCACGTGGAGTCTGTCATTCAGAAATGGCATTATATTGTGAAGGTAATTTTATTCTAGAAAGATGAAGAAGTAACAGTATCTTAATGATGTCTGATGAATTAATAATAATAGTAATAATATTAATTAAACACTTCTGATAAAACAGACTGCCGGCTGGAAGCGTACCTAGCATAGCTACTTGTTTGAAACTGTACCCTCATTGTACAATCTCATTTCTCAACATGTATAGACTGCATCAATAGGTATACAACCACCGATGGAAATATTTTTCACCAAGCTGTTTAATCGAATATTGACGTGTACTTATCTAAAATATTATTTAGACCATATCTCGTGGGTTTACAAGCAAAATATTCTATTCTTTTCATCATTAAATTGGAGAAATATACTAGGGAAATAAATTTACCATGGCTTAGTAGGACAATCAAAGTACGTGGATATCTAGGGAGTTTTACACTGTCCATTTCATTTACTTATTCCAGTACAGATAGAAATGCATCATTTAAGTAGGCCTATGGATAGAATCGTCGAAGTATGAGAATTAACGTTTAAAATATTCATTAAAATTATAGGTTAATAAACGTCTTACGTTCTCCATATGACCTATTGTGTGGTGTAGATAAAAGTAATGTAATAGTGACAAAAAAATCGAAATCGATATAAGACCGAGAAAACATCTTTCACGGTGCCTAGAAACCAGAAAAAGTGTTTTTCTTTCTGGCCATCTATCCGTCTGTCTCTGGACAAGCACAGCGGGTAAACGGTTCGTTGTATTTACATTTTTTTAAAAAGACTTTTTAAATTTCATTGAACCGCCCAGAATTTGGTTTTTATAACTGAAATATTAAGGGGACTTATCATGATAAAAAAAAAAAATCCGATAGTGTCGATGCATGAAAACCTAGCTCAGTAACATTGTAGAGGCAATTAAATTGAACATTTTTTGTTAAACACATTTTTTTTATAAAATGAATAGGACCGAGATAAAAACGAATTAAGTACGGCTTAATGCGAATGTCAGTACATACAATAATAATTCAAATATGAATAGTATTCTTTTGTTTCCTATAGTAACAAGAAAATATAATCTACTTATTGTTGTGAAATGCAAAATGCAATATACCTCAGCCGTAATAAACTCACCAAAATCAGTCAGATTGAGGGTATAGGCTAACAGGCAGGAGGTCGGGGTTCAAATATAACTTCGTAGCAGGCCAAATTGATTGGTTTTTCATGGTTTCCTCATTCGCAAAGGCAAACGCCGGATTTGTATGACTTGTTTGCTTTTCATAACTCAGTGCCGCTATGTCACTAGATATTGTAATCATTTAAACTGAATATAAGAAAAGAAGACATCTCTGAAATGCACGAGAATGAATTATTAGGGGGGACATACAGCTTTCGATGCTGTAAAATAGGTGAAGTTTCATTATTTTTTTTCTCAGCAGTGAATTATTCTGTAGCCTTGTAATCTGGCATGCTCTATATTGACTAGTTGTACAATTGCATACTATTTTTAGAATTAATTTAACTATTACAATTAATGGGTAACTATCATTAAGAAATGACAGCCAAATTTTGTGCACTGAACTGCCGTTTCTCTGATAACTCAAACATTTATTAACATATTGCAATGAAATTTTGCATGCAGGTATATATGATATTATTGAACAACACTATGTAGAATCATTGATGTAACTTTATAGTTTATTAAAAAAAAATCTGATGTAAAAATTTCTAAAAAAGAGAACAAGAGATGAATTATTTTTAAAAAATATTTATATATTTATATATAAGATTATGTTGTTCATATTATATTTAAAAATTGATAGAAAAAAAATTACTAATAAATATTGGTATTTATGAAAATTATCAGGGAAACGGCAATTCAGTGCACAAAATTTGACTGCCATTTTGTAATGATAATTATCCATTAACTGTAACAGTTAAATTAATTATGAAAATAGTATGCAATTGTAGAACTAGTCAATATCATTGACCTCCCAACTCAATGGTCAATATAGAGCATGCCACAAAATTTGACTGCCATTTTGTAATGATAATTTATTATCCATTAACTGTAACAGTTAAATTAATTACGAAAATAGTATGCAATTGTAGAACTAGTCAATATAGAGCAAACCAGATTACAAGGCTACAGAACAATTCATTGCTGAGAAAAAAATAATGAAACTTCACCTATTTTACAGCATCGAAAGCTGTATGTCCCCCGTTAAAAGGGACTACTGGTACACGGAAACATTCTATACACGTGATAATACCTACAGGCCTAATACCTATAGGCTATGTAAGCTAAGTAATAATAATAGTAATAATAATAACAAAAATTATAGTAAAGGTATTATTAATAAAGAAGATAGTATGTAGATGTAAATGTAGATTAGTATATATTTTTTTATCAAGCCTGAATTAAAAAAAAATAAAGTGAAAAGTATTCAGATATTGCACTACATAGGTCCGTAAAACATCTCCATACAAAAAATAAAGATAATTAAAATGGACCTACTTCATATATTATATTGATTTTGTTTAATTTGTGTTCTCTTTTAAGATTTATTTTACTGACAAAGGAAATCTAAATGTAATTTTTAATTAAGAAATGTCTATATAATTTGCAATTGTAAATAATGACTTTGTTACTTATTCTATACAATCTATATAATATTGTAATATAAATGTATATTTTATATTTTAAATGTATTGCAATTATGATTATGCCATATTTTAAGTACTACTGACAATGCTTATGCATGTAATTACATGTTTCGAGCAATAAACTTCAATAATAATAATAATAATAATAATAATAATAATAATAATAATAATAATAATAATAATAACAATATTAATAATAATAGAAGGAGAAGAAGAAAATCATTTATTATAAATATAAATGAAGCTGCTTGCCTCTACGCAATAATAATAATAATAATAATAATAATAATAATAATAATTGAATAGGCGCAGCAGTCAATATTTATTCAGTTAACATGTGTGATGCTACAAGGAAAAAATATATGAAAAACTCGGTTAAGTTTCCTAAATCTATTCAACTAGAAGTTATGCATTAAATTTTGAATGGTACAAACTGGGTTCTTGAATCAACCTAGAAACCTCATTAATACGCATTCTTAACATGTATATGTGATAAAGTTTGTGCAATATGTTTTGCACCGTTCATTAAAACAACAAAGCCATTAACTTTCTCATAAAGGAGTCATTGTTATTGATATTTATAAAGCTATTTGGAAATAGGCCAATATTGACTTTCTTAATGATCTCCATATAGTTAAATTCCTATAATTCCGGGGTGCGCGGGCAAAGAGAGTTAAGTCCACTTTCTTGTTACTGAGAATTAGAGTGACTTAACACACTATACCAGCCCAACAAAGCTTTAGAGATGGATAAACCCATGAGGCACACATCCATAACTACCGTACAATCTATATTAATAAAAGGAAGTGTCTGTCTTCCTCCGTCTGTCTGTCTGTCTGTCCGCGATGCCCAGCGAAATCTACTCAACGCAGAGATCTGAAATTTTATACATAGGCGGACTAAAGGGTCGGAATGTGCACCTCGAAGCCGGAATTTTAATTTTCGCTTTCGTTCGTGAGTTACGAGTGAAAAATGAGCAAAAAACGTGCATTTTTTGCGTTTTCGAAGCATCAGTTTTAGTAATAAATTTCAATATCAAATCACTAACAGTTGGCTTTGGCTATTTTTGTCATCATACCTCATACCTTGGAAATAAAAGCAACGCGATCGCTTGATTTTGTTAGTCCATCCTAGACGATTCATTTGTTTAGAATGTCAAGGCCCACAGGCATATGACATTTTCAACCTACACGGAAGAAGGATAATCAACCCTAAATATGGTCAAACATTGTTCGATTTGAACGAAACTCACTATACAGGGGTTTTCTGGGCCAAGGAACTCGAATCTAAGGTCGCTTTTACCAGGGGACGCTACCTAATCGTGGAATGCACTCCACGTGATTTAGGTGTTAATAATTATAATGATTTAACTATGCTCTTAATTTTTAGTTTTTAATTTTTTAAATAATTATCGCGGGGGAAGCCGCAGGCACATGCTATCTTATAATAATAAAAGGACGTGTTTGTCTGTCTACTGAAATCTACTGGACGCAGAGATCTGAAATTTTAAACATAGATGCACTGAAAGGTGGGCAAATGCACCTCGAAGCCGAATTTTTAATTTTAGCTTTCGTTCGCGAGTTATGAGTGAAAAACTGGCAGAAAACGTGATTTTAGCGCTGTCGAAGCATCAGATTTCAGTAATACATTTCAATGTTAAATCAATTGCAGTTGGCTTTGGCTATTTTTGTCATACCGTGGAAATAAAAGCATCGCGATCGCTTGAATGTTGTAAGCCTACGCTGGTCGATTCATTTGTTTAGAATGTCAAGGCCCGAAGACATATGAAATTTTCAACCTACACGGAAGAGGGATAATCAATATAGGCCTAAATATGGTCAAATATTGTTCGATTTGGACGAAACTCACTGTATAGGGGTATTCTGGGCCAAGGAACTCGAATCTGAGATCGCTTTTACCAGGGGACGCTATCTAATCGTGGTATGTAGTCCACGTGATTTAGGAGTTAATAAATATAATGATTTAACTATTATGCTCTTAATTTTTAATTTTTGAAATAATTATCGCGGGCGAAGCCGCGGGCACATGCTAGTTTTGAATATGACTTACTGGACTTAACACAAATGTAGAGAACATTTTTATCTATAACTCTTTGGACATATCTAAATTTTTTAGGATGGTGGACTTAACTCTCTTTGCCCGCGCACCCCGGAATTATTGTCAACATTGTAGGCATGAAATCCCACTTAGTAAAAAATTTGACAGATTCGTGACTTCTCATCTCTAAATAAAATAACTGACAGCCTTTTTTATGTTATTGCTTTTCATGTAGGGTTACAATCTCTTATCTATTTGTCCTGACTGACTGAATCAACGTAGAGCATAAACTATAATGGACTAGAAATTTTGACAGTACCTTCGTTTCATAATGTAAGTGCACACTAAGAAAGGATATTGCAAAATTTAATTGATTTTTAATCCCAAAAATAAAATGTTTTCGAGGAGACGAAATACCTTCCATGAGAAACACACGAGCAATTCGGTTGTCGTGGAAAACGGTCTTGCTCGGTTGTTATCTTGATTCATTTGTTTACTTTTATTATTATTATTATTATTATTATTATTATTATTATTATTATTATTTTACACAGATCTGATTTACACAGAAGGGATTCATTGAATGCACGCCTATTGATAGGGCGAAATTCACTGTGCAGAGTGTTTGTGGGCAAGAGAACTCGAATCTGAGGTCTTTTTTTCCCCCGGGCATCACACTTTATACGTGAAATCCACCTCAAAGCCGGGTTTTAGTTTTTTAATCAATCGTTGTAATAAAATTGTTTATGCATGATTTGGGTAAGGTTCATGAATCTATGTTTTTTAATATTTTCATTTCGAATTTGTATGCCCATATGGCAGCATAAGATTCATTTTGTTCGTTTAATTATTTTTAACGTTAAACGATTTAATTAAGAATAAAATTATGTAAGTCCTGCAGTTTCTGTAAAAACGATGTCATTGTTAATAAATATTATGTTTTAATTATTTTTCTGTTAAATAAATGATTTAAATAATACATTTATCAGTTGAGTAAATAATCGCGGGTGAAGCCGCGGCACCTGCCATTATTACAGTCAAATTGTTAGGTTACTGTTGGTCATATGAGTCTAATATAGCGTTAAAAAGTTCGTTGGACACGATGAGCTGATAACTTAACAAGAAGCCTATTTGTAACGTTCTTAACTTATGTTAGATATTAAAACCTGAATTTAGCAGTAAACTTATAATTTAATTAATTAATCTTTTTCGTTCCTAGGGGACCCTGCTTTTTATTAATCTGTGGTAGTTGGTAAATCTGCATTCGTTAGAATATTTAGGAGAAAATTTCCTCTGGAACTCGGGGACTTCTGTTTTCCGAGGACCAGAATGCGCACAGAAACAAAAGTTTGTGAAAGCATGAATACATTATTACTTCGGACCTTTAGGTTGCTATAGTGGAATGTTAGGCGACTAAAATAGACTTTAAATGATTATGCAATAGACTTTAAAATCGAAAAATAGACGTTATTATAAAATCTTCAATTACATATAAGTTGCCAATTTTTTACTTATAATATTGATGATCAACACAGACATACAGTACACGGAAATATACAGGCATATTATTTATTCGCACACTTTATCTTGAGCTAAACACTCCATAATGCTGAAAACCGTCCATATAAAGAAGGCCTTGCTCGAAAAAATGAAGATCGCGACCCGTCCCCAGTATTGCCATACCCAAAAACTTCCCGTTGAGGCATTCTTGAGCTACCGTCGATTTTTTTTATTTGTTTACATCATATTATTCTGAAAATGACAGAATAAATCCAGGATATTAGAAGAACAGTACTGGTGTTGTGGAAATGATATGTTCTGTTTCGTATAGGATATAGATTTAAGAGTGTCATACGCTGTGGCGAATCCTGGTTCGAATCCTGGTCGGGACAAGTTACTTAGGTGGGGGTTTTCCGGGGTTTTTCCTCACCTGCGAGACAAATATCGGGTAACTTTAGGCCGGTCTCATCTGGCCGTAATTATTATCTTCATCCTATCCTCGCCTGATAACTACATTAACTATAAATTTACCTCGTTGTAATATGTTATATTACTATGGTCAATAAAATAAATAAATAAAAAATCCTCCCCTTGTTCAGAGTGAATGTGTGTGGATGGTGTGAAAACTTCATTAAGTAAGTTCTTCCAGTTCTTGTCTATACTTGGATTCTCTCCTATGTGTTCATGTTGTCTTGGAGGTGGCCCCGGCATTAGGCTGATCACTCTTACGGGGAGGCTCTCCATGCCCATGTCTGGTCAACAAAGTACATAAGTGATCCAATAGATAATCCCTCTCCCGACAGATCGCGGCCTGTGAGGCCCTTGTGGCGTGGGTCGCATGAAGGTCCCTAAAAGGGAGAAGTAAAAAAAGGTAAAGAAATAATATACATATAAGAAGACAAACTTTAATAAGTAGGCTAATAGGTCTATAAACAACTTTGATTAATTTCTCCCATTTCTTGTATATAATTGGCTTCAAACTAAATTACTAAAACTTTTCCTAAATTTTCTATTGAAAAGCATTATCCATCACTCAACACTACATTGTAAGCTAAAAATGAGCGCTCCACATCTACTGAATAATTTTCTCGTATTGTAGATCTGGTAGAATATTCTTGTGGAAATGTTTGTGTAAAAATCTTTTAAAACCAAGGAATTATTTTCATGGACAAGACATTGCTGTTCTTCAGACATAACGTTAGTGTGGGATGTAGTGTATAGTCCGAGTTAAAAGATCAAAATGGACTGAAAATAAATTGTAAAATTTATAACAAAATGTTTTTTAAAGAAAAAAAGCTTATTTGGAACTTAAAGAGGAAAAGCATGCAGAAAGTCAGTGTTAGGCTCTAACATCAAAATAGGCCGTTTTAGGTCCTATAAAAGCAACAGTTTTAGTCATAGTCACCCATGAAATGAGTATATACAAGTGTTTGTGTTTCTGTCTTTTAAGGATTAAAATAGGATTTTACATAAAGTTCGAAGTCTAATTATTACATATTATCTACAACAGTACATACATTCTATTGGCAGCCTTGGATGATATTTTTAACCATGCTACACTTATGCACCTACCTCAGAAGTTCATATATAAGCTTATTTTAATATTGCAACTGCGTTCACAGTGAAAAGAAGGTTGCCACTTCTAGAATTCTGCAGTATAATATTGTAAGAGTATGAAATATCTGCTGCTCGGAGTAAATAGAGCTGATTCTAAACTTCATCTATAGAATACGTGTTAGTTGCTATTGGAAGTATTAGGCTAATAGAGGAAATTTTGTAAATCTCACAGGTAGAAAGTATTGTCAGATTGCTTGTGTTACCTTTGGAATGAGTGGTTTATCGATTTTAGTGGTTATTTAACGAAGGGGATGTCCTGCAACACAGATCGGTGACCGTCGCCGGAATTTTGTCCCGCAGGAGTTCTTTTACATGCCAGTAATTCTACTGATAGGGGCCTGTCACATTTATGCACACATAAATGCCATCGACCTGCGCCGGGATCGAACTCGCGACCTTGGGCACAGAAATCCAGCGCGATACGAACTGCGCCATCCATGCCAACGGGATTTTAGTCGTTTTTCCTGAGAAACTGCATCTATAGAATAGAGCTATGTATTGATAATAGAACTGTTAATAGAGGGAAAACTTGTAAATCTTACAAAGTATGAAGCAATATGAACATTTTCAAGAAATTTTACTAAAATGTTATGAAATATGAACTTTTCTGCATGCATTGTCATCTAAACTGCATGATTCGTAAATATCCTTCTTTCCAGAGCACTAGCAGCCATTTTTTAGATAATGAAATTTCATATTTTGCCTGTCTCTACTTACTTACTTACTTACTTATTTACTCAATGACAATAGACAATTCCTAAGCAAGCTATCTTAAAGGAATATTATCTATTTTATGGAACCCGAAGGTTCATTGCCGCGCTTACCTGAGTCCGCCATTCAAGCCTTTTCTGTGCTAACTCCATCCAATCATCCCCCACAAATCCTACTTCCCATAAATCCGTTCTAAGATTGGCTTCCCACCTACGTCTAGGTCTTCCACGTGGTCTTTTCCCTTCGGGTCTCCCAGTCAATACTTTTGAGATAGGCTATGTCTTTCCTCTCCCATGCGTGCAGCATGTCCAGCCCATTTCATCCTTCGCGATTTAATTACCCTTACTATATCTGGTGAAGCGTACAGGTCCTGAAGCTCATCGTTGTGCAATTTTCTCCAGTCCCCATTGTCATCCCTCTTGGGCCCAAATATTTTTCGAAGCACCCTATTTTCAAACACTCTCAGACTACGTTCTTCCTGATCAGTTAGCGGCCATGTCTCACATCCATATAATTCAACAGGCAGGATAATAGTCTTATAAATCTTAATTTTTAGATTTCTGGACAGAAGACGAGAGGATAAGAGTTTCTGAACTGCATAAAAACAAGCATTTCCTGATTTGAGTCTACACTTAACTTCTGCCTTAATATTATTTGTATCTGTAATTACTGTTCCCAGATATTTGAATTCCTCCACTTGTTAAAACGATTTACCGGCTATTCTAATATTTTGTGGCGCATTATTTTGACGTTCCATGACCATATATTTAGTTTTTTCTGTATTAATTTCTACTCCAACATTCCTGCAGGCATCGAAAAGACTTTCTGCATTTCTCTCGATTGTGTTTACGTCATCGCCCAATAAGCAAACGTCATCTACATAAGCTAAAATTGGGTGACTACCCTTTAATTCTAGGCCTACGTTGTTTTCCTGAACTTTCCTAATGGCATATTCCAAAGCGAAATTAAAAAGTAAAGGTGATAGCACAGTATCCTGTGGTGATAGTGCATTTCCTTGCTTCAAGCCGCTTCTAATGGCAAACCTATCTGATATAAATTTCCCTACCCTGACTCTACTATAGGTTTCATTTCCTGTCTCTACTTACAGATAATTATTAGATAAATTATTGGGAACAAATTTCAAATACGAGTTTCAGCTCTTAATATAATACATTATAAATAAATATCATATTAGATGTAAGAGTTATCACAGTAATAATAATACTAATACTGATGCAATAGTATTATCCCTGTATGAAAACATGCATTTGTTTTAGGAATTAAAAAACAACTATTTCACTCTTCATTAACATTGCGGTTTTTACAACTGTTGAACAGTGAAGGGATTTCATCAGGTATAATATGTAATTTAAAATGTCATGCAGAAACGCGTACAAAGCTCTGCATATAGAAGCATTACATTGTAAAAAATATATATAATATTTCTAGCAGTTCGTGCTAGCTAAAATGTAGTATTAATGTTGGTATGGTTCTTTTTAACGATTTTCTATTGTGATATGTAGTGCATCTACTCAGACACAATTGCATTATTGCATTATTGGTTACCGGTATTAAAAACAAGTATAGAACATACTCCCCTTGAGTCGTGCCCATGTTAAGAACTACAGAAATGTGTGCGGTATTTTAAAATTTAAATTGCATTTCCATTTGTGGGACTGTCACTGACACATGTGATAAGTATGCATGTGGGCTAGGAGCATCGCGTCACATGCGACATCAATTATGCATCTCTTCCGCTCCGGTTAGATTATTCTCAATGTCCAACATCAACATCACGTGGAGAACGTCCTCAGACATTCCACCAGTGCGCTATATATTGTGAATAATAATAATAATAATAATAATAATAATAATAATAATAATAATAATATTAATAATAAAAATAATAATAATAATAACAATAATAATAATAATAATAATAATAATAATAATAATAATAATATATGAAGTCAAAGGAAAACACAGCAACGCCTCTAAGTACTTTGCGTAGTCCTACAAGGGCTCATGCGCGAAAAAAAAAAAAAAAAAAAAAAAAAAAAAAAATAATAATAATAATAATAATAATAATAATAACAATAATGTCCACAGCTGTGGCGTGGCGGGCCCGGGTTCTATTCCTGGTCGGGACAAGTTAGGGGTTTTTTCTGGGGTATTTTCTGGGGTTTTTCCCTCACCTGTGAGACAAATGTCGGGTAACTTTCGGCCCTTGTGGTCCCCAGACATCATCTGGCCGTCATTATCATCTTCATCTTATCCTCGCCTTGTTTGGAGTGAGCGTGTGTGTGAATGGTGTGTCTCGTCCTATGTGTTCGTGTTATCTCGGAGGTCTCCTCGGCATCGGGCTGATCATTCATCCGGGGCGGCCCTCCATGTCCTTGTCTGATAAAAAAAAAGTATGTGATCCAAAGATAATCCCTCTCCCGACAGGTCGCGGCCCTATAAGGCCCGGGCGGCTTGGGTCTCTTAAACATCCCTAAAAGGGAGAGGTAAAACTAAGGCAAAGGAAAAAAAAGAGATAATAACAACAACAATAATAATAATAAATTATCGAATTTCCAACAGAACCCTATTTTACCAGCTGCCTTATTAGGGTTATAGATTAAACATATACAGTGAACGCCGCTTAATGTAATCGCGGATAATGTTATCAATAGGGTAATGTTATCACTTTTCTGAAGTCCCGCACGGATTAATACTGATACATTGAAAAAATGCTGTTTATTGTGATCAAAGATTCAGTTTATGTTATCACATTTTCCTTTTTGTGGATTTACTTCCATGTACTGTACATCATTCAAAATTCCGTTTTTAAGGGTTTCGTTTCTAACTCAACTGTATTGTGTTGTACTGTCCCCAGCTCAGAGGATGATCAGTTCGAGGGGGTGGCATTACTAACTTTCTCATTGAAGCAATAAAACATGTTTCCCCCCTCAGTTAAGCTGCAGCTTTTGATTTATGAAGATAACAGTACTGGCAGTGATGGTTAGTGTAAAATGAAAAGACTTGAACAGACGGCCGTTAGATGTTTTGCTACGCGGTGTTCACCACAGTATTGACTTCCAAAAACACTTATAACTGAGTAAGGAATTTTGGTTAATGGACTCCTAAAGGAAATTAAAAACAGTTAAAAACTTTGATAGGTTAAAAATAGTTGCTTCCAGTCTATAACTGTATTAGCCTATGAGGGGTTCGATGATTCACAGTTATGTAAGCTTAGTATTTTATGAATAAATATTTTAAATTCTGTTTTGTAGTGTATATAATAATAATAATAATAATAATAATAATAATAATAATAGCAGCAGCAATAATAATAGCCTTTAATCCCTAAAGGGCAACGGCCTCTCCTAAAAGGAGGGTAGCTCGATTGTTCTTCCCACATTTGAGCTAAGAATGTGGAATTCTCCTGACTTTGTAGGTAATACTTTCTTGCTTTTCTACATGCTGGTAGAAAAAATTCATCATGCAGATAAATAAAAGGTGGATAAAGTATTAAAAATCGTTTAAGCGTCTTATCACATTTATTATTTTTATTACTAGGTAGATTTCGAAGAAAAATCTACCTATTGCAATCGATACCATGTCATGACTTTCGAAAAATTCTTTCATATCTTTACGTTTCATGCCTCTCGAAGTACGAAACCACCGCCTGTTAAAAAGAATTGTGATATATATAAATATATATATTTATATTTATTTATTTATACATATCTTTACACGCTAGCGGCCGTAATTTTGAAGATATCTGAACCAAATTTTATTATGCTATTTCTAGGCCCAATAGTTCGGACAAGTTCGTTTATGAGCAAAATTGGCGCAAAGGGGTGGTCGGGGGAGGGGGTAGAAATTTTAAAACATTTATATCTCGGCCCCTATGAAGTAGCCTATAGAGGAAAACTTTGTTTGAATAAATTAGAGTACTCCTTATGAAGTTCACAGTGACACCAACGATTCGGGGGTTTTGGGGGTACGAGTGGGGGTAGGGGTGGGGGAATGGAAATTAGAAACTTTTGAAACTACGTCTTGTGGGGTATCGTTGAAAAGCTCTTGATGAGTACTCTACAAATCAATAACTAGTTTATTGATAGTTCTCATATAAGGCGAGATTTGAATGTTTGAAAAAGTTCTCTTTCCTCTTTTTTTGCAGTTATTATTGCGGGTTTGTCATGCCAAGGCTAAAGAAGAAGAGTGCTACGCAGCGACAGTAAATTAAGCCAAAAGCACTTCGAAATCTACCTCAGCCTGTAGGCTTGCCTAAAGGGATTTTTGTTATTGTTATTATTGATTGTATGATGTTTTCTCGAAAATATTTGAAAACTTTTCACATGCCGGGCTAGTACCTTTGTTCATTGGTAATTCAAACTCTCCACATTTTAGTTTCTTCTCGGCTTCCTTCACGGTAAAATTCTCCATTCTTCTTTTGCTTGCACTCTACACACATCTGAAGTTCCTCAACTAAGTAACTGCACGACTTACCAGTGCACTGATATACCCAGTTTCATATTCTTTCCGCCAGGCCTTGCAGTTTCCTTAGGCCCTGTGAATCCCACCAAGTTATGAAGAGCTTGTGACTCATAGCGACAGTGTTTCTTATCATCGTTGTAGTCTGGCTTGCTCTGTTGTCAAACAAGTTAAAAGCTGTGGCTGGTTGCAGAATTTCAAAGGAGCAAGCAAGCTAAAATCAGAATATGTACACCTCTAGTTGAAAGGAGGGTGCGGAAGAAACAGAAGTTCCACCGATAACGAGGGTGTTGAAGCAGCTTTTGCACAATCCCCAAATAAGTAATTAACGTAGTATTCCTGTGAGATTGGTAGGGTTTTATCGAATTTTGCGAGCTCAAAAATGGAAGCCTTAGGCTCTTTTCACACTGGGTCACTTGTGACGGTCACCGGTGACCATCGACCGTCGGTGACCGTCACCGGTGTTTGGCTCCTTTCACACCTGGGTCACTTGTGACGGTCACCGATAGTATTGTCAATAGTTACTACATGATAAAACGATTTGTAATCGCTTTTGACATCCCAAATGCCAGGCTGACATTCCACCTCACTTATAAAATCTTCAGTATTTATCAAATCTAAACACATGGCTGGATATGGTATGGTATGGTTGAGGGGCTGAGCCCTGACGGGCTCGCGTACGGAGGCCACATAGGCGGGCCCATTGTACACCCCCTAGGAAACGAATGATGTGCATGCCCTAAGGACCCCCAATCAACAGACTCCACCACGAGCCCCCACGGAGCTCCCCTACATCCAACAAGGACCTGGTACCACTCCACGTGCACCGTACCCAGGGACCCTCGTACAAGAGCCCCATAGGCGCGGCACAGCCAGACATGCGCCACTAACCCAGGGTCCCTCTGAGAGCCCCAAAGGCACGGTACACCACCAGCAACTCTTGACCACAAGCAGCGGGGCAGGACGGGGGAGGCCCGCAGCAGAGTCTGCAGCAGGAGCTGGCCCGAAAACCAGTAAAGGGGAACGGGATGATAATGAGGGGGGAAAGGAAGTTGAAGTGGAGAGTGTTGGTGGAATGACTGAAGGGGGAAACGGGAGGATCCCCGAGAAAAACCCCCAAAGGTCACATAGGACACACAATCACGCCGAACAAGGCGGGGATGGGATGAAGATGATAATGACGGCCAGATGATATCCGGGTACCATAAGGGCCTAAAGTTACCCGACATTTGTCTCATAGGTGAGGAAAAACCCCCACCTAGGTAGCTTGTCCCTACCAGGATTCGAACCCGGGCCCGCTGCGTGAGAGGAGCGGTGGACTAAAACAATAGACCCTCCAAAAATTCTTCTAGAACAGCTAAATTTTTCCCTCCTTCGAATAGGTGAATTTTCCCAGTTCAAGCTTTTCCATTTTCATGTACTTTTTTCTGCTCTTCCCAAAAGCTAAATAAACTTAATTAGTCATTCTTGAGTGAGTAATGTTAAGTATTCGTGGCATGTTAATTCTTGTTAGGATAGTGGAACTACATTCACAAACTGATGTACTACATGCAAACGTTTTTTACTCCTGCTATCATATTATAACAGTCCTATAATTAGCCTATAGTCTATCTCTTGGAAGTAGAGAGATTTTTCAATGCTTTTCTTATGTAAGAATTTCTTTGCAACTTTCATATCTTCCACGTTTGGAATGCTACTGGGCGATTAAATACACTAAATTGAAAAAGTTGACTTTATTATAAGTAGGGCCGGATTTGAAGGTTTTGACCTATTTTTTTCCCCGCTTGCTAATTAGGACATTTTAACGTACTTTTCCGTTTCATGCCCCTTGCTTCCTAATATATGAATCTTATAGAACCTAAAAAGGGCTAAACCAGACTGAAGAGCCTAAAAGGGGCTAAGGAGGATTTTAACTGAAAAACTAGGGGCTAAAGAGGACTTTGGTAGAAAAACATTTTTTTTAAATAGATTTTCCAATTAATGCAAAGGAAAATTAGTATGTGAATTTGTGCATTTTAAGAAAAGACATAACAAATAAATTTATTGTCTTTGTAACTCGGAAATGTTCCGCCTCACCGTCGCAGGAAATGAAACTTAAGCCTCTGCAATACTTTGAAATCTGCAACTAATCAATTGTCGTTTCAACTTTAAAATAACAAGTTGCGACCACCGACAGAGAAGTATACGAGATTTAAAGGAACGAATTCGTGACCTCGAGTCTACTTATTTTAGGAGATCGGAATTGAATTGAGTGATGTATTGAATAATTGCATCATTAAGTGGTAATTATCTCAATTGTGTATGCTATTTTTCGAGTGCCGATATAAGGAATAGTTACTTGTTTATTTTGTAGGAAAATCTAGAATAACTGTGACAAATTTATGATACAATTTTCGGTGTTGATATTAGTGTTCGTTATATGTTTTATTAAGATGGCTAAAATCATTTGTTTAAAGCCTAAAAACGGTTATTTCACGAAAATAAAAGGCTAAAATACCTTTCATAAGAGCCTAAAAGTCCGGGCCCTAATTATAAGCATTGCCGAAAAGAAAAGTGGAATATGCTCTCCCTCTCACTACGGGCTTGAGTACCTTATAATAAGCATAAACAGCATAATGCCAATTGACTGTTTATTAGTTAAACATGTGGTTGGTTGAACACGTTTTTTATATTCTAAGGATATATTATATATTAATAATAATATCAGGTAAACTGATGTAACAAAGTGACAGAATGCTTTTGTTTAATCAGTGATGATTTCAATTATGATACGCAGAAAATAAGTTTATTTTTTTAATCGATTTCCGAGTTAAGCTCCAGATCGATTCATTAAACAGGGCTTACGGAAGAACCAAGGTCTAAAGTTTGATAAGCATATGTGAAGGAATATGTGGGTAGTGTTATTTATCAAAGCTAACTATTTTGCAACTTCCAAAGCCGTATATGAACACTGTAAAACAATATGTTGTCATGAGAACGGATTTGCATTTGATAAATTCTGTATAATAAGTTATCTTACCATACAGTTTGCACTGAATTAGGCTTTACTCCGATACCAGTCAACCGATGTGGTCCAAAATCATTACGCTTCGTTCCATGGACATTATAAGTGCTTATATTAATTATACACGGACAGACAGATAGGTGGACAGACATTTTTTCCGTCCACCATTCAATCTCAGAAAGTATCATTCTGGCAATTAATAACAGAATTTAATTTCAGTTTATAAATACCAGTATCTAAGAGACTGATAAAAACTAAATACAATTTAAAAAATAAGGTGTAATAAAGCAACATTTTGTAATAGATAAAGCATAACTATTAGAAATAAAATCAGGTAAACTGATTTAATGACCGCCGGCGTGGTCTTGTGTTTAGCGTCGCTGACTACGGATCCGTCGGCCCGGGTTCGATCCCCGGTACCTCCTCGGATTTTTCTGAGTTAGGGAGGTCTGGTAGGAGTGCACTCAGCCTCGTGATTCAAATTGAGGAGCTACTTGATAGAGAAGTAGCGACTCCGGTCATGGAAACCACCATTAACGGCCGTGGGTGTCGGCATGCTGACCACATGCCCCCCAATCCTGCCATCTGCCTATAGGTAGATGACGCAGCGGTCAGGTGGTAGGCCTTGTCCCTTCGGGGATGTCGCGCCACGGAGTTTAGTAAACTGATTTAATAAAGTGCCAGGTGGAGTTAATAGGTCATATTTCAAATGCTTCTGACTTGCCACAAACTTAGTAATTTATTATTAATATTGTTATATAGAACTATCTAAAACTTGAATGTTTATTATTAATAGAGTACCTTATTTAAATATTGTAATAATACGTTTCCATCTGCCTGTGGTAGATGACGCAGCGGTCGGGTGGTAGGTCAAGTCCCTCCAGGGATGTAGCGCCACGGAGTTTAATAATACGTTTAGTAAGCAATTCATTAGCAGTAATGTAAATAAATCCCTTCACAAACTGTAAATCACAATATTACTACACTGTATGGGTTTAACGAAGTACTGGCAAATATTTATCATTTACGCTTGTTTACTTACCATGAGTTATCTGAAAGTAGCCTATAACATTTTCTACGTTATCCATTGCAGATATCCATTTAAGCCTTCTGGATTCATTTTTGGGAAATTTAAACACTTGGACAGACTCTCCAGTAGCATTATTATTACTTTAGTGCAGCCAGGAACACAACACTTACTAAGCATTTCCTCTATTTCCGTATATAAAGACAATTTTCATTCAGCATAATGTAATGGCTAACTCATGCATTCAGCCTGCAATGAATGATGTCTTTAGTGAGCTCGGAGGCTGTAGTTTTGGCTAGCAACGCGACTTTGTTGTAATATAGTGATTATTTGCCATTTAAAAAGCATGGTTCCATTAATTAGTCGTTACTCCGGTACTGGTAAACTGATTTGGTCCAAAATCAATAGGCTTCTTCCCATAGACGTTATAAATGTGCTTACCAAGTATCATGAACATTCAGTAAAGCGTATTCGAGTTATCCTGCGTACAGACACACATGGACGGACAGACATTTCCTGTCCACCATACAATCTCATAAGGTAGGCTATCATTCTGGCACTCAATTTTCATAATGTGAAATACTCTGAAAATTACTATTTTTTTTCAATTCAAGAGATAATAATTTATGTTACGAATACTAGCAAATATTAGACGTTCAAACCTAAGTTTGATAAAAAATAAAATCAGGTAAACTGATGTAATAAAGTGCCATTATGCTTTTGGCTAATCAGTGATAATTGCAATTATGATATGCAGAAAATGTTATATTTTTAATCGACTTACGAGTTAAGCTCCAGATCGATTCATTAAGCAGGGCTTACGGAAGGACACAGCTCTAGTTTGATAAGCATATGTGAAGGAATATGTGGGTAGCGTTATTTGTCAAACCCATCTATATTGCAACTTCCAAAGCCGTATATGAACATTGTAAAACAGTATGTTGTCGTGAGAACTGATTTGCATTTGATAAATTCTTTCTGATATACGTATAGGCACTAAATTGGGCATTACTCCGGTATCGGCCAACCGATTTGGTCCAAAATAAATAGGATTCTTTCCATGGGCGTTATAAATGCGTATACCAAGTTTCATGAAAATCTGATAAGGGGTATATAAGTTATCTTGCGTACAGACATATGGACAGATAGACGGACAGACATTTTCCCGGCCCCCACACAATCTCATAAATAGAGCCCGGATTTCCATGCAAATGCATGTTTTTATATACTTTGGTTACACTTCTCAATCTTTGTAGTTGCATATTACATGACTTATGGATTCCAAATAAACATATTTTTTCCGTGCATGTTTGCATATTTCGGCCTTTTTACGGCAAAATTCATGCATAATGCATGTTTTGGATTTTTTGGGCTTAATGTAGCATATTCAGACGTTTTTAATGCATATAAACCCTCATTTTCTGGTTTTAGTGCATAATATCAAATTACCATGCATAACTGTCCATATTTTGAATATGCCTCCCTAAAATCTTGGCTTTTCAAAGAAACGTAAAAATGTTGTATTGCATTACCATTGTTATAATATTTTGATTGACTTGGCAACAGAGTCTGCCACCTGCATGAATTTGAGAGTGCAAGCTACTGTTTACCCTAAATAAACAGTAATATAATACACAAGGCTACAAAAGAAAATGCCGAACCACCACCTTCCATTGAAAGAAAACTGCTAAACAGAATGTTCACTGCTTGAATTTGTCAGTCACTAGCCATTGTTGAAGACTTTGATTATATTTTTAGAATCGTGTTGTGGAGAAACGGGTGTGACAGTCAGGGAAAAACTTAAGAAGGTACTTCGTTCAAACCCTGATCTTAAACTTCTGAAAACGTGAAAGACGTATTATGTGGAGAAAATGTAAAAGACATGGAATTCGATCTCACCCTCAGTCAAATTTCTTCCCTTAGTCAAATTTCTTCCCTTAAGTAGGCCTATGCACCTGTTACTTCTTGTGAAATAGATAGATCCTTTTTTGCGTTCAAGAATGTCCTAACTGATAAACACACGAGTTTAAGTGAGGAGAATTTGGAAAAAAACTCGTTGTTGTATATTGTTTTAAGATAAATTGAAATATATTGCAGTACAGTGCGGATTTTTGATAGTGCATGTTTCGCCCTTCATTGTGCATATTTGGAGATACGATAGTGCATGAATGCATGCATATTTTTAAGTTTGATAGTGCATGAAAATCCGGGCTTTACTCATAAAGTACCCTTGTGGCACTCAATAAACGGTCAACTTTGCACCTAACAATTGTCATATGAATTATATATTCAACATATTTAATATTGGTCAATAATACTGATGGTATAAGGTAGGTATAACAGACTAGGGCCTATATAATGAAATGAGTTGGCTATCGATTGATGAAACATTAAGCGAATAGACAAGGAAAGCTATATGTGAATATGATCAGCTGATACAGTAGCTTGTCACGGATATGAGCAGACACATGTCGCTTGCTAATTCCTCTTCCCACGTGCGATCTTGATAAAGAAGAGGCACCGATCTGAATTTCAGGGGTGAACAACGTTTTTGAGATGGGGGTTTAGTGTCCATTCACAATGGGGCATCCCATGAAAACATCAACCAAACGCATGAAAATAAAACAAAAGAAATATTTTTCCAATTTCTGTTAGGCTGGCATTAGAAGCAAGACATAAACATTCTATCATTTTTGGGCGTTTTTAGGGCACTTTGGCATTTTTATAGTCTTTTAAACAAAGTGTTACATTATGTTATATTTTGAATTTGTAGGTAGATTTCAAAGAAAAATCTACCTATTGCAATCGATACCATGTCATGATTTTCGAAAAATTCTTTCATATCTTTACGTTTCATGCCTCCCAAAGTACGAAACCACCGCCCGTTCAAAACTTTTTTTTGTGATATATATTTATATAGGCCCTATCTTTACACGCTAGCGGCCGTAATTTTGAAGATATTTGAATCAAATTCTATTATGGTATTTCTAGGCCCAATAGTTCGGACAAGTTCGTTAATGAGCAAAATTGGCCCAAGAGGGGTCGGGGGTTGAAATTTTGAAAAATTATATAAATCGGCCCCTATGAAGTCTATAAGGAAACTTTGTTTGAATAAATTAGAGTACTTCCATTGGAGTTCACAGTGACACCAACGATTCGGGGATTTTGGGGGTACGAGTGGGGCGGGGGATGGAATTTGCAATTTTAGAAACCACATCTTGTGGGGTTTCGTTGAAAAGCTCTTGATAAGTACTCTACAAATCAATAATTAGGTTCTCGATATCTCTCATATAAGGTGATATTTGGATGTTTGAAAAAGTGCTCTTTCCTCTTTTTTGCAGTTATTATTGCGGGTTTGTCATGCCAAGGCTAAAGAAGAAGAGTGCTGCGCAGCGACAATAAATTAAATTAAAACATTCGAAATCTACCTCAGCCAGGCCTGCCGAAGGGATTTTGATTATTATTTCTGTTTTTAATGCTTGTGTATTATAGCTTTATAAGCAAGTAATGTCCGCAGGAAACAAAGCAGACTTGCAGCATAACTGAAAGGAATGTGCATTGAACTCAACTATATTTTACAGAAAACATGGTATAAGCAGTACCTACTTCCCCTATTTTAAAGGAATATGCATAACATCCGAGCATGATCATTGTTACTCGTTTTCAGGTAAATCAGAAGGACTTTCACTGTGTCGTTCATTTGTACGTAAGAGTTGAGTGAAGTATTTTCTATGGGCAATTTGATGGGCATGTCAGTTCATAAATATTTTTTTTCGCAAAGGGTGTCCTGGCAGTAACAAGCAGTGTTTTATACTGTAAATTTAGATGCAACACACTGTCATCTATTAAATTCTCTCTAAAATCAAGTCATTATTTAAAAAAATAATGAAAAGTAATAATTTATGATTTATTAGTAATTTATTTAGTATTTGTACAGTAGATGATAAATCCATTTTTTCTCACTATTTTATGGTCATTGCCTTAGTAATTAAGACCTCACCTCTAGTTATAATACTAATTTACTGTTTGACTTGGAAAGAAACTTTAAGGAACATTATAACAATGAGAGCTGCGAACAGTGTGATGTTAAAGCTGTCCAGTCCTGAACCCGGGGATCAAACCCGCTCCACCGGGATGAAAGGCGGGCGCGCTACCGAACCACCCACTGCAGCCTACTAGAAGAAACATTATCTACCACTCTGTCATCTTGGTGGAGAAAATTAAATTTATGGTACATTCAATAATATTACAGTAAGTCAGACGATGACAAAGAATACGAGGTAAAATGTTCGGAAATTTACTGCAGGAATAACCAAAGTCACTGTTTAAAGTTGCTCCGGCCCAATACTTGTTATACTGTATCACACATAGACTCTGAGCTAGTGACTGCTTATTTACATCTGAACCTGTTTTTTTCCCCCACAGGTAATCCCACGAGAGTTTACGAGTTTCGAATTGGATTTATTAAGACTATTCCATGAATAAAAATGTAACGGATTATACAAACAATAATTACTTTCGTGGTTTGTTACATAAAAACAAAACCAACAGCTGCGAGATCACGGCGTAATATAAATCAACCATCCATGAATCGATTCGAGTTACCGGGTTGTAACCAGGGCTACCAATGGCGCATATAAGGCATAGGGTACTTGACTTAATTGAAGTAAGCTAACAGCAGAACAGAATAAAAGCACGCGAACTGGCTTGCATCGAATTGAAATTGTGTTCCTAATACAATACTTATCTCATATTGAGAACGCTTGGTGGTATACTGAGACAAGTTGGAGAATTTAATGTTGTACCGGCATGTTGCCATGGTAGCTTAGTTGGTAAGAGCAGCGGCACGGAGAGCCGAATATCCTGGTTCAAATCCCGGCTATGAAATTGAATTTTTCAGTCTGACCTCACGTTTCCATCTTAGCCTTCACACGGCCAGTGTGGAAGAATTATAATTCCAATGTGCATTTATATTAGCCTATAGCAATTTCCAAACAAGTTATGTTGCATAAAATAATGTGTTTTCATTCTGGTTAATGGCAGCATGTGACGAATTAAACACCGCAAGTTGATGTCTTACGGGTCCAGTAAACAGCCGACGTTTTATCAGATAAAATTGCACCCTTGCGATCCGAGGAATGATAATATAAGATAAACGATCGTGATTGGTCTACATCCGAGGAATTTCTAAACGTATTGATCAATATCAAACACACGGCGTATGATTGGAATAATCTAACAAACACCGTACGTTCTAAAAAAAATACCGGGTTAACAATTTATCATATTACGATGTCACCAGTCATGTTAAAAAAATCATAGTAGTCTCGCGGACCGATCTTTCGGTTTTAGGGTTAAGATGGCGAATAAACATATAGGCCTACGACTTTAATTTCAACAGAAACGAATAACGCCAAAACAGTAGAAATGATGGAAAATTGCAACTTAATTTTTTAACATTGCGCTTACATTCACAGAAACAGAGACAGACGTTTCCCCGGACTTTCTGATGATGATGATGAAAAAGAAGTGTTCGGCCCGGAGGCCGGTCCTGCCTTGGGACAGAGCCGTTGGGGGAGACCCACCTTGTAGGGTGGCCAGTGCCTTTCACGAGATGGGAATGAGGACACAACACCCAGTCCTGACGTCGAATCGAACCCGGGCCGCCCGTGGCTGGCAGTCACGCTACCAACTCACCGATACCGGCGGACCCGGATTTTCTATACGCTTATAATAGTAGCGTAGCAAGTTTCATAATTTTCATATGAGAGTTTTAATCACGAGTGTAGGCAATTTGCATAAAATAAAGGACTCCATAATTTTTTAGTGTTGATCTCGTCTTTTGCGATAACATGCAGGCGAAAGAGGCTTGCAAAGAGCTGGGCTTCACTTCAACAATCACATTAACTTCCAAAGCAAAGCACATTAAAATACACGAAATGATCTCAATTTACAAAAAAATAATAATAAAATTAACGTGAACACAATTTATTTCACTTTAAATACAGATCTTTGAAGCTTTCAAAGTTTGAAGAGTGTTTCGCTCCGTCTGTCCCTCTGTCCGTCTATCCGTCTGTCCAACCGTCTGTTCGTGTGTCCGTGTGTCTGTACGCGCGATAACTCAAATACGCTTAATCGGATTTCCATGAAACTTGATAACTTATATGCAATTATAACGTCCATGGGAAGAAGCCTATTGATATTGGACCAAATCGGTTCACCGGTACCGGAGTAATGCCCAATTTAGTGCCTATTTTAATGGTAATATATTAGAAAGAATTTATCAAATGCAAATTAGTTATCATGACAACACATTGCTTTACAGTATTCATATACGGCTTTGGAAATTGCAATACAGTTAGCTATGACAAATAACACTATATGCTTATCAAACCTGATAGTTAAACTGGACGAGGTGGATGAGATAGTAACATCTTGGACTTGTATTCTGGAGGTCCCTGGTTCAAATCTCGTAGCTGGCCAATTTTACTTTTTTGTTGTATTTTTTATGTGAGTGTGCGAGTGTCAAGATATGACATATCTGTATAGTTCTGCTGATGCTGGACGATGTTAATATGACTTTTTAAAAACTAGTCCTTTGTTCTTTCTTCCGTAAGTCCTACTTAATGTATCAATCTGGTGCTTCACTTGGAAATCGATTAAAAAAAATAATTTTCTGCATATCATAATTGAAATTATAACTGATTAAACAAAAGATTTCTGGCACTTTGTTAAATCAGTTTACCTGACTTTATTTAAGAAAATGTTCCGTCCTATGTAGACCTAATAAGCGTATTATATTATGGTCTAACATTTTTTTTTTCTTTCTTTCTTTCTTTCTTTCTATTTTTCTTTTTGTCGACGATGTATAATGTAGTGTAATAACTAGGGCCAGGATTTTAGGCTTTTATAAAAAATATTTTAGCCTTTTATTTTCGTGGAATAGCCCTTTTTAGGCTTTAAACAAACGATTCTTATTAAATTATATAATGGACACTAATATTAACATCGAAAATTGTATTATAATTTTGACACATTTCTTCTAGTGTTTTTTTACAAAATAAACAAGTAACTATTCCTTATATCGGCACTCGAAAAATAGCATAATCAATTGAGATATTTACCCTTTAATGATACTATTATTCAGTACATCACTCAATTCACTTCCGATCTACAAAAATAAGTAGACCCGAGTGTCACAAATTTGTACTTTTCTGTCGTTGGTCGGCAACTTGTCATTTTAAAGTTGAAACGACAGCTCAAGTTTCATTTCCTGCGACGACGAGGCGGCACATTTTCGAGTTACAAAGACAAGCGACAAAGCGACATATACATTGTTAATTTCAGTGCGTTGTATAAATTTATTTGTATTATGTTTTTTCCTAAAATGCACAAATTCACATATTTATTTTCCTTTGCATTAATTGGGAATTCTATTACAAAATCGTGTTTTTCTGCTAAAGTCGTCTTTAGCCCCTAGTTTTTCAGCAAAAGTCCTTTTTAGCCCCCAGTTTTTCAGAAAAAAGTCCTCATTAGCTCTTTTTAGGCCCTTTAGTCCGATTTAGTCCTTTTTAGGTTCTATAAGATTACTATATTCGGAAGCAAGGGGCATGAAACGGAAAAGTACGTTAAAATATTCTAATTAGGAAGCTGGAGGGAAAAGTAGGTTAAAACCTTCAAATCCGGGCCTTAGTCATAAGTATAACATATCTTTGACAGAGTAATGCCGGTTTTAGTGAGTTTATCGTTTTAGCCACTTACTCTTCAGCTTTGAGCACAGCTATACAAGAACTGGAGTGCATTGTATTGTGATATCGTTCTTCCATGCCACTGGCCGATTTATTTCTGGAGGCGTAATCCCTCGGGCTTGCGATGAATGGGCTCTTGTTGCATTGGCTTACAATGGGCACACATTTATCGCTATTAAATCTTTGAATCAAATACACTCAACTTAACCAATTCAGTCTCCCCTCTGACGAATAGCCCCAGGTGCTCGAGGTGGGAACGTTTACATTTGTTCGCTGATTTATTTTACTTTACCATTTATAGAGTGTCTGCAACACAGTTCAGTAACACGCATGTTGAAAAAACAATCTGTTCCCTTCAAATAGCCTATTAAAGATATATCCCCTTTCTGAATTTGCTTAGTTTTATCTTTTATTAGCCTACGTTTCTAATCTATTCATATTTATTAAGTGCCAGAATGCCACTTTCTGAGATTGTGTGGGGGACGGGAAAATGTATGTCCGTCTCTCTGCCTGTTTGTCTGTCCGTGTGCCTGTACGCATGATAACTCCAATACGCTTTATTGGATTTTCATGAAACTTGGTTTACGCATTTAAAACTTCCATGGGAAGAAGTCTATTGATTTTGGACTAAATCGGTTGACCGGTACCGGAGTAATACCCAATTTAGTGCCTATTTTATGGTAATATGTTAGAAAGAATTTATCAAATGCAAATCAGTTCTCATGACAACATATTGTTTTACAATGTTCATATACGGCTTTGGAAGTTGCATTACAGATAGCTTTAACAAATAACACTACCCACATATTTCTTCACATATGCTTATCAAACTAGACCTTTGTTATTCCATAAGCCCTGCTTAATGAATCGATCTAGAGCTTAACTCGGAAAACGATAAAAAAAAACTTATTTTCTGCATATCATAAGTGCAATTATAACTGATTAAACAAAATCATTCTGGCACTTTGTTTCATCAGTTTACATGATTTTATTTTTTTATACAGCACTATGAATGAACAATGCTACTGTTCTTTCTATTCAATTGAAGGGACAGTATGAGTTATATCAAAATGTATCATGAAATAAATACCGGTACATAGAAAAAGTTAAAATAAATGATGGAGAAAATCATAACGATTTATTTATTTATTTATTTATTTACGTACTTTTCACTGCAAGTGGGCTGTGTTACAAATAAATGCAATTTATACAGACATTTACACACCCACATTACGTAATGCAACACATAAATTTTAACCAGGGCCCGGATTTTTAGATTTTTATAAACCCTGTATTAGTTTTCTTTAAAAAATGAAATACATATTAAAATTTTAGTTTTTTACTATTTTTATACAAGGTTTTTTAAGTTTCACTGACATACGTGTAGTAAACATAATTTATTACAACAAATATATCAATTAATGTTACTTTTATTTACAAATTCCATAGCTCTGAACTACAAAACTATACGAAAATTCTTTGCTCAATTTTCCACACTTTACAGAAAAAAAATTAATTTTAGAATTACCGCTGTCATTTCGATCTCCACCAGATAAACTCAAAAAGAACGATTTTCAATTAATCAACCAACTTTTAGAATACTTTACTTTCTGCATCTTGCTTGAAAAAATACCGTGATTAAACTGCAAGAGCGAGGTTTTTAAGAATGTCTTTAATTTGCTTTTAAAGTAACCAGGGATTCTGGTTCGCTAACGATTTCCTTTACCAGGTCACTGGGGTTTCAAAATGAAAAATGCAATGCTATTTTTCTCTTGCAAATGTACTGGTAACAATGAGCAAGATGCAAACTGTAAGTAGATATTTTAGAAGTAATTTTAGTTTGTTAAGTATTTTATCGTATTTTAATTTAAAACATTTTTACCCAATTTTTATTTTTAACATCTTATTTAGCCATTTTTAGGGTGTATAAGATTGTACCTAGGTAATATGTGACTGCCATAACAACGAAGCGGATAATTATGTCAACATATCAAAGTTAGCTAGCAAGGAACAAAATAGTTTAAAACCTAAGAATGCTGGCCCTGGTAATAACTAACAAATGGAATAATACAGGCTATTGCCAGTTGCAGAAAGTCAGTTCTATCTATCTAGGTATTTTCTTCCCGCGTAGGGGCAGAGGCAGGTTGGGAACGACCACGTAGGCCACATCTGCGGGCCCTTTGTGCCAACTCCTTGGGAATTGGATGATTGGCATGCCCAAAGGTCCCCGAAGCAGATTCTACAGCGAGCCCCCACGGAACTTCCCAACATCCAGCTAGAACCAGAAGCCATACCATGTGTACCACACCCAAGATCAGTAAACTATACAGGTTGCGTATTCCGGGATAGACCAATCGCAGCACTTGAGTGCGTGACGTCACCAGATTCCAAATCTCGCAATTCCCAGTTTTTACTCAGTCTAGAAAACCTCACACCGCGTGATTAAACTCGTAACCTTTAATTAACCCTTTGTAGGATTCCTGTGAAATTTGTATAATCTACACACATCAGCCCTACTGATGGTTAAAACAGAGTCTTAAAAAAGCAGACACAAATGTTTTTATTTCATTTTATAAACATCACCCGTTACACAAAATTCATGGAGGGAGAAGCAAATTTCACTATGCGACAATTTTTTGTATTTTTGTGTCCCGAAAAAACTTCAAGCGAGAAAGTTTTAGTGAAATAATTGAATTTTAGTACAAATGAAGTTCCAGCCCTATACCTCGAATGGTTTACGAGTAATTGAGTGGTAATTATTCCGGGCGCTTCACTTGTCGGAATGATTTGTGACGACCGTGAAATGTTCAGGAAGAAGCATATTTGACTATGCGACAATTTTTTTTATTTCTGTGACCAGAAAATGATTCAAGCATGTAAGCTTTAGGGAAATATTTGAATTTTATTATACATCAAGTACCACGTTTATATCTTGAATGGTTTACGAGTAATAGAGTGGTAATTACTTCAGGCACTAAAACTATGGGAACGGTACAGAGGTCTTTTTGTTCAATAAAATAGACCTACTAGCAATTACGTAAAAATCCTTAAATATTTTAGTCGTGGACTCAATAATAAAGGATATTAACTGGCTACTTGTACCCATACTGAAGGATTGACCCTTTGAAACTAAATTATTTTGGAAGACTTCAATAGACGCCGGCCGTGAAAGCCTAAATACTTATAATTAATTATTTTTAATAAATCATTAAATTATAAAAGGAGTGCCGACATGAATACCTATAACAATATAAGTGAATAATAGTCGCAACAAATTTAATAAAATATAATTTAGCCTGGTTAAATCCATGGGCCCTTTACTCCGTGATCTACCGAGAGCTGTGAATACTAATCTTCAATAATTTCGTTCAGAAGAAACGCCAAATATTGCCTTGCTGCAGACTAATTTCCATTCCTCAATAAAAATACGCTTTCCAGTGCAATTAAAGAATTAATGTTCAATAATGATATTCTTCGGAGGTACCTTTTCATTTAGTCATCCCGACATAGCTGCGCATATAAAGCCAAACAAAGTTCTGTAGTCCTAAAACCCCATGTAAATATGATTAATAACAATTACAATAATAATACTAATAAGAATAGTATAATATATTATTTACCTTTTTCTCTTAGTTTTTTCCCTTGGTAAATTCAGCAGTTCAGCTTTGAAATCCCTTTCGTAATCCTGCTCCGTGAAGTGCAAGGAAAAAACTCTACTTGTATCAGGATTCCAAGAATCATTTCTTCGACAAGCAACAATCCATTGCTTGCGAACATCTTTGATCTTTGGAAAGACGTGGAACGAAATGTTACAGTCAAGCTTCTTGCAATCTGAGAAATTACTGTTACACACTGGAAATTACTGTTGCACACTGCCACAGCACAAATCTGGCCGGGCATAATGGTTCAGTTATTTGCACATTCTAAAGCACTTTCTAATTGTACTATTAAAAACAATATGTATTGGTAATCTCTATCCTAAAAGACTACGGTCAAGCGGCCGAGATCAGTAGGTACAAAAGCCTTGTCAGCGGCACCATGCTCTCTACTGTCCTGCTCGAAGCGCCAAATCATTCAGACAGCTGGAAGCGCCAGGAATAATTACCATTCAATTACTCGTAAACCATTCGAGATATGGGACTGGAACTTCATTTGTATTAAAATTCAATTATTTCACTAAAACTTTCTCGCTTGAAGTTTTTCGGGACACAAAAATACAAAAAATTGTCGCATAGTGAAATTTGCTTCTCCCTCCATGAATTTTGTGTAACGGGTGATGTTTATAAAATGAAATAAAAACATTTGTGTCTGCTTTTTTAAGACTCTGTTTTAACCATCAGTAGGGCTGATGTGTGTAGATTATTTCTGTATAAATTTCACAGGAATCCAACAAAGGGTTAATTAAAGGTTACGAGTTTAATCATGCGGTGTAAGATTTTCTAGACCGAGTAAAAACTGGGAATTGCGAGATTTGGAATCTGGTGACGTCACACACTCGCCTGCTCGCCGCAACCCCCTGTCCTATAAACTCGCCGGAATACGCTACCTCTGTAGTTTACAAGCCTTGTACCACACCCACAGGGTTCCTCAGACATGCGCCACGTCCCCGGTCCCTCACGAAGGGAGCCCGTAGGGTCGCGGCACACCAGATCAAGGCTTGTAAACTACAAGTATAGTTTACTGATCTTGACACCAGATAGCCCCCAGGTGTGCAGCACACCACCAACAACAACCACATGACCACAAGCCACGGGGCAGAACGGGAGTTGCCAGCAGCGGGAGATGGCCCGAAAGGCGGGAAAGGAAACGGGATGATAATGAGGGGGAGTTTGAAGGTGAAGTGGAGAGTGTTGGTGGAATGAGAGAGGGAAACGGGAGGATCCCCGAGAAAAAAACCCCAAAGTCACAGCTTCGTCCACCACGAATGACACGCCCGCCTGCCTCGGGATTTGAACCCACGCGCTAAGCATGAGCCATCGTGACAAGTCACTTCTTGTTCACCAGTCAGTTGATGTATGATTAGTTTGATTGTCAATCATTCGGGTATTGAGTTGAGGGATCAATCTTCATTCAGGTGACTATGATCAACTGATTCTCCATTTGACGCTAAGCATTGCCGGCATTGGGCTGATCACTCATCTAGGGAGGCGCTCCATGTCCTTGTCTGGTCAAAAAATATGTTCCGTTTGTGGTCCTGTAGGGCCCGGGCGGTGCGGGCCACGTAAATGTAGGAGGTGAAACTCAGGGAAAGTAAGGAAATTCTATTCATTATAAGCAACATTATAAGCAATTTCGTGACCGCCGGCGTGGTCTTGTGGTTAGCGTCGCTGACTACAGATTCGTCGGCCCGGGTTCGATCCCGGTACCTCCTCGGATTTTTCTGAGGTAGGGAGTTCTGGTAGGGGTGCACTCAGCCTCGTGATTCAAATTGAGGAGCTTCTTGATAAAGAAGTAGCGGCTCCGGTCATGGAAACCACCATTAAGGCAGTGGGTGTCGGTAAGCTGACCACATGCCTCCCAATCCTGCTGTCTGCCTATGGTAGATGATGCAGCGGTCGGGTGGTAGGCCTTGCCCTTTCTGGGATGTTAGCGCCACTGAGTTAGTTAGCAGGAGTGAAACATATTTTTGACCCGTGTTTTACTCCGCTGTGCAATACAATGGTACGATAAATCGAAGTGCGGAATTTCCCCGTATAAAACCAGAGTTCTTATAATTTTTTATACATGTTACATTTTGAAAATGTGTTTGACAATTAACTGAAGTCGAAGGAAGAAAGTAGATGTAGGTTTTACTGCTTCGTGTTTGTCAGCTGAGAAGTGAATGGTTGAAGTGGCATCACCTGATCCGCAACATTTCATTTTATTTGCTGAATGCAACAGATTTATCTCTTCAATTTCAATGTAAATTGATTTGCCACGGACCTTCCACTATAGACCCCCATGGGAATAATTGTTACCTTTTCTCTTTATTTCCCCAGAGCCATCTGGAAACAAAACAACTTCGTGATTTCCCTCATCCTCATCGATAAAGTTATCTTACAACCTTTTTTCGTAATTATATGTCACACAAGCTTGAAGAGGCTCCTTCAATACAGAAGAGTCCCTCACTGGATATTAAAGTACTTGTAGTTAATGATTACAATCCCACTTCCCTTAAATCTATCCTAAAATCGTACTCCCACCTACGTCTAGGTCTTCCACGTAGTCTTTTCCCTTCGGCTCTCACAGTCAATGTTTTTTAGATATGTCTTTCCTCCGCTATGCGCGCAACATAAATTTGAACTAAGATTTATGGATTCCGCACACACGAAGAACATCGACGTCGATGATCTTTCAATATAGGTTCTACTGTAGTTTGGAGAATTTCTACACGCGCTATACAGGGTGTATTGGTGTTCAGCATCGACAGAATAACAACTCTCATGGCAGCATATTTTTAGAAAAATAAAACATAAGCTTCAGTAATCCCAGAGCTGCAAATCACTTTCACTGTCTGGGATATTTTTTTAAAGGTGTGTTTATCCTCCTTTTAAATACGAGGCCGTATCAGGAGTTCGGGATCTGTGTCTATACCATATGGTTGTCCATGGAACTATTGCTTGTCAATTGCTTCTATTGTTTGTGTATTTTATGGAGTAAATTTCAACTGATATTAATTTAAATGGATATGATACAGGATGAATTGGCAAGGATGGTTCATGATATGTAAATATCAAATTCGGCATTTGCCTTTACAACTGGGGAAACCATGAAAAACACAAGTCAAATTGGCCGGTTACGGGATTTGAACCTGGGACCTCCCGAGTGCGAGTCCAAGACGTTACCATCTCGCCACCTCGCTCTTTTAATCTCAAAACAAACAAACAAACAAAAAAACAAAAAAAAACAAACAAACAAACAAAAAATGCTAGAGGTGAAAGCGAAACACTTTCTACCCTAAGCATGGACAATAATTTTTTTTTACTTTGAATTCTGACATAGAATAAGAAGAAAGGTAGCAGGGAGTGCGTATTCATTTGAATCAGCCTCAAGCAAAAGAGTATTGTTCGCTCGCAAGACTTAAAGCTGAGTTTGAGCAAACCATTACTGGCTTATAGAGAATTATTCCAGGGTTAGAATTTTTTAAGGGAGGACAGAAGTGTTGATTTTGCTATTTTAGTCAAAAAATGCGATTTTTGAATTTTAGTGTAAATAAATCAAGCATACTCTAAAGTATATCTGTGAAGCCTATTGATACGGTTCCAGATATTTAAGTATTATGTTATGTGGTGGGAATTGTTACATTATGTTTGGTAATGTAGAACTTTCTTTGCTTAAACAATAAATTACCTACAGAAAAATAATACTTAAAAAACTCGCGAACGAAATTCTCCGAAATAATGTATAAATCAACCAGTCGTTATACTATTGCCAAAGCAATACTAAAATGATATCATTTTATTAGGTCACCTTGTTACTTTTCCGAAATACGTAATATCACAGTATAAGTATTAATACTAATACTGTACTGAAAAAGACTGATCATAAACTTTTAAAATGTTTCATGTGAAAAATTTTATGCCATTTGGGTGCAAGAAACAGGTGTTTCTGACGCAATTTCTAAAGTACTTCGCGTAATCCTCGTACTATCCTTTGTTGCACAGTCGTATTAATTATAGTGTATTTAGGTGTAAAATATATAATATAAGTGTTGTGTAGGGCTCCATTCATATTTAGTGATAGTATAGTGTAATTATACAGTTTGTAATTATAAAGGTATATTTATAGGTACAGAAGATGCTTATTTTTTACTCTGAGTGCATCTTGACTTTAATCGCTTGTTTTCTCAGTTTCAATTTTCATGTAAATTTGCCACATTCAAAATCTATCTTCTCCCATAAAAATAAGGTTACAGCTATGACATTTGTTCACAGTGTACTTTGTGAGGTGTGTAATAAAATGTCTAATCAGATTTTTGGTATGGGTCTTAGTTTTTTTTAAATTAATATTTTACATAGAAATATATAAATTTTTTATCAACTTTTTATTTCTCTGGGTAAAATATTTTTTTAAACAAAAAGTACAAATAATATAAAAAATCTGAATCATTGAATCTGTTAAGCAAGCATCATAGAATCTCACGTAAAAAATTCACATCCAGTTTTTAATATCTGTCGGAGGAGATAGATTTCAATTTTGATTTAAAAAAATCAATCAATTTAATTATATCTCAAAATGAAATTGAGATATCAAAATGAAATTTGAAACTTAAATATCTGTTTATGTTTTAATTAAGTTTGCAAAATTTCAAGTTTCTAGTCCAAATAGTTTAGAAAATCACTCTCAACACTTCGGTCCTTCCTTAAGTGCAATGTCCATGTGAATGAATGAATGAATGAATGATTTATTCTTGTATCTGGAGTTGTACAAATGATCACCCCTACAGAAAGTTTTTTCACCAGAGGGCGTCTGAATACATAAGAACTCATATATCTAAAATCAGTACTACTACTAATAAATGTTTACCTTTTGTAAGTATATCCCCTTACCATTTCTAGCCAATTTTCCTTAAGCAGCTAATTTGTTTTTCCCATTTTGTTGTGACTATGTATAAAAAGTTTCCCAGTTCCTTTAGTGTTTTTGTGTTTTTTGTTACAGACAATTTCTTATATGCCACTTCTTTATTTAACTTTAACATTTTTTTATTTAAAAACTTATGTCTTAGTGTTTCAGTTTCGGGACACCTTAAAATTATATGCTCTGCATCTTCATTACTAAGACATAATGGGCAACGACCTTTCTCGAAATTTCTTCTTGCCCCTCTAAGCTTCCATATCCCTAATCTCCACCATGCTAGCCCAGATTTTTGTTTCTTCGAGCAATCAATCACATAATTTTCCATACCCCACATTTCCTTCATTTTGATGTAAAATACTAAAGATTTCTTTTCCCTCATTACGGCAAAATGGTTCTGCCTTTGTATATCATTACATATTTTAATAACTATTTTTGAAATCACATTGATGTTTTTTTCCTCGTTCAATACTGAATTCCAAATCCACTTTAATCCTATCTCATCTAATGTTTTCCTAATGTACTGTATTCTGCTTCGATTACCTTTATCATTCACTTGGGCTTGGAAGCAGATTTTCACTATATCTTCATTGTCTTTTTCCCAGATGTATCTGTAATACCTTAAAATTTTGCTTAAAATGACCCCCATACTACTGTCATATCCTAATTCATATCGAGCTGCTTCATTTGATGAGTATCTTGGTACCTGCAATATTTGTTTGCAGAACCTGGCTCTCATCATATCCATATATTTCCAGGAATTCCTTTCCCCCCACACTTCACTTCCATATAACATTTTTGATTCAACTATTGCTTTGTATAACCTGTTTAACATTTTGAATCTAATTTCGGGTAGTTTGGTTGAGCAATTGTATATAGCATTCATAGCTACTTTACCATTGTTCCATGCAGCCTTGTTTTGAAGTTCCCAAGATCCCTTATTATTGAAAATTATTCCTAAATATTTTATACAATTTACACAATTTATAACTTTATCATCTATGCTCCATTTTTCCCCCTTGCTTAGTTTATTGCCATTTTTGCAGATTAAAATATTGGTTTTGTGAATGTTAATTTTTAGGCTCCACTCGTTACAAAATTTATTGACTGCATCAATACTTCTTTGTAATCCTATGGGTGTAATTGCCGTTAATACTAAATCATCTGCAAATTTTATTCCTGGAATTGATACATTCATAACTGTTGGTAGGTGATTGTTAGTTGTTTCTACCTCGTCAAAGATGTCGTTTATGAATATGTTAAACAACTGGGGGCTAAGGTTGCATCCTTGCCTGACACCAGTTCTTTGGTTAATCATCCTCGTATTACTACCGTATTGGTTAATTCTTACACAAAATTCTATATTATCATACAATGCAGCTATATTATTTGTAAACATGTCACTTAAACCTATTTTTCTGAGTTTATACCACAATTGATCTCTATTAACTGTGTCAAATGCTTTTTCTAAGTCAATAAAGCACCAATAAATTTTCCCCCTTTTTTTACTAAGGTATTTATCTGTCACGGCTTGCAAAATAAATAAATTGTCAACTGTTCTCTTGTTTTTCCTAAACCCGCTTTGCCATTGGGATATTAAATTATGTGCTTCTAGCCATTCGGTTAGCCTGTTTGCTAAAATCCCCGTGTATAATTTAGATACTGCTGTCAACAGGCTTATGCCTCTGTAATTGCTGGGGTTCTGAGTATCACCTTTATTCTTGTATATAGGCACTACAATAGCTTTTTTCCATGATTCTGGTATTTGATTCGTCATTTTAATTTTGTTAAAAAGTTTAGTTAATATCTCTAGCCACCTCTGATTTTCACACATTTTTTTTCATACCTGTGTTTGAATTCTATCAATGCCTGGTGATTTCCTGGCCCTAGCTTTTTTGATTATCCTACTAACTTCGTCTTTGTTAATCTCGTTGTCTAATTCTTCAATATAATTCATACATGGATATACATGTATAGTACGATATGTAGGCCTACTTGCTTCTCTAAGCTGAAATAATTCCGAGAAATGATTGACCCATGCCTCTTCGTTTATAGTTAAATTCCTAGTGGTATTATTTTTCAACCTCTTAAGATAATTCCATATTTCTGATGTGCTATTGCTAGTTAACCAGTTATTTATTTTCGCACTCTCTTTGTTATGAAAAAGTTCCTTTTTCACTATTAGTAATTTTTTATACTGATTTTTCATATCCATGTAACACATTTTTTCAGGACTCTCACTAGATCTACCTTTTGTCTTGCACCACCTCTTATAAGCTAATCTTAATTGTGATCTCATTGCATTCTAAATCAAACCATGAGATATTCCGTGAGGGGCCTGTATGTTTGCTTACCTTCACCACACTACACCTTTCTATGGCTCTATAAAGCAACTGTGCAGCACCGTCAGTATTGCCTTGGTCTAAGAAATACAGTATTGTATTCCTATTTCTAACAACTCAGAACTACTATCATTCAGGATTGACTTAAAGCTATCACTGTTCTCTTCGGTCCACACATAAGTTCTTCTCGTATTTACTATGCAATATTTATCCTCACTCACTGAGGAGGGTCTGAGAGGGTCCTCCTCGTTGCCTATGTCCAAGTCTAACTCGGCCGATAATATCATATGAGAACTGTAAACCACCTCAGATATTCCGAAATCTTTTATCTTATCCCCTAAAAAATGTGATACTAATATATAATCAACTATGCTCGCACCCTGCTCATTTGCGAATGTAAAATTACCATAAATATCTGATCCGTAATTGCCATTTAAAAAGATTAATCCGTTCTCTGCACAGAAATCTATCAATTTTATCCCTTCATCATTTATTACCATGTCCTTACTCATTCTGGTCGAGAAATCACGGTTTGTACCGTTGGGGGCAATGTTAACTTCTGGACTGAAAGTAGTTGGATCTTGCTTACCTGTCCTACTGTTAAAATCCCCAGTTATGCACACATAATTTGCTTTATAAATTGTCCTCATATCATCTAGCTCCTTATTTAATTTATCGTAAAATTTATTGTTAAAATATGGTGAACCCTTAGGGTGGTGATAAGTAACACCTAATAATAACTCCGCAATGTCCATGTGGAGGAAGGTGCTAAAAATAAGGCAAAATGGGAGACAAAATCGTGCTACTATACTCGTTAAGTAAGAAACAACGGGCTACTGAATAATATATTTAATACTAACAATAAGCGGTTTAAAAGTATCTGTGATCAAAATTTGAAAACTTTAAAATTGGAATTGTTAAAATATGATCCATGTCATTTTCTTTAGGTAAATATTCCTTATATATATATATATATATATATATATATATATATATATTTATTATATATATATTCCTCCAAAACTATTAGGCCTATAGGCATAATATTTATGTTTTTTATTTGTTCCTTTCATTGTGTAATTTTCATATTGTATGTGTTTCTTGTTTGTTTTTTTCTGTTTTAAGTTGTAGTATTAGTTTAAATATTTTAGTATTACATTAAATATCTAATATTAGTGTTGTAGTGTTGTAATATGTCTTAGTGTTGTAAAGCTATTTTGTAAAACTGGTGTAATTAGTGTAAGAGAAAATTGTAATTGAGCAATGAGCCTGTTATATTCTCAACATAATAAATAAAAATACCAGTGAAATAAAAAATAAATAATTATGAAATATTTAATAATTATTTCCATTTCTGCCAAGAGTGCTAATAAATATAGTAATATAAGAATTGAGTCAATTTTTGTGACACTTACTTCACTTGAGTCCCCTATTTGGAGACTAGTTTCGGGAAGTTATTCCTCCCATATTCATTCCATTTTGACTGCTGCTTGTTGCTACTTGACTGCCCTCTGGTTTCTTTAAGATGAATTTATTGAACAGGTCATTGGAGGTCCGCGGACCTCAATTCTTATATTACTATATTTATTAACAAATTGCAGTGAAACTGGTTCATGTAAAATTAGAAAGAGATAGCAGAACACAACTAATATTATTTCTCATTATTGCAAGTTTGGCTTCAGCAGGCAGGCTCATTACTCCCACGCTCAATGCAAAGTTAATTGAATGTTACTTAAGATTTGCGATACTGGAATGAATCCAAGATAACTGTATAACTTAATAAAAAAAAAACAATTGAACTCAAAACTCACAGGCTACAAACGATGAAATGTGCTTTAGAAGATCATTAAAAAACTGCAGTAAAATGCAAAGGGAAGAAAAGGAGATTATAGGCACGGTGTTAGGGCTAAAGACCCTAAAAAGGGGAAAAAGATGCTAGGAAATTGCCTCCATTCTAAATTAGAGACAACATTTCACACTGTGGTTTCTTTCAAAGGAGTTCTAACTTGCCCTACTACGAAAGATTCGCACTTAGAAACTCTACAACAACAAAAAGAATCGAATAAATGTTTTAGCCATTTGTATAGAACCGACTTCGAGAAAACACGAAAATTAAAATTTTCCTCACGTAAAAGTTAAAACTTTAAAGTGCTACATCTCCTACCATCCTATCGCTGCGTAATCTGCCATGGGCAGATGGCAAGATGTGACTTCCATGGTCGTTATTGATGGTTTCCGTGACCTGAGCCGCTACTTCATCATCAAGTAGATCCTCAGTTGTCCTCATGAGGCTGAGTGCATCCCGTTCCAGAAATCCCTACCTCAGAAAAATCCGAGGAGATACCGGGAAATGAACCCGACTTGCCGCTCTATAGCGGACAACGTTGACGGTCTATTTTCTGTAAAGGAGTAATAGCAAAAGAAAAAACCTTCAATCATGGTGTCGCACCCGCTGATAACATCTAACCCAAATTTAAAATTTAATTTTTTGTACAATTTTTGTTGTCGAGGTATGGTGAAAAACTTCGTGTTATTCATATTTTGAAATAAAACTCACCTTAGAAACAAGTGTAACTTTGATAGGGCCTATAAAAATTACTACTGTTGTAGAGTTACAAGATTTTCAGATACTAAAAGTAGGATCGTAAACACAACCGGTCTGGCAATAAATGGTCTTCTTTTCAAATTGGCTTTCAGCAATTCGTAAAAAAGAAAGAAAGAAAGAAAAAATATATATGAATAAATATAAAACTTACATTAAAAATAAAATGTACGGACTTCTGTTCACCATTCCACCCAGATACATTAGTACACTTGGATAACAAATGAAAAAAATTAGGTCTAAACCTTCAAATTTTGCTTCGAAAAGGAAATAAAAGCTGCACTGAACTCGAGAATTTCTCTATCGCCTTGCCAGCCGGGCATCAGTAATTCGTAACAAGTTTGCAATGTCGCCAACATCACCAATCATTATAATATAAAAATGGAATAATTCTCTATAAGCCAGTAATCGTTTGCTCAAACACAAGCTTTAAGTCTTGCGAGCGAACAATACTCTTTTGCTTGAGGCTGATTCAAATGAATACGCACTCCCTGCTACCTTTCTTCTTATTCTATGTCAGAATTCAAAGTAAAAAAATTGTAATGTCCATGCTTAGGGTAGAAAGTGTTTCGCTTTCATCTCTGGCTTTTTGTTTTTTATTTTTGTTCGTTTTGAGATTTAAAGAGCGAGGTGGCGAGATGGCAACGTCTTGGACTCGCACTCGGAGGTCCCAGGTTCAAATCCCGTAACCGGCCAATTTGACTTGTCATTTTCATGGTTTCCCCAGTTGTAAAGGCAAATGCCGAATTTGATATTTACATATCATGAACCATCCTTGCCAATTCATCCTGTATCATATCCATTTAAATTAATATCAGTTGAAATTTACTCCATAAAATACACAAACAATAGAAGCAATTGACAAGCAATAGTTCCATGGACAACCCTATGGTATAGACACAGATCCCGAACTCCTGATACGGCCTCGTATTTAAAAGGAGGATAAACACACCTTTAAAAAAATCCCTAACAGTGAGAATGATTTGCAACTCTGGGATTATTGAAGCTTATGTTTCATTTTTCTAAAAATATGCTGTCATGAGAGTTGTTATTCTGTCGATGCTGAACACCGATACACCCTGTATAGCGCGTGTAGAAATTCTCCAAACTACAGTAGAACCTATATTGAAAGATCATCGACGTCGATGTTCTTCGTGTGTGCGGAATTCATAATTCTTAGTTCAAATTTATGTTGCGCTCATAGCGGAGGAAAGACATATCTAAAAAATATTGACTGTGAGATCCGAAGGGAAAAGACTACGTGGAAGACCTAGACGTAGGTGGGAGGACAATATTAGGATAGATTTAAGGGAAGTAGGATTTGCGAGGAATGGTTGGATGTAATTAGCACAGAATAGGGTTGAATGGCGGGCTCAGGTAAGCGCGGCAATGAAACTCTCGATTCCAACAAATAAGTAATACTCCTTTAGGTTGCTTAGGATTTGTTTATTTCCAGTAAGTAAGTAATCATTTCATGCTTCTAAGCAACAAACAAACTGATTTTGCAATTAATGCCAAAAAGTAGGGCTGATAATCGATTAAAATTTCTAATCGAGTTAACGCTTGACTTTAATCGATTAATCGACAAACATGTCGGTATTTTAAACGAAACCGAAGTGTACATTTAGTATTGTTTTACACGTTTAATAACTACTACACTACAGATAATCAGAAGAAATCCTGATTTAATGAATACCACTATTAGTTAACTGGTGAAAAAATATATACAAAACTTACAATTCCGGTTACTTTTTCAGCCAAGTCTTGAGACACACGAGTTTGTTGACTAGACTACCCTTCAGGTTTCTGAATAACGGGAATTGTTTGGACACAATAGGCTGATGACACATGATATGCCTAGGCCGGAGAAGGAAGAGAAAGGATTTGGTCATTTGACCCATTTCTCGAAAAAGTTTTTCAGAATTCGACTAAACCGATTAATCGGAAAATGTAATTAATCGACGATTAAATGTTTAATCGATTAATCGGTACAGCCCTACCAAACAGACATTTGAAAGAAGAACCCTCTGTTTAGTGTTTGTATGCATTTCTACATTTTACTTTTCCAGTTTACTGCAATAACTCTCAGATGAAGCAGAGTTTGGCGTAGTGATGAGCAAATGCAAGACCAAGACCAAGACCAAGGCGGTCTTGGTCTTGGTCTTGGTATTGCACTCTCAGTCTTGGTCTTGGTCTTGCATAGGTAACCCTGGTCTTGGTCTTGGTCTCGGTCTTGCATCAGTGGTCTTGGTCTTGGTCTCGGTCTTGCATACTCGGTCTTGGTCTTGTTGCAAGAGTCTTGCAATTTTATTTTATGCATCTTACTGTGATCTATGGCGTTTACATGATTTAAAGTTACACCGATTACATGTGTGTTATTGCTTGCGAAAGTAACGAAAGCTAATTGCTTTTAGTTGCTTTGACTATGTAAACAGTAAAGTGATGTCACACTGTTTGCCGAAATGTCCATGGTGATATAAGCTAGAACAGTAAACTTTGAGTGTAAGTTTAAATATTCTCTGTTATCCTATTGCAGAACTTTAAACCCAAAATCCACGAGATGCTAACACTATTTGAGAGTGTAAAATTATGAATATTATATTGTAAAGTTTCAAATTGAACGTCTGTGGAGACAAGAAGTAATATTAACAAGATGTGTATGATACATAACGGCTAGATATATAAGTATTCATGAACCACAGATTATTGTCTCTGTTGGACATTACATTAGAATATTATAGGAGAAAACTTAGAGCAATCATAGGAGAAAGATTCCATCTGGCGCTGTGAATTGAATTCCGGCTTAGCTCAGTTAGTAGAGCATTGGTGCGAATAGCCAAAGGTATCATACAATACATAATCTTCACACTGATTTAATTCTGTAGTGTGTCTTCCCATATACCCGGAACATGTCTTTTCATAAATATGTGACATTTACAGTTTTACCCTTGTAAATCGGAAGCAAATTTATTTATAACGCGTTTCTCCAAACTTACTTGAAACGTGCCTGATTGTTAAACTTAAAGTTTAAGTGTTACTAATTATCATCTCCTTTTCCTTAGATCATAATATACCTTTTACATTGATTGCGCATCTTTCCTGTAACATAATTAGTTCCTTCTGCTACCAAACCCTCTGTCTATTATTTAAAGTCACGTTCAGTCTACCTGGGAAAATACACCATCGATTTGAGATCCTCTTTAAGAAATTTGGTTTTCCAAGAACGTGCTTTTTCACAATACCTACGTATTTACCAAGACTTATTCATACCCATCACCATTTTATAATAAAGCAATTACCTTAACTATTCAATATTCAACTAATTCATTTAATCTACTGTACTTAACCATTATTACCATCAAAAATCACCTTCTATCTAATAAATTCCATATCAATTTTATATGCGAGAGTAGGCTATGAATATTAATGATAGGTGTAAAAAAGGATATCATCGTTAATGAAATAGGCTACTGAGCATGTTAATAGGAGTTTTAAGTTACAGGGACTGATTAAAGTTTCAAACCCTCCATCATAGGCCGCCCCATGGCTGAGTGGATAGACCGTTCGCCCTCCACCGCTGGGACCCGGGATCTCGATGGATCAATGTGAAATTTGTGATGGACAAAGTGGGGTCGGGGCAGGTTTTCTCGGGGTGCTCCTGTTTCCCCTGGCATATCTCATTCCATCGTTGCTCCATTCATCATAGTATGACCATTTGGTTGTAATAACGAATTATTATAGATCCTCAGTCATAGCTTTCTTTTAACCCAGTGAGAAGTTAGAGAAACTAGTTATTGAATAACTGTATGGCAGAATTTACTTATATTGTACGTAAAATGAAATTTCATATATGGCTTAGGGCCTTTGTTACATCTGTTTGCCTTTCGTACCATAATACTAGAGAACTATTGCAATTAAACATTTTAAAAATGAATATGGAGTGTTTATCGTGAATTTAACTCCCACCAATTGAAGGAACTAGCTGTCTGGAATGCCATTCAGGGAAATCCGTCAGATTAATTGTTAGTTTTCATTGCAGTAATTTGTTTATCGTAGTGGTGAGAGAGGTTGTATACAGATTTCATATGTATTATTTGAATGGTGCGCTCGTTTTTGGATACGGACAGTGTTACGCACCGGGTCTGCTCTCATTGGTTACCGCACGATGAAGCAACCTCTATATTATAGGCCCACTAGCCTTGGGACTACCCCGGCTAGCGACTCTGCGGCGCCTTTGAGTAGCGGTCGCTGCATACACAACGGGGCTTTATAAAACTTTTTCAAATGCAATACTGCAAGAGTCTTGCAGTTAGGTCTTGTTCTTGCCAGAGTCTTGCAGGGTTGGTCTTGGTCTTGGTCTCGGTCTTGCATGGTCGGTCTTGGTCTTGGTCTTGCTAACGCTGATGCGGTCTTGGTCTTGGTCTCGGTCTTGCATTTTCTGCAAGACCAAGACCAAGACTGCAAGACCAAGACTGGTCTCGCTCATCACTAGTTTGGCGTAACGATGCTTGGAACTTCTTGCGCACGTAACCTAACATAAATTACTTTCTTTTCGGTATCAACCTCTTCAGCTGTCCACAATAAGTCTCAAAGTGGACAGTTGGGCCAATTGTGATTAGCGGAGGGCTTGAATGCAATCATGTTAATGTATATTTTTTAAAATTTTGTACTCGAAATGCTATACTTTAAAACTCTTATTTGAAAAATATTATCTCTGAAGGGTAGTTATATTCCAGTTAGCGTTTAATCAAACTCAGGCTTTTAGAATTGCGTGACGAACTGAATGCGAACTTTCTGCAATGAGGCCTATTATTTATACCATAATGTAAAGTGAGAAAGTTATATTGCCAATATATAAGTTAGAGAAAGTTGTATGAGCGAAACACGTCAGATTTAAGTTATTTTTTTTTTTTTAGTAGAAATTATATTTTCAATATTTTTAAAGCTACAAATTTAAGCGAAAAATGATGCACTTGGCTCTAAGCTGCTGTCAGCCATCTGCGTAATAATAGCTATTTATGTATCAAGTACGCAAAATAACGCTTTAGCGGACGAATCTAGTATAGCAGCCGAGGCGAAAGCCGAGGCTGAAATACTGGATGAGTCCGATAAAGTTTTTGCGTACGTGGTGCATACAATATTTTTTAGTAATAGCTCTCTAAATTATATGAAATGAAACAAAAATACCGTATATAATTAATTGTAATGAAAGGTAGTCTACCATATTCTCACGGCCCTCTCAAACGCAAGACAACAATGAACCGTACGAAATGCGGTAGGCTATGAATGCGTTATATGAGTCGCTGATTTGTAAACAGTAATAAATACGAACTAGTATTTATGAAAAGCTTGTGAAAATATGTATTATAATCCCGAGGAAATTTCACTCCAAGTCAAAAACATTTTATTGGAGCTGGTGCCAGCAACATCACGGCAGAAGGAATAGGGAATATATTGCAATTAAATGCTGGTGCATCCAGGTAAGCTATGTGAACGAAGATGTGAAAAGTTGTTGGCTTATATTTGTTGTCGTGTGATGAAGTGGGCTACCGTGTTTTGCGAAAAATCCTGGTAAAGTTTCTGATTATCATAAATAAACGTGTTGGCTTAAATTTGTTGTTTTATGACCAATTATATGCGTAAATCCATGTTAAAGTTGGTGTGACTGGTCAATGCCGTCTGGGTTTTGTTTATAGATTGCCATGACGACTTTAAAGGACAAGGCCGCTAAAACTGCATTTTGAATGCAATTTGAATGCACTTTTATGCAATTTTAGCGGCCTTGTCCTTTAAAATGCAATTTTTCGGCTTGTTACCAGTCCGATAAGCAGCTGTTTTAGAGAGCGTGTACTAAAAATTATATTACCGTATAGGACGACAAAGAACCCGATGGGCGGAATCCTTCAAATCCAGAGCGGGAGGACAGTGGACTAGAAGAGCAAGGAACAGGCAAGAGTGGAAAGCACTTGAGAATCAGTGTTAACGACATAGTGCAAGTTACAATAGTGACAACAATGGTGACAAATTTGGTACTGTTATTAAGTGCCAGTATGGTACTTTATGAGATTGTGTGGGGGAGGAAAAATGTCTGTCCGTCCGTCCGTCCGTGTGTCTGTACGCGCTCTAACTCAAATACGCTTTGTCGAATTTTAATGAAACTTGGTATACACGTTTATAATGTCCATGGGAAGAACCCTATTGATATTGGACCAAATCGGTTCACCGGTACCGGAGTAAAACCCAATTTAGTGTATACTTTAAAGGCACCATAACTCACATACGCTTTATCAGATTTTCATGAAACTTGGAATACCTATTTATAATGTCCATGGGAAGACGTCTGTTGATGCTGGACCAAATCGGTTGGCCGGTACCGGAATAATACCCAATTTAGTGCCTTTTTGTGGTATCATATAACAAAAGGCGCGGTAACTCAAATACGCTTTATCGGATTTTCATGAAACTTCGTATACTCATTTATAGCGACCATGGCAATAAGCCTTTTGAATTTGGACTTAATCGGTTGACCAGTACCGAAATAAAGAGTAATTAACAGTCAAATTCATTATAATATTTTGGTTCAATTCGAAGCATTTTGATTGGCTCGCGGCCAACCAATCAGCGGGCGAGTCCCGTTACTAATGTAAATAATGTGGAATTCTGTAACAAGCCTTCAATTCCTCCTGAAACCTTCCTTAGTACAGGAGGGTTAAAAAGAAGGCACCTAATTCAAATGCAAAATGAAATTCTCGGTTCTTTCTTATAGCGTCTTCAATAAATGACAGATTATAAAGCTTCCTTCAGTTGCCATGGACAGTTGCCATCTACATGAAAAACAAATGTTCCCATATGTACGATTATAGATGAAATGCTGTTGTATAATGACTAATTATTTTTCTAAAATTGATTACAATTGAATTGAAGCATTGAATTTTACTTCAGCCTATGTCAGATTAATAATTCCTGATCTCTTAATAAATAAAAACATTAAGCTTTGAGAATATGGGTAGGTTGGTACGCCTGCTTCAACGAGGGCCTCATCCTAATTTATCACTCAGATATCGCGAATATTATAGTACTAATTAATGAAATAATTCAATATTGTAACATAATAAATCTAGCAGGCACGATATATAGCCTAATTTCGAAATACGATGATTTTTCTTTTCTGTGAGCTACGACGAGATAGTATTCTCTGGTATTGGACACTTAACATTCCCAGTGTGGTTTGGTCTTGGGGTAAGGTGATTGACTAGTGGATCAAGAGATGTCACGTTCGAATCCACCCTAAACCCAATTTTATTTTTATTTTTATAAGTTATGTTAAATTGAGTCTATTCCATTCTTGTGTTCTATTTTTATTTTTCTTTTAAAAAAAACTCGGAATTCATTGTCTTTCATTGACCTACAACATCAATCCTAAGGAATGATAACATTAGCCTATAAATGTTATTTCACGAACAGAAACTATCTTTAAAGTTATTGCGTTGCGTTAAAATTGCATAAGCCTATACTCAGAACAAAACTGCATACCGCTACTTGGAACTATCCTCTTCTTATTGGTTTACTGTTCTATTTCATTGTCAATGCATTTTGTAAAATGTTTACATATTTTAAGAATTTATTATATCAGTGTACACCAATATGATTTAAGGTTAAGAATCAAACTTTAGACCTTTGTTCTTCCGTAAGCCCTACATGAATACTGTTATAATTATACCAAATAGAATACAAATATACAATACAAATCCTATATTGTATTTGTATAAACAGAAGGTACATTATTGTGAAATAATTAACGGAGTTATTTGCCACTGAATTTTGTTAAATGTTTACATATTTTAAGAATTTCAAGTTGCAATACATTTAAATTTGACAAGTAATACTATTTTTCACATATGTTAAAAAATATATATATATTTTCTGTATATCATAACTGCAATTATAACTGATTTAAAAAGCATACTGGCACTTTGTTATATCAGTTTACCTGATTTTATTAGTTATAAGAATAGCAATAAATACTCGCTAGGACTGGCTCACCTAGCGAGACTACACGAGCCAAGTCCCTGCAGAGCAGGAGGCCATAGCCCTTATGGGATTTTAAGGCTAAAATCAATCAATCAATATTGAGAATTATCACTTTGTATGCAAATATTCGGAGTGTGTTGATTTCGAGAATCCAGAAAGCCTTACATTCGCAAATATAAACCTGAAAAATTGTATTAGAGTCGATAATGTTTGAGCACAAAGAGGAAACGAAAGTCAGGTTTGATGATGGCACGTGGGATCGCTATTTACGACAAGACGTACAGTTTTACGGCTTGTGGCACAGCAGGAGCCAGGAGATCGATGCCCATGTTTGTTGAAGGAGACCTACGTGCGTCACTAGATTGTCGTCTGGTTTCTTCCGCTCTTTCAGCAAACACTCCCCGCTTATCTTCCTGATTAAACCTGACGTGTAGAGAAGCCATCACTCTTGCGGAAGACCTCCTGTTACCAACCCCGGGGAGCAAATTTTAACATAACTTGTTACTTCTGCATGAATATTCTGAATATAATATACGTTGTTCAGTCCAGTTTACATTATGGGACAGATTAATTAATTTTTCTAAATTGATTTTCTCGTTAAATTTGCTAACCCTAGATTCATAGTGATAGTGATACTAAAATTCGTATACTGTCCTTACTGGTGTACAGCGAACGCCATTTAATGTAATCGCGGATAATGTTATCAATCGGGTAATGTTATCACTTTAATGAAGTCCCGCACGGATTAATAGGCCTACTGATACATTTAAAAATGCTGTTTATTGTGATCACAGATTCGGTTTATGTTATCGCATTTTTCTTTTTTGCGGCTTTATTTCCAGGTACTGTACGTCATTCAAAATTTCGTTTTTAAGGGTTTCGTTTCTAACTCAACTGTATTGTGTTGTACTATCCCCAGCTCAGAGGATGGCCAGTTCGAGCAATAAAACATGTTTTACCCCTCAGTTAAGCTGCAGCTTTTGATTTATGAAGATAACAGTACGGACGTGCAGTAATGGTTAGTGTAAAATGAAAAGACTTTAACAGACAGGCGTTAGGTCAGTATAGACTTCCAAAAACACTCGTTACTCGAAACTGGGTATGGAGTATTGGTTAATGGACTCCTAAAGGAAAGTAAAAACAATTAAAAACTTTGTTACTGGTTAAAAAATTAGGCCTAGTTGCAGTCTATTACTGTATTTGCCTATGAGTGGTTCAATGATTCACAGTTACGTATTATTGTATGAATATTTTTTTCTGTTTTGTAGTGTATTGAATTAAATATTTAATACTAAACCTTCGTTTAGTTCCTTCGGCTATTGTTATCAGTCGGTTAATATTATAAGATTAACTGTGTCCCGAAGTGATCACAATAAGCGGCGTGCACTGTATTCATATTACTAGTGTAATACCAAACAACAACACAAATTATTGAGCGAAGTAAAAAAAGATTTAATTAAAAACAACTTCTCGGGTTTGCGGCCAGATTTGCGGTATTTCACCCAAACTTCCGGCAACATAGTCCGTTGCCATCATCATGAAGGAACTTGTGAATCCCTTGATGATGGCAAGGGAATGTGCTGCCGAAAACTTAAGTATAATACTTCTGACCCGAAATAATATCACTGTAGAATAATTGCAATTATGGAATATACATACATATACACACACAAACTCACACACATACAATATAATGCAGTATGTGCTTATTGTAGCATTGGGGAAACTTCTCGAACCCTTGTCTTTGTAAAATAAATGTTTAAGTGTAATATATGCTGAAAAGAACTCATTCTTGTAGAGTTTCAAGAAAGAAGGGAATATTCTGTTGTTAGTTCGTTTATTTATCATTTTGTTTTGTTGACGAAGAATATCCTACAATTTAAATTAAAGAAATTGATAAATCCATAACTAGGCACAAGCAGGACCGGCTTGTGCATATAGGCGAACCAGGCAGCATCCTAAGGTGGGTAATTTTTAGAAACATTTAGAGAAAAAAGAGCTGAAATTTCCAACCACGACATAAAAATAAAATATAAATGTTCAACTGTTAAACTCCACTGTTAAATTTAATAGATATGTAAAGAATTTTTTGTAATTTTTTAGCTTTTAAGTAATTTTTGTTTCACTCCTTTTATGTATTTATGTTTTTATGTTTAATGTTTTTGTTTTACTTTCTTTTTTAGTTAAGCACATTATACACTCTATTTCTTTGTCTCTCCTCTTTCTTCACTTTGATATTTTTGAAACGGCACCCGAGCACGAGCAGTCTTGCTCATTCGGGTGTATTACTAAATGTAATACCTCTTGTAATATCTCTTGTAATAAATAAATAAATAAATAAATAAAATAAAAACTGAAAAGGCCGGCCTATCTTATCAATTAAACCATAGATCAAAATTCCTCGACTTTACAGAAGCTAGTATGTATAAAGATAATTTTGGCACTAAATTATTATTATTGTTATTTTTATTATTATTACTACTACTATTATTAACAACATTTCACGCCATGTTCTGCGCAAACTTATCACATGTTATGTTCTAGCGATCCTTGCTTTTCAAGCAGAAGATGCATCTGCCTCAAGATAAAGACAATAGGACAAAGTAATTAATATTCTCATAGATATGAAAACATTATACTACATTATTTTAGAAAGAACTGGGATAATGTGGTGCACTGCTAGGAAAAACACGCCCTGGTGTTTTAAAGCGCGCGCGTGAAGTTAAAATCACAGTACAGCAATAGTAATTATTCAAACACTAATACTAGATTTCTGACGCTCTACAACCTGTTAACAAATTACAACAGACAACATATTTTCTTGGAGTACTCCAGCGCCCCAGGAAGGGTTGAAGGGCTGAATTGTAGTGAAATTTCAACTTAAACTATCGCAATTTTGATGAACGGGTAGTATTTATTTTCTGATAAAATAATAATTTCTTTATTGCAACCAATGGTCATATTATGATGAATGGAGCTCTGGTGGAATCATTATATGGGATGGGAAACAGGAGCACCCCGAGAAAACCTGCCCGATCCCATTTTGTCCACCACAAATTGCACATGGATCCACCGAGATTCGATCCCGGTGGAAGGCGAGCGGTCTAACCACTTAGCCATGGGGGCATTTTCTGTGAAAACGGACCCAATTTTTGGCTTCCACTTCACTGTATATCGAAATTCATTTATTGTTATTAATAAATCTAAATCTCAGTAAAATAAATAACACGGGATATAATACAGTAAACCAACTATTGTTTAGATTTTTGGGTAATTTTTTCATAGTTTAACAGAACCCCCACCTGAGTAGACCAGTAGATTTCATTCGAGACCATAATAACCCTAAAATGAATTGTTTGATATATTTTGAGTTCACATCTATATTCTAGTTGATAATTGGATAGCGTTGAAAATAATTTTCTTTTGCAATGGTTCCCCCAGTCGTAAAAGCAAATGTCGAATTGGATATTTACATACCATGAATCATCCTCACCATTTCATCCTGTAATCATATCCATTTAAATTAATATCAGTTGAAATTTACTCCATTAAATACACCGACAATAGAAACAATTGACAAGTAATAGTTCCATGGCCTAGCCTACTGTACAGACACAGATCCCGAACTCCTGATAAGGCCTCGCAGCTAAAAGAGGTATAAACACAGATGAAATTAAAAAATAAATAAAAATCATTCCCAATTATAAGGAACTAGCGTGTGCCCGCGGCTTCGCACGCGATAATTATTTCAAAAATTAAAAATTAAGAGCATAATAGTTAAATCATTATATTTATTAACACCTAAATCACGTGGACTAAATACCACGATTAGATAGTGTCGCCTGGTAAAAGCGACCTCAGATTAGAGTTCCCTGGCCCAGAAATCCCCTGCATAGTGAGTTTCGTCCAAGTCGAACAATGTTTGACCATATTTAGGCCTATATTGAATATCCCTCTTCCGTGTAGGTTGAAAATTTCATACGTCTGCGGGCCCTGATATTCTAAACAAATGAATCGTCAAGGATGGATTTACAAAATCAAGCGATTGCCCGCGATAATTATTTCAAAAATTAAAAATTAAGAGCATAAAAGTTAAATCATTATATTTATTAACACCTAAATCACGTGAATTACACACCACGATTAGATAGCGTCGACTGGTAAAAGCGACTCAGATTCGAGGTCCTTGGCCCAGAAAACCCCTGTATAGTGAGTTTCGTCCAAATCGAACAACGTTTGACCATATTGAGGCCTATATTGATTATCCCTTTTATAATAATAATAATAATCCTCTTCGGTATAGGTTGAAAATTTCATATGTCTGCGTGCCTTGACATTATAAACAAATGAATCGGCCAGCGTGAGCTACAACATTCAAGCGATCGCGATAGTTTTATGTCCAAGGAATGACAAAAATAGCCAAAGCCTACTGTAATTGATTTGACATTGAATGGTATTACTGAAAACGATGCTTCGAAAACGCAAAAAATACACGTTTTTTGCCCGTTTTTCACTCATAACTCACGAACAAAAGGAAAAATTAAAAAATGTAATATGCCAGAAACCTTCCCGGGAATGCACTCAACAACTTTCCAAAGTTTCATGGCGATCGGATGAATGGTGTAGTAATGCATAAAGGACACACACACACACACACACACACATACATTCATTTTTATATATATAGATTTATTAACCTATCAGAAATGCTTGTGCAAGTTATACTTTGTCCTAGTTGGCAACTCGCAATAAATAAATATATAAAATATACCCAACAATAGATTAAATATAAGTATATACTCAGATTAAAATTTCTGGGAAATAGGCTATAACAAATATAGAAAGGCCCTGCATAGGCTATGTCCAGAATATGTATTTAGGAAGTAGGCTATACCTGAGAGGAAGATAAAATAAAAACATAAACATTGAGGGTGGACGTATAAATAGCTGTCCTGATGAAACGCATTTAGGGAGACATATTCCCTTTGAAAATGCAACGGCAAGCTAAAGTATCTCCTACTGGAGCTACATGCCTGTAAAATTCAAATGATTAAACATTGACACTGGTTATGCACCCTCTTTTTCCGTTTCAGATAAACAGCAAGTCGGGCAAATAGTGAATACTCCCCTAGTCTGTTCTGCATAAGTGAACAATGGATGCTCTTCGGATTTACGTAATTCGCAAGTTCACAAAGAATAGCTGAAGCGAGGCTTGTCATTTGCCTGTTGATAGCGATGCTTCGTTATTGCTGTCGCATGCAGACCTTTCAACTCATTTAACTTCAGTTAGAACTTCATCCAAGTATCCAACAATGGAATTACGCAAAAAAGGCTGTTTTTATTATTATTATTATTATTATTATTATTGTTATTATTATTATTATTATTATTATTATCATCATCATCATTTTATTTATTTAATCTTCCCATAGTTATGGGTTGCCTACACAGACAAAGAGTACCAGAAAAGAAAAACAAAAAGGTAATTGAACATAGAACATTGAAAAGAAAAAGAGAATAAAATTAAGGAAAAATTAATACAAAATAGAAAATCATTAACAGTTACGATTAGGATTTATATATGTGATTCCTCAGTATTGAAACAGATCCTCTGAGGGTTGCTAAAGCAACTTCAGTTATAACTGATGGAGGAAGTCCCAATCTCTTGAAGGTGTTCAACATGAAAGTTGTAACAGTTCCTCTTGCTCCTACCATGAGTCCAATGACTTCAAGTTCTTTGAGATTGTATTTATCACGATAGTAAGGGATGGTAGGATTATAAATGTCTTGCTTTTCCTTGTTAACATCTTGCGGCTGTGCCTCATTCACTTCGATCCGGATCGTGTGGTTCTTTGAAAAGCAATGATATCAATTCGCCTCGTAGTCCCGGTGGTAGAGAGACCATGCACCTCTTCAAAAGTAGTATAATCAGCATCTTTAAGGGCATTTGCAACAATTGACCGTACTGTATGGTGTCTGATGTTTCGAAGGATCTCGCCATGTGGACAGGAACCCAGAACATGTGCAAGAGTTTCTACCTCGTTGTGGCAACGCCGACAACGGTTGTCCTGAGCTCTACCCGGCACAGCGCGCACTGCAGCAACATTTCCCACCATTTTCAAACAGTCACGCCATTCGCTGCAAGACAGACCAACATGATTCCATATCCACCTGTTTGTAGGCGTGTGCTGTTTAAATAAGATGACACCCTTCCCTTTTTGTGGGTGATTACACCATGTATCAAATTCTTTAGTTCTGAGATGGTCTCGAACCTTTTTAGCATTAAGGAAACTGCCGTCTTTATAAAATAGACTGTCGTCTGACTCTACATTAATCTGCTTAAGGCACTGTAAACTTTCATGTTGGAGATTACGAGTTTGCAGAATATAAGAATTCTGAGTCATATAGGCATCTCAGTGCATTGATTTGCTGCAATATTACTTCCCATTTTGTTCTGAATATCCCTAATCCTTTATATTTCCTAGGGCTGTAGATCATTGCATCTGGGATATCCATGGGAAGGCTTAGCATTTCCTTCAGCGCACTTTTGATTAGTCTGTCTGCATCGTCCAGGAATTTTTTTGGGATCAGCTCAGGAGGAGTAGTCTGAAACTTATAGATTAGGGAAGGACAGACAGAAGAATTCAGGATGTGATATTTTTGATCTGCATGCAGGAATGGTGAAGATGCTAGATTGTCCAGTTTATTATTTAGGTCATTTAACGTAGAACTACAATTGAATACAATGGAATCCGAAAAATTAACTCCGAGGTATCGGATAGATTCATTTTTACTGATGGAGTGTATCTCAAAATCAGGATATATAGAAAGGTTTCTTTCAATGAGACGGCCTTTGTCAATATTAATGACAACAGACTTTGTTGGATTTAGCTTCAATCCAATTTCTGAGAATCTCTTGATAGCCAACTTAGCGAGTTCAGTTGCAGAAGCTTCATCGTTACCAATAAGCACAGTATCATCCGCAAATCCTAGTACAGTCATGGGAGTTAATCCAGCAACAAGTTCAAAACCAAATTTTGATGCAATAGTTGGTTCACACAACTCATTCAAAATGTGATCGGTAGCCAGGTTGTACAAGGCAGGTGATAATGGAGAACCTTGCATAACACCTTTACGCAGTTGAATAATTTTAGTTCTTTTATTATTTGATTGAATTTGTGTAGTGTTTGCTTCTTGTAAAGCTCCAATGAGATTGACCAGTTGCGAAGGAGCTGGGGAATTCAATAACGTAGCCCTGAGATGATTATGGCCAATGTTGTCAAAGGCTTTAGCTATATCAAGGAAAACGATTGTTACTTTAGTCTTTTTAGTTTTTGCTGAGTGAAGAATAGATTGAAGGATGTTTGTATTTATTAGTGTTCCAGGATATTTAGAAAAACCAGTCTGGAAGTCATTAAAAGAAATATATTGGCGCAATCTGCTATCAAGTATGCGATCAATCACTCGACGAACAACAGAACAGATTGTTATTGGACGCCAACTAGAAATGTCCATACCATCACCAGATTTAGGTACTAGAACTGTTCTCGCTTCTTGTAGACAGGGTGGAATTATTCCGGATTTCAGCATTCTTGTGGTTATTAAGCTAATCACTTCGTATGCGAGATCATCCTTTATAGCTCTAACTAAGACATGGTCAGGACCTGGTGAAGTGTCCACTGCAATGCCGTTAACTGCGTAAGCGACCTCTTGCCTTGTCACTATAGGATCAAATGTATCATTGTTCATTTGCCTTTCGACCTCATTAGTATTGTTTGGATACTCAGGTAAAACACAATCATTAGGACTGGAAAAGAGGTTAGTGAAATGATCAGAAATAGTATCAATATCGATGTTACATGATTCACTTTTGTCGTTCAAGACTGATCTGATTGCTTTTCTTCGTTGGTTGTAGTACTGAAATTGTATTAATTTATATTGAAATTTACTACGTCTTCTTTCCCTTTCTCGTTTCGTTGCTCTTTGAGGATTAGATGAATTGGAATAGCTTTTCTGAATTCCAGAATTTTTCTTGTTTTTCCTTGCTTCTATATATCTCTTAGCTGGGTGTTTAGGGCCAGGTAGAAGATCTATTGAATCAGCTAAGAACAAAGTGAAATCTTTGACAGCATTAACAAATTCTTTTTCATTTAATTCACTTTTAAAAGTTCTAATCCAAGATTCCAGCTTGGCTTTATAAAGTTCAATAGCTGGTTTAGGGGAAAAATCAGACATAGGCCTTTGTTTAACGTTAAAATTATGAGTTGATTGAGAATTTACATTATCTTTATTAGTTATTAAGTGCCTGCTTACTTTGGGGTGAGCCCGGCTGATGTGAATTCTGACTCCATGTCTTCCTTTAAAAATCTTTCCGCAGTGTGGGCAATCGTCACTATCTATATTTTGTGAATCGTATTGCCTTTCATGACTGTCTGAATTTCTTCCATCATTATTATTATTATTATTCCCATTCAGCACTGAACTAGATAATTCATTTTCACTGAGCATAGAATGTGATAACTCATTCTCACTGAGTATGGAATCTTGAGATGGCCCGTGACTTCTGGCTATATGAATGTTTATTCCACGAGAAGTGAATGTATTCTGACATAGTTTACATTTCACAAGATTGTTGACATTATTACATGATGTGGAGACACATGGTATATCTTTATCCGAATTCATTGGGACGAGATCTTTATCAAAGAGATTGATAGCTACAAATATTGAGCCACAACATTTTAAAGGTGCATTTATCCTTTTATGAAGACTGTGAAAAGTTATGCTATTCTATAAAATTCACATGTAACTATGCAAATAAACAACTTACAATCTTCCACCAAGTTGGTTATTTTGGTATTAAGGTTCACAAATAATATATTTTGTGAAGATAACACTTCCACACAAACGTTTAAATGTCACCTATGTCTTGCAGAGTTTACCCGCTCGAAGAGAATATTATTTATTTAATATGCTGGACTTATTATAGCAGTGAAAATCTTCCCATTCTGCACAGGCATGGCATGGCATGGCATGGCATGGTCATAATCATATTCATCACTAGGGTTCGGATGTTTATGACTTAAAAAAGTGGAAAATATGCCCTTAAAAATGACTAAATATGACCCAAAAATCTTAAATATGACCTAATAAAATAACGTATTTTCAAAAAATAGATGTTCCAATTTATTTATGTAAAGACACTAAGTCTTACTTCACATGAATTCTATCAAATAATCATTTTTTAACAATTTTGGTGATTTAACGTTTCACTTGTAATTAACTTCTATTTTTAAAGAATTTGTTCCTGTTTGCTTGCTTCATCAGCTGCAAATACTTGTAATATTTTGTAGACCTTGCGTCTCCCTATAAAATATAAACAACTGCATTAATTTTAAAATTCAATTTACTATCAAATTGGAAAAACCATTAAATTAATTAAATTGTACACTGTACAATCGTGCTCTTTTATAGAATGTATTTAACTGAAATATGACGTTAAATTAAAAATATGGCCAAACTATGACTTCATATGCAAAATAAAACGGTCCGATTAGGACAACAAGCGTGAAATTCGTGCTTAAATTGTGTTTGCAGCGAGAACGGAGTCAGGATAAAAATATGACATGTCATAAACATCCGAACCCTGTTCATCACCATCAATCCGGCTTAGAATTTCTCAATAATTGTTATCAATATTTCATTATCAGGGCTCGGTGAAGGGTACAAACTTGCGAGAATTAAGTTTGGAATGTACGGAGCATAAATGACGTTATGACTCGTGAGGTGACAGCGTGTAGTATGTTTCATAACAAAGTCATTACTTCCTCCTTGCTGCTTGGCTTCGGTCCATACGTACTATACTTGCGATTCTGTAAGCAAAGAATCCATTGCTTTATTTATTTTACTTAATTATTTCAGGATTAGTATTAGTGTTAATTCTACTATTTTGGAGTTCACAGTGGAAGGACATATCGGAGAATTGAGAGCACGAAGCTTTCTCTTCAGAAGGAACTTTGAGAGATTCGGAACGGAATATTTGGATGTGAAAGGAAACAACACTGCATTTTTCAAATTGCACTCAAAATATACGTGGACAGGTAAAAATCGATTGTTTGAAAAAACACTGTGATAGCAAAACGCAGATGGGGAATATTAAATTAAACATTCAATGGAGGCCTTCAATATCAAAATCAGACATTGAAGATCAAACTCAAACGTTATCGACATTTACGTATAATGTTAGTACCCAGTACATACCAACATGCCATTCAACAAGGTCGAAAATAAATATTAAACGCAATATATAAATAAATATTAAACGTTTCTTGGGAATCAACCCTAAGAAAAAAAACCCTTAATATCCTGTTATGACAGTTACTGAATCAGATTAGGAAGATGGTGCAAAACCAGAAAATATGGTTGATTGATTGATTCTTTATTGTCATGAGCAACAATATGTTGCTATGGACGGTGTAAATTTACATTGTATTAAAACATCTTACTACCACATAGATTATAGAAAGATAAAAGTTCTAAATATATAAATACACAGTTTAAAATACGCGTATGTATACAACCCCGTCAAAATATTTCCTTATGTCATAAAAAAGTTGTCAATTAGCCACTTGTGCACACTTTTCTTTTAAAAAACACAAAAACTAGTATCCTGGACATTCAATGGAAGCTTCTTAAACACAGAAACAGCCGTACACTCAAACCATTTCATGGATTTGGCCAGCCTGACCAGGGGTTCCAAAATGTGATAATTAATTCTTGTTGGGTAATTATGAAGCTCTCCTCTAGTTGGTAACTGATTAGATTCTTTTTAATGTGCAGTAGACAATGATATATATATATATATATATATATATATAATGTTTATAACAGTCAATTAACAGTCAATATTTTCTGATCTATGAAGAGGGGTCAACAATGAGCATCATAACAGGATCGTAATAAAATCCTAATAGCCTTCTTTTGAAGGGTTTCATATATTGGGTTTCATATAATTCTGTGGCTTGGTTCTAAAAGGGCCAATGTCATAAAACTTGCTTTTGAGATAACTGACTTTGAAGCCTTTATAGAAGTAAAATTTTTTGCTGAGAATTTCCGACATTGGCCTCTGAGGTTTCTGCATTATGTCTATTAATGGCAGTGTTAATACTCACCAAGAGCTGAATAAATTGGTAGACAATTTGACAAACACTATTAAACAAATGTGTGATAAATATCTTCCTACTCTTTCTCACAGAGTAGCAAAGAATTACTGGTGGAATCAGGAGCTGACTATAATGAGGAAACGATTGTTGGCCTGTAACAGGAGATTTAAAAGAGCTAAGTATCTCCTACTCAAGGAACGTTACGAAGAGGTCTATCATAAAGTCAGAGACGAGTATAAGACTAAAATCCATCAAGCAAAGAACAATAGCTGGAAAAACTTTTGTTCTCTACAGTCTGCCCAAAATCCATGGAACGTAATATACAAACTATGTAGAAGACCAGAAAACTTAAACAGAACGTTGTCTACCCTGAAAACAGAGGATGGATTTACAACAACTGCGTTAGAAACTGCAAATGTATTGGTTCGTAGATTTTTTCCTGATGACACAGAAGACACTCCAGAACAGCAATACATCCGTTCTGAATCTCAGACTGATCTCAACACACCAGATGACTGTGCCTTTACATTTTCTGAGGTGGCACGTGTTATAAGTCTGCAAAACGATTCTAAGGCGCCAGGAATCGATAAAATCTCTGCCAACATTATTAAAGCTATACAAATAAGTCAACCTACATTGTTGTTGGAGATTTTTAATAAGTGTTTAACATTAGGAGCCTTTCCTGACTGCTGGAAAACAGCGATAGTGAAGGTCATACCAAAACCTAATTGTAAACAAAAACATACAGCTGCCTCCTTCAGACCCATTAGTTTATTACCTGTCTTGGGGAAATGCTTGGAAAAACTCATCATTGAGCGGGTTATGTTTGCGTTCCAAACTAATAATATGCTAAGTGACCGACAATTTGGATTCACTCAACAAAAATCAACCGAAGATGCAGTGAGCCAAGTGGTTGATTGGATGAAAGAGACTTTTTTAGAGAAGAAAATTGGCGCTATGGTGTCCTTAGATATATCGGGCGCTTTTGACCACGCTTGGTGGCCGAAGATACTTTTACAACTAAAAGTAAAGAAATGCCCCAAAAATATATTCAACCTAATTAAAAGCTACTTTAATAATCGAAAAATAGAGCTTGCCATAAGTGATCAGAAAGTAACCAAAGGTATTACACGTGGCTGCCCCCAAGGGTCAACCTGCAGTCCAGGATTCTGGATCATATTATATGATGATCTTCTTAAACAAACGCTTCCAGAAGACTGCAGCTTAATAGCGTATGCAGATGATGCTTTACTGCTTGCAAAATCAAGCACTTTTGGAGATATACAGCACAAAGTAAATAATGGGCTACAGGTCATTTTTGAATGGGGTCAAACAAATAAACTTCAATTTAATCCTGAGAAAACTTCTGCTATGATGATTACCAAGCGAAGGAAAATAGACGTTGTGGATTTCATAATGAATGGACAAAACATTAAAATGGTTGACCGCTTTTGCTATCTGGGTGTAATACTAGATACAAAGCTAACATTTCGATCACATTTGAATCACATTGCCAACAAAGCCAGTAAACTACTTCTTAACTTATCTAAGGCGTCCAGACCTAGTTGGGGATTTAATTACTCCATACTGAAAATTATTTATCGCGGAGCGATTGAGCCTCTGATTTTATATTGTGTTGCTGCCTATGAAGAAATTTTACATAAAAAATGGGCTCAGAAAAAATTACAGCAAAATTACAGAGGATTTCTTCTACGAATGATAAGAGGTTATCGTACAATTTCTACTGATGCTGCCCAAATTATAGCTGCCATAGAGCCCTTATATTTGAGTGGACTCTTCTTGGCTAGTATAAATAATATTAAGAGAGGTCGAAAGATCCCCGATATTGTCTCCCATTTACAACTACAAACACCGGTACATTGGAGTTTACTCGGCCATCCAGCACATTATAACACCAGTTTCATGCAATTGTGTTCTGAACAGTGATCTCAATATATAAACAGGATACACAACAGCTGTGCTTTGGAATTGCATAAATCGTGACGTTCACTTGTTGTTAAGTTGGCTACACCGTACGTATTGGTGAAGTGTGCTTCCTATGTTAAACATATATTTATGAATGTGTTTTTATTATTTTTCATGACAAAATGGTCAAATATTGCGTGGTATATGGCTGCACAGAGCTCCAGAGAAATGGAAGTGGACTTAAGTTTCACAAGTAGGTTATTTTTGTTTGGAACATTTGAGGATACTGGCCAAATCTGACTTAGCCTAAAGCGTAGCATAGCCACGAACGTTTGTCTTTTTCTTGCCTGTTTGTACAGGTTTCCATTTTCTTGGCCTGATATTCCGAAGAAGTGGGTTCAAGCAATGTGCAGAGAATATTGGTCACCCACAGCGTACAGTACATTAAGCAGCAGACACTTTACACCTGATTGCTATCAGTCATAAGGACTGGTGCACTTGTAAAATTACTAAAAGATGCTGTACCATCAATCTTCAATTTTCCAGGACATCTTCAAAAAATTATTGTTCCAAAAAGACAACTCGTTCGTAACATAGGCGTAACCAGGCCGACCATATAGGGGGGAGGTTACAACATCTGGGGGGTATGGAATACCCCCCCCCCCAGGGAGAGGGGGTTCGGGGGTCCTCCCCCGGAAAATTTTAAAAATTAAGATGCACAATAACGAGTTTTAAGCTTCCCACGCTTTATACTCGTATTAAGCAATTTATAAGCAGACTTAAAAAATTGTACAATTTTCCTTTTTTAATCAATGGGGGGGGGGGGGTTCAAACCCCTCGTTACGCCTCTGGTTCGTAATGTGGTTAGTAGAAGGCCTACTTTAGGTACCATGTAGGAATATAAATTATGCAAAATGTCAGTCATGTAATCATAGTATTCTTATGCATGTAGGCCTAAATTTTTCATGCTAGTTTTTAATTGCAGAAATAAGAGGAAGCAGATGTTTTTGTATAAGACCTCGCTGAAAATTATACGAAAATGGATAAACAGACAAACAGATGATCTCCCACCATCTCCTATCAAAACAGAATTGAGAAAGAACAAAAAGGTTACAGACGATTGTCTGTCGCAAGAACAAGAAGATAAATAGCATGGCTAATTAAATTTCATATTTGAATAAAAGGAACTTCTAAGTAGGCCTACTGACTTAAAGTATTTTGAAATTTTATTTCAGTGGCTTCCCTTTGCGCTAGTCTACAGGAATTGTTTAAAAAAAATAATGTGATTTGTATCCATTACAGTAACGGTAAAGTTGAAGGTCACGGTTTATACATTTCCAAAGCACTTAGAACAGATTTTGTCTATTCTCTTTATATATCGAAATCAAGCATAATATCGCAAAATGAAGGCTTATTGTGAAGTTATTTTAATATTTAAAATGCGAGTGTTTACAACTGTTTACCAATGTGCATTCACGCCTGATTGAGATTAAAGAAATATTTTTACCAAACCATTACGATATGAAATTAGTTTTGTTATGTACTTAAAAAGCATCAAGTAGTTTATATTGAAACGTTTCATTCATAAAAGTGTTTTAAAAACGCCAACACATCTTCATAATCCCATTAATGCACATGAGTTTGTTAGAAGGAGATACGGGATAGGAGCTAAATTATACGTTCACTTTCATGGCGGACCGCGAACCCTGCCGTCACGATTTTTCATCATGCAGTGCTACCTCCAGTATGTAATAGAGCTCAATGGTTCTGAACTTGTAGACCAACATTCTTACTACATTTATACAGATGGGTCACGTTACATTAATTGTGAAACTCAGGAAGTTATGGTGGGATGTGCTTTTGTGGTTTATGATAATAGTGCTTCTGAAATTTATTCTGCTTTGTATAAACTATCGTCACACTGTTCTGTGTTTCAAGCGGAATTGTTCGCCATAAAAGAAGCTGTTAAATGGTGTATTGATAGTAGCAATAGTGCTTGTATAAACAGTGACTCACAGTCGGCTTTACAAGCTGTAGATGATAAATATAATAAGGATGCACTAGCTACAGACATTAGACATGCACTAAATACAAGCACAATTCATATTTGTTTAACCTGGGTCCGAGGTCACATGGGAAATTTAGGAAATGAGAAAGCAGATGAATTAGCTAAGTTAGGTGCTTCTTCAAATGTTAAAACTTCTTATAGTTTATGCCCTATATCCTTCATTAAGAAAACATTAAGAGAACATATGCACAGCCAATGGGATCGGATTTGGCAAGAAACGAATAACGGCAGCACAACGAAAGATTTGTTTTTCCCTAGAGTGCAAGATAGAATGGCTTGTACACTTTTGATTCCGGATTATATTACGACTCAATTCTTAACAGGGCATGGGAAATTTGGTGAATACTTACATAGATTTAAAATTTCTACCTCTGCAAATTGTAAATGTAAAGAGGAAAGTCAATCTGTTAAGCACCTCTTATTTCATTGTCCATTATTTACGCACGAACGTTATCAGTTAATATTATATTTAAATTTTCTAAATTTTGACTTTACTACACCAATCTCCCGTCTCTTCTTAAATAAGCAAAGTTACAAAGTTGTTTTAAGTTTCATGAATAGTGTTTTTGCAAAATTGTAATATGTATATGTAGTTTACTGTATACTCTGTATATATGTTTAATCTATAACCCTAATATGCCATCTGGTAAAATAGGGTTCTGTATTTTTGGGAATTCAATAATAATGGCATCATACATTGACACTTTTACTATACGAAAGATAAAGACTCACTGAGCTCAATAATGCTTAGGTCTCATTTTTGCAAGAAATTGACATTGGCCCTTTTAGAACCAAGCCGTATACTTTGTATTCTTCTCCACATTTTTTTCACTGTATAATGTTAACCTAACTTCAGTGTCGGCTGCGTATTGTGAATAGGTCGAGTGCTGCTCCCAAACAAACGACTGTGTCTACCAATAATTGGCTACTTCAAATTGTGGATAGAGCTTAGTATTACGGGTGCTGTCATGTTGGGTGGACAGTGCTGGGTCTCTTTTCGTTAGAATATGGGAGAAACATAACACCTGATTATCTACGAATTATAATAATGGTACTTTGCAGTATACAGTGGTAACTCTGTCACAACATGACTATAACTTAGCATGTTTGGTAGTACTGGTTTTATAACGCACAAAAAGCTTCTCCTGAGATCACAAGAGAAAGATTCCGTCTGTTACCGTATTACCGTCGTTATTTATTTATTTACTTATCCTGTTTATTTACTAAGTGCCAGTATGGTACTATATGAGATTGTGTGTGGGGACGAAAAATGTCTGTCCGTCTGTCCGTCTGTCCGTCCATCTGTCTGTCTGTATGTCTGTCTGTCCGTGTGTCTGTACGCGCCATAACTCAAATTCGCTTTATCGGATATTCATGAAACTTGGTATACGCATTTATAATGTCCATGGGAAGAACCCTATTGATATTGAACCAAATCGGTTTACCGGTACCGGCGTCAAACCCAATTTAGTGTTCTTATTTAAAAGCGCCATAACTCAAATACGCTTTATCGGATTTGCATGAAACTTGGTATACACATTTATAATATCCATGGAAAGACGTCTGTTGATATTGGACCCAATCGGTTGGCCGGTACCGGAATAATCCCCAATTTAGTGCATTTTTATGGTATTATATAACAAAAGGGCCCATAACTCAAATATGCTTTATCGGATTTTCATGAAACTTGGTATACGCATGTATAACGTCCATGGCAAGAAGCCTATTAATTTTGGACCTAATCGGTTGACCGGTACCAGAGTAACGACTAATTAAAGGTTACATGTTTTTTTAATTTTTGTCTACCGGTATAATTTGACAGTTAACACTATTCTTTCACTTATGCTTATCGAACGACACCGTCAAACTGACTGAGTTGGCTAAATGGTAACGCCTTGGACTCGTATTCTGGAGATCCCCGGATCAAATCCCGGAGCCGGCCGATTTGACATGGATTTATTATTATTTTTTTTTATGTGAGTGCGCGATTGTCAAGGTATCACAAATCTGTAGTTCTGCTGACGCTGGTCGATTTTAATCCGATTAGAAAAACTTATTTTCTGCATATCATAATTGCAATTATAATTGATTCAACAAAAACATACTGGCACTTTGTTATAACAGTTTACCTGATTTTATTTTAGCTGAGCTAAAGCCACTTGGCCTTCTCTTCCGCTCTACCAATAAAAAACAATAACTTATTGTCATTACAATTACATTTGCGTAAATACAGAAACTCAAATTACTATTAATATACATGAAAACACACTAGAAGTTTAAAGTATAAGTATTTCTAATATAAATTTCACATTATTTAGAAATTATTACAATTTCTAAATCACTATAAAAACATTGGAAATTGGGTAGTGTTATGTGAAGGAATATGTGGGTAGTGTTATTTGTCAAAGCTAACTGTATTGCAGCTTCCAAAGCCGTATATGAACACTGTAAAAGAATATGTTGCCATGAGAACTGATTTGCATTTGATAAGTTCTTTCTAATATATTACCATAAAATAGGCACTAAATTGGGCATTACTCTGCTACCGGTCAACCGATTTGGTCCAAAATCAATAGGCTTCTTCCCGTGGACGTTATAAATTCGTATACCAAGTTTCACAAAATTCCGGTGAAGAGTATTTGAGTTATCACGCATACAGACAAAAGAATAGACAGACAGATAGACGGACAGACATTTTCCCGTCCCCCACACAATCTCAGAAAGTACCATTCTAGCACTGAATAATGTGTGAGGCATGAATACAAAGGAAACTGTGCTAAATATTCCTTTTCTGATTTATGTAGTTGTAAGCAAATGAGTGACTAATGATATGAATGATATGCGCAAAGAAAATGAAGCAACGATTGTTGGAAATTCAAGTTTGGGCTCAGATTGTCCGGATTTTAGCAAGCTGCACTGTGGTATATAATTTCTAGGCAAGGTATTTAATAACCATAAAATAGTGAAAAAATGCAAAAAAACAAATACATTTATGACCTAAAAATAGTGAAAAAATTACACTGAATTAAAAAAAAAAAATTACCAATAAATTTAACTTATTACTGATAATTGCTAAAAACAATTTAAGGGATGACAGTCTGTTATATATGAATTTACAATATGCAATACACTTATTTTGTTACTAAAGAAGTAAATTTATATTTGGGCACCCTTAGCGAAAAAGAAATTCTTTCTGAACTGGCATGCTCATCAAATTGCCCCTAGCAAATATGTGCCATTTAAAATAATAATTTAGGAATCGCGCACAATGTGCATTATCTTAACCTAACACCCAGTCCTGAACCCGGGGAGGGGATCTTTCACTACTGAAAAATCCCCGACCCGGCCGGGAATCGAACCCGGACCGCCGGAGTGGAAGGCAGGCGTGCTACCGACTCACCCGGCGGCGAACTGTGCCATTTAAAAAGAAGGATAGAAAATATATGTATTGTTACAAGACAAACTGCTATGGTGTTTACAATAAACCTGAATTAAAACTAACTATGAATACTTGGCGGAGATGCTCAAATTAAAAAAAAAAAAACGATTGTCCGTTGGCTGAAAGTAACGACTTGTACATGGAAAAGTTCCTCTCTATCTCCATTGAAAATTGCCAAAAAATGACCTTTCTCTTGAAAGTGACTAAAAATGCAAAATAAAGAAAAAATGCAAAAACAAATTGCCCTTACTTAATCAATTATTAAGTACTAGTATGGTACTTTATGAGATTGTGTGGGGGATGGGAAAATTTATGTCCGTCTGTCTGTCCCTCCTTGTGTCAGTACGCGCGATAACTCAAATACGCTTTATCGGATTTTCGTAAAGCCTGATATACACATTTATAACGTCCATGGGAAGAAGCCTATTGATATTGGACCAAATCGGTTGACCGGTACCGGAGTAGTTACTGATAAACTGATCGCGGTGGCCGAGATGGTAACGTTTTGGACTCACATTGTGAAGGTCCCTGGTTCAAATCCCGAAACCGGCCAATTTGACTTTTTTTTGTATTTATATGTGTGTGCGATTGTCAAGATATCACATCTGTATAGTTCAGCTGATGCTGGACGATTTTAATCTGATAAAAAAAAAAGATCTTTGTTCTTCCGTAAGCCCTGCTTAATGAATTAATCGGTAGCTCAACTTGGAAATAAATTTAAAAAGCTGATATTCTGCATAATTATCATAGGCCTAATTGCAATTATAACTGATTAAACAAAAGCATACTGGCAGTTTGTTACATCAGTTTACCTGTTTTTTTCATGATACACATTTATATAGGTATATTCTTAATAAGAAAACTTAATAACACTGTATCACTAGATGTGTTGCTGTCTATTTATTACGGATATGTCTACTCCCATCTTACGTATGGAACTATATTATGGGCAAACAATTCCCATTCCAACTGCATCTTTATTGCTCAAAAACAAGCCCTAAGAGCAATGTTCAATAAGCCTCCGAGAAGTCATTGTAAACCACTTTTCATTGCAGCAAGAATTATGTCACTACATATATTACAATGTTTACTATTTATTAAAAAAACACGAGAACAGCTTTCAATCTTACTCTGATGTTCACAATCACAACACTAGCATAAAAGTGATATAAACAAACCTTATTGTCAATATTCAAAAACCTTAAAAAGTTTCCGATGTGTTTCTATAAAATTATTTAATAAACTCCCCATTTCAATTAGATCTTTAAGTACATCCTGTACAACTATGTCCTGTTTTTACAGCATAGAGGAATTTTTAAATTATGAATTTCAATAATAGTTTCCATATTATGCAAAATTAATTATCTAACTCCATATATTAACAATGTTTGTTCATGTGTACTTATACTTTCTCTTCTGTCATGTGTATATATTTTTAGATTTTAAGTTTCAATTGACGACGCCTATACAATCATTACTTCTGTTATGTATTGTTTAATGGGAATATAGAGATTTGATTTGATTTGATACATAGGCTTATCCGTGCCATCTTTTAACCTTCGTGTAAATAAGATGCAAAATCATCAAATGCCTTGCCCTAATAATTTCCTATACATTTTCTTTTTCATTGCAGGCCGGCGGATATCCCTGAGATTCTGTGGTTCGAGGAGGAGAACGACTTGATCCGCAGTTGTGCTGTGCTGTCCTCGGCGCTAGGATTGCAGAAGAGCTTCAGCACGAGCGACATCAGTCAGCTGCCGTCTCCGGATGAGACTCCGCACCAGCCGCCCCCTCGCTGTGCCGTCTCCGAGCTGGCTCTGAGTTCTGTGCAGAGGTCTGGCTATCTCCTGGACCATCCCAGACTGGATCACGCCTCCAGATCCTGCTCCACGTGGGTGGCTGTGGGGGATGTGGCGTCCACCTCCCAGTTACCCTCACCTCACGGGGGCCACACCACCACAGCGCCCCCCATCAGCACGCCCCCTGCCTTCACCGCAGCTGACCTCATTAGATCCGTCAATAAAAAGGTACATATTGAGTTCCGACTACTAGGATTGTAAATTTAATAGTGCCAACGCATCTGTAAAATCAAAGTGAATAGTTGGCGAATCTCCGCGATATCACTCTTGCCTGAAAGAGGCTTGGACAAGTAGGGTAACCAGATTCTTTTAAGGGGTGACATACAGCTTTCGATTAAATTCATTGGTGAGAAATATGTGGTTTCATTATTTCTTTTCTTAGCAATGAATTGCTTTACAGTCTTGCAATCTGACATACTCTTTATTGATTATTTCTACAATTGCATACTATTTTCTGTAATTTAATAAAACTGTTACAGTTACGGGTAGTTATCGTTTCAGAATGGCTGCCACGTTTCATTCACTGAACAGCCGTTTCCCTGATAACTGCCACAAATATAGATATTTCTGAGTGATTATTTTTCTGTGTGTTTGTTAATACGAGTATCATGTGAACAACATAATCTAGGGTCTTGGAAACATATTGAGTATAAGTATTTTTTTAATATATATGATTTAACGAAAAAGAAAATTAAAAAAATTAAAAAAATACTTCCTATACTGAAGATATTTCAAAGATCCTAGATTATGTTGTTCACCTGATATTAACAAACATGCAGAAAAATAATCACTCAGAAATATTTATATTTGTGGAAGTTATCAGGGAAACGGCTGTTTAGTGCATGAAACGTGGAAGTCATTTTGAAACGATAATTACCCGTAACTGTAACAGTTTGATTAATTTTGAAAATAATATGCAATCTTAGAAATAGTCGATAAAGAGTATGTCAGATTGCAAAATTGTAGAGCAATTCATTACTGAGGAAAAAAATAATGAAATTCACATATTTCTCACCAATGAATTTCATCGAAAGCTGTATGTTCCCCCTTAATGAAAGTTAGGGCACTAGTGGTCTAAAATGTAGGACATTACACAAAGAATGTAGGACATTATAGAAAAAATGTTAGATGTAGAAAAATTAAATTAGAAAACAAAATTAGTAATCAGTAGGGGAAGGCATTCAATGACCATAAAATAGTGAAAAATGCAAAATAAAAAATGCATTTATGAACTAAAAGTAGTAAAAAAATGATACAACATTTAAAAAGTAACCAAAAAATCATCCGTTATTATTTGTAACTAGCTGAAAAGGCCCGGCGTCGCCCGGGCTTTGTATTTTTTAATTTGAAATTAACTTATGGAGGACTTTTGATTTTGAAACTCTAGGTCCATATCTCTATATATATAAAAGGCTTTGTCCTGACTGACTGACTGACTGACTGACAGGAATCAACGTAGAGCCTAAACTATAACAGGTAGAGACTTGGAATTTTGACAGTACCTTCGTTTCATAATGTAGGTGCTCACTAAGAAAGGATTTTGAAAAATTCTGATTTTAAATGCCAAAAATCAAATGTTTTTGAGAATACTTAATCCCTTCTTACACAGAATTATCGAATCCGAATCACATTTGACATTAAAACATATTGTTGCCAGTGGGTTTCAGATGGGTTTGGAATTAAATTAAATGGAAGTTTGACAATTACAGTTGGCTTTGTCTATTTTTGTCATACCTTGGAAATTAAACTTTCGCGATCGCTTGAATGTTGTAAGCCCTAATATGGTCAAACATTGTTTTATTTGGACGAAACTCACTATACAGGGGTTTTCTGGACCAAGGAACTCGAATCTGAGGTCGCTTTTACCAGGCGATGCTATCTAATCGTGGTATGAAGTCCACGTGATTTAGGTGTTAATAAATATAATGATTTAACTATTATCCTCTTAATTTTTAATTTTTGAAATAATTATCGCGGGCGAAGCCGCGGGCACATGCTAGTATAATATGTATGTAGAACTTGAAATGAAGAAAAAGATTTACCACACTCAAACTATTCCACAAGAAAACGCAAGATATAGATTTTTATGGCTCATAGAGGATGTCGAATGCTGCATTCCGTTGCTTCTACACGTCATACCTGGGAGGGGTCAAAATAAGAAGAAACATAATTTACATAAGATTGTATTGACTTGACGGAAAATTTTATTACTCATTCTCATGTTACCATACAACTGTTTCAGGGCTGAAATAAAAGAGAAATGCAGTATCACTTTCATACTTTTCTCCCCTAAAACCCGGGACATAATATACTGCGTGTTCCATCCCATGCTTAGGGCCTATGATAAACATCCCTATTTCTCAACTAATACAAAGCAGACAGCTATGGATAACGTATCAGCGAAAAAGGATTATTTACCCTTCTGATATAGCATACTCACACGCTTAAGTTGTCCCTGCAATACGACCTCTTATTCTACATCAAAATGTGAAGTGAGTAAATATTTCTTATGCCGAGGGTAGATAAAGTTATGTGACTTCATCACACTGTGCTGTATTTTCGTGGATTTCATTTTTCAGTAATTATTTTCGCCAATATGTTATATCGATCGAATCATAATTCGTTAAAGTCCAGTATTATATTAGTTGCAAGGCCCTATGTGGTCACAGTAAACAATACACTGTTGTCATGTGAACTGAACAGCATTTCATTTTTTTCAGTATAATATTCTCAGAAATTATATAATTTTCAAGGGAAGGTGTAGTTTGTTTGAATTTTTATGTTGACCGCGTTACTTCCCGGGCTTAACTGGGTATGTGTGCAGAATTTCGTGTAAATTGGCAAAGAAATGTAGATTTATATAGGGAACAAACATAAGTTACATACATACATACATACACTTACTTTCGATTTTATATAATAGATTAGTTTTCAAGAAGTAACCAGTTGAATTCAGAGAGAAATTTAACGAATGGCAGTGTGTTACATTTAAATTCACAATATAAAATATTTTTTTATTTTATTACTAACGAAATAAGTTAAGTAAATTAATAAGTTACTACTGGGACACCCTTTGCGAGAAAAATTACTTCTGAACTAGCATGCCCATCAAATTGTCCCTAGAAAATTCCTCATTCAACTTTTATACACAAATGAATGAAACAGTGAAAGTCCTTCGGCTATAGAGGTTATACTGAAAGAAAAGTGTTCCCTATACAGGCCATGAAGGCCCAGAGGATTCCAGGAGGTTGAGGCCACCAGATTTTAGTCATTCGGCACCTGTCAGCCTTACGCACCGGCCGCCTTTACCCCAAAGGATTGCTCGTATTAATTTCTGTTGGAGGCTGAGTAGACCCCAGGGCCATAGTGCCACCAGAAGGATTAGGCCAATTGAAAAACTCAAACGACCCCATCGGGGATCGAACCCGCGACCTTCCGGTTTGTAGCGCAGCGCCTCAATCACTACGCTACGGCGTACCCCAGAAAAAATTTTAATTTATGTAATGTTTAGTCATTTCTAATTATAGGAATTTAGTTATTGGCTTTTAATAAAATTGATTGGACCAAGGTTGGTATATGAGAGTGAAAACCATACTGCCATTCATGGCATAAAAACTATTAAACCTTCATTAATTACGACTTCTATTATTGATCAACTTTTGAAAACTTGGTTGTTTGATGCCAAGTTTTTTTTCTTTTGTACATAAAATAATTTTGTTAAATCACAAAATAATTATGTGACTTATCTTATCAATGCCATACTAACTTGGATGCCCTCTGGCCATAAGTCAATGCAGGTATTCTAAACAAACTTATAGTAAAAATGTGATAAATACGAGGGCCATTCAATAATTAAAGAGACAAACTGACCTGGAGAAAAAACCGTTTATTTGTACAAAACAAGACTTTTCCTACTTTTCGACACAATCCACATCAACGGATTACTAGTTTTTTTTATACCGGCTGCAAAGAACTCTTTGTCTTGGTGTCGGAGCCAATTTCCCACAAATTTCTTGACATCCTCGTTATCCTGGAACTTGTTCCCACGTAATGCCTCTTTCAGTGGACCAAGAATTCGAGTTTCAAGTGAGGAAGTTGCAACTTCAACAGGCCGGCCAGAACGGTGTTCGTCAGTCACTGATTCTCGACCACTTTTGAACTGTTCTACCCACTTGTAAAAATTTCCACGGTTCATACAACTTTCACCATACACTTTAGTCATTCTAGAGTATATATTAGCTAGTTTTTCACCTTCAGCAATCAAAAAACGAATCACAAAACGTTGTTCAACCAATGTGTAATTTTCAAGAAGACCCGACATCGTTAAACTTGAGGTTATAAACAGAGCAATGTTGATCCATCAGCTGATTAGAACTCATCCCAGTCTTGCCAACTTAAAATCCTAAATGTATCAAACTTTTATTACCAACCATCTTTTCCCCAGACCAATTTGTCTCTTTAATTATTGAATGACCCTCGTAATAAATATGTGAATCACAAATGAAAAAAGTATTCCAGTTTTATTATAAGAATTAGGCAGCTTACTATCGTATATTTGTGTAGACTGTGTGAATGGTATAAATAATTGTGAATTGTTGGTAGGCCCCCATATTGATTAGCGCCCTAGACTGTTGGTACGCCACTGATTGCTATATCAAACCACAACAAATAGGCTATTTCCCGAATTTCTAATGCATTTGATTGTTTGCATTCCTCAAAATGTAAGACATTCCTCAAAGTGTAGGACATTTCAGATTTTTAAAAATTACATTAACTCTCATATGTGACTTGAAGTAGGTGGAGTCGTAGTATAGTGACTTCTAAGTAGATTCCCAATAACTTCACTGAGACGTAATATGAATTCCACTTGACTATTTTTAGTCTTTTGTTTCCATACATGTTACCAGGTGAGATTAATTCTGAATATTTCAATGTCACACAGTTTCTTCTGGAATACCCTGTAACAAAGTAAACACTTCTATTATTAATCTGAGTCTTTCCATTTTCCGGTATGTAGGCCACGTTTTATACTGAACGATAATTGCTACTTGTGTATTGGCCTTAAATTTTGTGTATCCGTAAGGTTTTACAAAAAAAGAGTGCTTGCAGAATTCCCCTATAACGTTCATATACTAGGATATTACAGGTTTGTAGCTTGCAAAACGGGCAGTCCTAAGGTTGCTTCTGTAGGCATTCTAATTTTTCATAACCTTAATGTTACAACGTGATACTCAGGTTTAAAAATCAAGCGTCCATTCCTCTTGCATTTGTCCAACATCTATTGACATACGTACATGTTCAATATCTGGAAATAAACAACATTCTGTTATAAATCAAGATATATTGTTACATCAATCTTTGAATAGGTCTGTTATATGAAATAATAAAAAAAAAAGAACCTGTTGATTGTTTAGAAAAGAAATGTTTATTTTAAGAAGTTTGGTTACTATCCTAAGTTTACATCATACTTAAAAATTATTGAAATTTTTAACGTACAGGTACTTAAAAACACCAAAGAAATACTCAATCCTTAATATTTCTGTACATGGTAATTCATGATTCAAACTTATTTGGTATCATTGTTTTTTGTACCACATAAAGACCTTAACAGATTTAGAAATCTCTATTTTGTTCCACACATTAACTCAAAATCACACGAAAATTATCTTCTTTAGAAATAATTGAATTTTTATAATAAATTGGATCCTATATCCATTGACATTTCTGGTATGCCAGAAAACAGTTATTGCAAATTATAAAGTGAATTACAGGTTGAACGTGTAGTATTAATTAATGTAAATCAGTATATTGTAGGCCTAATACACTCTGATTTAAAAGTTTTTTAAAATTAATTTATAAGCGCTTTATGTTTCAATTTGTATGTTTGTTTGTCTTATTATAAGTGTATTACAAGTGAAAATTGCAATTGCTTGTAATGTTCATAGGTTAAAATGACTTAAAGTTAACTTACATTGCAGTGATTTTTGTGACCGGGTTACCACTGTTATTGTATAGGGACATTCATTAAGGGACCATTAAGGGCAATCACTCGTAGGAGAGAGATTCCATCTGTCGCTGTGAACTGAACTCTGGCTTAGATCAGTCGATAGATCATTGACACGGATAGCCAACGTCCTGGATTCAAATCCCAGTGTCGAGGGATTTTTCTCCTATAATATTGTCATGTAATGTTCATTAGAGACAATAATCTGTGGTTCACAAATACATATGAATATATCTATCAGATACCGGTTGCTAGGCGTTGTACCTATCATTATTGCGCGCTTTCATTGTTGTTTATTAATTCCCTAGAAACGAGATGGACTCTGTATTAGTCATTTGTACCTTTGTGGGGAACCTTACTATAATACGTTTATTACATGTGGGCAGTGGCGTAGGAAGGGGGGTGCGGGGGGGGGGCCGCCCCGGGTGCCATCACCCGGGGTGTGACAAAATAAAAATGTGTCTTTGTAAGTTGTAAAAATCGCTCAAGGGAATTTAAAGAAAATAATAATATTATTTAAAACAATTTAATAAGCTTAAGAACTTTCTACAAGTCAACTTGCGTATTGAAACTTCTTTTAGTTTTAAATTCAGTCAACAAAGGTAATAAAACGCGGCTGACCTGGCCGCTGTGTTGATACGAACAATAATATTATGGTTAGGGGAGGGGTGTTTATTTCTGTCGATGCTTGTCTCTGCAGTTTTATTAATTTAAATGAGACTTCAACAATCGGTGATATTTTATATCACTCAAGCCGCAACCAATTCTACCGCTGCGGCAGTCATGACTTTGACGAAAATAAACTTGGAATGTGAGTTGACTCCGAAATCTCCTTCAATCTAGATTTTGAACTGGGATGAACGCATATTTAAGAATAGATTATTAATAATTCAGTTCCGTAAAATAGTCACATTACTTGTTTATGAAATTTCTTAGGATTAACCTATAAAAAATTGATGTATAATTCACATAACTTCTTCTGCCCAAATAAAAGTTAGCCTCCCCATAAATATAAGAGAAAGTTGTCGCCAATCTTCGTGTCAAATCCCTAAATACAAAATTTTGTTTTCTTACGATTTTCCGTTGCAAGATGCCGTATTGCAAAGAGCGCGTATTCAGAGTGGGTGGCTTATAACTAGGGGGTGGATTTCTATGACATGTCATATTTTTCCCATTTGCATTATTTCAGGTTTCCGACTATTTTAAACCCGATTCCAAGCATCCTGGTGAAAATGGAATGGCTTTTATTGCGCATATAACTGCATATTTAGGAAATTTTCAACTATTGTAGCATATTTAGTATGAATATGCATATTTTTGTCATATTTTTGGCATATTTGTGTGCATATTAAAGAAATTTTGAAGTTTCATATCATATTTTGTAAATGTTGCATTCGAATGATAATTTTTGAGAATTTACAGATATTTTAAATAATTAACACCATATTTTAATAAGATGTACTGTAATGAAACTTTTAAAAAATGATGCCATGTGTAAGTGGTAAAGTCATATTTTAAATTTTATTGGTCATATTTTAATGTTTTAGGTCATAAATGCATGCATATATCCTATTTTTAGGTCATACAAATCCGCCCCCTACTTATAACTACCCTTCAGAGAATTATTTCAAAAAAAGTGTTTCAAATAAATGTTTTAGCTCTTAGTATAACCAACCCACGTGCAAAATTTAAAGAAAATCGTTCGAGCCGTTTTCGAGAAAACTTTCTTTATGTAAAAATAAGGAAAACGTGTCTCCAATCTTCGGTTCACATCTTGAAAGGTATCTGACATAAATACAAAATTTTGTCCTTTTATAAAAATTCATCTTTCAAAATTCGGGATTTGGCTTGGAAAACAAGATATAAAAATATTAAAAAATCACTCAAAAATAAAAATTTGTACAATTTCGGGAATGTATTTTGGCCTAGATGTTCGCTTTATTAACGGTAACACCCACAGTTTGTCGCTCACGATAACAATGTATATCTGTCTGTCTATAACGCACTTTAGATTATTAATAATAATAATAATAATAATAATAATAATAATAATAGAATTTGCTGTCGTTTAACAGTACAATATACAATGTACAGCATAATGTACTTGATATGTATGTCTTTCCTTAATCCTAACAAAATTGACTGAATTAGGTTAACTATTGTCTTATATGCACCATTGGTAGCACTGGTTACAACACGGTAACTCGAAGAGCTTTATGGATGGTTGGTTCATGATATATCATGATTTCGGAGCTTAATTTTGTTTTTATATAACAAAGTAATTATTACTAATTTTGCATAATCCGTTGAGTTTACGAGTTACATTAGATAAATTCGTTGCAGCTGCATCTATCGATAAACTCATAAACTTTCGTGGGATTACCTTTGACTATCCAAAAAATAACACTTGGAACTGTTCCAACTTTTAATAATTTAAATGGGGGGGACAAGAAATTTTCCGCACCTGGTACCACCTAAGCTTGCTACGCCACTGCATGTGGGTTAGCAATAACATAATGATATCCAATAATGTACAGATTTTCATTATAACACTGTTCTGGTCTCATTATCATCGCCACATTGGTTTGTATTTTTATTGTATAAATGACTATATAACTTCTGTCTGCTGAATATGTTCAATCAGTGTTTGTGTATAACATCTATCCTGAGTCTCTCTCACATTCCAATCTGTTTGTACGTTTTTACTAACTTTGACAGTTTGTATTTCTTGTTAAGGTGTCCTTGTCATGTGGGTGTACATTTTTAATGCATAAATGACTTAATTTCCTTTGTCGGTTGTAGTTGCTTAATCATATTTTTGCTGACGACACCTATTCGGAGGCTTTCACGTTCCAACATAACCATTGTTTACAGATGTTTTCTCCTATTTTACAGCCAGTTTGCTTGAATTGACAATGCTTTTGGAATTGTCTTTGTCATATTGAGCCTCTGGACAAAATGTCTTGGCTCTTTCACGTCCAAGTATTACCTTAGTTTCCGGAGGGGGGTTGATAGGCGATGGGCTTACCATCAGTCCCTCTACCCTCTCTAGGAAAATAAGCGTAACAAAAAATTCACATAGGTAAACAGAAACATCCACTTGGAGGCCCTTCGCCTCAACATGGGGGCATAGGATGAGAGAGAGAGAGAGAGAGAGAGAGAGAGAGAGGGAGACAGAGAGAGAGAGACAGAGACAGAGATTTTCTTCATCGTGTACTTTCATTCAGCCCTCTTTAGGTCTTCATTATATAGTTTATATAAATTGCAACGTTCTTGATGCAATTGGATAGGTTCGAATCACGAACATCAGGTTTTTAGGAAAGAACTGTAATAAGTTATTTTGAAATTCACACAGTTCCGTATGAACTTCAGGACCTTTTTATTAAACTTTTCTGTCACAAGGCAGAAATCTGGAATGCGAGTGTGGTTCCAAATTATAACTCAATTTAAACCATGAATTCGACATTGTAGTCCAGATATTCTCCACCTTTTACTTTAATTAAAAAATTCAATACAAGCTGTTATTTCATTCCCATCTTCATAAATTCAAATTTCCAACAACCTTTCAAATAAAGACATTCTATGCACATATCGGGCTTTCGAATACCCGGGTTTGAATCCCTTTACTCCGGAACTGAAAGCAAGTTTAGTGTTTCAGTCGTTGCGCGCGCTAAGATGCTTATGAAAACGTTGAAATCAAATAAACGTTCATTTCAATTTCACACTTTCCACTTTTCTTCTGACAGCTGATATTAAAATGTTACTTCTAGGTCTCGATACCACACCAGCGTTTTAATGAAAATCTGGGGTTTAGTTTCTCCCTTTGCTGGATTTCCACACGCGATGTTCGGTGTTATTATGCGGGCTCTGGCTTGCAGACCAACACTCTAATTGGCTGCCAACGACGTTGCATGTCATTGGTCCGTTCCATACGGTGCTGCCAACAATTTTAAGCGCGCGCTTTTAAATTCCCGCGCAGACTGGATTCCCGGGTTTTCTAATTATCCTATACTGAAGAAGGGAAATAAAAAAGTTAGGTTAGGTTAGGCATGTTACCTCAAGTTTAAAGAGAGTTTGGGGGCCAGTGGTGTTCTAAACAGTGATAGCGACTGACCATCACAGACCCTTATCATGTTGACAGCCCTGATTCCAGCACCACGTGATCCATCGGCTTCTTCCCAGCATGCACCCGCGCTGTCTCGAGCAGCCGATTCTGGTATGTGCACTTTCTTTCCGAGTGCCATTTTTAGTTAGTTTTTTGTGAACTTTTTACCGATTTTACCTATATTTAAAATTTTCTTAGAAACAAAATGTGCCTACATATGGATTCTAAAACTTTTAGAGAATAATATTACATGAAATTTGGTCATTTTTCGTGTATAAAAAATATTCACCAATCCAGCAAAGTGGGAAACTATCCCCAAAATCTATACTTAACGGATTCCATTAAGATACGTTATGTCACATATAATAAGCGTGTTATAGTATGGTCGAACAAAAAGTATAAAAAAGAACTTTTTTGAACCCTTATCACCAATCATCATTAAACTTGTGGCTTCTATATTTTCAGACAGTATTTATTTTGTACAGTCAAGAACCAGAACAAATGGAACAGAGAGCGGTTGTAGCCTCCAATTGGACATCTCTGTCTCAGCTTATAGAGAGATTAATATAAAGTTACTTTAATACGTGACCTGGGTTAAAATAATGAAATCAGTAGGCACCACCTTATTCCTGAAACTGTCTAATTTTCTTGACAAAATATCAGTGCTGGGCATTTCTTGAGAAATGAATGCAACATAGGCCTACTTCAAATATGCCTATATAGTCTAGTGCTAATTTAACTAAAAACCAATACCCTGTCAGTATAATAGGTTGTTCTTCCATCTATCTTTACCTGAGTTTCACCTCTCCCTTTTAGGGACATTTAAGCGACCCAAGCCGCCCGGGCCTTACAGGAGAGGGATTATCTTTGGATCACATATATACCTTTTTGACAAGACAAGGACATGGAGGGCCTCCCCGGATGAGTGATCAGCCTAATGCCGGGGCCACCTTCGAGACAACACGAACACATAGGACGAGACACACCAGTCACACACACCCACACATACTCATTCCACACAAGGCGAGAATGGGATGAAGATGATAATGACGGCCAGATGAAATCCGGGAACCACAAGTGCCTAAAGTTACCCGATATTTGTCTCACAGGCGAGGAAAAACCCCGGAAGAAAACCCCACCTAGTTATCTTCTCCCGACCAGGATTTGAACCCAGGTCCGCTGCGTGAGAGGAGCGAATGTAAAAGTTAAAAAATAAGCCTGTTATTAGTATAGGTTTGAAGTAGAGAAAATTATTTACAATTTAAAAGTTATACTCATGAAACTAAACTACACTATAAATAATAACTTCAATGATGCCAAGATAATAAAATACGTCAAATAGATAAATTTAAGAAACTAGGCCTATTATTGATATAAGTTTCACAAATTAAAATTTAAGATTAAAAAAAACTATATAGCCTACACTGAGTAAAACGTCACTGTAAATCGAGTCTCTAGGCCTATTAAATTTTTAATAACTTGTATCCACTGTCTTAAACAATATGGAAATGAGTCACTTCACTCTTGTCATGAAATTCATTAATTCTGGGTTATAGTGTCTAGACGTATATTATGATCATTACTTCTTTTTCACAGCTAAAATTAATTTACGGTTCCATAATATTTACACACAGTTTCGTGATATGAAGCAATAACCCCATCTAATAAAAGCTCGTATTATAAAGCTTCCAAGAAATCTCGTCGAGCATTCGCTGTTTCCGCTATAAAATATAGTTGTGAACATTTTGTTAAACTTTACGACAACACGTGCATGTTAAGTTAATTTCGAATTGATTAGCTTATCTCGGTTGTCAAACTGTTTATGAAATACAAAGCACCTAGACGAATGATAATGCACATTAATTTTATTATAGATGATATTTATTAAGTACCAGAGTGGTACTTTATGAGATTATATGGGAGACGGGAAAATGTCTGTCGTATGTCTGTAAGCGCGATAACTCAAATATTCTTTATCGGATTTTCATGAAACTTGGTATACACATTTATAACGTCCATGGAAAGAAGCCTATTGATTTTGGACCAACTCGGTTGACCAGTACCGGAGTAATGCCCAATGTAGTGCCTATTTTATGATAGTGTATTAGACAGAATTTATCGAATGCAAATCAGTTCTCATGACAACATATTGTCTTACAGTGTTCATATACAGCTTTGGAAGTTGCAATACAGGTAGCTTTGACAAATAACACTACTCACGCATTCCTTCACATAAGCTTATCAAACTAGACCTTTGTTCTTCCATAAGCCCTGCTTAATGAATTGAACTGGAGCTTAACTCTGAAATCGATAACAAAAATAATTTATTTTCTGTATAGGCCTATCATAATTATTACAATTACCACTGATTAAACAAAATCATTCTGGCACTTTGTTATATCAATTTATCTGATTTTAGATAGCGTCGCCTGGTAAAAGCGACCTCAGATTCGAGGTCCTTGGCCCCGAAAACCCCTGTATAGTGAGTTTCGTCCAAATCGAACAACGTTTGACCATATTTAGGCCTATATTGATTATCCCTCATATAATAATGATATCGCATGGTCCACAGTACCTGAACATAACGTATTTTAATGAATTATATCGATACCTGGGATCACAACAACATTTTCTCAAGCGTGGAAATTATCCTATACGGAATTTTGTATCCTATCGCCTGTACACAGCAAGCCGGGTAGGGGTTCAAATAAGAAGAAACATAAATTCCGGTAACATAAAATTGTATTGTCTTTGCGGAATATTTTATTTCTCACTCTCATGTTACCATAAAACCGTTTTGGGGGTGAAATTAAACAGAAATGTAATATCCCTTTCATACTTCTCTCTCCAAAAACCTGCGATATACTAATATATATATATATATATATATATATATATATTACCATACCTCGTATTCTTTTCTCTATGTCCAGGGTAAAGAAAGTTATGTGACTGCATTATTTTCGTGGATATTGATAGTTCTCTAATTTGTCAAATTCTAGTTTCATTTTTTTTTCCAAACCCATCTGAGACCCACTGGCAACAATATGTTTTAATGTTAAATGTGATTTGGATTGGATAATTCTGTGTAAAAAGGGATTAAGTATTCTCAAAAAATTTGATTTTTGGCATTTAAAATCGAAATTTTTCAAAATTCTTTCTTAGTGAGCACCTACATTATGAAACGAAGGCACTGCCAAAATTCCAAGTCTCTATCTGTTATAGTTTAGGCTGTACGTTGATTCTCTGTCAGTCAGTCATTCAGTCAGGACAAAGCCTCTTTTATATAGAGATAATAGTTAAAAACCAGTACATGTGAAACTAAAGTAAAAGTTTCCATATGCAGGCCGTGGAGGCCCTAGGGGTTCTAGGAGGTTGGGGATCCAAATTTTATACATCGACACATGAACGTAAGATTTTCAGCCTTAGGCATCGGCCGCCTTTACTCCCAGGACTGCTCCTTGCACTCATTTCTATTAGAGGCTGAGTCGACTCCAGAGCCATAGGCTTAGGCCAATATTGAAAAATCCCAGTGACCTCATCGGGGATTTTACCCGCGACCTTCCGGTTTGTAGCGCAGTGCCTCTACCACTACACTACGGCGTATCTCACCACATGCACTAAAATAATGTTCATTAAAGATCAATAATGCCTACTTTTGTAAATGAACGTAAGTGTCAAAATTTAAAACAAAGTATGTAAAATTTAAACTGTAAAAAAGAAAACTATTGAATATTATTCAAACTATTGTTTGTAATATTAACAAACTATTGAATACTTCTTGCATATTCACATTTGCTGCATAGGCTGTTCTGACTATTTCTTCGAAATAATTGTCATTTAATGGAAATTCTGACACAGTGTATTAACGACAATATTTTACAGTTTATTTTAAATAACATCCATGTAAAATTAAGGGGAGATGGTAGGCCTAGTTACCAGTGTAAAAAAAAATCATTTTTTTCTTAGACTCATGCAACAGAGCACATAGATTTCTGAACATTTTGATATATAGTTCCTATATGTTGCGTTATTATTAAGCCAAGCAGAGCGACCTGGATGGATAAAATACCATAAGGTTAGAACATGCATGCCATTTTCTTTTCGCTCTCCTGTAAAATTACATTTTTTGTACTTCAGGTACCATTTTCTGAAAATCTATTCATGCTAAAATAATGAAACTTTCAGGAATTCATTATAGATGGATGACAGATCTCCCTTAGCAGAATTATCGGAAAAGTCTTGACTATACAGAATTTTCAACCATTTTTATTTAAAAAAAAAAGTATTTTTTTTAGTCGTGAAGTTTTCATGCAGTTTTCATGCAGTCATATTGTACGCATTAGACTGATTGTGCTAGGGTAAATAGTAGAACTTATTGCTAGTAAGTTCCCAAAGTTTCACTAAAATCTAAGCTACAGAATTTGAATAAAGTGTACCTATGTCAAGGGAAGTAACTGTAAAACTAAATTATCACCTATGTGTTAAAAAATTCTTTCCTACCAAACAGTGAGTTCTAGAACAATCATTCTCTGCTTATTTTAAACTACAGAGTGCACTTCCAAAGCATAAAAAAATTCAACTAAATCTGACTGTTAACACTTATTTATGGCTTCTTGAACATACGCTATATTTTTTATCGTTTTGCTAGCGATAACTACCATCTCCCCTTAAGTCAATGCCACGACAGTTGTTAATTTACATTGTCTAGAAATCAGATAAGCACGTTTAATGAACGTTTCTCCAATCAAGTTGTCGGTTAGATTTGGAGATCGATATGCAATCCGACGTTTCGTAAGCTCATGCTACCTACATCCTCAACGATATTTCAGTATGCAGACAGCGTGAGCCTTTGAAACCTCAAACCTGGCTGACAATACGAGAAACATTTGTACATACACGCCAGGAAAATCTCAAATGTTATAAGTGCTTGATGGACAGTTTGGAGAAAGGAAGAATAGGAGCATGAAAATATAACTTAATTTAAAATAATCTAGAATTGGATATACTGTGTGAAGTGTTGGGTTATCTACGTCTAGGACATAACTAAACGAGACCAAAATAATAATAGGTCGGCTGCGATGGTGTAGAGGTAGCGTGCCCGCCTCTAGATCCGAAGGTCTCGCGGGATCAAACCTGGCCGCAGTCGATGGGTTTTTCAGGACGTAAAAATCCTGGGCACGGAGTCCTCCGGGAGGGACTTTAAGCTGGGGGGGCGTGTCGTAGATTTACGGCACGTACAAGAACTCCGAGCCTAAATTAGAGCCTCTGGACAAAATTTCTTGGCCCTTTCACGTCCAAGTAATACCTCAATTTCCAGAGTGGGGGTTGAGAGGCGATGGGCTTACCACCTGTCCCTCTGGCCTCTCAAGGAAAATAAGCGTAACAAAATTCACATCGGTAAACAGAAACCTCCACTTGGAGGCCCTTCGCCCCAACATGAGGGCATAGGATTTGAGAGAGAGATAGAATAATGAAGTTCGTTATAGCTAGTAGCTACAATACAACGCCTTGCTGCATGCACCGTGCAGAGACAGACTGTTGGAGAAGTTATCGATGCTTCAGGAGATAACAGGAAAGAAACTGCTCTTCATAAAGTTATCTTTACGTCTGCTATGAGAATAATTGATTGGCTTGGTTTATGAAAATTTATTTCTATCTCCGTCTGTAGAACTGCAGGGCCTAAGCCATTTACCATCGGTATGATATGAATCTACGAGGATTGGAAGTTTAATAGTGGCAATACATCTATAAAATCAAGGTGAATTACAGGAAATTCAAATCGCTTTTGTTGGATGTTGGTTGGATATCCAGCATACTTCAGAGCAAATAGGAGCATACTATCACTACGAGTGCCAAAAGAAATTGAACTGGCTCTATCGATCGGTCTAAAATGAATTTTGGATCTGACTGAAAACCAATGATTAAAAATAATTCAATACCTTAAAATTATTCTGAGTAACGGACTGTGTGTGAAAATTGAGCTTCTACATAACCAAGATCGAAAATACGAATTCTGCATCACCGGGTTCCAATTCTAGTACTTGAACTGTATGTGGAATCTATAAATGGAACAAAGTCAAAAGTCGTTAGAGAATTTTACATATTTTACGTTTATTTAATTAATTATGCATTTTTACACGTCACGAAGACAACTTTCTTTGCTCGAGAAGTATCAGCCCTGCTTGTGGGGTTGTAACAGATTCTCTCCTTTTCCCTAGAAACGTTGATGTGAATCATGGCCAGGGGAGGTTAATAATACTAGCTAAGAAAATAAATGGTGCAAAATATGTTGCACAAACTTTCTCACATATACATGTTAAACGCTACCACAGAAAAAAGTAAATTATAGAGACAATTCAATTTTACTTATTACATTTTCATAAAACTAACAAGTATCTAGAACGGAAAGCATCAGAGCCGATCTTTGTGTTCAATGCTTTTACCGTGAAGTAATAATAATAATAATAATAATAATAATAATAATAATAATAATAATAATAATAATAATAATAATAATAATAATTACTTACTTACTCAATGGCAATAGAAAATTCCTAAGCAAGCTAAAGGAATATTATCTATTTTATGGAACCCGAAGGTTCATTGCCGCGCTTACCTGAGTCCGCCATTCAACCCTATTCTGTGCTAACTCCATCCAATCATCCCCCACAAATCCTACTTCCCATAAATCCGTTCTAAGATTGTCCTCCCACCTACGTCTAGGTCTTCCACGTGGTCTTCCTTCGGGTCTATTTGAAATCTCGACTTGGTAAGCATTCCTACTTTTGTCTTCACCTAGCTATTTCAGATTAAACCTCTGTACATCGAAATTTTGCCTAGTTCCTTTGTTTAATGAAAGTCTCTCTCGGACAACCGTAACTACCAGATAGTGATCCGAATCGCAGTCAGCACCCCTAAAAGTTCGAACGTCGATTATACTAGACTGCCTCCTTGCATCTATTAGCACATGGTCCATTTGGTTATGAGTCTCTCTATCTGGCGAGGTCCATGTGTATTTATGAATATCACGATGTGGGAATTTTGTACTCTTTACGATTAGATTTTTAGCGGTGGCAAAATTAACTAGTCTAACCCCATTGTCGTTGCTCTGCCAGTGGAGACTTTCGTTCCCAATCGTAGGCTTGAAAATATCCTCCCTTCCTACTTTCGCATTGAAATCTCCTAGTACAATTTTCATGTGGTATGCGGGATCAAGTGTTCAAATGTTCATTCTATTTCCTCATAAAAACTGTCCTTGTCAACATCTTGTTTATTTTCTGTTGGTGCAAGGACAATAATAATAATAATAATAATAATAATAGTAATAATAGCAATAATAATAATAACAATAACAACAATAATAATAATCAATGGCAGAAGATGGATATTTTGAGTGGGTGTCAATATATTTTTTCTAAGTAAATCATGCTTTGACAAAATTTATTACCTACTCATAAAATAAACCAAGTCCTACACCTTGCCTTTGCGAATGAGGAAACCATGAAAAACCCAAGTCAATTTTTGCGGCCACGAGGTTTGATTTGAACCCAGGACCTCTTCCCTATTTCTCTATTTACCATCTCGTTGTAATTGGTTTTGGTGTGTTCATTACGACTGAGCTAAATTGACTGATTTCACAACAATAATTAGATTTCTATTTTCTTGTTACTATGGGCAACAAAATGTCATTAATATTTTAATTGACATGTTTGTTCTGAAATTCGCATTTAAGCCGTACTTATTCGTTTTTATCTTAATATCTATTAATTGTATAAAGAAATGTGTTAAACAAAAAATGTTCATTTTAATTTCCTCTACAACTTTACTGTGATTGGTTTTCATGTATTGGTGATTGGTTGTAATGGAGATTATCTATAAAATTGAAAATGGATACGAGTTAAAGTACCCTCTAAGTCATTTTTGCAGAAAAACGGATATAGACATTTTATTAGTCATAGATAAGAGTTTGCAATTTTAAATTTAAATTTTTCAAAAACCAAAATTTGTCAGAAAATTTTCATAAAAGTCCTGTTTGCGCAAGCTACATGTTTTGCTAGCTTTTTTTATTCATGTCTAGCTAGTCTTTCTGTTCAAACGTTCCGCTATATCAGTTCGCGCCCTGAGTCAGCAGGATGTGGCGGAGTGATACATTCTCAGCGCCTTTTCTCTTGCAAGTCATACGGCAGGTGCATAGTTTAGTGACTCTCGTGAAGAGACGCGGCGTCACTCCAAGTTTAGTCAGATTCCAGCATTCACATGAACCAGTTGTGTGAATCGCTACTCATATTGGCGCCATTTAACGACAATAGCAGCAGTGGTTTTTGCTCTTAAATCGCGAATTAGTACACTATTGTCGTGGTTACTTAATTATTCCAGAATAATTACAGTTTTCACAGCTAGTTATTAATATTACGGTGCGTTGTGCAACAGTGATCACAGCGAAGTAATATTACAGTGCAACTAAGTTCTATTAATATTTCAGTGTTAAATCATCCTACAACGGAATACAGCAATTATTCCAAGTGTTTTGATATAAGAATCAGCTCTGATGTAAATACAGCACATTTACGTCCACGTGGTCGCAAGTTCGCGCCAATTTCACATATTGTTTATATCAGTGCATATGTTATTGTATTTTATTTCGTTCAGTTCTCTTATTGCCTATTTTCATCTAATCCAATTATATTACGTGTGAAGTAAAGAGTTCCATAGTTTATTACATGTATAAGGTTTTACTCCAACATTACATCCGTGGATTCCTGTTCCTAGTGACCTGCGTTTTCAGTCCTACTTGCTCCCCTTTGTTATTACTGTTTAGTCAGTAATTGGTCCTCCGCTACCAGAGATTCTATTTAACATCCCCACCCTATATCAATGTTCCTCTCTATCCGGTTATATGCCGCCCAGACATATTGCTCCTCTCGTTCCGGAGAAAAGAAAGTTCTTACAAGTCCCCTTAATATTCCAGTTATAAAACTCAAATTCTGGGCTGTTCGATAACATTCCGAAAAAGTCCTTAATTCAAAAAATGAAGTAGCCTAAATACAATGAAGCGTTTTTCCCGCAGTGCTTGTCCACAGACAGCGGACCTACAGACTGACAGCAGACAGACAGGCGGACAGACGTCATTTCAAAAACATTATTTCGGTTTCCAGTCATCGTGAAAAATGTATTTCCGGTGTTATCTCGATTTCAATTTTTTTTCACGATCACAATAGACTACCCTTTCTCTATACTACGTATATGCGAGAAACTAAAAGTGCTCTAGTGAAGTAATTAATTGTTGTTTTGGGTTTAGGTTCGTCAGAACTACATCAGAAGGCGTCTACTCACCACGTATAAAGCCTTGGAGCGCCTGTCCCAGAGCGAGTTTAATCTGGACAGACTGGAAGTGACTGCAGCCACGGCGGCCGCGACGGTCAACAACGCCAACAACATGTCAGGCGGCGTCACGACGAATGCCAGTGGTAACACGAGCTCTTCCACGCATCTCACGGTCCCCGGTTCAGCTCCCAGCTCTAGCAATCAAGTGTCCACATCCGCCACGAGCGCAGCAGTGCTCCGAGTTGTGAAGCAAAGAGCTAACAAGAACCTCCCATTGACAATCAGAGACGTTGAAAGAGAAAGAGGCAAACCTCTTTCTAAATACGAACGTAATATGATGATTTTCAACTGGCTCCATACTTTGGACGACTCGTCTTTCGAAGGGCTTCAGTGACTCTACAGTTCTGTGCTGTATAAATGCCAAGTTTCCCCGTGTTTCCAACAGGCCAAAGCAAGATGTCACATGCTTCTTAATAATGTGATTCATATTGAAATCAGATTGGAGTGGCAATGAGAAAATAGCTTTATTTAGATTTGTAATCTATCTAACTCCGTGACGGTACACCTCCATCTATCTACTTCATCAGTAGATGGAAAGTTTGAGGGTCTGCCTGGCGATGCATACGAATCTTAGCGATGGCCTCCTTGACGGGAATCTCTACTTATTTCGTGAGTACCGGTAGCTCCTCTGTTGTACTCACGAGGCTGAGGGCACACCGTTCCTAAATTCCCTACCTCAGACAGATTCTAGGGGATACAGGGCCTGTAACAATGCTACGATATTTTATTACCGAATGCATTTATAGAGGGTCGTCCAGAAAGTAAAGAACGGTTTGGCATAACTAAATAATAACGAAATGTATCAACACAAAACTATTTACAAAGATATAGAAGAGTTAACATCGGCATTGAAAAACTGTCACCACATTACAATAAAAGCCTTGACAGCAATGGCGATTACGTTGAGAAATAGAGTAAGGTACTGTATCTTTGTAAATAAAGTGTTGTGTTCGTATCTTTCGTTATTATTTAGTTATGCCAAATCGTTCTTTACTTTCTGGAAGACCCTCGTAAAAAGGATCCTTCGTTCGTATTCAGCCATTGTAATTATTTTCACCATATTTAGTAGTTCAATAATTATTATTTATAGCAGAGCATATACTTTAACTAAGATAGGTTATGCTTTATGCCAATGGGAGTAGCCTAACTGTATCAAGAAGATAACGCCTCAAATAATCTGAAATAAAATAATTTTTGCTATAGTTATATGACTAAGAAGAATACGCCTTCATTGAGGCTGCAATTCATAGTTTATCGTAGGTAATGTACCATCTTAGACTAAAAGATTGGAGCACCGGTATCGTCTTAAGAAGTCTTAGAAAGGAGGCAACGACGCGGATTATCGAACCGGTTCACAAGCGAATCACTATATTGCTATTTTAATTAGCTACCGGTACTTTGTTGTTCTGACGGTTGTTTTTGGAGTAGTTGGGAAGGCAATGCTGTTGCCACTTCTTGCAGCTTGTGACACATGGTAAGTATGTATTTCCCAACTAGCTTTCGAAATATCTCCACCTGTACGTATATAATCAAGACTGCAAGTCAAAAAACGGCCTCTCGTGCTATCCACCCCAAGAGCAGAACGAATTTATTGTAAAAGGAGGCGGGGATGTGAAAAGATGATTGGCTATTATTTTCGAAATAGAGATAAGAACTTACATCTTTTGTAATACAATAATATAGTCAATTCGCAACGACCAGATAAAAGTAATTTTATAATTACTTATGCTAACGTTTATGAATTCTGGCCTAAGACATGTTTGAATTCAAGCTTGTGTTTTATGGTACAGCCATTTATTTGGTAAGACTTACAAATTTCAATTATTTCGTATTCTAGTCTTATTAAAACTATATTTGAATATAAGTATTAAGTTAGAGTTTGATTTTTAAGGGACGAGCCATAGTTCAAAGCTTGATATAATATTTATAAAAAAACAAAGTACAGAAGATGGGCCTAATAATCTTCACTACTTTAATATGCTTTAAGGGAGGTAATGGGTAAAAGACTGATCATTTGGATAAAATAATTTTTTGTGTTCGAACACAATGACCAAGTTTACAACGTTGTACGATGAGGAATGGCATAAATATAGATGGATCTGCTGTTTAGATAACACTGCAGGCAAATTTTTAAAGCCATTTTCATGTACTCATAGTTGCAGGATATTTTTGAAATGTTCAAATTGGATGGGCTTCCACAATTTTGATACCAAGTATGTGAAATTTTGCACAATGCCTTAAAATGTGGTTCTCAAAACTAAGCATCTATTTTGAATAAAGAAATAATTTACAATGTTAAAAATTTAAACTAATGTTCACTATATAAAAATTATAGTTTCAAATGACATAAACCGGAATTTGTTTTATGATAATTTATTTGGTTTTAAGTTCCTAATATATAAGAGGTAAGTTACTTTAAAAAATAGGCTAATTCAAGCATATTGTAGAAGAAGATTCATTTTGAAAATATAGTCCTATGTTTTGTTTAAAAAGTCCAATTACTAAAAACTATTAAATTTAATGAAATTTATACATGCTCATAGGATCTTGCCTCTAACTTAAAAAATTGTGAAAAATAGAAATTCCACCCATCTTGCCTCTGTATCCGCACTGAGGTGACTTTAAGGCCTTAATTTGAAACTAATAATTGCATACTTTAAGAGTCTATTTGCTAAAGCTTATATAAAGAAATAAAACTCTCAATAATATTAATTTATTTACAAACATGTTAAAGCATTTTGTAAAGTAAATCCCCTAAAATATACGGCTTAATATTACGATTAACTTAGAAATAATTTTGTTTCCGCGAATTTTATTAAAATAAAACAAAACAATACGCCTTGGCAGTACATCCCAAGATAAGACAGGGTCTACCGTCCGAGCGCTGTGGCAACTCCCTCTTTTCAATTTCATTGGTGGATGATAGGACTGGGGGGAAGAATTTCAACTCCCAGGGCCGTTACTGAAGTTTTCTTGACCAGAATCTCTCCTTCTTTATTAAATAGCTCTTTAGAGTTGTCCTCACCAGTTTGAGTTCAGCCTACTCTGTTTGAAATCTTGCCATCTAGTTCCGTAACCACTGGGCCACGGAGGCGGTCCATGAATTTCTTGATGACTAATGTACATCAATTTGGGTTTCATAATTAATTGATGTGTTTTTGAAACAGAAGCAGTGTGACATCTTGAATTGAATAGTAGGGATCTAAGTAGGCGGAAGTGCTTTGCTGAGTAGGCCTATTTTCTATCAACATGCAAATAAAACCAGTCATTTGAAAAATTGATATAGGAAATAGATGGTACCCTCACAGTAGAATCCTAAAAAACTATTTTATGTAGTCTGTAATCAATAACTTTAAGGCGACACTCAATTGAAAAATGGAGTAACATTTTTATTTTCGAAATTATTTCCACCTGATATTGTGCCCATAAGATTTGCCTCATCAGGTAACAAAGAGGTTTCATTCTATTCAAAGTGCAAGATAGTAAAAAAAGAGCATTTATTAAGTGAATTACAATTGAAGATGGGTGCGTTTCCGTTTCTGACTGAGTTTTTTCCCGCCCCGGAGGGCTCAAGAAAAACTGTCAAGATAAACTAGCTTGTGATAAATAATCGCCGATCTTGATTAATTTTTAAAGGTCATGCAGGGTATGCCTAATTATGTTTGTAAAAGTGCATTTCTTTTCTACACCTTCAGTTATTTAAAATTATTTACGATTTTTATTTGAGATTTTTCTTTATAGGTTTCACCGCCTTCTATACAGGACTTATATACCAATGCATGTAGCGGAGGGAGAACTTCCTATATCACATATGTTATATGGGACTCAGCTTAACAACTCTGGAATGTGGGGAAAGTAGTGAAATGTGTTGGTGGTTGGGGGAAGCCCAGCGGTGCTACTAGGGTTAATGCATTCTTCGCTTATGTTCGTTCCAAACATATTTCTCTCATCTCGAGCACAGACTATGCCGCAATAGGTGAGTCAATGTTTTTATAATACATGTTTGGTCGTTCCCTTGACTGTTCTCCTTCCATTAGTCACTCTTCAGCCAAGTCCAACCCGCATTCCTTTCAGGGCTGTTAAGGTGAGTCCCAAACAATACTAACATAGATCACAATGAAAGGGCGTTCCTGACGAGTGATCAGTTCGTTGCTGGGGCCAGTACCAATGGGCTAGGGAAAGGATAGAGGAGAGAATGGTAGACCATGGCCTTAATTATATGTACAACCCCGGCATGTACCTGAAAGAGACAGAGGAAACCGCAGTGAGGATTACCAGCCTCTGGGATCAAACCTCTGATCTTTCGAATGCTAGTCCTAGACTCCAGTGCCTGGATACTCCCGCTCTGTTAATTTTTAACAGTAGGGGAAAATTCGATGAATCGATCCATGTTCCCAGTGCTACCAATAGTGTGCATCACAAGATGTAGGGCGTCGTGGTAGTTGCTTAGATCAAAACGCTATAAAAGCATACGAACTGGCTTGTACAAAATCGAAATTGTGTTTTTAATCAATGAGCATTTATATTATTTCAATTTCCAAACAAGTTATGTTCTTTAAAATAATGTGTTTTCGTGCATGTGATATATTAATCACAACCCGTTGTTGCCTTATGTGCCCAGCAACGAGCTGACTATTTTATCAGATAAAATCGCATCCTCATATTAATAGCAAGCATTTTATAAGATAAAGGATCGTGATTGGTCTATATCCGACGAATTGCTAAACGTTATTGGTCATTATCAAACACGCGGCGTATGAGTGGAATTGTCAGAGAAAAATACAATCTCAGAAATAACATTTTAATTGATGAAAGGCTGTATTTAAATTTACGCCTAATTGGGTAAAAGGTTTATTCCAGTAAACAAATTGCAATTATAGTTTGATAATTAGGCCTATTTGGTGTTCTGCGCATGAGCGATGTATTAATAGTTAGTTAATGGACTCTAATTCTTGCTAGAACGATAACTGTTCAATCGATTATTCATGTCGATACATTATGTAATGGCTGATATCGATTCATTTTTAAAACAAATACGGATTTTATGTCGAAATTATAGATTAGCCTATTATTATTGCCAATCAATTAAGCCTAATGTTGTTGCTAAAATATACAGGGAGAAACGTATCCATCGTAATTTCATGTCACTAAACACTGTTTTTGTGGTTATAAACATCTCAGGCTCAATAGGAATGGCACTATTACGCTTACTACGCACGTCGCTGATAAGTAAGTCAAGTTATTGCCCGCTGATTTTTCTGGCATCACACAACTGGCGAGAAATCTCATAAGTTCATGGCTTCGATCTGCTTGAACTTCTGTAATCGACGAATTCACAACGTGCTCATCTGTTCAGCGGTGTGATCACGGTTTTTGAATGTTACTAGAACAAATATATAAAACTATTTTTTATTCTGTGAAAAATTAAAGGCAATGTGTAGACAATTTGTACAATATCCCCAATAAAGATTTAAAAATTGACCGATTAACAAAATTTCAAAATCATATTTGAGTGTCGCTTTAATTTGACTTACGGGCATATAACATACAGCAGGGAAATAGCAAAGCTTCATTTGATGTTTGTGAGAACAACACCATAGTGATGAGTGATACTGCACGATCTGTGATTTTTGGTAATAACTAAAAGTGACTTTAATAGTAGTTGTCTGATACACTGTGATTATGAACTTATCTAAATTAAAGCTATGGTTTGTCTACAGCGTTCATCGCCGGCGATCACAGCCGGGGTCAGCGATCATCGTCTTAGGGGTGGTTCCTTTACGGGCGATCATCGTCCATGTTACTGTTGCTATCCACAGTTATAGTTGGCCATGTCAAACAGCTCGGTGTGGTGGGGGGACATGGAATTTGGAAATTTGTTAGCATTCATAACCTCAACAAAGTCTATAATATTATACTCACTCAAGAGAAAACGCTGACAGGAACAAAGGAAAGTCACTGTTAAATGGCTCAATGAATAATAAAATAATAAAACCGGTATTAATATATCGAAATATTTTTACTAATAAATTAACTGGTAATTTTACTGTATGTTACATAAATTGTAATTACAGATAACAGTGTTTTCTAACAATTTATCTACCATTTGCCTCACATTTTCTTTTGTGTACCTATATTTATGGTCCTTTAACCTCATGTCATACAGGGCAATGTGTTTAGACACGAAACCTATAACATTTCATCTGCAACTTGGAAAAAATGACAATACTTTGTGCAAAATGGTTGTCTTCTGCTTTTCTTGACCTACTATATACATGATAATCTGCGGCGTTTATCGCCCTGAATTTGCCTCAGAAGCAATTACCGGCGATCACCGTCGACCCCGGGGCTCATCGCCGGCGTTCATCGTTGTAGACAAACCGGGTGCATTGATTAACATGGAGAGCAACAGGCAGCGATGAACGCCGTAGACAAATCATAACTTAAGAATTCTCCATCACGCTTTTCCATCGATACGTGAAACACAGTTTGCGCCAATAACATTATTAATATTTTAAAGCAGATTAGTAAACAAAATACAAGTCAGTGTAAGTCACTAAAATACAGTAACGTGTTATCATGGCAAGGATATTAGAATATTAAACTTAAGTACTATTGTAAGAGGCCTATAAAGACACTATCAATCGTGTTGCACAAATTGTGATATTATGAAATCATTTTGTTTTTTTATGGTGGTGTGCAACTTGCATTGGAGCGAACTTTAACAGCCGATGTCCCACGATCCAATTTGTTGGTTGAAAATTTTGTATCAAGTAGCATTTCTTTACATTTATTTCTGGCTGTGCACACGAGAGTGCATTTTGGTCCAATATCCAGCGCCAGCTGTTCTCCCGAAACGAAAATCGATGGCTACTACAATCGACATGGCGGTCGATATATACGCACCTGACACAAGTAACATTTTTTACGGAATCTTTATCATAATTTCCAGAGCACCTCAGCTTTTATACCGTTTGTAATAATAATTATTGTTAATATTGTTAAATTCAAAGTCTTAGCATCTTCTTGACTTTAATGTTATAACATTTTATCTTTTTGGTTATGTTCGCTGGTCGAGCGAGCGCTGGCAGCGGCGAGAATCAGCTGTACGGAGGAAGAAGCCATGTTTCTACGTCATGCACGTCACTCGGGGATAGAATGATGCTCATTGGTTGATTTCATATTTTTGGATGGAAAAATAGAAACGTTTCTATTCCGTTGCATGCAAAATAATTGAATGGAAAATATAGGATGAAATTGTTGCAATGGTAGTCGGCCATGTAACATGATCCAATCTGACGGTTTGTAGACATTTGGACCAAAAATTGGATCGTGGGACATCGGCTGCAACTTGGCACTTCACACACAAGTACTCAAACCAACACAGCTTTACTCCGTGCTAGATATATTAAACAGGACTTAGATTTCTTTTCCAACATCATGAACGAACGGACTTCGATTTGATTATTCAGTCACGATCTACATTGTTGTTCCGATGGCGTAGGTTCATGACGTCAAAAGGACTTATTGTTACCTCAATGAGCAAATAATGGGCTGTATTTTATCCCCAATAACGTTATTCCAAATTCAAATTAGATTAAGTATAAACATCAATATAACGGAATGATATTTAATATTCAATTTCTGATATTTCCGATTTCACATTGATGTAGGCCTACATATGCTTTCATTAAATAGACGTACGATCTTATACAGGGAATCCATTTTATGCGGAAACTTTTTAACAGCGTTGCTCCTGCTCACACTTTCCCCGCTGTTGCGCTTGCACCGGCCGGGACCGTGTTCCGTTACTACCGGCAAATCGGCAAATGAAGACTTTAGAAACAATACAAAATAGAATAACTCAACCAATTTATTATCAAAATAGGCCTACATGTAGAGGCTTATTACTCACCATATTGTACGGATGGTACAGTCAGGGTATTTACGAGAAAATCTCCGAACGCGCCTTCAATGGTTATTTCTCAATAAGTAACATTCCACCAAATAAATTCGCTGTTCAACCGTATACATTTTCGATTATTGTCTTACGTAACACACAACAATAGACAAGCGTCTCACTACAAGACACTACAAGACACCGAAGCAACTAACCGCTTGTAGGGTCTATGCTTTGTACAATGCTAGCGCGGCAATGCGGCAGTGATGCGAGGTTTCCTCATAAAATGGACTCACTGTATCATTCATAGGCTTATGCAAATTTCACTGTGGAATAAGCCTAAATAATATTTCATCCCGAGGGTTCACCAGTACAAATCTAAGAGACAGAAGTCTGAAGGAAATTGGTCTAAGTTCTGCTAAACTTAAAAAAAAAATCTTAGGAAACATGGCGAGAATATCGCTAAAACCGCAAATCTCATAAACGTGATTGTTGATCATGCCAAGCTTTTAGATCAAAGACATCTAACTGTCGCGATTTAGTACACACTTTGGTTTAAAATGAACGGTATCACTCATCACTAGGATTAGAAGTTTAGACACTAAAGCATTGGAAAGAGGTAACGCTACACACTGGCTATGGAACGCATTGGATACTCGTGTACTATCGTGTTCATTAGACATCCAAATCATTGATAGGAACGAGAGAATATTATAGATTGTTATGCTATTGAATTTTACTGCATTCTGAATTGGTTACTTGACTCAGAAACTGAACAAAGCAATGTTTGTTTAAGATGTATTGGATGTTTTTGATTCCATCCAATTACTATAAACAGTTATATTCAACAGTACATGCTTAGTTACTTGCAGATGTTTGGTGTCAGAACTTCTAACCTTACTCTTAACTTTAAAGTGAATGCCTGCCGCTTTCACTGAAATACAAAGTAGCCTAATATTTAACATGGCTTGCAATAAGGGAACCCCTCAAGCAAAAGCCCCTGGAAATTTCTGGTAGACGAAACGAATAAAACCAAATGAAATGAATGAAAAAAAAAAAAACACTAACCGATAGTAAAAACCACGACGGTTTGGGTAATGAAAAAATCTGCTAAATACTGTACAAACAGCAGCGATATTGCTAGGTGTGGAACACTTGACCGTACAATTTCAGTGTATAACTCGATCGGTAAGACCTGAGCCAAACAACCGCAGATAGCTTATCGTCCGCCGGTAGCAATGGAGTAAGAGCAGAAGAGAATGCATTTATACTGTACTATTCATTCCGAACTATGCAGTTCATAATAGCCCGTAGGCCTAACTATTGATAACAAAAATAAAGTGAATAAAGTATTTGTTTTTTTAGTTATGAAATATTATTTAAGTAATGGTATGCAACTCACAGAATACCTCTGTTGGGTCTTCACTATTGAGTGCTGTGGGGCTAACTAAGATGTTTTTACACGGTCTGTACAGTATGAACTAGCAAAGAACATCATCGTAGACTACTGCGCAGCCGTTTGTTTGGCTCAGGTCTTACCGATCGAGTTATACACATTTCATTACTTTGAAGTTGATTTATCTCAGTTGTTTCAACCTTTGCCTGAACTTGTTTTGAAACTAAGCAAATTTATAACGGAAATAAAAAATCGATACCTGTAGTCAAATTTAAAAACTGGTCAGATATTTCATTAAGTTCAATTATTTGCGTGCGAAGTCTTCATCCTTAATAATAAAGGTAAATATTTTTTTTTATGAATTTTATTTCACTATTTTCAACTTCCCGAATTTCTGCCTTACGTTCGGAATATGTACGCAAAATAATTGGGAAGCCTATATGTGTCTGTCTGAAATGAGTTTGTATCAAATATTTTAAAACCTTTTTTTCCATCACCATCACTTAAGCTATGAATAAACCACATGGAGAAGTCTCTGGTTTCTCTCACATGGTACATTGAAATGTTATTTTCGACATCTGTAACCCGAATGAAGACTTCCACCCCTCAAAATAAGGCAAACGAGTGGTTCCCTTTTAGCTTTCACTATCGTGTAGGCACATGTGGAATTTGCTGAACAAGAACAATATTTAAACATATTTGCATAGTTTATTAAAATACATGTTCAACACCGATCAATGAAATAAAATGAATATGATACCAGTGTTCAACTAACACTATTGTGATTTGTCGTCTAGGCCTTTCGGTGCCTCTATACCATCTTCAGGGCATCTTTTGCTGGTTTGGAGTTCCAATAATTAAAATTTAAAAAAAATGCATTTCGTCACATTTATAAAATAGATCAAATGCGGCGAGGAGGCCACATAAGATTGTTCAGTGACAGTGCTTTTATAAGATTTTACAAATTTTGTCTTATTTTATAAATGTGACGAAATGCAATTTTTGAAGTGAAACTTCTTTCGCCGCGGTAGGAGTAAATCGAGAGCTGTGTAACGCTCAAAAATCGTCACGAAATTAACGTAACGCTCAAAATTGTCACGAAATTAGTGAGGTGTGACGGAACGGACTGCACAGAAAACAATCAACTCAATGATTAGGCTTATCCAAAGTTTAAAAAATTAAAACTAAAAAATCGAAAATCCATTTTTTAGAAATCCAAAATTAAAAAATCCAAAATTCAAAATAAAAAATAAAAAAATTCAAAGATCCAAAATTTCAAAATTCCAAAATTAAAAGATCCAAAATTCCAATATTAAACAACGCAAAGATCCAAAATTCCAAAATCCAAAATTTAAAAAATAAAAAATCCAAATAGCCAAAATTTAAAAATAAAAAATTTCAAAATTCAAAAATAAAAAATTTAAAAAACAAAAAATCCAAAGTTAAAAATCCAATATTAAAAAAAATAAAAAATCTAAAATTAAAAAATCCAAAATTTAAAAAAGTCCAAAAACCCAATATTAAAAAGTCCAACAATCCAAAATTCAAAAAATCCAATAATCCAAAACTGAAAAATTCAAAAATTAAAACAAGTTTCACTTCTACCGCGTGGCGTTCCACGCACACTTTTTTTAAATTATAATTATTGGAACTCCAAGCCAGCAAAAGATTCCCTGAAGATGGTGTAGAGGCACTGAAAGGCCTAGGCGACAAATCACAAAATATATCTTAACTGAGCAGTGGTATCATATTTATTTCATTTCATATTTGCATAGTGTAAAATACAAATTGATATTCTCCATTCTCAGCCAGCTCATTAACTGTTATCAAAATGTTATACGAATATCTGAATTAGTATGTTATGGCCCACTTTGTTGTTAACAGTGTTTATATACAAACAATGTTGGAATAATATGTAGTTAAAAAAACAGACTTAATGGATTCTTTCTCTCGAAAATACATGTCTTGTTCTCTACTTGTTGGCCTCTTTTTATGTTTAACAATTATCTTTAATACTAGTGAATAAATATAATTCAAATGACTGGCAATATGTGAATATTATTGTAAATGAATGGCTCGTTAAAAGCTACGAATGTATGTGATAGAATTTATTGAGAAGCACCGCAGAAAGATTTTATATACATTAAAGCAAAATAAGTGATTTTTGTAGAATAAATTTCACCGGCAATTACTGGAAGAATTTAAATTATGCACAATAACTTAAATGCAGCCAAATTCTTTTTCGATTGCAGTTTACCCATGTACATAAAAAAAAAACTTATGTTCATAATATTTACAACTTTTATTTTAGGCCTACTTACTCTATATTGACAATAGAAGCAGTTGCAACTAAGTATAGGACCACATGGAGGGCATCATTGTACGGTTGTGTGACAGAAGTCATTAATACAGTATACAGTGTAATAACAACTAGTTCAGTCACCAGTTATCAAGCGAAATGTTCTACAGTTGGCTGCAACTGGTAATTGAATAAAGATTGCAATGTGCTTGACCCAAATATGATTAATTGAATTGATCATAAATGCCAATTTTGAGGACCTTTAAATCTAAAATAATTTTTTCAAGAATGTTTAAGTTATATTTTTTAAAATCAAAATCTAATAGACTTAAGTTCAGTTCATGATAAATACTACAATTTAACAGCAAGGTAAGAAGCAAGTTCAGAAAGTCCAGCAGTGAATTATTTTCGTTACTTTAATTTCCCTTTGTTATAATCTGACTATTTATGAAGCTGTGAACCCCGAAAAGAGCATAATAGTATCATAATAAAATATTTCTATTTTATACATAGGTAACATAATTAATTTTTCCAAATCTGTCTTAAAGACCAAACTTAGATGATTTTTAAAATATTTCAAACATATTATTACCTGTTGGAGCCGAGAGATCCCGGCGTCATCGTACTAAGATGAAAACCAGATTTCGATTCCCGCCCAAGACATTTTTTAAGCAATGTTTTATAAATTTATCCAATCAGATAAGGCTGAACACTTGCCATTGTGTCAAATTATACGTTGTCCACAGCTTGAGAGTTAACTCACAATATCTTTTTTTTAAATTAGATAGTAAATTATTAATTAAGAGGATAAACTTTATTATACAGTATATATATTTTACTTGAGGCAGTATCCTCGATAAAATTAAATGATGATTTCAATTAAGTTATGAGTCTATTTGACAGTCTCTGAGTTTACAGAGTACAGGACACATTGCTCTTATTACATAAATCAAGACTGCTGCATGCTGCTTGAAATATAGCTATAAATATTTGCTCCATATTTTATTCGAAAACTGATATTAAAGTGTTGTTTAGGCCTATTTGGAGGTAAGTAAAAAAAAATAATGTGAGTGTTTCATACCTGAGTATTAAATTAAAAGATAACGAAATACAAGATTTTTAATGTTAACCGATATGGGAGTTTTATTTTCTTATGTGTACGATGAGGTGTAATCATCTGATGTTATATGACCCTCAATGTAAAAAAAAAATGTTTAAAATAATAGGTGATTGAACTGCGGTTATGCTGACCATCTGGAAGTTTTAACTTTCTCTGAGTTAAAGCAATTTCATGTCCGTCCATAACCGTAAATTGTAATTTTCCCCTCCCCCTTGAAAAATGCATGTTACTACTGTAGTATCTAAGCCTGGTGACCTGAGTAGAAGAAAAAAGTGTTTAATGACCAGTTGATGCTATGACTACGTAATTATTAAATAGCTCAGTTATAAATTCATCACCGATGGTGAAACGGACGAAGTATAATCAAGCCTGCGGATACGATCTTAATAATAATCCAGGAGGCGGTGATATGTTAACAGAAGGTTTTAATATCATCGGTCCAAACACTCTTTATATCAAGGAAAATTCAAGGAATCCGATGCCCCCATGTTGGAGCGAAGAGTCTCCAAGTGGAGGTTTCTGTTTACCGATGTGAATTTTGTTAAGCTTATTTTTCTTGAGAGGGCAGAGGGACAGGTGGTAAGCCCATCGCCCCCTTAACCCCCCTCCGGAAACTAAGGTATTATTTGGACGTGAAAGGGCTGAGAAATTTTGTCCAGAGGCTCTAATTTATAGTAGGCCCATCAACGTAATAAAGAAATAGTTTTTCCCCGTCATCAAGGAATGTTACCTTTCCCTGTCGCTTCCATGCATTTCAGAAGATGCTTATTTTTTCTGGACAACACTTATGGAGTTTTAATATTTGTCTAGTATTATAATTTTAGACCCTATAGCTTGATTATGTATAGTTGATGTCCCTTAGTGGTATGATATATTGTGTGATATGTTATGAAAAGAATGCATCAATTTATACCCCGTTCACACACTTTCGCCAGGCCTTTTCTGCAGACAGTAACAGGCATTTCTGTTGCGAGCTTGACATTTACAGTGGATAAAGAAGGATTTTTGTCAATTGAAGATTTTGTAATGAATGTGTAACGCTTGATACGCTCTTATACTGTATGTTTTACTGTCACTTGTTTTATTGTGTATTGGTTAAAACTAGGGATGGATCCTCGATACTTTCGATACCTCGATACTCTCGATACTTGCATGGTATCGGCATCGAACGATACTTCAGGAAACTCTCTCGTTACTTGTTCGATACTTTTACAATTCTGAAATTAAGTGAGAAAGCTAGTATTTTTTAACAAAAACTTCTAAGTGGACTTTAAAAAACAAATTTTAGTTTTAATGTAGAGTTTAAAAATAATTATAGGCTACTGATGATATTAAATTTTGTCTCATTAAATATGCAGACTTAATTAATTTAGTTGGTATTACACAGTTGTCTCAAATTTTAATTTCTATTGTACCTATTTATTGAAACTGGAAATGTTGACGGTATCGAGTATCGAGGAAAAAATCATGTATCGGTATCGCGTATCGAGTATCGAGAAAATCTGGTATCGACCCATCCCTAGTTAAAACGCAACTCGTCTTTCATAGACTAAGTGGAGCTGTGTACAGGTAATTATAATTTTGTAGAGTATATACACAAAGGACATTGAGGTTAGATATTTCGTTCTTTGTGTATGTACCCAAGTTTCGCCCCATGGGCGATTCCAGACTGATACTCAAAGGAGGCTTAGCACCTGAAATGAAAATAAAGCTGTATATCTAAAATACTCAATGAACACACTTTTTGGGTCATCTTCTTTCCACTCCTTAAGTCTGCAGAGTGTTAATGAATAACACCGAAATATTTTACCTGTGTATAGAGGGGACATAGACAAGTAGCTTTTATTAGGAGATTTTTGCTCTATGGATTCAATTTTTCCAATTACAGCATAAAATCTTCCAAGGTATGGCCGCCACTGACTTCTAACATTTGAGAAAATACAAAACAAAGGAACTTAGTTTTTAAAACTGCAGTTATGATTTAAAAAACGAATGCAGTGGCGGCCAGTCATGTGATTAGTCTGTAAGTTTTGCAGATTATGAAAATCTTAAATTATAATATGTTGATAAAGAATCAGGCATGAAGTCAATTAATGAAATTTTAAACCCTATTTCGCTTAATTATTGACTTATGAGCACCAAATTGTAATGATTTGAATGCCCTGTAGCATACACATTTTAGGTAATGGAGCAGAAATTTCCTAATAAAAGTTGCTTGTTTATGTCCCCTCTTTACACAGGTAAAATATTTCGTTGTTTTTCATTAACACTCTGTATAGTAAATTTGATATGCGAGTTCCATAGAGAGTTCAGAGCTTTCGTAACCATATGGTGCGCTATAGCCTATATAAAGTTCAGAAAGGTCTTAAAAATGATATTTGACTACAGTCTGTAAAGTAAGCAAAACCAGTACATACGTCTCACTCTAGCACATTATGATCAGCGAGTGAGAAAGAGTGGTCTAATATTATTTTATATCACTTCTCAGTATGATAACTAGAGTTTTTTTTAATGTTTGGTAGTCCTGCTCTATTTAATTAACGGATTTATAAGAACAAGCATGTGCCCGCGGCTTCACCTGCGATTATTTACTCAACTGCTAGATGTTTTATTTAAGTATTTTATTTAACAGAAAAATAATTAAAACATAGGTCTAATATTTATTAATACTGGCATCGGTTTTACACAAATTGCAGGAATTATATAATTGTATTCTTAATTATATTACTTAAGTAATAAATATAAATAATTAAACAAATAAAACGAATCTTATGCTGCCGTATAGGAATACAGGTTTGAAATGAGACGGTTAAAACATAGGCTACCACAGATTCATGAACTTGACTCAAATCATGCATCGACAATTAAAACGATTCATAATTTAAAAAGCTAAAATTCCGGTTTCGACGTGAAATCATGACCAAAAAGAAAAAAAAAAAAAAAGGTAAAGCTACCTGCAATTTATTTGACAAATGAAATGTATTATCGGTACTGAAAACTGATGCTTGGATAGCGAAAAAAGTAAGGTTTTCTTATAGTTTTTACTTGTAACTCATTTGGATAAAGTTGGAATAAAATATAAGTTTCTAGCTTTACCCGTGTAATCTTAGGTTTCACCGACCTCTTCTGGGTAAAGATGAATTTGAAACAAACAACCTTTTCAGTGTGCTTTAATGCTATTAATTTAATTATAGTCACTTCAAATGCTATTTAGTAAGGCCACTTGTTTGAACAGGATGCGATTGCGCATGTCCAGACCCCTGGCTTTACCCAGAGGCATGAGGGTAGGTAGCGCTTTACCCGGATAAAGCCCGAAGTGAAGGAAATGCTTTTTATAATTCTTGCGTTACCCAAACTGATCGGGTAAAGTGCTTATTACCAGGTAGATCTACGTTTATCCGGTTTTCTAGCTCTACCAGTAACAGATACAAAAGAATAAAAATAGGTTATTTAGTAGGACATAGCCTACAGTATAACGACTGTTTTTTTAAGTAACAATAGTTTTATTATGATTTTTCAAAGCGATAACAGGATTAACCGAGCGAAGTGGCCGAAATGATAATGTCTTGGGCTCGCATTCGGGAGATCCCAGATTCAAATCCCTTGGCCGGCCAATTTGACAGGGCTTTTTTTCATGGTTTCCCCAGTCGTAAAGGCCAATGCCGAATTGGATATTTACATACCACGAATCATCCTCACCATTTCATCCAGTATCATATCCATTTAAATTAACATCAGTTGAAATTTAATCCATAAAACTCACCAATAATAGAAATAATTAGTACTATCAGTAGTTACATGGCCTATCCTACTGTATAGACATAGATCCCCAACTCCAGATATGGTCTCATAGCTAAAAGGAGTATAAACACAGCTAAATTTAAAAAAAAGAGAGAGATCCTCGTATTACTCTATAAGAAATTCACAAGAGAATATAAAATTATTTGCAGTGAAGCTTTGATATTGATCATATTGAAATATGTCGTAACAACGCTATCACACAATGTTTCATGTTCACACGACTCGTAAAACAACCCACGTTGCCATGTCACGTTGTTGCTTTAGCGGAGAGATTTTTTTTTCCTACGAACAAAGCACAATGAACTTTCTGTAGAGAAGAATTTTGAAAATGCGAAGGGTTGTTACTCTCTTACGTAAATTAATTTAATTATTTCTTCAGCATCTAGAAACTCGAGGGTGCTTAAGTGGCGAAGTTATTATTTTAATATACGGGTGTGGCTCCAAGAGCTTCATTGTGTTCCTGTATAAAGTTGGTGCCATTTTAAGAAGGTCTCATCCCAAACCATCGTCTATCTGCAAAACAATATAATAGCATTGTTCCCTAATCCGAAAATCTGCATCGATTTCGACACCGACAAAGAATAGGTGCTCTGGTAGTCGCGTGGATTTCCCCAGTGTTGCCGCTGTCATTCATTACTTCTGTAATGTAAAGTAAGTAAAGTAAAGTAAGTGCTGTGGTACGTATTTGACAATATTGTGCTGGACTGCAAAAAGTGTGAATACGCCTAATTACCTTTCTATTCACTGTTTGAAAGGTCGAGGAGGATTAGAGTGGCAGAAGATAGAGGCAGTTCTTGGAAAAAGAATATTTGAAAGGTGGCACCCACTCTACTATGCCACCAAGTTAAATCTGCACGGCGATAGGGGAAGTGTTTTAGCGCTAGTGTCGTCCAGCTACCACTATACGGAAGGGATGTAGGGGAAGCAGGTGGCGAAAGATCATACCATGGTTGCCAGATTATTCATTTGGACAATGACTGTCTTAGGTGTCAGGTCATTTAAAAACACAGTAATTCTCAGCGCCCCTCTTCCAGCCAAATAACCCAACACAGTGGACAGGAAGTGGCAGCGTGGCGGCGGGGGTGAAAGAAGGGACAGCTCATGTTCCCCAGTTGGGACATGGTTGCCAGAATATTCATTTCGACAATGACTGTCGTAGGTGTCAGGTCATTTAAAAACACAGGAGTTCTCAGCACCCCTCTTGTAGCCAAATGACTGAACTCAGTGAAAAGGAAGTGGCAACGTCAAAGGAGGGAGATCGAGATGTAAGGCACATTCCTCACATATTTTCTGCATGCAAAGATAACTTGGTGGCGTAGTACTTGTCGCTCTGGTTACATAAAGAGGCGGGGTTCCTACGATTACTACGGATGTAAACGCATTGCCATGTCGTTTCAATCTGAACTCCGTGCGATAACTGCAGTCAACCCTCGATGTAATGCCACTATCCGTCCTCTAACATTTAGTGGCACAAAGCGAAAACGAAATTTATTTTTTTTAAATAAAAATGGCATAATACAGTGCTGTATTAATTTACTGTACTGTATTATGAAAGAAAAATTAAATAAAAGGCAAATAGAGAACTTTAGCACAAAATAAAATATTGAACAGTAACTCAATTTATTATATGTCCAGTGCTACAGTAAATACACAAAGGGGTTGAAAATCATGTCGGGCCATGTGAGATTAACCGTAACTAAGTAACTAGTGTAGCGTTTCACAGCTGAATGTACACTGGACTAAAAAAAGTGAACGTTTGAAAAGTCTCATTTTATGAAGAGCTCTATCTACCTGTTCCACCCTCACATACGATGTCTGTCCGACTTCTTAACATAGCTTCCTCATTCCACCGCACTACATTTACAGTTTGTGGCAGGGGAACACTCATTTCTTGGAAATACAGTACAGTATGTTTCTTAAATAACCTTCCTAACATTCACGCCAGTTTTAAAAGAATTCTGCACCTGAAGAAAAAACCACTGCAAGCTATATTTTCTAATAATCTTGTCTTATATTCACTGGCACAGTAACGAGATTTATTATGTATTTTATATGGGAGAAGATCCATTCACTTGCATTTATTGACGCAGTTGCACTGTAAAGAGGGGCATTATATCGAGGGTGACTGTACGTATAAACACACGTCCTTGGGAACACGTGATCAACTAATCAGGATCCTTCAATACGAGAACACAAGTGCTATGTAACTTTGTTCTTAGGGTAGTAGCTAAGGTATAGAATTATAGAAAAATACTAGTAAATCGGTGTAAGCCAGATTGTTTTCTATTTACAATTCAAGTAATTACTTTAGTACGAAAGGACCAGGTAATATAAATAATTTATGTTGAAGTTTTAATATTAATTTACTAATCTGGCAGGTAACCGCAATGGATTTAGAATCTATAAATGTAGATCGTTCATATCTACAAATTGTATCCGAATAATACAGTGTTAGTTGATAAGCCTATCTGGTTCAAGGCCTATTGCCTATATGAATGATATGTTTCATTCATTGCAGGAATGTTCTTATGACCAACTGCAAAGATACTTTAAAATACTTTATTGTCACTCTTCATAACTATTTATCATCTTCACCAAAATCGGCCTTTGAGAGTAGAGGAAAAATTTTCGAGCATTTCTCGTGAATATTAGCCCACCAATCTGCGATAAAAATCCTCAGGAGAAATAAAAGTTAAATCACTTAATTTGTAGACTTTTTCAATACAAGTAACCATTTTCTTCCTAGTTCAGTAAATTGACTCTTCTAATCAGGAAAGGAACCTGTTCTTAATCATTCTTTCAAATAAATGCTTCTATTTTCTCTTACAATTCTTGTGTGGTTTATTTTAAACGACAGCAATAAAATGTCAGCAATAAAAGGTTTTCCTGTGCTCATGGGTCCTTCTAAAAAAATGCCGTTTTGGTGTCACAGGCCTGAAAAAGACACTTCTAGTTGAGATATCAAGCAATTAATTTTTTTAGATTTCGCCCCAAACCCATGCGAGTTTCTGCACCACCCTAAATAATTTCTATGTATACATTGTGGAACGCAACGTTCATGTTTATGTCAAAAAAGTGGGAAAAGTAAGGAGTGTGACAGTCACAACCCATATTCTGCATCCAAAATTTTTACTTCTTGACTTGGAAAGGCCCAAAATGAATCGGATGAATGTTAGCCCAACATCCAAATGAAACTGTCTAGAGCAGCGTTGCTCAACCTATGCTCCGCGGACCACTGGTGGTCCGCGACAATGGTGCAGATGGTCCGCAGACATAATTAAGATATGCTGATCTTCGACTAAATTTGACTAATATTGAGCAGGTACTCTGCAAGAGGCGACAAGCTCAACCGTCTCATTAAAAGTAATATTATTACTAATAACATAATTCCTAATTATATTGGTAATACATATTAAACTTTCAATAGTTTACTTCCACTTCAATAACCGTGTTTCCATTGGATTAAAAAAAATGTATTTAGATTTATTTCGTTATAATGACATGTAATTAATACCCCAGATATTAAGAATATAGGCCTACATATAGCTTACTTTTAAAAATAGGATGTAAAATTAGGGGTCCGTAAATTTTTTTAGACATTTTAGAGGTCCTCGGGTTCAAAAAGGTTGAGAAACGCTGGTCTAGAGGATGTTTCAGAATTTAAAAAAAGAATCCGAGCCAGGTAGTTAATTTGAATCTTTGTCACAGGAAACCGTGATAAGGAGTGTTACCGGGTCTAGTGCTCCCCAAAGAAGAATTAAGAGGTGGGGAGGAGGGGAGGAGGGGAAGAAGTATTGCGTCATATTTTCTCCTACGACCAATTTCCGACCAAACATCGAGGGAAGATAGCAAGAAAAGTGAAAATAAGATTGAGGAAAATTGTTTTGGGTAACACTCCTTACGTAAATCGCTGTGTCACGTCTTTCGTAAACTACTTTCATTCGTCTCCAGCATTTCAAGACAAAGGTATTGCTATCTTACAACAGCATAGTACATTTCTACTTTTAAAAAATCCTGAAAACATGTTGAAATAGGACATGAACAATGGTAACAATCATTACAAATTCAATGCGTTCCACCAACTTCAAAAACTCATATACAGTCACAAAACGAGAAAACTCGTGATTCCTATACGGTTTTGTAAACTACAATGGTGGTATAATGCCACGGAAAACTTGTCGTTTAGAAAAACCAAAGTTTAATGTTCAATCTGGGGATCCTGTCGAGGAGGCAAAACGGCAATTTGTTTGAGAATGACCCTTATTCAATTTTGGAAAGTAAACTCTTGTGCGAATAACTAAGGCAGTATCCAAAGCTGAAGTCGTTAACTATGCGCTACAGATTAACAATTTTATTACTAATAAATAACTACACAGTAAAAATTTTCAACATATATACTTCAGTCAATGTCCTCATTCGTCTACAGTTTAGTCCGCAAGCCATCAATGAAGCAAGCATTTTCGACTGCTAGCTGCTAATGACTTGACTGCATTGTACTGCGTATCTTTTGATCATGACTTCTGACGTCTGTTCTATTATCTCTCCGCGTAGGGGCAGACGCGGGTTGGGAACTACCCTAAGCACTAAGCCCTTTGTGCCAACCCTGTGGGAATGGGATGATTGGCATGCCCAAAGGCCCCCCGAAGCAGATTCCACTGCTAGCCCCCAAGGAACTCCCCAACATCCAGATAGAACCAGAAGCCATACCACGTGCATCACACTCCCAGGGTCCCTCAGACATGCGCCTCGCCCCCGGTCCCTCACGAAGAGAGCCCGTAGGGTCGCGGCACACCAGAGAGTTTTTTTTCCATTTTTTTTTTAATTTTAGACAGTATTTGCCTCGTTATACCCTCTGATATTAAAATAAACACACAACACACTGTGGCATTGATATTTATGTATAAAACATTAAAAGACCATTAAAATATATGTACAGATTAAAATTAATCACAAATTACACACAGGTCTATGCTGTAAAAACACTAAAATGTGTATATAAAATGAATTTCCCTATTATTGGGAGTCTTTGCACCATATATATGACGGTAATGTCCAAATATTCAGGTTTGTAAAGTGTTCCTCTCTTGACTGTTTTGTGAAGTTCTTGCAGAATTAAATTCCCTGTGTGTTGCAGTGTTGTTTTGATATTGAATATGCATTTCGGCGCAATATAGCTACGCCATCATCAGTTCCTTGTGTTGTAGAGTCGGAACTTGGGCGAATGACTATGACTATGAAATTTATCAATACACCAGAGAGCCCCCAGGTGTGCAGCACGCCACCAACAATCACATGACCACAAGCCACGGGGCAGGACGGGAGAGGCTCGCAGCGGGAGATGACCCGAAAGCCGGGAAAGGAAACGGGATGATAATGATGGAAAGTTTGAAGATGAATTGGTGAGTGTTGGTGGAAAGAGAGGGGGATACGGGTGGATCCCCGAGAAAATCCCCCAAACTCACGGCTTCGTCCACCACGTATGGCACGCCCGCCTGCCAGGCCCACGCGCTAAGCATGAACCACCGTGAAGGCGACTTCTGACGTCACTTGCGGTTATGTAGTCAACCCTGTAGTTCACTTCGGCTGAAAATGCAGCTCTTGGAAAAGGCATAAGGATAGCCTAATGTACTAGTATATGAGTTACTGGTAAATGTAAGCCCGCTTAAATATTTTTGGTACTGTATGCCCTCTAGGTTCGTCCATGCTGTGTGCTCTGAACGCAAAACATTTGGTCCATGCTGTACAGTACCCAGAATGCTTCAGTTTTGGAGGAATGACTCAGCGCTTCGGTCGCTTATTAGTATCATGTTGACAAGCAGATAGTTAAGTTGGTTGTCTCGGCGGACGACAGAATACAGTTTTGAAGTGCAGACGTTAGTTAATCGATTAATCAGGATAAACAAACGAAATATTTGTTTAGTGAGAGCAAGTCACAGGTTTAGACATGCGAATACTGTAGCCTAAATTTGGTTCTGTTTCTATGCAGTTAAAGCAAACGTTGCCATTCCGAACGGCGTTCTGAGTGAATTGACCGGATGCAAAACATTTTCCATAAACAATAAAGCTGCAATGTTCATGCCAGATCAAACAACGATCGATCGATAAAAGTGCCGATGTGTTGAATGTTCACCGATTAGATTAGCAGTAAAAATTCGATTCTGTAGAAACGTAGCGCTATTTTTCAATGAAGCCCTGAATAGATAATACTTCCAAGCTTATGAAAATTTGGAAGGATTTCTTTAGGCTCTTACAGTAATTACATTTATAACACTAACCGACTGATAACATTAAGCGGCGTTCACATTGTAGTTTGCTAATTCGCTACCCCAGTTGATGCAATAAGTGGCGCTGAAGAACCGAAGCTGAAGTAAACAAAAGCCTGCGCTACGACTATCTCATTCCGGCTACTCGTTGGACTGTATGACATACTCGCAAGAGTGAGGGAGACCTACTGGTCTCTATTTCAGCTTCAGTTCATGGAGAAAAAGGATTTGCAGTAGTGCAGTAGCCTACCTACGCGTTTCTAGTTCCGAGAGTGTAAGAACGTTTCTTCTGTCATACAACACAAGAGGTACGCGGATTCTTTCGGAATTGCATTGTATATACTTTTCATTTGTGGATTTGTGTAATCAAGTGGTGCAATTGTTCCATAAGAAGATAAATAGACTTCACTGCAACGGCTGGTATCAAGTTGCTGAAGTCCTGTACCAAACGTCTGAAAAATAGGATACATGTGGTGAGTATTTTTACTTTATTTTGTGTCTATTGCTTTATGACAGGTTACAAAGTAGTAAGGGTGCACTTTTCTATTTGAAGTGCACACGAAAGATACATGTTTGGTGTATATATTTGAATGATGTTAATGAACGGTTGGCTAGTTAGTAGGCCCTACGCCTTAGTTGGTATTACTGAAAGTTCACATGGGAATTGCACAGTTTTGTAAGGCATATCGACGGAATCCCACATGCTTTAGACTACAAGTTTTCAATATGAAGACCTTAACTAATTCAAAATTATGGTGCTTGCACAATAACTGTGTTCACTGAACCTTGGCAAAAGATAGATTTATGCTGCGCACCAGCCAAACTCCGCCGTTTTGTTAGGTTAGTTTAGGAGCAATATTCCAATAGCACGAGGTTTATTATTTCTCACATTGAATTTCTTCTGTGACGAAACCCTAAACCCCACCTTCCAATATACCATGAGTAACGCATCCTGTTGTAATATATAATTCAAAATTCTTAAAGCGAAACAGGCTGAACTCGGTTTTGGACTTATCATTTCGATGCCTGTCTTCCAGTCAAGATTCTGGTCAATTTATAGTCCTAAGAATTTTATGTTGCCTATTTATTCTATGATTTGTTTGGTAATTAATTAAAAAGTTTGAGATACAGTGGCCGTTAGGTTAGCAACACTGATATTAGTTTAGCAGTGGCATACTGAATTGCGGACAATTCGTTAGGTGACATGTTAAATCTTACTTATGTTGGCTGGTCTTTATGGAGGATTTGGTCGCGATGTGACGTCACACGATCGGAGCTCTAGGCTCCAATCATGTGTTTCTTGTCGGTTCTCGAAAATAAATATGACTGAAAAATCGCCACTTTTCGCCAGATTTTACAGGCATGTTATTGGTAAGAATATTTTCCTATCTGAGGATCCTTGGTAGTGCCGACTTCGCAACATAAATGCATACAACATGTATTGAGGTTTCATGTACGGTAGCTTAGGAACTTGATTTATCATGATCAACAACATGGTATGAACCTTCTGGCCCGTTCCGTCGCCATTAAATAAAGTCGGGGACATTGGGCACCCTGGTTTACACCACTATTAATTTCTGCCATCTCTCTTACTGGTCCATTTCCTCACATGAACTGAGGAGGAGAACCTTTCTTAGACATATTATTTCCCACAGTTTTGCTCTGTTTATTTTACCAAAGGCTTTTTCATAATATATCTTAAAAGTATATGATTTTCCAAATTATACTAATTCCTTTTTTCATTTGAGTGGTTTATGGTATAGGCCCTATACACGAACTATTATCGATCTACCTTCCCTAAATCCATGTTGTTCATTTAGTAATAAAGCCTCTGTTATATTATTTACGCGTGTGGTTAGTAGTTTAGCGTAGGTCTTATAGCACTCTCCTAGCAGGCTAATGCCTCTCTAATTATGGCAATTACTTCTCTCGCCTTTTTAAATAAGGGAATAGTAACACCAATATTCCATTCTTCTTAAACTTAAAAATTTATACAGTACCGGCGATGTTGCATTTTTATAAGCTCTATTATTTTTATAAGCATTTTTATAAGCTCTATTAATATCGTAATGTTAGATGCTCTCTTATTCGTGAAAGTACCTTTCGTTTCCATCAGATTTAGCTTCATTTAAGTAGGCCTAACATTTAACTGGAAATGCTTTCCATGTTAGTTTGTATATTTTGGTATTTTGTATGGAATGAATTGTTGCAATGCAGCCTATAGTGATGTATTTTGTTGGCATGCTACCTCAGTTCAATTCAGTAACTTAGATAATCCAATGCAATACACTTTACTTAATAGACTATCGCCATCTTTCTTGAGATTACGTATGTACGTATGTACATGAGGGCTATTTTATCAACCTCCGATGAGGCATAAAATGAAAACCAAAAAGGTTTCATTTGGAACATTTAGGTACACCTCTACAGCTACTTTTCTACATAGTCGCGCTCCGAATGAGACATTTGTCGAAGTGTGGTGCAACTTTCAAATACCCTCTTCATGAAAGCTTGCTGCCAGCGTATTGAGAAGGGTCTTCACGATATTTTGAAGTGTTTTGAAATTCTTTGTTGGTGTGGAAGCTCTGCCCTTCCAGATCTTTCTTCAGCTGCCGAAAAAGATGAAAGTCACTCGACACGGGAACGAGTTTTGGAATCCCTCGTGACAGGGGATGAAAAGTGGATTCATTACGACAATCCAGAATCAGGTATACAAGCCAGGTATACAATGCGAAAAGAAAGGAATGTTGAGTTCTTTCATATGAAAGGAGTTGTCTCCGCCAGGTGGTTTAAATGAAGGTAATGCCTTGTCCGTTACATTTACCATATGCTGAATTGAGGGTTAGAGGGTGTAAAAGTATTGTCAGTCTCTAATGAGAAATCCGTTCCGTAGTTGAAATTTACGCGATGAAGATTTTAATTTAGAAGGGATTTACACCGATTCCATTGTACAAGGTTGTAATTTGCTTATGTAATGAAATATATTATTCTCTTTAAAATATTTCGTTTAGATTCACATTAAGTTTATTTTCCTTTAAATTTCCATCCTAAAATTAAGGTACGTTTTATGGTCCGTAAAATACGGTAAGTAAGTAAGTAAGGTCTGCTATTCACGGACCATTACTAGTTATATCAAACACAGTAAGTAATTATCCAATCCGAAATTTTCCTTTGCGACTGGCGAAACCATGAAAAATTCCCAGTCAAATTCGCCAGCCATCGGGATTAAATCAGGATCTCCCGATTGCAAGACCGCCACCACCTTTCTCGGTTTAAAAGCGTATGTTTCCAATACAAGACACGTGCACAGCTGAAATAGTCAAGAATAAGAACCATTCATAAAACATACTGTAAAATTGTCGGTAATGATAAAAATTGCTACTTCTGGAAGTATAATTGGACTAAGCAGGGATGTATTAGAGATAAGCGCGAGGGAAAGTGTAAAAATGGGCTTACACATGAGCAGAAAACGGAACACAGTTTTGTTATTGATTTCACTACGAGTACATGTCCCGACCTCTGGCTGAAGGTGATATATAGTTCACTTTCACATGAAAAATTGCTCATTATGGAGAACACGTCTTTCATTTAGTACGGAAGGGACTCTGGGAAATGACCCAGTGGTGGAGAATGAATTCTGGAAAAAGAAAGCAGTGAAATGCAGTGGGAATGTAGCACGAATTACTTAACAAAATAGAAATACTGTAGTAGGCCTAATACTGTGAATTGAGGAATATATGATACACTAATATATATTAATAATAATAATAATAATAATAATAATAATGATAATAATAATAATAATAATAATAATAATAATAATAATAATAATAATAATAATAATAATAATAATAATAATATGACATTTACGACCCCGTCCACACTTGAGTGAATATAATGTGGTGAAGGCTAAAAAATTAGAATTCCTGCATAATTTTATTCCTCGTTATTTCCCTGACAACAAGGTTTCTTTTTTATCATAGGTAATCTGGCAATAAGAGACTACGTTCTTGAACTCGCATTCGGGAGGTCCCAGGTTCAAATCCCGTGGCCGGCCAATTTGCCATGGGTTTTTTCATGGTCTTCCCTGTCGTAAAGGCAAATGCCGAATTGTATACATACATACCATGAATCATCTTCATTTCATTCTGTATCATATTCATTTAAATTAATATCAGTTGAAATTTACTCCATTAAATTGGCCTACAGGTCCACCGCTGTGGCTCAGGGGATGCGTTCGCTCCTCTCACGAGTGGGCCCGGGTTCGATTCCTGGTCAGGACAAGTTACCTACGTGAGGTTATTTCCGGGGTTTTCCCTCAACTGTGAGACAAATGTCAGGTAACTTTAGGCCCTTGTGGTCCCCGGATATCATCTGGCCGTCATATCATCTTCATCCCATCCTCGCCTTGTTGGGAGTGTGTGTGTGTGTATGTGTGTGTGAATGGTGTGTCTCGTCGTATGTGTTCGTGTTGTCTCGGAGGTGGCCCCGGCATTGGGCTGATCACTCATCGGGGAGGACCTCCATGTCCTTCTCTGGTAAAAAGTATGTCTGTGTTATGATCCATAGTTCATTCCTCTCCCGACAGGTCGCGGCCCGGGCGGCGCGGGCCGCATAAAGGTTCCTATGAGGGAGAGGTAAAACTACGAAAGAGAGAAAAAATAGGCCTACACCAACAAGTGACAAGCAATAGTTCCATGGCCTATCCTACTGTACGGACACAGATCCCGAACTCAAATGAATACTCGAATAAGCTGCCATGCTTTCAGTTTACCGCTCTGGAAACGATATATTCTAAAACTCGCGAAACATTTTGTCGTAGTGTGGAGGAGCTTTATATTTCAAGAAGTCATGACCACCACGATCACCGGACCTGACGCCTCTAAATCTTGTGAGGCTGTGTCAAATAACGCGTGTTTAATGTTCCTGTCATCGGCATTCATCTTTGAAAGAGACAATCAGAGAAGCTGTCCATCTGATGTTTTTAATCGTGTATGGGAAGAATTGATAGAGCAATTATAGCCTATGTGTTTTGGGCAACAAACGGAAGCCAAATCGAACCGCACTAAACTTATAAGGAAACTTCATGTGTTATTCTTCAATGCAGTGTAAGAATCATTCTTTGTTTTTGTTTCGTTTAGATATTATAGCATTCTGAAATGCCACCATGATGTTACGGACCCACGTATCGAGGAACAGAACTTAACCGCAATGCATTGCAGAGAGTTGTAATAATAACCTAACATAATTTAAGTGGTTCTGAAAAGATTTATTTCGAAAAACGAAATTAAGTTCGGAAAAATCTATTCGGAATCAATATTGTGACTGTATTTAGAGTAAATGTGTTACATATTTCAGCAAACAATGCTTGCGATCTTTTTTTTTTCGTAGAGAATATAAATACCTTTTACTAGTTGTAAGTCCAACATGGTATTAAAATAATTTATTTACAATATATCCAGTAACAAAATATGTATATAATTAATTATTTGATACATTTCTGTTGTCAATAGTAAGCCTAATTATAAATGCAACTAATACATTTGAATTCCATTCATATGATGCATATTTGATATTAACCAGTAAAGTTAGCCGTGACTCTGATGTCGACCAATCACGGTCGACTGACTTATAATATGCTTACTACGAAAATATGAATGCAAGAATTAATAATGATTGTAACCTAAACATTGTGAAATAGTGAAGTTAAGTTTTCCTCCTCTTGGCATTATTTGTTATTTTATGCTTTGAGTTGATGTGGATTGAAACATGAATGCTTGTTCTGACACCGGAAGCATAAGAGTAATATGGTTATTTTCAGATTGTCTATTGTTGTGTACCATTCTTCAAAAATAGGAAAGGAAAAATTACTGGAGTTCGTTACCATGAATTTCCGGTGGACAAGGAACTAAAATTAAAATGGTTTAATGCAATTTCAAGCTCCAATTTTGAAATAAGATATATATGTTACAGGCAATGTGTGAAATCCCGGTATTCTATAGAATGCCTTGGTAATGTATATAATGCCTGATGGTTTTAGGCAAACTATGAAATATAAGTTTTTTGTGAAAGTGTTACATACTTTTCCTAGGCATTATATACAATTCCTAGGCATTATACAGAATGACCAGTACCATTTAGGCAAAGTGTTACAAGGGAACAAGATGAAAAAGCCTTTATTAATTAATACGCATTTGAAACTGAAAGAACAAAACTAAGAAATAAAGCACAGGATATTCTTACCGGAAAACAATGAAAGCAGAACTGAGATTGAAGTACAACCTAATTTTCTCAGCAGCCAGTCTGTTCATACAAAGAAGTCGACTCACCGTAAGTTTCCGAAAATCTAGATTTTGTATTGAGAAAACTTCAAAACGCGTATTCATTATGAAAACTCTATATCGAATTTCAAGGTTGAAGACAATAGGCCTACTTTTATCTGTAGTACCTATGGTTAGGGTAAGGAAAGGAGAAAACGAGTATCTTTGCAAGCCGTATTATGTCCACCCCTGGAAAAAAATAGAGTATTTGGCCTACATGAATTCACATTGTTTCTGGAATGCTCTTATTCCGGTGTAAGTGGCATGCGAAAACCGGCTGTTATTGCAAACCGTATTATGTCTACAGCTAGTTTTGTCACGATTGTTACGCTGAAAATTAATTATGTTGGTTAAACTGACGACTTCTGTTAAATTGTGCTGTGTTTCACAGTCGATAAAAGAGTAATTGTAGTGGAAGAGTCCCGGAGGAAACAGAAGCAGTAAAAGTCAGCATTACTGTACTGCATTATGAGGACAGATATGTGTTGAATAACAAGATATTATTTTGTAATCTAATTTTTCTTCAAAGTATTACCATTGGGCGTCATTATTACTGTAGGCCTATTACGGAACAAACATTGGATTGCATGTTTTCCCCCGGAAATAAAGCTGTGCACTGCAGCAAAGAGCATATAAAGTATCCATGATGTGAAACTATAGGCTTGGATTAAAAAAAAAAAAAAACTATTGTTATACTGTTCAATTTGGGAAATGTAAAGAGAATTTTATGACTTTTAATTTTTAAATAACTCTCATAGTTTACGCGTAATTTATTTTGTTGGCTCTCCTGTAATTTTTTTTTTTTGGACGTAATACGGTTTGCAACGAACGATGCTTCTCAAATAAATGATTGACCTATTTGTTCTAACATACAGTACTTATTTCCGCTTTATTCAATCGGAGGCTCTTTGAAATAAATCTTACTGAACCACTGTATTCCTAAATTGAAAATAACTAACAAAACTGATTTGTTCTTACAAAATATTCCTTCATTGGAATAATCATATAAAAATAATGAAAATTAATTACTTCATATTTTAATAATGACAAGAGCTCTGGTATTTACAGCCCCCCCCCCTCCGAGTTGTAGGTGGACCTATTGAATTTTTTTTACAGATACAATATATTCAGTATGAAATACACGATTGGATATATAATGATGTCCAAATTCGATTTGAAGTTGTTTGGTTTGGCCACAGTAAAGAGCCACAGCAAGGAACAAAATACGTTGTTTCAGAAAGCCATCAAAACGGCAACTATCTTGAAACGACAAAAGATTTTGAATGGGCTATAATTCTATGTTTCTTTTTCAGGTACAAAACCATGTTTTTGTCAAATTTGAGCTCTATCAGTTGAGTAGTTTTTCACACAAATGAGTAGATTTTTATTATGTGCCAGAATGGTATATTCTGATGTGTGGTGGACGGGGAAATGTCTGTTCATCTGTCTGTCTGTCCTGTGCTTTTACGCGCGAAATCTCAAATACGCTTTATCGGATTTTCATGAAACTTGGTATACGCATTTAGATCGTCCATGGAAAAAATACTATTGATATTGGACTAAATTGGTAGACCGGTACCGGAGTAATGCCCAATTTAGTGCCTATTTTTTGGTAATAAATTAGAAAGAATTTATCAAATACAAATCAGTTTTCGTGACAACATATTGTTTTACAGTGTTCATATACGGCTTTGGAAGTTGACAAATCCACATTATCCACATATTCCTTCACATACACTTATCAAACTAGACATTTATTCTTCCTTAAGTCCTGCTTAATGAATCGATCTGGAGCTTAACTCGGAAATAGATTAAAAAATAACTTATTTTGTGCATATCATAATTGCAATTATCACTAATTAGATAAAAGCATTCTGGCACTATGTTAAACAGTTTACCTGATTTTATTAATTAGTGTAGGGATTAGTATATAATTTGGTAATTGTGTTCTCAGACTACAAGAATTATAAATTGTGAGAGAAATCGAGTAACTCGATAAAGACTGTAACTATAAAGAAAACATGCTATTTTAAATTATAGTTGTCTATGGAAACAATAATTATAACTAAATATAACTTATATATGTATTTCGGATGTGCCTTAGTTTTGCAAAGCGAGGCAGAATAAAGTAAAAATAAATGTATCAGGCGTATAAAGTTACCCTGCACGAGTTCAGATTATAGCTATGTTCTCATTTAATTTAGTTCGCTTAGAAATTTGTAAAGGTAAAATAGAAACTTTTTAATTAACTTTTCCAATGGTAACTTGTCGGTGTTCTCGTTATAACTGGGGAATTAGCTTCGGCACGGGTAGCTGCACACAGACGTAAACAATCTGTCATCCCATTCACTCTGCAAAGCTCAGTTTAAAGGGCAAAGGTCGTCGATACCAAAGCACTTCCGAGTAAAGCGCGGTAAAGCCCACATATTTCCCACACCCGGCCACAGCGGGACGCATTATGTAATTGGTATTGGAGCAAAACAAGCACAACACTATCGATGCACAGATAATCGATATTACAGCCTGTCTCCTTGAGACTGTCACAAATTCCCCGCGCCACCTGCTCGTGACGGTGTGAAAGGTCATAGTGTCACATACAGATTATTCTCGAAGCGTTCGGCACGTCAAAATTATACTCCCACGTCGCAAACAAGTCAGGAGGTGGGGGCGTTGATAACTTAGCGGAGAGACCGTCTCATTCAGGACTGAATTAAAACGTAATTGAATCTGTCAGTTTCCTTCCAGAACATGTATACCGTTTAGTTCCAATAGGCAGACGTCTTCCGCTCTTAATTACTTTGAATAAAACCAATTGAGTCCGTATTTATAGTGTGTTAAAATGCATATCTTCCACTCTTAATTAGTTTTAATAAAATCCATTGAGTCCGTGCTTACAGTGTAGTAAAATACATATCTTTCACCCTCAATTAGTTTCAATACGACCCAAGTAAGTCCGTGTTTATAATTATGTTCCAATCTTAATTTGTTTTGATGTAACTCAATTGAGTCCGTGTTTATAGTGTGTACAATTGCATATCTTCCTCTCTTAATTAGTTCTAATGCTACTCAAATGAGCTAGTGTTTATAGTGTACTAAAATACATATCGGCCGCTCTTAATTAGTTTTAATAGAACTCAATTGAGTCCATGTTTATAGTGTATTAATATACATATTATCTTCCACTCTTAAGTAGTTTTAATTGAGTCCGTGTTAATAGTGTATTAAGAACTAAGAGACATATCTTCCACTCATTAGTTTTAATATAACCGAATTGAGTCCGTGTTTATAGTGTTTTAAAGTATATATCTTCTGCTCTTAATTTGTTTAAATAGAACCAAACTGAGTCCATGTTTATATTTACTTACTCAATGGCACTAGACAATTCCTAAGCAAGCTAAAGGTATTCATTGCCGCGCTTACCTGTGCCCGCCATTCAACCCTATTCTGTGCTAACTTCATCCAGTCATCCCTCGCAAATCCACTGCCCTTAAATCTATTGGAATATTGTCCTCCCACTAACGTCTAGGCCTTCCAAGTGGTCTTTTCCCTTCGGGTCTCCCAGTCAATGCCTTTGATATGTGTCTTTCCTCCCCCATGCGCCCAATATATCCAGCCTATTTCATCCTCCGTGATTTAATTACCCTTACTATATCCGGTGAAGAGTACAAGCTGTGAAGCTCGTAGTTGTGCAGTTTTCTCCAGTCCTCATTTTCATCTTTCTTAGGCACAATTAATATTTTCCTAAGCACCCTGTTTTCGAACACACTCAGATTTACTTCTTCGCGAAAAGTAAGCGACCATGTCTCACATCCATATCATATAACCGGCAGAATAATAGTTTTATACATTTTTATTTTTAGATTTCTGGACAGAAGACGAGAAGATAAGAGTTTCTTAACTGCATATAAACACGAATTTCTTGATTTGAGTCTACACTTAACTTCTATCTTAATATTATTTGTATCTGTAATTATTGCTCCGAGATATTTGAATTTCTCCACTTGTTTGAACGATTTACCGGCTATTCTAATATTTTCTAGCGCAATATTTTGCCGTTTCATGACCATATATTTAGTTTTCTGTATTAATTTCCAATCCAACATTTCTGCAGGCATCGAATAGACTTTCTGCATTTCTCTCCATTGTGTTTGTATCATCGCCCAGCAGACAAACGTTATCTGCATAAGCTAAAATCGAGTAACTGCCATTTAATTCTAGGCATACCTTGTTTAAATGACACATTCCAAAGCAAAATTAAAAAGCAAAGGCGATAGTGCATCTCCTTGCTTTAAGCAGCTTTTAATGGTAAACTTATCTGATAAAAGTTTCCCTATCTTGACTGTGCTATAGGTTTCGTTTAGACACATGTTAATCAACCTAACTAACATCTCAATGAGGAGAATGTATTAGAATTAGAGGTGTACATATTCTGATTTTAGCTTGCCTGCCCCTTTGAAATTCTGCAACCAGTCACAGCTTTTAACTTGCTTGACTTGAAAGCAAGCCAGATTACAAGGATGATAAGAAATACTGTCGCTATGAGTCACAAGCTCTTCATAACTTGGTGGGTTGCACAGGACCTAAGGAAACTGCAAGGCCTGGCGGAAAGAATATGAAACTGGGTATAGCAGTGCACTGGTAAGTCGTGCAGTTACGTAGTTGAGGAACTTCAGATGTATTTAGAGAATTTTACCCTGAAGGAAACCGAGGAGAAACTAAATTGTGGACAGTTTGAATTAATTATCAATGAACAAAGGTACTAGTCCGGCATGGGAAAAATTTTCAAACATTTTCGAGAAAACATCATAAAATCATTAATAACAATAACAAAAATCCCTTTAGGCAAGCCTACAAGCTGAGGTAGATTTCGAAGTGCTTTTGTTTTAATTTGCTGTCGCTGCGTAGCACTCTTCTTCTTTAGCCTTGGCATGACAAACCCGCAATAATAACTGCAAAAAAGAGGAAAGAGAACTTTTTTAAACATTCAAATCTCGCCTTATATGAGAACTATCAAGAAACTAGTTATTGATTTGTAGAGTACTCATCAAGAGCTTTTCAACGATACCCCACAAGACTTAGTTTCGAAAATTTCGAATTTCCATCCCCATACACCCACCCCCACTTGTACTCCCAAAACCCCCGAATCGTTGGTGTCAGTGTGAACTCCATAAGGAGTACTCTAATTTATTCAATCAAAGTTTCCCTCTATACTTCATAGGGGCCGAGATATAAATGTTTTAAAATTTCAACCCCCTCCCCCGACCACCCCCTTAGGCCAATTTTGCTCATTAACGAACTTGTCTGAACTATTGGGCCTAGAAATAACATAATAAAATTTGATTCAAATATCTTGAAAATTACGGCCGCTAGCGTGTAAAGATATATATGCATATATAAATATATATATATACATATACTGTATATAAATATAAATATCACAATTTTTTTAACAGGCGGTGATTTCGTACTTAGGGAGGCATGAAACGTAACGATATGAACGAATTTTTTGAAAGTCATTAGGTAGATTTTTCTTCGAAATCTACCTAATAATAAAAATAATAATTGTGTTAAGACGCTAAAACGATTTTTAATACTTTATCCACCTTTTATTTATCTGCATGGTGAATTTCTTCTACCAGCATGTAGAAAAGCAAGAAAGTATTACCTACACTCAGCAACTACAGTTGTTTAGCTGATAGGAATGTCGCAAGCTTATTCTGACTTGCCTAGGCTGGGTTTGACCTGACCCATCAGGCTTAAAGAAACCTGCTTGCTTCCTAGCTATGACGCTGGCAACTTGCTTGCCTGGCGTTCAAGCGGGTTTGGGCAAGCTAAAATCGAGATTTGTACACCTCTGATTAGAATACATATCTTCTGCTCTTAATTGGTTTTAATAAACTCATTTATGTCTTAAGTAGGAAATTACTCGTCTGGATATTTCATAGTATAGGCCTAAAGAAGTTAGGTAATTGGAAACTGAAGAAAAGAAGATATATTAGTTAAGAAATTTGCCCATCATACATAATAAAGTGGATCCTTTCTCATTCCATAGAAATCAACTGTTGAAGAGAAGTGTGCGCAGACAAGAAAATATTACAACTGCGTAAATAGCATATTAAAAATCCAGTTTTATAAATGTAACATTCCTTAAAAGTTAATTACATTTTAAATTATAATAAAATCAGGTAAACTGATGTAACAAATTGCCAGTATGTTTTTGTTTAATCAGTTATGATTGCAATTATGATATGCAGAATACAAAGAAAGTAAAATTGGCCGGTTTCGGGATTTGAACCATGGAACTCCAGAATGTGAGGCCAAGACGTTACCATCTCAGCCACCTGGGTCAGTTTAGCGGTCTAGTTGGATAAGTGCATGTAAAGCAATAGTGTTATTTGTCATAGCTAACTGTATTTTAATTTCCAAACCTTATAAGATCACAGTAAAACAATAGGCTATGTTGTCATGATAACTGATTTGCATTTCATAAATTCTTTCGAATATGTATATTACCGTAAAATATGCACTAAATTGAGCATTACTCCGAAACAGGTCAACCGATTTTATCCAATATCAATAGACGTCTTCCCATGGACATTATAAATGTGTATACCAAGTTTCATAACAATTCCGGTAAAGCGTATTTGAGTTACCGCGTCTTTAAAATAGGCACTAAATTGGGTTTCACTCAGTTACCGGTCTACCGATTTGGTCCAATATCAGTAGACGTCTTCCCATGTACATTATAAATGGGTATACAAAGTTTCAGGAAAATCCAATAAAGCATATTTGAGTTATCGCGACTTCTTATATATTAACATAAAAGGCACTAAATTGGGCATTATTCCGATACTGGCCAACCGATTTAATCGAATATCTATAGACGTCTTCCCATGGACATTATAAATGCGTATACGAAGTTTCATAAAAATCCGATAAAGCGTACCTGAGTGATTGCGCCTTTAAAATAGACACTTAATTGGGTTTTACTCCGGTACCGGTCAACAGATTAGGTTCAAATTCAATAGGATACTTCTCATGGACGTCATAATTGCGTATGCCAAGTTTCATGGAAATCCGGAAAAGCTTATTTGAGTTAAGGCGCGTACAGACACACGGACGGACGAACTGACGGACACACATTTTTCGTCCCCACACACAATCTCATAAAGTACCATACTGGCACTTAATAAGGAAAGAATGGAAACAAAATAGATCTTAAATTGATTTATGCATGGAAATTCAAAACTTCCTAAACAAAAAACAAAAAACTCGAAACAATAATACAGAAACTTAAGAAAAAATTTGAAACATTCATATTATGTGCAAACTAGAATGTGGATTTCTTTAAAAATAGTCCAAAATTATTTAAGCTACATAATTTCCTATTAATGTACAATTTAGAAAATTTTGTTGAAAAGCCAACAAGAGTAACTAAAAGCACAAGAACATCACCAGTTAATTATCCAGAAGAAGCTCAATACACATCAGTCATAAATTTGGGATACTCAGACAATCAAGCACAGACCCTATGCCTAAAGTAGACCTACAAAAACAAGTTAAAAAGTAACAGCAATTAGAAAGAGAAGAATTTCAAGTTTCATTACAAGGAAATTTATGTAGAATCTAATGTTAATTGTAAATTTACCGTATTCTTAGAATCATTCCTTTATTATTTTTATGTATTCCAATTAAACCACTCAACGACGAAAGCGTGGATCAAGAAAGGAATTAAAATATATAGCGCAAAATTAAGGTTCTACAGTAGATAGAGAAAACAAGTTCCCTGATCCGTGAAATATTAGATTATGTTCAACATTATCGCAGAATATACAGAAAAGTAATTACAGATTAAAAAAAAAATGTATATATATATACTATATATGGCAGCGGCCCAACAAAAGCAACTTGGCAATTAGTAACACAGCCCAACAAAAAGAACTTTTTGTTTGTTGTCTCAGATGTTTTACCGGATTTTGGCTATACTTAGTGTGATTATTCCAAATATGTAAACAGTTTTTCTCTACCAGCTCTACCAGATTTTATTCTTGAACTCTTAGTCTAGCGAAACACAATCTTGCTTGATAGTATAGCTAGTGAAGGTTCTTGACCATACTTTGAACACGTAGGACGAAAGCTGTACGAATTACAGAATAACTGAAATTTGGATTATTTTTTGGCCCTCAAATTTACAGCTTATAAGTAAAAAACGACCGTACAATATGTGATGATATCAATTTTTTGAAAGACCCCAAGTTACGTTGTTATTGTAATGTTAATATAATGTTAGTGTGTTGCTTTTTTCTTCACATGATTTAGAATCTAAAAATAGGCACTGTTTTTTTATTTATATCAAACTTAAATTGGGATAATATGGATAATGGCAATACCATACCTCACAAAACTAAAGCTGATAGGGCAAAACTAATGGCACATTTGGCATCAGCGACCTACATTTCCTCAAGAATATGTATAAATTCTAAGGCACCAAAATGGCTGTTTTTTGTGTAATTAGAGAGTAAGGAACGTTCAATACAGGGTATGTAGTAAAAAAAACTATAGAATTACGTTCAAAAGAAGGTAGAGAATCACACCCTTAAAGAGTAGCTGAGCTATTCAACACTTTTCAGAAATAGCAGAAACATTAGTAAAGAAACCTAATGATACAAACTAGGGATGGGTCGATACCAGGTTTTCTCGATACTCGATACCGATACATGATATTTTCCTCGATACTCGATACTTCGATACTCGATACCATCAACAAATCCAGTTTCAATAAATAGGTACATTACAAATAAAAAGTTGAGAGAACTGTGTAATACCAACTAAATGAATTAAGTGTGCATATTTAATGAGACAACATTTAATATCATCAGTAGCCTATAATTATTTTTAAACCCTACATTAAAAGTAAAATTTGTTTTTGAAACAGTCCACTTACAAGTTTTTGTTCAAAAATACTAGCATTCTCACTTTTTCGGGGTCAAGTCTACTTCTTTTTCTGTCACATTTGAGTCCTGCTGTGCTAAACAGTCTTTCAGAGAAAACTGTTGCTGGTGGTTTGGACAGGTATTTCACAGCTAACTTCTTTAGTTTCTGAAATTTTGTGTTTGTTTTCCAGTAATCTAATGAACTAGAAAGAGGAGGTAACAAATCGTCTTTGAGATATGCAGTGATTTCTTCCTGGGAACTGTTTACTGGCAGTGAATTTGACATATTATTTTCTTGCATAATGTTACTATACAGGTACCACATTCCTGGCAATTTCTCGGGCTTTGACGTCTGTGACATTTAAAATAAAATAAATAAAAATGTTCTTGAATGATCGATTCTTACGAGTACGTCAGTACTACATTACTATTCCCATATATATGTAATTTTGGAATAAAAAATTAAAAATCCTACCTCATCATTTTTGGATGCAGTACATTCCTGTTGGTTAGCTAGGTCCACCAATCGGTCATTAGCAGAATTGAGAGCACTAGGACTGCGAAAACTCGTCCTTTCACTACTGTTTCTTCTTCAGGAGTTAAATTTCCACTTCCGCATAATTTTTATTAAGAGGTTTTGAAAAGGCAATTTTATGCACTGATGTAAAATGTTTTTTAAGGTTACTAGTGTTGTGAGATTTTCCACCATGAGAAAAACGTTTTTTACAAATGCGGCAAATGGCGCGATTATCACAATGAGGGTCTATTTGAAAATAGTTCCACACTTCACTCATATTGACTGGAAAAAATATATATGTTATCGTACGCAATACACACATTATTCTTCTGTCACGTAGAGATATCAATTGAAAGCCGGTATGCTGACTTGGTTTAAAAGCATACCGAAATAGATTGCTTATGAATGGATAAAATAATCATGTGACGTTCTACTCAGATCACAGAGCAGTACAATGAACAAACTGTTTTAAGGTTTGCAGAATAAGCAGTAACTTAATCTCTGCAAGGGAGCAGGGTTTGGACAGTCAGCTTGCTTGTTGGTTGTTATTGAAACGTTTCACAGGAAACAAAACAATTAAGAATCTCTTCTGTTTGATTTTTAAAGTCAGAAAGTCTTTATTTATGACCAGACAAAAGTCACAGAGTGGTTTTCCCCATTTAAAGGAGAAACAGAAGTATTTACTATATTTAATAGACTACTAAAAGCAGAAAGAGATACGCATTTCCTTAAATTGCAGAATTACCAAAGTATCGAAAAAGTATCGAGCTAGTTTTCTGAAGTATCGCTCGATGCCGATACCATGCAAGTATCGAGGGTATCGAGGTATCGAGGTATCGAAAGTATCGAGGACCCATCCCTAATACAAACCATGTAAACAGACTAGGAAAAATGAACTTTTGCACTGATTCATTCTTCACTATTTCCGTTACTGAAAATGAGGTAGTAAAAATTGTAAAATACTTAAAAAAACAATTCTTCAGTTGGTACTGACGAAGTACAAGCATGCATAGAAAATATAAAGGAACCTTTGACAAATATATATATATATATATTTATTTAATGCATCTCTTTCTTCAGGTATATTCCCAGATAAATTAGGGTGTGCAAAAATTAAACCAATATTCAAAACAGGAAAAAAGCTATGAAAAAGAAAACTACAGACCAATCCCTTTTGTCGGCCTTCTAAAAAATTCTTGAAAGACTTATGTATAACAGACTAATTTCATTTATTAAAAGGCATATTATTCTAACAGAAGGTCAGAATGGATTTATAGGAAACAAATCGATGGAAACAGCAGTATTCAGCCTTCTAAATCAGTTACAACATCAAATAGACAATAAGATGCAGGTCATTGGAATCTTTCTTGGCTTAACCAAGGCCTATAAAGTGTTAAACCATAGTATTCTACTAACAAAACTGTTAACTTATGAAATTAGAGGCATTGCGAACGGCTAGATAAAATCATTGATAACAAACCGTAGTCAAATTGTAGAAATACAGAGTGAAGACAATAAATCTACAATACATACACACCAAGTAAAAAAGAAGTAAAGCATGGTGTTCCACAGGATCAGTCTTATCTCCATTACTCTTTTTGTTATATATCAATGATCTGTCATTAAATATAAAAGTACCAGATATCATTCTGTTTGCAGATGATATAGATATTTTAGTTTCAGGGGGAAAAAATAATCCAAGAAAGAAGTAATACATATTGTTAAATGATTTGTATAACTAGTTCCAAACTAACAAACTCATTATAAATACAGATAAAACAATAGGAATGAAATTTCAAAGTAGACAAAATAAAAATCAACAAAAACTTCAGTTACAGTTTAATAAAGAAGAAATTAAATACAAACAAGAAAAAAAATCCTGGGCATTCATAAAAATGAATCTTTGAAATGGAATACACATATAAAAAAAGTATCTCTCAAACATAGATCCATCTGTTATATGCTCACCTCCCTCGAGGACAAAATAAGTCAACACGTTCTAAAGAATATGTATTTTAAAGAATATATATTTTGCTCATTTCCAACCACGTGTGAAATATGGGGTTATATTTTGGGCAAACAACCGAGAAAGTGAAACAGTCTTTAAAGTACAAGAGAGAGAAATGAGAATAATGAATAGAATAGGAAGACGGACATCCTGCAAAGAGATATTCAAGAAACAAAGAATTTTAACACTGTGCTCAATTTCTCTCCGCGAAATATTATGTTTTATAAAACAACACATTAACAACATGAAAATAAATTCTGATATACATGAACATAACACACGGAACAAGTTTGATTTACACTTTCAATACTGTAGAACAGATATCTACAAAAACAATGCACTAAACTTAGGAATCAACATCTACTCTTACACAATTCAATGGCCCTAAATAGCGTGCTTGCTCCCTCACTTCGTGAGACATCGAGTATACTCGGCGATGTTCGTCTCTCGCAGTTCAGGAAGAGTTTAAAATTAGGAAAACCGTTTCTTTATTATAAAAGGCCTAAGTGAAATAAACACAATGAACAAATATTCTAATTTTATTTTTACTTACAATTTTCATAGCTCTGAACCACAAACATTTTTAATAAACTGCCAGTGTAAATTTCTTAAAAATCCTGGAGTCAATTAATAATGGTGGGTGAAGCCGCGGGCACCAGCTATAATAATATTGATAGTTTAACCCTGGAAGTATCGCGGACAATAGAAATCCAAACAAACCACTCCTTCTCTTGAAAAATTATATAATTTGTGAAAATTACAATGAATTTATAAAATAAAATTCACATCATATTCATCTGTCAACAAGCAGTTGAGAAACAATACGTATTATGTGTTCACAGGTAGCTTTGGAACTGCATAATCGAATCTGAGATCGTTTTCCCAGGCGGCGCTTTCTAATCGTGGAATGTACTCTAAAGCCGGAATTTTAGCTGTTTCATTAATTATTAATGGTTTAGTTTATTAATGATTCGCGTGCAAGTGTTAATACCCAATGCTTTAATAATTATTATACTCTTAATTTTTAATTTTTCAATGAATTATCGTGGGCGATTCCGCGGGCACATGCTAGTTTTTAACAAACTAGCATACCAAATTAGAGAACAGCAATCGATTACTAAATTTAAACGTGGAGTCAAATCCTTTCTACTAGAACATGCCTTTGAATGGCCTACGATCATCAATAGAAACATTGTTTCTTCCCCCCCTTGCTCTGTAATTAATTCTGCTATAAGGTCAATAGGATCTACTTTTTATGCAGTCCATTTTTCTTTTATTTATTTATTTATTTTAGGGCCTCAAATCACTCTTCTGTCCGGTGCTCACTTCCACGTCACAGCACTGTCCCAGTCCAGTCCAGATCAGCTCACCAGTTCTTCCGTTCACTAGTTCCTCCGTTCACCCTTCTCTAAGGGCACTAGTTCCCCGTTGACTAGGTCTTCCGTTCGCGGGTCCCTCCGGTCACTGGCTCCTCAGCTTCCCCAGTCCTCAGCTGCGCTGATCGGTTCACTCCGTCCAGGTCCTCAGCTCCTCAAGCCACACTTACTTGAGGTCGCGCTGATCAGTGCTCTCCGTCCAGTTCACACTCTGACGCTGACTCTCTCGCCGTTACTGACTGACTGTTCTCTCATTGACTGGCTCTCTGTCTACATTGGCTGACTCATCACTCCTCGCGGACTGACTCCCTCTGACTGACCGTTGCTACTCACGGACTGCCTCTCCTTGACTGACTGTCGCTGTTACTCTCTGCTACTCACGAACTGAACTGACTCTCTCAACTCTGACTTTCTGACTGACTGTTACTGTTACTCTCGAACTGAACTGTCCGCGTCGCCTCTCTGACTGAATTTATAACTGAAATATGGCGTTAAATTACAATGTGTTCGAAATATTATCAAGACCATGAAAATGGCCAAAATATGACTTTATATGCAAAATAAAAACGGTCCCATTAGAATAACAAGTGTGCAATTCATGTTTAATTTGTTTGCGGCGAGAATGGAGGTCAGGAATAAAATATGATACGTCATAAACATCCGAAGCCTATAGTTATAATTGGTGTAGGCCTATTATTATAACTGCAAAAAGACAAGCAACCACCAATTCAAGTAACACTTTTTTTTGCTACTAAGAGATGTAGTCTGCAGTCATTTTCCAGAAAATCTAAAACGCTATTATTATTATTATTATTATTATTATTATTATTATTATTATTATTATTATTATTATTATTATTATTATTATTATTATTATTATTATTATTATTATTATTATTATTATTATTGGGTTAAGTATAGGCATATATTACTTTATCATTCAAACAAGGATATTTGAGGTTAAAAAGGCGGAAACGTACTGAATATGATAGAAAAACTATTTTTCTGCCTGGCATCCCTAATTTGCAGGAAATACCTGTAGCCTATAACATAAAAGTACCGTTTAAAAATAGTTTTACGTTTAATATCGTCATGAATGAGATAGAACTGACGTCACTGCAGGCAATGCGATTGAATGGCAGCGGTGCACGTGGTACACATTCTTCCTTATGTCACGTTCCCAGCCGACTTCACGAGTTCTTCTTCAATCATTTGTATCCAAGCAACAGATCGATTGTAAGAGCTATAAAATTGCTTGCTTACGTCTCTTGTTAGATACGGCTACCTTGTATTACATTTAGAAGGAAGCACTAGTTAATTTACTAATGCACACCTCCTTCTAGGAATATACAGGGTGTTACGGCTACCTTGTATTACATTTAGAAGGAAGCACTAGTTAATTTACCTCCTTCTAGGAATATACAGGGTGTTAATGAATAACACCGAAATATTTTACCTGTATGTAGAGGGGACATAGACAAGCAACTTTTATTAGGATATTTTTTGCTCTATGACGTAAAATGTGTATGCTACAGGGCATTAAAGCCATTACAATTTGGTGCTCATAAGTCAATAATTACGCGAAATAGGGTTAAAATTTACATTACATTGACTTCATCCCTTCCTAGTGATCGATAAAAACCTGGTTCTTAATCATTCATCCACAGCTATATCATAATTTAGAGATTTCATAATCTGCAAAGTTTACATGACTGGCCACCACTTCATTAGTCTTCTTTTATTCATAACTACTGACTACAGTGTTAACAACGAAGTTCCTTTGTTTTGCATCTTTTTTTAATGTTAGAAGCCAGTGGCAGCCATGCCCTGGGAGATCTTATGCTGTAACAGGAAAAATTGAATCTATAGAGCAAAAATCCCCGAACAAAAGTTGCTTGTCTATGTCCCCTCTATACACAGGTAAAATATTTCGGTGTTATTCATTAACACTCTGTATAGTTTCTCTATCTTGCTTAGCAATGGGAACCTTTTGCGTGCAGTTAAACGTGCGTTTGCGAGGTCCTACCCTCTCGTTCTGCCTCTTGCTTATACTTATGAATAAATGTGAATGATGTTGGCTTTGTTATGAAATTTGTAGATAATACTGTATAACGTTTATGTTGTATTCCAGAAGTCAGTTGCCTATATTATGCCAAGAAGAGTGTGAGATCGCCAGAAACAATTACTGATTTTTTAAATATAATTTAGCAATTTAAGTTGACTATTCCACTCATACCGTTTGATATTGACCAATTACGTTTAGCAGTTCCTCGGGTGTAGACCAATCACAGCGTTTATCTTACAATATTCTTGTAGAAATCGCGAGGATAGCATTTTATCGGGTAAAACCGTCTGCTTGTTACTGGACCCGGAAGCATCAGTGCAGTGATTAATACGTCATATGCTGCCATTAAACAGCACGAAAACATATTATTTTATACAACGTAACTTGTGTGAAAGTTGAAATAATATAAATGTACATCGATTAAAAACACAATTTCAGTTCGGTGCAAGCCAGTTCGTGTGCTTCTATCCTGTTCTGCTGTTAGCTTGCCTGAATGAAGTTAGCTTGTTTTATATGCACAATTGGTAGCACTCGTCACAGCATGGACATGGTAACTCGAATCGATTCGTGGATGGTTGATTCATAGTATGCAGTGATCTCGGAGCTGTTAGTTTTGTTTTTATACAACAAAGCACGGAAGTAATCATTATTTTATAATCCGTTACATTTTTATTCATGGAATAGTCTTGATAAATCCAACTCGAGTTGACGAGTTTCATCAGATAAATTAGCTCCTGCTGCGCAGTCGCGAATCTATCGATAAAGTCGTCAACTCTCGTGGGATTATCTATGAAAAGAACTCGTGCGATTTGCTACCGCAAACAGGAGCAGTAATTATTTTGCAGTGGCAGAGACATGTGTAGATAAGTGACAACATCTTCAAAATATTTTAAAGATTTCTGTATATCGCGATTAATTTTTTTTTCATCATACGGTGAAAAAATTGTATAAATTTTATGAAATGTATTTAAAACTTGTTGTATTGCATAAAGAACAAATTACTTTTTTTTAGATTTATGACTTTCGGCGTAAGTGGGTAAACATTTGGTTTATTACTGTAAATAATTTTAAGAAGTAGGCCTAATTTAGGTTAATGATAGTTTGTTTTCAAAATATTCTATATAAATTTCAGAATTCTGTTAAGAAATAATTTAGGTTATCGTAGTTTGCTTCATAAATATCCTATACATTTAACAATATATAGGGTAAGGTGGTACATTTTCGAACACTTAACAAATATTCTTATTTTATGAACACAATAAACATAAGAAAAGTTCAACTGCATTGTATTCACAAAGTTGACAATGTAGTTGACCCTTCAAAAAAATATGAAAGTCAAACAGCTGTAAAATTGGTCATGGCAATAAATCTTTCATTTCCAGAATATCGTTCGAAAATGTACCGCAATAGGTACAATTCTAAACATCAGTGGGTACTATTTCGAACAGTGGCATTTTCAACGAACGAACTGCTTTCTTCCAAATATTATTTTTTATTATCATTATTTATCAATAATATGTGCGTAATAATGAAGTGTCACTTTTGAATAGGCAGATGACAGGATTGGGGCATGTGGTCAGCATGACGACTCCTACGACAGTTCTTGATGGCTTACTGAACCGGAGCCGCTACTTCTTTATGAATTAGCTCTTCGGTTGGTGTCAGGAGGCCGAATGCACCCCGTTCCAGATCACCCTACCTCAGAAAAATCCGAGGAGGTACCGGGGATCGAACCCAGACTTGCGGGTCCGTAGTCAGGAACCACTAGGCCATATAGGCGGTCTGTCATAATATCAAGAGCAATAATAAAAATACCCAACAGCTGCATGGTATTCTGGATTGCATAAATTGCTGAGATGTAATAACAATGCACAGGAAGTGTAGTTCATAACTCTTCGTTAAAAAATACCACTGTTGAAAGATGTATGAATGCCATCCTTTTATATTTGACTTCCACAGTCAATAATAATAAACATGCAGAATGCTGTGATAGCAAAACAGCTTTTCCATGCAAGATGAGCGATAGCGGGTTAAAGAACTGTTCGAAATTCTACCTAAAATGTGTTCGTATTTGTACCTCGAGCTAGTTTTTGTAAATTACTACATTGTTGAAATTCCGCTCACGAATGACCATTGCTGTGCCAATGACTTACGTATTAAAGACTGCGCTATTTGTTGGTATGAGTTAAAATTGGTCCTCAACAATACATTCCAGTAACACAACGTGGAATTATAAGCAATTTTATAACGTGCCATTTTTCAAGCATGGAGTTCTTACCTTCGATTGAAAAATAATATTTTATGGCTGAATGAGACTACTCAAAACATCATTCTCGCGGATACAGGTCAACAAAACAATCAGTGTGGACGCTATATAATTAAAAAGAGGTAGGCTAACATTTGAAACCCAAAAGTGGATAAAAATCTTAGTCCGTTCAGAATTGTACCATGTTGTACCTACTTTAGAATTAAGGTTGTCATTAATTTTTTATTCAGTAGTATTTGGATAGTATAACATATTAGGGATAAAATGTTCTCTTCATCAATTATCTAATTTATTAGAATCTGGAATGTCAAAATAAGGCAATATAGTATGAATGGTTTCTTGTGATTATAACCATAGGCCTAAATCCGTAAATATTTTTTAACGTTGTCAGCTTTTTAAAAGAAGTGCCCTTAATCTAGTATACTACATACATTTCAGAATTATGACTGTTTGGCAGAGGAATTGTTATTCTTCGTACTGGATTCTCACGTGGTAGATCTCTGAGCTTTATTATTCATTCAAAATACTTTGTCCTTTTCGGTTCAGGTTAAAACATCTACGTGTATCAGTAATTGCAGTTCTAATATCCAGTTTAATTTCATGAATGTGCGTTATAAAAGTTAGTTTAATTTAATACTGTTGTAGTTTATTTGTTGTATTTTACAATAGAACCACAGAACAAAAAGGGGGAAAATACAAAAATTAGCCAACGATAATTTCAGTGTACAAATAAATACATTTTTTGACGAATCTCTTTTATAATAAATCTATTTTTTTTAATTGTCAAATTATAAGAATCACGAATGCCTGCAAGAATAATTTAGTTTTGAAAGTGTTTCACTTTAACGATTGCATAGGCCTAGCAAAAATCCCATTTAAACAAAATACACCTAATTTTATTATAGAAATTATACCGTAGAAATTAATGTGGAACAGGTAAATGTATTGGAATGACCTAACAGAGTGACTTGACTTGGCTTTCTGTAACCCCTGTGGTGGGGCATAGGGGGCCTCCAAGTGGAGGTTTCATTACCTATACTAATATAGTTACGCTTAGTTTCCGAGGGACAGGTGGTAAGCCCATCGCCTCTCAACCCCCCTCCGGAAACTAGGACGTGAAAGGGCCGAGAAATTTTGTCCAGAGGCTCTAATTTAGGCTTGGAGTTCTTTTGCGTGCCGAAAATCTAGGACATGGGCCCCTCAACTTGAAGTCCCTCCCGGAGGACTCCGTGCCCAGGTTTTTACGTCCTGAAAAATCCATGGACCGCGGCCGGGTTTGATCCCGCGACCTTCGGATGTAGAGGTGGGCACGTCTAGACCACCGCTGCCGACAACCTAACAAAGTAGAGATAACAAAAAAATATTTTATGAAGTTAATAAATTAAGTTGTAATAATAAAAAACTGACCGTAGTTTTTAAACAAATCATTGCAGATTTGAGATAAAATAATGGACGAATAAGCGAATCTTATCCATGTGATGAAGATACTGGAAACTTGTCCTTCTGTTGTAGATAATAAGAATGCTACTTCTTAAGTTTTATCTTCTGTAAAAATTATAAGGTAATGATTATTCTGAAGATGAATAAGTTGAGAGAGGAGATTTGAACGTGTTGAGAGAGGAGATTTGAACTCATAAACTTTCTAGGTATAATAACTATTACCATCCTTTTAATCTTCTTGTATACCCTTAATAACCATTTTTTTCGTAAAGAATATGTGAACACCTCTGTTTTACACAGATGATCGCCACAACTTCTTTTCTGGTATCTTGAACGATGTTTAAATAGTCTGTTCCACAGAGGCGGCAACTTATATGGGCCCGTGGGGCTGAAGCCCACCTAATGTTCTGCCATAGGCCTATTTTGTTTAATTATTTATCATTAGGCCTACTGAAATATATTTCCTTGTTGAATCCAATTCACTCACGGTTATCTGAAGTCGTTTCTCAGTTCATTCATTTTTTATGTCTTAATCCGTTAATGCAGTTTCCACATCCACCGCCATATTTTTATGCTTTTTATGTATTCATAAAAAAAACTTAATCACATTGCTGTTCAAAGTATAAATAAGGAGAGTGCGGAAAAGTTAAATATAGAATTTAGATTATGCTTGTGGTGAATAAAAATCACAGGAAGGATATTAATTTAATGGCCAAAGACAAGAGTGTGGAGTACAAGACAATTATTACAAAGTTTGTCTTCAGAAACAATGAAATCATTTCATGTAGGCATACGATATTATATTTGTACTATAGTCATATAGATTTTATATAAGTCTACTAGCAGGTGCCCGCGGCTTCGGCCGTGATAATTAATTCAAAAATAAAAAAAATAAGAGCAAAATAATTAAAACACATTTATTATCACTTAGGCTACACACGAATCATTCATAAACTAAATTATTAATAATTATAATGAAACAGCTAAATATCCGGCTTTGGAGTGCAAGCCACGATAAATAAACGATTTAAATAAAACATTAGTAGTTAAGTAAATAATCGCGGGAACCTAGGTTCATTGCAGGGCCGTGGAAAGAAAGCAAGGGCCCCCGTCAAATATTAAATTCTCCACCCAACTTGCCCTTTATAATGTATTCAACGAAAAGATTATGTAACGATATTACACAACTATTAAGTGCCAGAATGGTACCGGTACTTTATGGATTGTTTGGTAGACAGGAAAATATCTATCCGTCTGACTGTCAGAGTGTCCGTATGCCTGTAAGCGCCATAACTCAAATACGCTTTATCGGATTTTCATACAACTTGGTATAAGTAGCCTACCATTTATAACGCCCATGGACGAAGCCTATTGATTTTGGACCAAATCAGTTAACTGGTGCCGGGCACGAAACGGAAAAATGCATTAAAATGTTCTAATTAGGAACAATTTTATCTGTATGTACCAGTTTAATCTTTTAAAAATTATGATTTCAAATGCCGAACGCTAGTGAGGCCTACTGTTGAGTCCAAATGGATTTATGCTTCTACTTTTCAAAAATAGACATTTTTCTTCAAGAATAGTCCGTTTCAGATTAACTGATTAATTCCGTGTCCCCGGTATACGACGGGACAATTCAGATTAAAAAAACAAAAAACATAACTCAAACTGTTTATTAACTTATAAATTTTTTTATTTTAGAGTAAATTTAGAAAGTAAAAAATAAAACCTAGTCGGCCGGGCCCCCTTTTGGGACCCGGGCCCCGGGGCTGCATCCCCGGCTGCCCCTCCCTCTCGTCGGGCCTGGTTCATTGCCTCGGTTACAGCCCGCCATTCAACCCTATTCTGTGGTAATTCAATCCAACCATCCCTCCCAAGTCCTACTTCCCTTAAATCCTAAATATATTCTACTATTGTCCTCCCACCTACATATAGGTCTTCCAAGTGAAATTTTCCCTTCGGGTTTCATTTCAAAATAGTTTTTGAGATATGTCTCTCCTCCCCCATGTCCAGCCTATTTCATCCTCTGTGATTTAATTATCTTTACTATATTCCGTGAAGAGTACAAATTATAAAGAGCGTTATTATGCAGTTTTATCCAGTCCCCGTTTTCATCTCTTTGAATATTTTGCTAAACACCCTTTTTTCGAACACTCTCAGATTATGTTCTTTCCGAAGAGTAAGGGACCATATCTCACATCCATATAAAGTTCTAGTCCACTTTCTTGTATTATTTACAGTACTCTCTTAATTTTAATTTGAGTTTTACATTTAATTGTATTATTTCTATGTTCTAGTTCTAGTGAAGAGTATGTGAATTTGTAAATTTCCGTCTTTATCTCAAAGCTTTTTTGCAAACTAAATATAATTTTTCTTAATACTTGCTTACCATATTATTGACTGTTAATGATATTTATTTATAACTAGCTTAAAAGGCCCGGCGTCGCCCGGGTTTTGTATTTTGTAATTTGAAATCAACTTATGGAGGACTTTCGATTTTGAAACTCTAGGTCCTTATATAATAAAACTAAACTAAACTCCGTGGAACTACATCCCTGGAGGGACTTGGCCTGCCGTAGGCAGATGGCAGGATTGGGGGCATGTGGTCAGCATGCCGACACCCACGGACGTTAATGGTGGTTTTCATGACCGGAACCGCTACTTCTATATCAATATAATATGTATGTAGAATTTGAAATGAGGAAGAACGACATATCACACTCAAACTGTTCCCTCAGAAACTAATAGAGGATGTCGAATGTTGCATTCCGTTGCTTCTACACACCATGCCTGGGAGGGGTTGAAATAAGAAGGAAAAGAAATTCCGGTTACATAAGATTGTATTGTCTTGACAGAAAATTTTATTTCTCATATTCATATTACCATTCAACCGTTTCGGGGCTGAAATAAAAAATAAATTCAATATCACTATCATACTTTCCTTCCCAAAAACCTGGGAAATAATATACTGCGAGCGTACGACTGAAAATGTTCCATCCCATTTTGTCTTCTTTTAGATGCTTAGGGCTTCTGATAAACATCCCTATTTCTCAACTAATACAAAGCTGTTCCTGCAATACGACCGCTTATTCAGCATCAAAATGATATTTTCCATGTCAAGTGTAGAGAAAGTGATTTGGCTGTATCACATTGTGCTTTATTTTCGTGGATTTCATTCTTCAAGAATTATTTTCACAAATGTATTACATCGATAGCATCAGAATTTGTTAAAGCCCAGTTCCCAAACCCCTATGTGAACACTGTAAACAATACACTGTTGTCATGATAATTAAATTGCATTTCATTTTTTCAGTATAATATTTTCTGAAATTATATAAATGTTCAAGGGAAGGAGTGGCTTCTTTGAATTTTAATGTTGATCGCGTTACTTCTCGGGCTTAACTGGGTATGTGTGCTAAATTTTGTGCAAATTGGTCAAGAATTGTAGATTTGTATAGGGAACACACATACCCACACACATACGTACACACTTCTGATTTGGCTTTGTTGCAAGACTCACACTTTTTTTTTCCATATGAAAACATGTGACAACAGAACTCTCAAGCTGTGCCTATGTCACACTTCTATTTTGTTATGTAAACATGTGACAGCAGAACTCTCAAGCTGTGTCTCATTTCACATTTCCGACATTTTCCGTGGATTTTCCAAAAATTTTCTTTCATACAAACCTTGTCCTGACAATTACGAAAAAAAAAAAAATCAGCCAAATCGGTCGGGCCGTTCTCAAGTGATGCGGCAATATACATGTGTCAATTGATTTTTATTTATATAGATTAATACTAAACGGCACTCACACAAGGGCAAAGATCATTTGGGTGTTAAATTCTATATTTTGTGTATCACGTATTCGAATGAAGTAATTAGAATACAATACACGGTTTATCCGCAATGAGTTGTTTAAACAGGCGAGGGACACCAGATGAACAGATATACGAGTACAAAGACAAATCGAAGAAATATATAAATATAAAAAAAGGGTCTTTCATTAAGCGCTTCCTATCTTTAAATTTAAATAAAACAAAGTGTGTTTGAGATATCATCGATTTTTTTTATTCGTTTGAAAGGCCTATCGATGCCATTATGTATGGAATATAACATCCTGCAAATGTCCGCCGCGAAATGTCCAATTTTCCTTGACTCTGGCGCATAAATCAAGCTGAATTTGACCGATGGCATGAGTTATGTTGTCTTTGAGAGCCGCTGTGGTTTATGGCTTATTCGCATAGACCTGGGACTTAAGAAAACCCCATAAGAAAAAGTCTAACGGGGTCAAATCGCACGATCTCGGTGGCCAGTTCACATCACCTCCACGTGAGACGACCATGCCCTCAAATCGCTCGTGCAGAATGTCCAATATGGCATGAGCTGTGTGGCACGTAGCGCCGTTCTGTTGAAAGCACATCTCGTTGGTGTCCATATCATCCAATTTAGGCCAAAAGAAGTTGGTAATCATCGACCTATAGCGCTCGCCGTTGACAGTGATGGCCTGGCCAACGTCGTTCTGAAATATGGACCGATGAGGCCGCCAGCCCAAAATCCAAACCAAACAGTAACTTTTTCGGGATGCATTGAACGCTCTTGGATCTCATTTGGACTGGTATCGTCCCAAATTCGACAGTTTTGTTTGCTGACGTACCCATTCATCCAGAAATGGGCCTCATCGCTGAAGATGATTTTTCGATGAAAATTAGGGTCAATTTCCAACTGCTCCAGAGCCCATTCATCGACCACACGTCGTTGTCTAGGGTCGTTTACCTTCAGCTCCTGGGTAAGATGAATTTTTTACAGGTGCAGGCCCAAGTCACGACGCAAAATTCGCCAAGTTGTGTTCTGCGAAAGGCCTAGTTCTTGTGAGCGGCGCGAAATCGACTGCGCCGGATTCTCCTACACACTCTCACGGACAGCGGCGATGTTTTCAGCAGATCTTGCGTTTCGTTGTCGTACGGGTGTTGGTTGATTGATTACTGAACCAGTGAACTCAAAATTTATCCACCACACTACGAATAGTCCTCTCGGTAGGACGATTATGGCGACCGTAAAATGGGCGAAGCGCGCGGAACGTTGCCCGAACAGAACAACCATTTTGATAAAACAATTTTATCATTTACACGTGTTGTTGAACGCTATATCCGTCCATGGTGATTTGGCAAAAGAGACTGAATTAATGACAGCCATTTCGACAGTTGTAGCTTCAACAATATGACCGCTACGAACTGTCAAAGTTCGGAAGTCCCTATTGGAAGATCCTATATATATACATATATTAATTCTAGGCATATGAAACATTTCTCCGGTGTTATCTTTATTTAGAAGTTTATAATCAGTATTTTTCCTTAGTATTACATATTTCGAAAAAATAACAAGAAGAAAACATGTAAATTGGTATGACTTACTTTAGTATTGATTTAGCAATAGTATAATGACTGGTTGATTTATACATTATTTTGGATAATTTCGTTCGCGAGTTTCTTAGTATTATTTTTCTGTAGGTAATTTATTGTTTAAGCAAAGAAAGTACTACGATTACCAAAAATAATGCAATAATTACCACCTTATAGCATAATACTTAAAATATATCTGGACCCGTATTAATAGGCCTGTAATTTACACATAATTTCAATGACTGTGTTGTTGTGAAGTGAGACATTTTGAAGTGGATGAATTCGTGAGTTTTTCCTTCTGTATTTTATGTGTCTTATGTTTCATCACCGGCGTGGTCTTCTGGTTAGCATCACTGACTACAGATCCGTCGGCCCGGGTTCAATCCCTTGAACCTCCTCGGATTTTTCTAAGGTAGGGAGGTCTGGAACGGGGTGCACTCAGCCTCGTGATTCAAATAGAGGAGCTGCTTGATAGAGATGTAGCGGCTCTGGTGATGGAAACCACCATTAACGGCCTTGGATGTCGGCATGCTGACCACATGCACTCTATTCCTGCCATCTGCCTATGGTAAATGATGCATCAATCGGGTGGTAGGCGTTGTCCCTTCAGGGGTGTAGTGCCACGGAGTTTAGTTTATATTTCACTAACTTAAAACTTCGCTCGGGTTTTGTATGTTGTAATTAGAAATTAACCTATATGAAGGACTTTCGTTTTTCAAACTCTAGGTCCTTATATAGGTGTTTAGAATTTCCCTCAGAAAACGCTTGATATAGCTTTTTATGGCTCGTAGATTGATTGCACCCCATTGATTCCACACACAAAGCCTGGTAGGGTTTGAAACAAGAAACAAAATTATTTTGTCTTTACGAAATATTTTATTTTTCACTCTTATGTTACCATACATTCATTTCGGAGCTGAAATCAACAAGAAAATAAAATATCACTTTCATCCTTTCCTCCCCCAAAACCCGGGACGGAATAATATACTGCGCGCATAGGACTAAAAATGTTCCATCCTATTTTGTCTCCTTTTACATGCTTAGGGCCTATGATAAACATACATATTTCTCAACTAACAATACGAAGCCTACAGCTATGAATAGGCCTAACGTATCAGTGGATATAATTTTTTACACTCTTCTGATATGGCATACTCGTTGGCACAATCGGGCTGAGACAATTAAAAATGCTGTCCCTGTAATACGAACTCTTATTCTAGCCTACATCAATATATGAAGTGACAAAATGGTATTCTCTATGTCCAGGGCAGAGAAAGTTATATGATTGCATCACATTGTGCATTATTTTCGTGGATTTCATTTTCATTATTTATTTACATCAATGAATTATATCGATAGCTTCTCTAATTTGTCAAAATCACGTATCATGTATGTCCAATTCTACCTGTGAACACTGCCAACAATAGGTCCACACTGTTGTCATGAGAACTGTACATGCAATGTGATTTGTATTTGATTAAATCTTTGTATTAAGGTATTTAGTCTCTTCGAAACATTTTATTTTTGGCATTTAAAACAAAAATTTTGCAAAATCCTTTCTTAGTGTGCACTTACATTATGAACCGAAGGTACTGTCAAAATTCCAAGCCTCTACCTATTATAGTTCAGGATCTACGTTGATTCCCTGTCAGTCAGGACAAACCCGCTTATATATACAGTATAAAGTTATGCTAGCTTAAAAGGCCCGGCGTCGCCCGGGTTTTCTATTTTGTAATTGGAAATTAACTTATGAAGGACTTTCAATTTTTAAATTATAGGTCCTTATATAGGTATTTAGAATTTGAAATAGGAAGAACGACTTATCACATTCAAACTATTCCCTCAGAAAACGCTTGATATAGCTTTTTATGACTCATAGAGGATGTACAATTCTGCATCCCATCGCTTGTACACAGCAAGCCTGGTGGTAGGGATTCAAATAAGAAGAAACAGAAATTCCGGTAACATAAAATATTGTATTGTCTTTGCGGAATATTTTATTTCTCACTCTCATGTTACCATACAACCGTTTTGGGGATGCAATTAAAGAGGAATTCATTATCAATTTCATTCTTCCCTCCCCAAAAACCTGCGATATAATAATATAAGTCACATATTACCATAGATCGTATTGTTTTCTCTATGTCCAGGGTAGAGAAAGTTATGTGACTATATTATTTTAGTGGATTTCATTCCTTAATATTTATTTACAACATGTATTATATTGATAGCTTTTCTAATTTGTGAAAGTCCAACTTCAATTATTTCCAAACCCATCTGAGACCACTGGAAACAATATGTTGCCATGCCAACTGTGATTTGGATTTGATAATTCTGTGTAAAAAGGGATTAAGTATACTCAAAAACATTTGTTTTTTGGCATTTAAAATAAAAATTTTGCAAAATCCTTTCTTAGTGAGCACTTACATAATGAAACGAAGGTACTGTCAAAATTCCAAGTGTTATAGTTTAGGCTCTACATTGATTCCTGTCAGTCAGTCAATCAGGACAAAGTCTTATATATATTTCATGCAGGCCCGACGAGAGGGAGGGGCAGCCGGGGTTGCAATCCCGGTGCCCTGCCGACCATAGGCGTACCGAGGGGGGGGGGTTTGGGGGTTTGAACCCCCCCCCCATTGATTAAAAAAAGGAAAATTGTATAATTTTTTAAAGTCTGCCCATAAATTACTTAATACAAGTATAAAGCGTGGGAAGCTTAAAACTCGTTATTTTGCGTCTTGATTTATAAAATTTTCCGGGGGTAAACCCCCGGAAGCTTAAAACTCGTTATTTTGCGTCTTAATTTTTAAAATTTTCCGGGGGAAACCCCGGAAGCTTAAAACTCGTTATTTTGCGTCTTAATTTTTAAAATTTTCCGGGGAAACCCCGGAAGCTTAAAACTCGTTATTTTGCATCTTCATTTTTTAAATTTTCCGGGGGAGGACCCCCGGACCCCCCCTCTTCCTGAATGTTATAACCCCCCCCATATGGTCGGCCTGGTTACGCCTATGCTGCCGACCAGGTTTTATTTTTTGCTTTCTAAATTTACTTTAAAATAAAATTGGTTAAAAGTCAATAAACAGCTTAAGTTATGTTTTGTGTGTTTATTTTATCTGCATTGTCCTGTCGTATAACGGTGACACGGAATTATCAGTTAATCTGAAACTGATTATCTTGAAGAAAAATGGCTATTTTGAAAAGTAGAAGCACAAATCCTTTTGGACTCAACAGTAGGCCTCACTAACGTTCGGCATTTAAAATAATAATTTCCCAAAGATTAAACTGGTACTTACAGATAAAATTGTTCCTAATTAGAACATTTTAATGTATTTTTCCGTTTTTCTTCCCGGCATCAGTTAACCGATTTGGTCCAAAATCAATAGCTTTCGTCCCATGGGCGTTATAAATTGTATACCAGTTTTATGGAAATCCGATAAAGCGCATTCGAGTTATTAAGTTTACAGACACGCACTTAATAATTATGTAATATCATTAGGCCTACATAATATTTTTGTTGCATACCCTACATTATAAAGGGCGAGTTGGGTGTGAATTTAATATTTGATGGGGGCCCGGGAAAATTTTTCCCTGGGGCCCTTGCTTTCTTTCCACGGCCCTGATTTCATGAACCAAGGGAAGGGAGTATGAAATGTTTTTAAATCTTTGAGCCCACCCAATGTTTTTCAAAAGATGGCGCCACTGCTGTTCCATATGTTTAATATTCTGCAGAGGACATACGTGGACCTCGTTTGGCCCTGCTGCCACCCGTCGGGAGTCGCTGCCAAAAAGGTTCCCATTGGGCTATATAGATAAAATATGCAATTAAATCCTTTAAAGAGTAAAGCCGCCCATTTTACAAGGCAAATAAAGAAAATACCCACAACATACCACTTAGGGGGTCAAATCGTACCGAAGAGAGGCGCCGACTTGAACACATTTTTTTTTTTTGGTGGGGGGATTGGATTTTTACTAGTTATACATAGGCTTTATATGATAAAAACTTAAATTTTGAGGGTGGAAAGTACCTTACCCCTCCAAAGTAGATGCCTATGGCATTGGAGGTAAAAAAAATTGCAAATATCCGGATTTTGTCTCAGCAGCGACCTCGGGTGGGGAACATTCTACACTTCTACAGCAATAGCGGGAAAGGTTCGGGGAGCGTTTCATTTTGTGATGACTATTTAAGTGTGTATATCCAGAAGGCATTGGTTTTGCCACTATCATTATTCTTATATACTATTAATTTTATCATTAATAGGCCTATTGGTATTACTTGTATCAATAATTTAAGTAATGAATACATCTTATGGCGATGGCAGAAGGTCCAAGAAATGAACTATTGTTTTAATTGAAGAGTAACTGGAAAAACACGCCAATGTTATTGAACTTATTTTTTTTAATTATCAACTAATCCAAAATTGATTAAAGATGTAACAATAGTTTTTGGCGACAGAAAAATAAAGAAAATGTGAAAATATAATGTGTATATTATAGGAGATTCGAACCCGGGATTTCGCCGTACGAAATCAGAGAGGTTTTTTTTTTTCCGCGAATCTATCAAACATATGTAGTTGAAACCGTTGTTCAGCGATATGCGAAGTTACGTTCTTGGATCTCAGTGGTTTAGTTCTAACTACAGTACAGCCTGTGCATTTAGACGTGAGCACTTGCATGCGCCGCAGAGATAGGGCGGGATGGAAGGGGAGTGTGTTGCTAGTATGTATCACGTAATGACTAATTCCACTGCGCATCGTGTTTACAGTGCTCACGTCTAAATGCACGGACAGTACACTACACTGATCTTCGACTTGTGTATCAGGCGCTCACGCTTCAAGAGTCTGGTCTAAGGCTGTATCATTAAAACATCAATATACAACCTCCAGTTTTAAATACATCTTACCGACATATTGATATACGATTCTCCTTAAAGCGTTACACACTTACACGAATTAACTGAATAAATAAAATAATTGCTCCGACTATCCGTTTAGAATTCCTAGGTCATGTAAGTAAATCATAAAAAAGAATTGAAATTAAACTAAGTCAGTGTAGGCTCACTTTTTTTAATCTTGTAAGTTATATTTAAGTGGAAATATCTGAATTATTTTTTGTGTTGATTTGTTCAACAAAATTAAGTAATCCATATTATTAAGTACACTATTTTCTTAGTTATTATTATTATTATTATTATTATTATTATTATTAGGCCTATTATAATTCCTATTATTATTATTATTACTTACCTCATTTTGCATGTTTTAACTGCATACAGATCTTATTACTTGTCTAGGATCTTTGGGTTTACCAGTATGCGCCTGTAATAATTTATTCCTGTATTTCTTTTTATTGTTCTGTGATGTTCAGTGGCAACTCCTTTATAAGATCACATGAGGACGTGACCACATGAGGACGTGACCACCCTAATCATTCTCACCTTAGCTAATTTTATACGTATTGCTGATAAATAGTAATTATTGAATCCATTAATATCTCACCATACAGGAAGACACGTGTGTGTGTATTTTGTGCCCTTTTATGGGTTTCCTCAAAATGGTTCACATAATGTGTAGCTATGTAGTGATAGTGACATCTAGAATTAGGTATGTGGCAGTTAAATTAGGAACAGTGATATTAGTGTTGATCACTATCAAGTTTTCAGCCCTGTTTCTGGATTACGTGACCCAATAAATCCCTCCCCTCCCACAGCTGAATAGCCGATTCTCATGAATATGAATCACTTTATAGCGCCATTTTAGGTTAATATGTAAACGTTATAGCGATTTTACTTGTATTATCTATATTATTTATATAGAGAATATTCCTACAAGAAGAAGGTGCTAGCTTAAAAGACCCGACGTCGCCCGGATTTTTATTTTGTAATTAGAAATTAACTTATGAACGACTTTAGTTTTTTAAATTCTAGGTCCTTATATAGGTATTTTTTAGAATTTGAAATAGGAAGAACGACTTATCACACTCAAACTATTCCCTCAGAAAACGCTTGATATAGCTTTTTATGGCTCATAGAGGATGTAGAATTTTGCATCCCATCGCTTATACAGTAAGTTACACAGCAACCCTGGTAGGGGTTCAAATAAGAACAAACAGAAATTTCGGTAACATTAAATTATATTGTCTTTGCGGAATATGTATTTCTCACTCTCATGTTACCATAAACCCGTTTTGGGGATTCTAAAAGTTTTCAAGAACAAGATAATGTGAAATTTTGCCCATTTTCTTAAAGAAGAGAAGAGAAAAGACCCATATATGAGCTATATAACCCCGAAAAGGTTATGAACAACATTAGGATAGGCCAAACAACTTATCATATAATATAATACACATACATAATATACATACTTTGTAATTAAATATAACCTTAACATACGACTTGTAAAATAGGGCTTAGAAGGTATGGAGATTAAATAATAATAATAATAATAATATAACCCCCAAAGTGTTTTCAGAGCTGGTGAACCGCGCTTTCTCGCGTTCAACCGCTGTTACTTCTTTTCTCAAGACAGTAGTGTGAGTTACAGTACTCTAAGTTGTGCGCTTTGCATACCTAAAGTTAGCAGGGGCTATTCTGCTGGCACATTTCATTCGTGATCGCAACTTTTAAAAAGGTTGTCTTAAAATCTTTAAATGGACAGCATCGGTGAACGCATCTAGGGGATTGTCTACCACCTCCCCTATTATAGGGAGTCCATATAATGTTCATACAAAAACGGGACATTTTAACTTTTTTGTTAAAAAACAAACAAACGAAACAAACAAAAAAACAAAAACAAAACAAAAACACTGGAACTAAAAAAAAGGGGAAAAAAATTTAATTCACTAAATTTAGGGAATATTTACAATTAATCCTTTGTCTCAATCACAAAAATTATCCCAAATGACTTCTTAAATTTCTTCTGCAGACTGGTTTTAGAAGATTCGCTATTTTTATTGCACAATCATTTATATGGTACTTAGAATTCTTATGTTCCGTTTCAATTCAGTTCATGTTACTATGTAATGTATGATTCTTTTTCTTTGTTTATTCTGGATCTGTATGGTCACCTGGATTGCCAGGCAGATGACTTGAATAAAGTATTTCTCTCTTAATTTACTCCACAGAAATAGATGCCTCATAGTCAGTTTTATGTATTCTTTCAAGAAGGGTGTTTTTCTTATAATTTATCATAAATTATAAGTATAAGTATGTATATTGTATTATACTAGGAGGTGCCCGCGGCTTCGCCCACGATAATTAATTGAAAAATTAAAAATTAATAGTATAATAATTATTAAAGCAATATATTTATTAACAGTTGCACGCGAATCATTCTTAAACTAAACCATTAATAATTAATGAAACAGCTAAAATTCCGGCTTTAGAGTACATTCCACGATTAGAAATCGCCACCTGGGAAAACGATCTCAGATTCGATTATGCAGTTCCAAAGATAACTGTGAACCACTGGCTTCTAAACTGAATAATTCTCGTGCGTAATTCTCAAGACAACGGTGGATAATACATATCGTTTCTCAACTGTTTGTTGACAGATGAATGTGATGTGAATTTTATTTGATAAATTCAGTGTAATTTTCAGAAATTATATACGTTTTCAAGAGAAGGAGTGATTGATTTGGATTTTTGCTGTCCACGATACTTCGATTTTTACCAGGATTTTTAAGAAATTTACACTGGCAATGTATTAAAAAGGTTTGTGGTTCAGAGCTATGAAAATTGTAAGTAAAAATAAAATTATAATATTTGTTCATTGTGTTCATTTCACTTAGGACTTATGTAATAAAGAAACGGTTTTACTAATTTTGTAGGCATCATGAAAGTTTAGACTGCGAGAGACGAACATCGCCGAGTATACCCGATGTCTCACGAAGCGGGCGAGCGAGCAAGCACGCTATTTAGGGCCGTTGAATTGTATAAGAGTAGATTATCATAAACATACTCCATTAGAGTATGCTTTGACAATGAGCAAGACCTTCAGTGTTGTAACTTTTATTAATGTAGCGTGAAACATTGGCCTTCTGGCCAGTCACAATCACAAAAAAGCGGGGCATTTTAGTGTCCCCAGTTCAAATTTCGGGACAGCGGGATATTTTGTAAAAAAAAAAAAAAAAAAAAAAAAAAAGTCCTGGGGAAATGGGACGAATGGACACCCTACCCTATGAGTAATCCTGGATAAGGCTCATAGATCCTCACGATAATGTGGCGAAATAAACAGGCCATACGCGTATAAACAGAGGAAGAATAGAACTCCATAATATATCGAAAGATCTTTAGAAAATATTTAGAAGATGTTTTAAAAACATTTTCTTCTTCTAAATGTACTGGAGTTTCAAGGTTTCTCCAAGCTAAGCAAATAACGTTAAAGGGTAGAACTGGGGGCCTAGAGTGATTCCCACGGCCGTTAATAACGGTTTTCTTAAACGGAACTGATGCTTACCAGCCAGAGCCGTAGCTGGGCGGTGGCGAGATGGGCCTCCGCCAAGGGCGCAGGTATAAAGAGGGCGCAAAATTAACCATGAAAAATACCACCTTTTTTAGGCAATTTATCAAGCAATAAAAATTCTAGATTTTATGAATTAATTATTTTTTAAGTAGTTCAATCGTCTGAAAATAAGGTTTTAGTACCTTGAAAGTCCAACACTTAGTTCATTTTCAAATTGAGGTTTAGGTTTTCTTTGATAATAACTGTGTTTTTATAATAAAATAATAAACAATTTTACAGAAATTAAAAAAAAATTGTTCAGACCCCCCCCCAGTATTGGAGGGCGCAGATTTGTCAAACCCACCAAGGGCGCAGAAAGACCTTGATATGGCCCTGTAACCAGCCCTACACGTAATTGACAGTTTTACAGTAGAAAAGGCTTTGGCAGAATAAATCTAAACGAACAGGTCTATATAATCACGTATTTGATTATTCACGATCTTAGATTTTATTACCAATACATTTATTTAAGGTGACCAGATGTCATGCTTTTCGCAGGTTACTCTTTTTTTTAGCACCTCATCTTGCAACTCGCGAAAAGGCTTGGGAATCTCATAAGTATCCTTCTCTTTACAAATGTCCTGCAAAATATTCCTATAAAGATTTTTTATATATAACTAGCTTAAAAGGCCCGGCGTCGCCCGGGTTTTTATTTTGTAATATGAAATTAACATATGAAGGACTTTCGATTTTCAAACTCTAGGGCCTTGTATACTATGTAAATAGAACTTGAAATGAGAAAGAACGACTTATCACACTCAAATTATTCCCTCAGTAGCTTTTTATGGCCACAGAGGATGTCGAATGATACATTCCGTTTCTTCTACACACCATGCCTGGGAGGGGTTGCAATAAGAAGAAACACAAATCCCGATTACATAAGATTGTATTGTCGTTATGGAAAATTTTATTTCTCACTCTCATGTTACCATAGTCTACAACCGTTTGGGAGATGAAATTAAATTAATAATAAATAAAAAATCAATATCACTTTCATACTTTCCTCCCCCAAAACCTGGGACATAATATACTGCAAAATGTAAAGTGAAAAAATTATATTTTCCATGTCGAGGGTAGAGAAAGTTATGTGACTGCTTCACATTGTGCTTTATTTTCGTAGATTTCATTCTTCAAGAATTATTTTCACAAATGTATTAATTACATTGATAGCATCAGAATTTGTTAAAGCCCAGTATTATATAGTTCCCAAAGCCCTATGTGAACACTGTAGTCATGATAACTGAATTGCATTTCATTTTTTCAGTATAATATTTTCAGAAATTATATAAATTTTGAAGGGAAGGAGTGGCTTGTTTGAATTTTAATTTTGACCGTGATACTTCCCGGGCTTAACTGGTTACGTTTGCAAAATTTCGTGCAAATTAGTCAAGAAATGTAGGCTTCTTTTGTTATGTAAACATGTGACAGCAGAACTCCCAAATTGTGCCTCATTTAACATTTCCGACTTTTTTCGTGAATTTTCCAAAAAATTTCTTTCATACAAACCTCGTCCTGACAATTAAATTAAAAAAAAAAAAAAAAAAAAAAAAATCAGCCAATTCGGTTGAGCAATTCTCAAGTAATACTGCGACATACATGTGGCAATTGATTTTTATTTATATAGATATAAATCTTATGATTGAAGGGAATTAAAACTAATTAACTCCTTAAGACATGATTAATCATATCAGATTGTGTGTTTCAATATCTTAATGTAGATTGCCAATAAGAATTAATATTAAGATAGTTTTATATGCAAGTCTTTTTAATGAAATCCAAATTACAGTAAACGCCGCTTAATGTAATAGCGGATGTTATCAATCGGGTAATGTTATCACTTTTATGAAATCCTGTATGGATTAATACTGATACATTGAAAAAATACTGTTTATTGTGATCGAAGATTCGGTTTATGTTATCACATTTTACTTTTTATGGCTTTATTTCCAAGTACTCTACGCTACTCAAAATTTCGTCCTTCTGATAAACCAGGCATACTGAAAGTCTGCTTTGTTTCCTGCGGACGTTACTTGCTTATTTATACCTGTACAAGCATTAAAAACAGAAATAACAAAGAAAAATACAAAATACAGCGTAATGTAACACTTCATTTTCAAAAAGCATTAAAAAGGCCAAAAATGATTTTATAATACCACAAACATGACTTGTCTCTTGAAAATGACTGAAAATGCAATAAAATTGCCCTTATTTAATTAATTAATTCATGATACATATTTGTAATATTCAAGCTATATTTCCACCTTCATATAAAAAAAGATGCAAAATCATCAAATGCCTTGCCCGACTAATTACCATTTAAATGAAGTACAATATTTTATTCATAATTACCCTCTATGGATCTGTTGATTTTTTTTGCTAAAAAAAAGGGTTCAAACTAGAAAAATAAGACTTTTCTTAGCAGAGAAGGGTTTCTATACAATTTACCCCAGTCTTCAAGTTTGTTATTAGTATTATTCACCTCACTGATATGCGCAAGAGCATAGGGCTCAGTTCCCTTTCATTGCGCACACATTCACCAACACATTGAAAGTATGGCTCACTGTCAAGTTTATAATCTCTCTTTAATGCAGCTTGTTCTTTCACCTCATTATAAGATTTTAATAAGTTACCATGCAAACCCAATCCCCACCTGAAGTAGTAGTCAAGATAGTATACTTTTTCACACTTGAAGAGAGGAATTTCCCATTAATGTGACAGACCTGCTCTTTGTCATGCAGTCCTTGATGCTACTTGGTCTGAAGAGGAGAAAACTCACACTTGAGATCAGTTTTCTTCCTTTATACTTTCTGATATATTCTCCCTTTTCCCTCTCATTCCACCATTTACAGCAGAACCCCGCTAGTTTGAACTAATTGGGACCGGAGCCTGTTCGAATTGACAAAACTTTGGATTAAAGGGGATAATTTATAAGTACATAAATAGGCATATATATATGGTGCCTGCAAGTTAATTGTACTCAGTTGTTGAAACGTGCAGTGTTATTTTTGTGACTGAACGTCATTGTTGAATCCGGTGTTGGAAAAGCAACCATAAGTGGCTGGAAGAAAAACTGATTCAAGATAGAACAATTTTGTGGATTTGTGATCGAGAAGGTAATCGAGGCATGCCAAACACAAAAAAAATTTGATGAAGTATACTGCCAGCCTTATTTCTCCAAGCTTGGCAGCCAATAGAATGTGGAAAATTCCAGAGGAGAAAGTGGCATTATCGGGTGAGGAAGAAGGTCAACTGGGTGCGAAATCATCCCATACTGTATACGTGCAAAAACATATGGTCATTTCAGTTGCTACAAGAAGTGTAGACATGAGCGAAGCTAAACCATACTACCGATCGTTTTCTTTATATAACAAATAGAATTTAAATAAGTTTGTCAAAAGAGTACTGCAGCTAATCTAATCAGTGTGTAGTATTGTAATACTGTAGTAGGTATAACTGTGAGTACACGCATGTTTTTAATTATACCTTTATTGTATAGCAACCATCTTCTATCTCTTTTTCCCTCTATCCACCCTCTGCCACGTTTAAATTTGTTATGCAGGCTAGGCTTGGAGAAATAAGACACGGAGTATAGTTTCTGTATGGTTTTCTCAAGAATGACAGAGAGGTGTTCCACTGAATCAAAGAAAAGCACTCCAGCTCAGCAAGATGGTGAACAGATTCCAAATTTGGGTTTGGATTATCCAGGTTTCTGGACTAGTGGGGTTCGAACTAGCGGGGTGCTGCTGTATCTCTGTTAGTGCAGCAAGTTTGAAACAGTTTGTGATGCATGTGCTCCTCTATAATTGCCAAAGGATTTTTCAATATTAGTTCGTTATTTGAATTTTCTCTAAGTTCAAGAGAAATCTAAAATTTCTTTTTAAACATGTTTCTGCAATATTCAACTGTATTCATATGTGATATGTTCCAAACAAATTGTTGCCAACGAAAAGAGCCTGAATTCCACTACATACTACATAAGTTTTTTATTACTATTCCAGACACAAAAGAACTGAAATTATTTTATTATTCTAAGCATAAATGAACTGAAATTATTTTCCTTTTAAGATTTATGATTTAAAATAACATAAAACATCATATGATGTTCGACCATTATAAGAACTTAACAGGCCCACTTGAATAACAAAATGAGTCCAGGGGAGTTTTGTTAACTTTGTGCTTGCCTGTTAGGTTCTATATAATGGTCTTACATTGTAAATAACTATTACAACTGCAAGAATGTATCAGTGACCCAAAAATGTTCTAGACATTCAATTTCAATATGCCTTGCTATTGTTTGTTCAACAAATGTTAAATTTTTGTTCTCCTTTACTCAATTCCAGTTACGTCCAATTCATCATTTGAGGGATTGATGTCAGTATCTCTACTGCTTGAATTGAAAGCAAAACACATAAAATTATGGCCAACAGATTTTAACTTTTTTAGTACTAAATGGAATATATCAAGCTGATTCTTATGATATTTTTCCACTGCTGTGTCCGGTTTATTGTATTGGGCATACCTTTCTTGTAATACCAATTTTTTGCTCTAACAAAATAATTTTGCCTTAACAAAACTAAAATATGTAACATAAAATGTAGTATTTGGAGATTTCTGTTGTATTAGCTTGATGAAAGTCTCTCTTTAGTAGTCTGCTAACATTCCTCAGCTCCACTTTAATGATGGGTGTTGTCGTTGTTTGTCACTTATGCTGCCAAGATTAGAAGGGGAAGAGTCCAAATGGGAGTCCAGGAAATGGATTTTTAGAGACATATTACATCCCAGTTATCAAGAAGCTCACCAATAACTCTAAAGTTACCTGCCTTATGGTTTCCTACAACTTCTTTGAAGGATCCCAATGCTGCTGCTTCTGCTTCATTCAAAATTTTCTTCAAATGCAGGATCATTCAATAGTTCCTGTATTTATGAACCAACAAATACACCTTCGATTTTTGTCTCACTTATTCCTTGGAACTTGCTTCTGAAATACTGAGAATCTTTTCCATTGCTTTTAAAAATTTGTTACATCAAATCCAGTTTGATATAAGATGGTGGTAGTAAAACCTTTGAACCCTTAAGTGAATGATTTTCTGTATTCTTTATCCAGTAATGAGAAAAAAATATGCTACTTTTTCTCTTGGAAAGGTGAAGTCTGAATGAAAAATTCAATGCCATAGCTGGGATTTGAACCAGAATCTTCGGCTCTCTGTGCCGATGCTCTAACCAACTGAGCTACCATGGCAACGTGCCAGTACAACATTAAATTCTCCAACTGACTCACAATCCCAGTATACCACCAGGCGTTCTCAATATGAGATACGAACCCAGTGGCGACTTACAACCTGTAAGTACTTTAAGACCTGGGCTTCATAGTAGGTCACAGTGGAATGATAATTCTTTCACACTGGCCGTGTGTAGGCTAAGATGGAAAGGTGAAGTCAGAATGAAAAATTCTCAGTTGGTTAGAGGATCAGCACAGAGAGCCGAAGATCCTGGTTCAAATCCCGGCTATGGCATTGAATATTTCATTCTGACTCCCCCTTTCCATCTTAGCCTACACACGGCCAGTGTGAAAGAAGTATCATTCTACTTTTTCTCTTGTTTATAGTGTGTGCTCAATTTGTAAATGTGTATCGAATAAAAAATGAGTTCTGTTTTAATCTGTAATAAGATAATTTTAATGCAGGTTAATACTAAATTCGGTGAGTTTATTTTTTTAACACAACAATCGTGTACAGTGGAATATAACAGTGCTATGGGAGGAAGAATATTACCTCATCCACAAACCACTTTCAGAAAACTAAGATCTATAAGGGTCCAGAGACAGGATAATGGAAGATTAAACAAATTATTTTATGCTTTAGGTGGAAATCAATTTTATAAACTATAATAACAATAGGGGTTTATAAACAATGTTATTTATAATAAATTATTTTAAACTAACTTCTTTACTAATGTACAACACCTCCAGGACTCCAAGGTATTTGCCTCCGCAACATCTGTTTTTGCCTACGAATGGCTTCTACTTGTTTGTTCCTCCTTTCTTCTAAGTGTTCAAGCCACTCTTCAAAGACTTGCTCACAATCATACAATCTTTCTGCTTCATGCATTAGCCTCTCATCCTTCTTCTGTTCCTCTGTCAGTCTGAAATGAAAGTGCAAAAAATATAAATATCTAAAGAAACTAACTGATGCTTTGCCTATATGTTTTGTTTTGTGAACCTCTCAGTATTTATGTATTAATACCATATGGACATGTGATATAATGGGAGTATGGGATGCATGGAGATGGAAAATGCAGTACCAATATGAATATTGTGAGATCCTGACATTTTTTTAGCACTTAAATTTGTCACCACACTTTTCTTAAGGTGCAATATGTTTCAAGCACTGAAAAATTTACCTTGTTTAATTTTTTCTTCCTTAGTGTACATGTATAAAATTTCCAATTAATACACACTGAAATAACATTTTAAAATCATGTTAAGACCATGTTCAACTGTTAAAGATGCAGCAAAATTTATGTATAGCAATCTTAACATTTTCCTGTATTTTTTTCCATTCATTCATTTTGAAGTTTAAAGGTAGGTATACAAAAATGTGTGTTCAAATAGATAATAAATTTAGGATTTAGATATTTCAAGGTACCAATCCTACAACTTTTTTTTTTGCAATATACAGGCATGCTTCTGGTCTATTTTTAGGTAGATTTCGAAGAAAAATCTACCTATTGCAATGGATACCATGTCATGAATTTCGAAAAATTCTTTCATATCTTTACGTTTCATGCTTCCCTAAGTACGAAACCACCGCCTGTTCAAAAAAAAAATTGTGATATTTATAGGTATATATATATTTATATCTTTACACGATAGCGGCCGTAATTTTGAAGATATTTGAACCAAATTTTATTATGTTATTTCTAGGCCCAATAGTTCGGACAAGTTCGTTAATGAGCAAAATTGGCCCAAGGGGGTGGTCGGGGGAGGGGGTTGAAATTTTAAAACATTTATATCTCGGCCCCTATGAAGTATAGAGGGAAACTTTGTTTGAATAAATTAGAGTACTCCCTATGGAGATCACAGTGACACCAACGATTCGGGGGTTTTGGGGGTACGAGTGGGGGTGGGGGTGGGGGGGATGGAAATTCGAAATTTTTGAAACCACGTCTTGTGGGGTATCATTGAAAAGCTCTTGACGAGTACTCTACAAATCAATAATTAGTTTCTCGATAGCTCTCATTTAAGGCGAGATTTGAATGTTTGAAAAAGTGCTCTTTCCCCTTTTTTGCAATTATTATTGCGGGTTTGTCATGCCAAGGCTAAAGAAGAAGAGTGCTATGCAGCGACAGTAAATTAAACCAAAAGCACTTTGAAATCTACCTCAGCCTGTAGGCTTGCCTAAAGGGATTTTTTAGACTATATTTATGGTAAGACATACAAAAATGTCATAACATTCTGTTGCAGTTTCAGAATTATCAAGAAAACTGTTCTGAAAAACCTAGTTTGCAGAAAAAGTGTACTAAATATATAACATAAAATTACAAAGGTGACTGACAGCTGCTTATGCCAAAGTGCAACATCTTATATTTAAATTCCTGACTTTAAATGATGTTTTAATAATTTTTGCAAAAAATTACCTTCAGAAGCTGATGCATATTTAAAAATTAATTTTTTGGGAGGAGATGAGCTACCCTTCCAAACATCTCTTCAATGACGGCACTTCATCTGAATGGGAATTAACCCTTAGAAATGAATCACTTCACACTTATTGCTTGCACACATCTGTACCAAAGTTATTGGATTCATGAAATCTGATGGTAATTAAAGGAGCAGTCAACCCTAAAATTTAATTAATCTTATGATGGTTGTCCAATAAATTTATTTTATTTATTTATTTATTTACTCTTTTAAATTATTACAGAAAGAGTTACATAAGTTACCCCAAAGGAGCAAAGCTCGTGTTTGGGGTCAGTTCCTTTTAAATTACATCAGTTAAAAATAAAAATAAAAATACAAATACAAAATACAAATAACATGTAATGAATACAGGTACAATACAATCAATTTAAACTAAAAATACAATAAAATATAGTGATACTAGTACCATTCAGAAAAAGGAAGGAAGAGCATATAAATCATTACAAAGGGGAAAGTGTGAAATGTGGTTAATATTAATGTGTCTTATATTAATTTTTTAATTCTGGATTTGAAAATGAAATCCTTGTACATGGCTAATTCAGGGTGAAGTTTCATTATTGAGTTGTACAGACGTGGACCAGAGTTCGAGCTGTGTAATAGCCCTCCCGATGTGAAACATTTAGGTTCTATTAGAGTAGGTATTTGATTGCGTCTTGTAGTGTAATCATGGGGATGATAAGTTTCCCTATTGTAATAAACATATTAAACACAATTTATTTGTTGAAATAACTTTTATTTTACATATTACAACTCTTGAGCTAACTCTTCCACATATTCACAATATTTTTGGAAACATTTTTGGTAACAGTTTTTCCAAACCACTGTTGTACCATGCCATTTTCTGTTGCCTTAGCCAACTGTTGACTTCTGATTTAATTTCATCATCAGTGTGAAAGTGCATGCCTAAAGATGCAACTTGAGTTGGGGAAACATGTGAAAATCACTGGGAGCAAGATCTAGAGAATATGGAAGATGTGACAAAATTTCCCACTTGGATCTCCTGAGTTCCTCCTGGGTCTGTCAATGAATGCAGAGAGATACTGTGGTGTCTTAAGGAAAAAATCACGTCCTGAACTTCTGTCTCGCAAAGTCCTTCTGGTGCATGATGCAACAGGATACAGCATGGTACAATAGTGGTTTGGAAAAAATGGTGTCATGTTACCAAAAATGTTTCCAAAAAAATTGTGATTATGTGGAAAAGTATGAAGAAGAGTTGTAACATGTAAAATTAAAGTCTTTCAACAAATAAATTAGGCTATGTTCCATAGTTTCTAACACTAGGGAAACTTATTTATTGGACAACCCTACTATTTTGATTAACTGTATAATTGGATAACAATGGCATTTTAAATTTTGCCTACAAAACATGGTTCTTGAGTACAGTATCGAGATACAGTTTGTAATGCATGATCTCACAAATAATGGTCTTATATTAGAATTATACTAACTAGGCAATAGTGTTTCAGTCTACCGCCACAGTGGCATTTAAATATTATCATTTAGTTCTGAACAGTGAATTAAAATAGACTGTCGACCATTTCTGATCAGTTTAATAATACAGTCAAAACCGTTTATAATGACTAAAGCCCGGATTTTCATGCACTATCAAACTTAAAAATATGCATGCATTCATGCACTATCGTATCTCCAAATATGCACAATAAAGGGCGAAACATGCACTATCGAATTCCATGTATTTTACATTTTCTCCACATAATACGTCTTTCACGTTTTCAGAAGTTTAAGATCAGGGTTTGAACTAAGTACCTTCTTAAGTTTTTCCCTGGCTGTCACACCCGTTTCTTCACAACACGATTCTAAAGTATTCAAAGCCTTCAACAATGGCTAGTGAATGACAAATTCAAGCAGTGAACATTCTGTTTAGCAGTTTTCTTTCAATGGAAGGTGGTGGGGGTAAGCGAGTCGGCATTTTCTTTTGTAGTCTGGTGTATTATATTACTGTTTATTTATGGTAAACAGTAGCTTGCACTCTCAAATTCATGCAGGTGGCAGACTCTGTGGCCAAGTCAATCAAAATATAACAATGGTAATGCAATACAACATTTTTACGTTTCTTTGAAAAGCCAAGATTTTAGGGAGGCATATTCATAATATGCACAGTTATGCATGGTAACTTGATATTATGCACTAATACCAGAAAATGCGGGTTTATATGCATTAAGAACGTCTGAATATGCTACATTAAGCCCAAAAAATCTAAAACATGCATTATGCATGAATTTTGCCATAAAAAGGCCGAAATATGCAAATATGCACGGAAAAAATATGTTTATTTGGAATCCATAAGTCATGTAATGTGTAACTACAAAGTTTGAGAAGTGTAACCAAAGTATATAAAAACATGCATTTGCATGGAAATCCGGGCTCTAATAATGACTTTGAAGGGACCACCAATTTACGGTCATTATAGCTGATAGTTGCACAAACCGGTTCTTTCTTAAACATTTCAAATCCGCAATTTTTATATTTTAAACTTGTGCTATAATAGTCATGAAAAAAAATTCTCATTCCAGTTAATGTATTACGAAAATTTATACGAATAGACCTACATACTCAAATTACTGTATGTACCGGTACTCTCATACAGTAAATGCAATACTGTAAATTACAAAGGCCTATGCTTTTTCCTGTTTCTCTTTTTACAGGGGTGTACAAATGTGACGTACTGTGAAGCCTACTTTGCACATTAGAAAAATCCAACACATTACTTAACCACATAAAGTCATAAACTTCTGTACTTGAGAAACATTGGCGCATTATTGGAATTTAATTTTCTGGTTTTCTACAACAACTAAGATTTTTTCAAGAGTTTGATAATAAGCGTTATAGGCCTATTGTTGTTGGCAATTCCTAAAAACGTTAAGAAATCAACACTGGACGTTATAGCCGATACATTTCTCCGAAAATGTTATAAAATATGTAATTTGTGCGATATGTCATAATAAGCGGGATCGCACTAACAGATTTTTTTTAACACAGAGTTTATACAGAATTTAGATGGGACCGTTAGATTCTTCCATTATATCCAATACGTTGTTACAAGCGATTTTGTTATAAACTGTTTTGACTGTAGTAGTGTCAGAGTTATTAGTAGATTACACTAGCTATAACTGTTAATAATGCTGCACTGTTGTTTTTTAAGTGTAAATTAGATACAGACTCTAGAAAACATGGGGAAAGAGTGTCTTTTTACTGGTTTCCTGGCAAACTCTTTTACGTACACAATTCACTTTGAAAGCATGAACATGCAGTAAGAAATTTTATTGTTCTGAAAAGATTGCTGGTTTCAATATCTATCTCTCAGTTTTTTCAATAACAAACAAATGGAATACAATACTACTGTATTTACTGGAATCTAATGTGCTTTTGATTCTATTGTGCACCCCAATTTTAAAACTTAAAATAATAAGAAATAAAGTTTATTGGCAAATGCAATGTGCACCAAAGATAAGATTTTTTTTCAGTTATTTTATTTGTTATTTTATCTTACTATTTTATTTTAAACAACAGATTTGTGAATGCTGATGAATTAAGGTCAGTGTAATGGTTTAGGGAGGAGAGTGTGGAGCCCTGCTGCCTCTCAGCACCCTTTGTATTGATCTTATGTGTCAAAATTACAGTAAAACCTGTCTTAAAAACCACCCCTCTTTAGCGACCACCTCCTTTAAAGACCAATTTTTCTAGGAACCGACAGTAAAACCCATAAGGCCAATGTTTTTTGTGCCCCTATTAAACGACCACCCCTCTCCCCGACCAACGACCAGAGTTTCATTTGCGTTAAACTCCTCTATAACGACCAAAATCATAAAAAAATATTTACTCAAATGGTAGGCATTAATCAGAAATTGAACATAAATACTGATGTGGGCAATGCAAGATGTCACTTCAATTTTCAATACAGTACTTTTAAAAGAATGATGGAGAGAAATGAGAAAATGGTTGAACAATGCTTTGGGCTGTTTTCCCCCTTGCCTTCTAGGAAATATCTTACAGTAGACAGCGTACAAGTACCGCGGCGTGAACAGGACACATTCCAATCTCCTACCTCTGACCTGCTTGTTTCAAGACCCTTAAGAATTCAAGCCTTTATTATCTACATGAGCGCAGTGACTCGGAGGAGTAATTCTATTTCTTATGAAAACGTTTATTCAGTGGACATGAGGGGGTTTCTGAAATTCTCGATTCTAAGAAGCGTGCCGGACGAGTCCCTTTCGTTGTCCTCCAAGCAAAATGTAATGTAGGGAAAATAGACGTGTCTTTCTTTTCCTGGAAAACATTACCCCGTTATACTGTAAAAGTAAGTAATAATCAACTGTGTGTTACATAATACACCTACTGTATTGTACCGTATTTATTCTATTGTATTTTCAGTTTCAAGATATAAAAATGCATTCCCCTATTAAGAGACCACCCCTCTTAATACCACTTTTTTGTGGAACCAGCGATGGTCGTTATATAGAGGTTTTACTGTAATTATCTCCAACCCGCATTTGTGCATACCGATAACAGCCAACGATAAATGTAATGAAGTCTAGAATTATAGCAATGCATTGTTATGTAAGTTATTGCATAACAAGTTATGTAAGTTATTGCCAAACTACAGAATGGATTTGCATTTGAATCTAATGTGCCATTGAATCTAATGCATACCCCAATTTTGAATGCTACAGATAGACAAAAAGATGCAGATTAGATTTGGGTGTATAGGATATCATCATTGTCTAAATCTGTGCAATTTACTAAGTATGTAGTAAGCATTGAGCTCAGGGAAATTTCCTGCAATCACATAAAAGTGATGAACACTTGATAAAAACACTTAGTTATGATAGTGGTTAAAAGATCGGTTAAAAACAATAAAAAACACATAACACAAGACGTTTCAGTCCGCCCTCCAGGCCTTCCTCAGTCAGACTGATTATATGGATCACTTCTTTCACAAACGGTCGTGTTGTTCAACTGTTCTTGTTGTTGTTGTTCGTCGTTGCTTGTATTGTCCTCAAGTTCACGTTCTCTGTATCTGTTGCTTCTATAGTGTTCCTGTATCCACGCGTTGGGAATGTTAAAGTTATTTTCACATCTTGGGGAAATACAGGGAAATTTAGGTAAGGGTCTTATACTTCGCAAATTCTTAATAATGCTTAGCCATGGCTCCCCCAAATCCCCCTCATAGTTATTGAGACAGATTTCTCCACTCTCCGCGATGTGGGAAGCTTCGCAAATTTTTCTGCGGAACTCGTCAGCTTCAATTTTTAAAATTTCGAAGTGACCTATGCTGTGACCTTCCCCAACCATATGCTGGCTCAAACCAGTATTGCACTTCTTGTTTCTTACATCTCTTTCGTGTTCGCGTCATCTAACATTGAAGGTCCGGACTGTTTCCCCGATGTATATCTTTCCACATTCCTTACATGTGATGGAATAAACGCCTGGATTCTCCATTCTTTCTTTCTTGTTGCCAAAATGTTTGTATTGTGCAAAGCATTTCTCTATTGTGTTTATGGGTTTATATGGTGGTGTTAGGTCATGTTTTCTCAACACTCTACCTATTTTATCTCTTGTATTTGGAATATATTTGATGGATACATATTTTTTATTATTACTGTTAGCTGTTGGAGTTCTTTCATCGTTTGAGTCGGGTGTTGTCATGTTCAATCTCTTCCTTCTTTCATTCTTCCATAGTTTCAGAATTTCACATCTTCTGTACCCATTTTTTACTGCCAGTCTAGAAATTTCTTCCTTTTCTCTATTCAAGTCTTGAGCATTGTTGCATAGGTTAAAAGCGCGTGAGATAAAGTTGTGCCAAATATTTACCTTGGTGGAGCGGTGGTGTGAGGATGTATTGTGTATATAAAGTTCCCCTTTATTAGGTTTTCTGAAGACTCCTACCTTTATGTTATGGTCGCTGATTCTGATATTCAAATCCAAAAAATTTAATCTGTTATTTTCAGCTTTTTCACTTGTCAATTTTAACCTTTGGTGTACCCCATTGAAATCTTCAACCATACTTTCTGCTATGTCATTTTTTGTCAAGACGAATATATCGTCGACATATCTTACATATGTTTTTATTTCTTCCTTGTACTTGTTAACAATGGGCTTTTCTATGTAGTCCATAAAAATGTTCGCTATGTAACCATATACGGGGTTGCCCATACTGAGTCCTTCTTTCTGCTGGTATATTTTGTTGTTAAATTGAAACACATTGTAATTTGTGCACACCTTGTACCATCTATAATACTCGTTGATAACTATTCTATCAACGCCCCTCTCTGTCAACCACTGAGTTAGAATCTCACCCGCTAGTTCACGGGGAATACTGGGGTATAAATTACATACATCAAGGCTGAACATAGTACTTCCTTTAACAGCAACAACACCTTCTAACAAATTTCTCACTTCATATGCATTGTTTACCGAGTATTATAGATGGTACAAGGTGTGCACAAATTACAATGTGTTTCAATTTAACAACAAAATATACCAGCAGAAAGAAGGACTCAGCATGGGCAACCCCGTATCTGGTTACATAGCGAACATTTTTATGGACTACATAGAAAAGCCCATTGTTAACAAGTACAAGGAAGAAATAATAACATACGTAAGATATGTCGACGATATATTCGTCTTGGCAAAAAATGACATAGCAGAAAGTATGGTTGAAGATTTCAATGGGGTACACCAAAGGTTAAAATTGACAAGTGAAAAAGCTGAAAATAACAGATTAAATTTGTTGGGTTTGAATATCAGAATCAGCAACCATAACATAAAGGTAGGAGTCTTCAGAAAACCTAATAAAGGGGAACTTTATATACACAATACATCCTCACACCACCGCTCCACCAAGGTAAATATTTGGCACAACTTTATCTCACGCGCTTTTAACCTATGCAACAATGCTCAAGACTTGAATAGAGAAAAGGAAGAAATTTCTAGACTGGCAGTAAAAAATGGGTACAGAAGATGTGAAATTCTGAAACTATGGGAGAATGAAAGAAGGAAGAGATTGAACATGACAACACCCGACTCAAACGATGAAAGAACTCCAACAGCTAACAGTAATAATAAAAAATATGTATCCATCAAATATATTCCAAATACAAGAGATAAAATAGGTAGAGTGTTGAGAAAACATGACCTAACACCAGCATATAAACCCATAAACACAATAGAGAAATGCTTCGCACAATACAAACATTTTGGCAACAAGAAAGAAAGAATGGAGAATCCAGGCGTTTATTCCATCACATGTAAGGAATGTGGAAAGATATACATCGGGGAAACAGGCCGGACCTTCAATGTTAGATTACGCGAACACGAAAGAGATGTAAGAAACAAGAAGTGCAATACTGGTTTGAGCCAGCATATGGTTGGGGAAGGTCACAGCATAGGTCACTTCGAAATGTTAAAAATTGAAGCTGACAAGATCCGCAGAAAAATTTGCGAAGCTTCCCACATCGCGGAGAGTGGAGAAATCTGTCTCAATAACTATGAGGGGGATGTGGGGGAGCCATGGCTAAGCATTATTAAGAATTTGCGAAGTAAAAGACCCTTACCTAAATTTCCCCTGTATTTCCCCAAGATGTGAAAATGACTTTAACATTCCCAACGTGTGGATACAGGAACACTATAGAAGCAACAGATACAGAGAACGTGAACTTGAGGACAATACAAGCAACGACGAACAACAACAACAACAACAACAACAACAGTTGAACAACACGACCGTTTGTGAAAGAAGTGATCCATATAATCAGTCTGACTGAGGAAGGCCTGGAGGGCGGGCTGAAACGTCTTGTGTTATGTGTTTTTTATTGTTTTTAACCGATCTTTTAACCACTATCATAACTAAGTGTTTTTATCAAGTGTTCATCACTTTTATGTTATTGAGATTTTAGTGGAAAGTAGGACCACACATTTTATCTTTTCCTGCAATCTACAAGGTAGCAAAGGTTTGTCCAATATTCAAAAGGGGTGACAGCGAAATGTTGAAAAGACTGTTAGAGAGAGAGGAAGTGTGTAGGGGCTGCTAATGGTTTATCAAAAGTGACAATGGGAGTTGAGTTAGCAGTGTACAGAGTTAGAATTGTTTCCTTTGAGAACATGAGGGGGAGGAAACAATAGGTTCAGTTTATAAGAAGACCAGTGGCGGCTCGTGTATAGGCACTGTGGAACTGCAGCACCCCATATTTCCAGTTGATATTATCGGTAACATTTAATATAATGAGTCCATCACTGTATGGAACTGTGCGCTTCACAGTTCCAGCTGTTGCACACATGCCCACATAAGAAGGTGCATGCCGCGGTTGCAAGGGAGAGAGAACACTGTTGCTTCCACAATCCCAACTGCGGTGTATTGATGAAAGGTACACAACAGTAAATTTTTGGCTATTAATTTTGATATCTGAGTCACATATGAGATAAAATATAAGGATTAAATTTCAGTTATTCCAGATGCATATTTCAAATTCTTTTTCTCACACTGTTATCTGAAATTGGACTCAAATCAAGGCTTTATTACAGTATTAAGTTAACATGTCTTAGTAGTAAACTACAACACAGAGATCTCCTTCTGATCATGGAATATAATCATGGAATGTCATCACAATCGCCACCATTTAACCTGTGCAGATTAATGTTTTACTGTAAATCATTTAGAAGATTAAGTTATACACTTACATGCAGAAGTATGGTAACCCACACTGACCTGCTTTCTATTATTTTCCTTCGCAACTCTGCATCTTTCCTCTTTTTCCATGCTCGAAAGGCGGCCTCAGCATTCTCACGCTTTTCTTTATCCTTTTTCTTCTTATTTTCTTCTTCTTCCTGCTTTTTCCTTTCATTTTGTTGTATCATTTCTTTGTAAGCATCATCTGCTTGCTTTTTCCACACTTTATATGCCTAAAATAAAGAAAATTAGTAGCCTTTTTTTTATATATTTATTCTTCATAAATCTCATGCTCCATTACAAAGTACAAAATACATGATATGATATTTTCTTTTACAACATTAATTTAGTCACAGTTTTGTGAATTTCGGCAATAATTTGTTACAATGCCAAATTAATATTGATATATAACTATTATAGATATATACCATCATCCAGGTCTCTGATATATCTACAGTGTGTCCCACGCAAGAGTTGGCCAATGACGCGGGTTCCTGCGGCGCGGCGGGCACAGCTCCAACTCCCGAGCGATCGGGTGAAATATCTACGCTAATGAAGCCGCGATCCGTGTTACGATTTAGGTTCTCACATTTACAGTTAAAATTACAATGAAAATAAACACGTACTTCATCACAAGAGATGTTGGAAATGTTCTCCTCTTGCATCCACACAACACTGACACCTTTTTAAGAAATTTTCTTTCACGCGAATAAGTTCAGCTTCCGAGACAGAGTTCATTTCTCTTGTGATAGGCCTATGTCTTTAAGTTCTTCTAACAGTATGTGAATATTATTTATGGAGAAACTTGAAAAATAAAGTGTATAGGTCAACTTCCCGTACATTACAAAGGAAACGGGTGAAATATCTACACTAATAAAGCCCGCTGATGGTGTAATGGTTCAGGTTCTCACAAAGAAAAATACATGTGATTTATCTGGCAATAGGCCTACTGATTAAAAAAAGCATTCTGGCACGTTCTTATAGGCCTATCAGTTACCTCATTTTATTTTGATACAATTCGTGGATTTAAAAAAGACGAGTTCTCTCCCAACAAAAGCACGGTGTTTCTATCTCGGAAGCTGAATTTATGCGCGTGAAAGAAAATTTCTTAAAAAGGTTCCAGTGTTGTGTGGATGCAAGAGGGGGACATTTCCAACATCTCTTATGATGAGGTACGTGGTTATTTTCATTGTAATTCCAACTGTATATGTGAGAACCTGAATCATAACGCCATTAGCGGCTTTATTAGCGTAGATATTTCACCCGCTCGCTCGGGAGTTAGAGCTGTAGTCAGCGCGACACAGAAACCCGCAGGATTGGCCAACTCTTGCGTGGGACACACTATACTACCCGCATGCGATTTCTTGGGTGCTGGTTTTACGGGGAAGTGAGGGTTGGGGGGAAGAAAACATAGCTAGTCCGCCAGTCTTTATGCAGTGTTGTCAACCAAAGAAATCACATTTCAGCAGAAATGTGCATATGGTAAGCACACATCAACAGCGTAAGTGTGAGGTATGTGGACAAACAATAAATTGGATGCCGAATTTGATAATTACTTCCGATGAATCATCCTTCTATTTTATGTAGTGACATTTAATATACAACGATTTTAATGCAGTTCAATAATATAACATGGTGATGGTATTGCGTAACAATTAATTACACGTCATAAGGGTTCTTGGTTATCAAATAAGTCTTTTTTTTTCCAGGAATAGAATATTACATAATATAGGCTCAATATTTTTACACTGATTTTAAGCATAAAGAAGAGTCTTAGCAGAACATGCTTCACCATTTTGTGTTGTAAAATGTAAGAGAGGTAAGGCATCTAAAAGTGGAGAAAACTATAGGCCTAATTTTAAACGTATTTAATACGTTTTGTAAAAAGTTTGCTCAACTTTCAGTCCATGAAATTGACATCAGAGTTCAGAGTACAGGAGTGTCAGAAATTAGCACATACGAAATTCTTAAAGAGGTGAGGATATTGTTGGACGTTCAATGACATGTTTGTGAAACCAGCAATTCACAAAATTGTATTGTGCTTAAAAACCATTCTTAATGTAATAAAGTATAGAATTAGATTATTATCTTGTTTCCAGCTATTCTATTTGAATCATTTTTGTCGGTTCTTTTATTTAACAGAAAACTTGAACCATGGCAGATCAAGGAGAAAAGTACTGATCTTTTTGCGGAAATTAAAACAAGAAGAATGGATTTCATTTTGAAATGAATAGATCAAGCTTGAACTGTAACAATTTAGATTAGAGTAAGTAAACATTTTTAATTTTGTTCTTTTTTAGGGTTTTATCAGGTTTCTGAATACATCTTCTTTTTACATATATATATTTCCTTTTACACAATTTTAAAACAAAGGCTAAACATTTTCTGGAGCAGCACCCCCACTAATTTTAGTTACGAGCCACCACTGCATTCATTCTTCTGATTTAAAATATTCAGACGATAAATAGACCCTTTCAGTCTACACCTTTACATCACCACGTTGAATGGCTAATTAGACTATTATTACAGATAATGATTATGATTGTTATACAGAGTGCGGCATTTATCGTTTCCTATTTTAAAAACCGTGTAACACATTTATTTAACAAAGAAATAAGCTACATTGAACATTTTTGAATGCCTTACGGTCTTGGATTTGCAATTCTGGTCTTACTTTTTGAATATGATGTCTTTGATATGCCCTCCATTGATTTCAACACATTGCTGCAATCTGCCTCATACACTGGCCATTACACAATGTGTGGTGTCTTGCATAACATTTGCAAATTCCTGCTGAATTGCATTTTTAAGACTGTTAATGTGAGCAAGGACTTCAGATAGCCCCACAGAAAGAGATTTGGTGCAGTAAGGTCGGGAGATTTGGAGGGCCATTAAATCACCAAACCTGTGCATGTAGCGTGTCCATTGAAAGACATGCAGTATGTGCTGTAGTGCCATCCATTTGAAACCACAATCTCTCAATATCCAAGTTACGATGTGAACAACTCTGGTAGGAAGGAAGTTTGCAGCATGTGATTGTAATGTTCAGAGTTGACAGTCACCGAAGCACCATTATCACTCTCAAAGAAATAAGGGGCATAATACCCTGTGCTGCAATGGCACACCACACCACGACCTTAGGACTGTGAAGGGGCCGCTTGTGGATTATGCGTGGATTTGCAGGAAATTGCAAATGTTACGCAAGACACCACACACAGTGTAATGGCCAGTATACGAGGGAGATTGCAGCAATGTGTTGAAGTTAATGGAGGGCATCTCAAGGACATCATATTCAACAAAATAAGACCAGAATTGCAAATCCAAGACTATAAGAATTTAAAAATGTTCAATGTAGCCCATTTCTTTGTTAAATAAATGTGTTACACGGTTTTGAAAATGGGAAACGATAAATGCCACACCTGTAATAGTAGATGGTAAACTCAAGACAATATACATAAATCATACAAAATCTTGATTGAAGTGATAGTCATAGTAATGATAAAAAAAATTCAAGGGTAGCATATTTTACAGTACTTAATGGTGCACATTCCATCTCTTTTTACATTTTCTCAAACTTGGGTAATATAGGCAACATGATCTTGGAGAGAAGAGGAATATATTATCTAATTCCCAACAGGAAAGGTTTATATCATGGAGCCCATTTGTAAACTTTTACTAATTAGATTAACACAGAAATTTATTATAGCCTACTTACCATCTGTGCAGATGCTTTCTTTTCATCATTGCTTTTCTCACAATTTTTCATACATTTCTCAGAATTCTTTACTTTCATCATTTTATCTTTTTCTTTTTTCCACAGAAGGAAAACTTCTTCTCGATTTGGTTTAGATCTTCGTATGCTATCAATTATTCTGAAAATCAAAGCAGACCTATGATCTAATATATTACTAGCATTTGCCCGCAGCTTCGTCCGCGATAATTATTTCAAAAATTAAAAATTAAGAGCATAATAGTTTAATTATTATATTTATTAACACCTAAATCACGTGGATTACATACCACGATTAGATAGCGTCGCCTGGTAAAAGCAACCTCAGATTCGAAGTCCTTGGCCCAGAAAACCCCTGTATAGTGAGTTTCGTCCAAATTGAACGATGTTTGACGATATTTAGGCCTATATTGATTATCCCTCTTCCGTGTAGGTTGAAAATGTCATATGTCTACAGGACTTGACATTCTAAACAAATGAATCGTCCAGGATGGACTTACAAAATCAAGCGTTCGCCCGTGATAATTATTTCAAAAATTAAAAATTAAGAGCATAATAGTTAAATAATTATATTTATTAACACCTAAATCATGTGAATTACATACCACGATTAGATAGCGTCCCTGGTAAAAGCGACCTCAGATTCGAGGTCCTTGGCACAGAAAACCCCTGTATAGTGAGTTTTGTCTAAATCGAACAACGTTTGACCATATTTAGTCCTATATTGATTATCCCTCTAATAATAATAATAATAATAATAATAATAATAATAATAATAATAATAATAATAATAATAAATATAATAATAATAATAATAATAATAATAATAATAATAATAATAATAATAATAATAATAATAATAATAATAATAATAATCCTCTTCGGTGTAGGTTGAAAATTTCATATGTCTGTGTGCCTTGACATTATAAACAAATGAATCGACCAGCGTGAACTACAACATTCAAGCGATCGCGATGGTTTTATGTCCAAGGTATGACAAAAATAGCCAAAGCCTACTGTAATTGATTTGACATTCAGACAGACAGAAGGAAGACAGACACTTCCTTTTATTAATATAGATTTCTCTAAGGAAAATCTCTTCTTCTCTGCACATACAGTAGAACCCCGATAATTCGAGCTAATTGGGGCTGAGGCTATCTCAAATTACAAAAAACTCGGATTATACTGAAACATCACTAAATCAATGGGTAAATCATAAATAAATGTTTAATGAGCACAATAATGGCTTTAAAAATAAATAAATAAATAAATAAACAATATAGTAGGCATACATATCTTTAATAGGCCTGTATGTATATTGGCAAACATTTACAATTTGCTACATAGGCATTCTTTAAGGAGTCATTGTCTGACTCTTAATGGAGTGGAACGGGAAAGCGGCGCTACTAGGAAAACAGTTTTAATTACCAATGTTGCTAAGTAGGGATTACTGTAACAATACAGTATTCTTTTCTGAAAGGATGGTATGCACTGTATGCACTGTATGATTGACACGAGGTCCCGACAATGAAAGATCGAACCTAACGGTTTCTATCAATCTGTAGGCCCTAATAGAAATGCCTTAGCAGTCTGAAGCCAAGGTTATTTCTGTGTATTATGAACGAATATCCAGTTTTACCTGCATTTTTGTGCATGGAAAAATTGAAAGAAAGCTCAATACGAGTATGTAACACATTCGGAAGTGCGTAAAACTTAAATGCGGACACTGTATAAAAACGGGATTTTACTCTAGTTTTATGGAAAATTTTAATTTTTCTTAAGACCAGCTCGAATTACACAGAACCTCGAAACACCGGGGCTCGAATTACCGAGGCTCTACTGTATTACAAATTCCCAACAGGAAAGATTTCAGGGGATATGAAGAATATAACTTGGAAGCAAAAGTGACAGGAGAAAAAACCAAAAACCTTCAAAACACTACCAGATTTTGCATTGCATGCAAGAAAAAGAAACCCGCTATATATAAATACATATAAATACCATGCATGACATAAATAACATTGTGTAAACTGTCTTTTTCTTTGGTATTGTACTGTGGGAAAAACACAAAGTTTCCCACAATACAATTTAATATGAATTTTTAAAGAAAACTGTAAATAATTGAGTGTGATTCAATATCATGTTGATTCTTCGAGCAATCAATTTTAGATTGTGATGATTATATTAGTCTGTTAATTGTGGGCTTTGTGTCTGAATTGTGACCATTATAATTTTTCCTTCCTTTTACCAGAATTATCCATTTCTCATGTATGATACATATATACGCATTCATGAACCACAGATGATTGTCTCTGTAGGTCATTACATTAGAATATTATAGGAGAAAAATTCCTCTGACACTGGGATTTGAACCCAGGACCTTTGGCTATCCATTCCACTGCTCTACCAACTGAGCTAAGCCAGAGTTTCTCTTCACAGGCCAGATGGAACCTCTCTCCTATGACTGATTTTCCTTAATGGTCTACCTCACTAACAGACAATCTATGTCATAGTAGTTTAAATTTTTAGGGTCTGTACCACCTCCTCTCGATAAATCCTCCCACACATAACTTCCAGTTAGCTTAACTGTACTACCATTGCTGAACTACTATCAGGAAGAGTACACTACAATTTTTTAACTTAGATAGTAGACTGGTGACCACCAAGGTGTGTTTTTTCTAGTTTGAGCAGCCTCCAGTAGGTATGACAGCTCAAGCAGGGGTGGCCCGTCCTTATGTGCTCACGTGCTACAGCACACAAAATATAAAGGGAAAATAAAATGTTTAAAAAAATCGCAAAAGATATGTTTTAATGTAATTACTGTATGATTCCATTGTGTATTGTTAAAACGTTCAAATCTTCCGCCTCACCACGCGTCATCGTTCACCCAATAATGAAATGCAACATGTGCTGAGCACAAGATCGCATTGAAAAGGAGAGAACTGCGCATGCATTAACCACATTTCCGCTTCCCCGCATGCGTCGAAAATCTCTACAAACTGCTCCCTTCTGTGCTCTCAACTAGACGAGCCCAGATCAGAATAGCCAACTTACATATTTGGTACCTAAAACTTTGTATATTAAAAAATATATAATATAATTACGAAACATTTATTTTTATATTGGAAACATGATATATAATAGTTGCTTTAAATTTTTCTAGTTAATAAAATTAGAAATGCATGTTAACTTGATAACATGAAATTAAGCAGACTGCTACAGGTACTACAATCAATGAGTTGGCAACTCTAGTCACACTACACGCGGACTCCTGGAATGTTATGTTTTAAATTCCTGTAATAGTGGTTTCTGTTTGTAACTTTGTTCGTGTGCTGTGTTACATTTTCCCTTCTCTGAGGTCAGTGTCAGTGCTGGAACATGAATTCTGTTGATAGTCTGTTAAAAACTTCTGCTATATCTTTTAAATATAAAGTAAGTTACAAATTAAGCAATTAGGTAGACCAGCCCCTGAATTATACTTAACACAAAAAGCGAAAGGCAGCTGCTGTCGGGAATACATAAGGCAGTTCAGTAGGAAAGTTTATGGCATTTATAACTGGATTTATGGCTGTAATATGAGAAATACCGTAATCTCTTCTGTTACCCTTGCCTTCTTTTTGGAAACAGTGAATGTGTAAATTGTCTGTCCTTGTGACTGTATGCACAATAACTCGAATACGCTTTATCAGATTTTCCTGAAACTTATAAACTCCATAGGAAAAACCATTTTGATTTTTTACCACGTTGATTGACTGGTAACGGAGTAACGACCAATTAACCACCACATGATTTCAAAATACCAAATTTTCACTAGTTGGTAGGACTGAATATGCTGTTGGGAACTGAAGACAAGTGACTGCATATTTATAAGCCTTCAGATGTTTGGAAAAAATAAAGTGATATCATTGACTTGAGGAATTTGTTGTAAATTCATTATTTTATTATTATTATTATTATTATTATTATAATAAATACTGTTTCCGCTGCTATTATTGTGGCACATGTTTTAAATGTCACAAGCCGCCACTGAGCTCAAGCATAGGGTATTTTTCTATTCGTACAGTGAAATTACATCATGCACATTGTTTTAAGTACATTAATCACCTTGTGCAAGTCTATGTTATTCAAATGTGAGCCTAAAACAACAATATTGCATAAGTTAAATCTTCCAGGATCAATTCTGAAAATCATGTGGCTACAGAGCTCCAGTGGACTGATATTCTGTTTCCATCAAATCTGCCATATGGCAATTGCTAGTTTATTGGCAACTCCATCCTTCTAATAGCTTAACTGGGAGTTGACCTTCCAGATAGTTTCTGTCGGGAGGTTGTAGTATGTAATACTTGGCCAACTTCCAGGTAAGTTTCTACCTGAAGGATAAATATTTTATTGGGAGGTGGTAATAGAGGACCTTAATATTAGTATTGTAAGAATGGGAAACAAAAGTTTTAACATAGTATGTTATGCTGATGACGCAGTTCTGATCGCCAGAACAATTTTTCTTTAATTCTTTCTTTATATTTGTACAATGTATACCGTATTTTACAGACCATAAGACACACTTTTTTACTTTGAAAACAGAGCCTTGAAAGTTGGGTGCGTCTAATGGTCCAAAGTACACTAAAAAAATTATAATTATGGTAAATATTGCCGGAATACCATAGTTAAACAAAGTGTTGTAAACGATAAGATAGTTATATATTTTTTCACAGACTGTACACCAGTGCACTTATCACAATTGTAAAATGAGGGTAGCGGTAAGCCAGGTATACAATGTGAAAAGAAAGGAATGTTGAGTTCTTTTATATGAAAGGAGTTGTCTCTGCTGGGTGGTTTAAATTAAGGCAAAGGGCTATAAACAGACTTGTCCCATTACACTTACCATGTGCTGAATTGAAGGTTAGAGGGTGTAAAGTATTTTAAGTTTTTCATGAGAAATCAGGTCAATTGTTAAAATTTACGCAATGCCACCTCCACAGAAGAGATTTTCGTACAACCCAGGTTTTAAGTTAGAAGTGATTCCATTTGCACCGATTCCATTGTAGAAGGTTATAATATGTTTATGCAATGAAGTATATTATTCCTTTTAAATTTTTTCGTTTAGAATCATATTCAATTTATTTTCCTTTAAATTTCCATCCTAAAATCATGGCGCGTCTTATGGTTCGGAGCATCTTATAGTCCATAAAATGTGGTAATCCTTAAGGTTAATGTCAGTAGCTATCCCCCAGTTTATTAAGAGAAAAGAAAATATTTGTATGGAACTGTGTGCTTCACAGATCCAGCAGCGTGGTGTTTGACTGTTGTGCGCATGCCCACATAGGAAGGTGCATGCCACGGCTATGAGGGAGAGAGAACACTGTCACTTCCACAGTGCCGACCGTGGCATATTAGCAAAAGGTAGTGCCTTTATAAAAAAAATGTTGTTCCATGTGTGTTGAGATTAAAAACCATGTACCATATTCTTGAATGTGATAAGGTGTAGAATTAGATCATTATCTTGTTTCCAGCTATTCTGTTTGATTCATTTTTTTCAGTCCTTTTAACCATGACAGATCAAGGAGGAAATTATTGATCTTTTTGCGGAAATTAAAACAAGAAGAATGGATTTCATGTTTAAACGAATAGATTAAGCTTGAACTTTAGCAATTTATATTATACCCTTAGCAACCAGGGAAGGCGGTTGAGGCCAGGTAGATTCCTTCACCCACAGGCACCCTCACATTTACAAGGGCAGGAGATTTAGGACCAACCGTAATTTTCTCCCCTTGAGTCACCTAGTCTACTTCAATCAATCAATCTTAGATTCTTTTAATATGTCATTTTATCTTAAAATTATTGTTATATATCAATTCTACACATGACTACAGGAAAAATGACACCAAACAATGTATAATTTACTTTAATAGGAACATAGGACTTGAAAGCAGTTTTTTTCGTAACTTTTATTTATGTATTTGTTATAAATGTTCCTGTTAAAGTAAATTATACATTGTTTGGTGTCATTTTTCTTGTAATTATGTGTAGAATTAATATATAACAAACATTTTAAGATAAAATGACATATTAAAAAAATCTAAGATTGATTGATTGAAGTTGTAACGCTGTTTAAAATTGCCGCGATTCCATCCCCTCCGTCTACACTCTCTCTGACGTAAGTAGTGCACGACTTCGCCGCTGCATACCGAGCCGTAATGGTGGCTTTGGTTCTTGCAGTCAATCAGACTGTATTTGGCAACTGCCTAGTTAGTGTGGGAGCTGCGAGGACGAGTCGGACCCTCCGGTTGTCTGTGTGAGTAGCGATGTCGTCACTATTTATTATCTAAAACTAATTTCAAGTGCCTTCAGCACATTATGCCTATATTCATATTTTGGTGTTAAGATAACTGAGGTAGGAAAGGACAGGGAAAGATGTATTTTCAGAGTTAGTTAACCTTAAGCACTTATAGTCATGGACCGTGTGGATATGGAACAAGTTTGGTATCAAGTTCATTGTTTCAAGGCATCATGAAAATGCCCATGTTAGAATGGGTCCGTTTGAGATCAGTAACTCTGTAGTGTTAGATTCCTCTTGTTTATGAAATGTTAGTTTTCCACTAAGAATTATTTCATACATTTTCTAAATACCCATATTTTGCTATATCATTGTTTGAAGTTTCTCTGATAGAAATATTAGTATTTCCCATTTCATTTATGCTTGCTAAAAGAATTTTTCTAGTGGGCGTATCGTCGCCATTTGCTTACCCCGTTGCATCTTGGGTAGATCTGGTAATGTAATTGCTGGCCCAGTTGATATATATATTTACATTATTTCTTAACTTGAATTTTCATTGTCTCAAATTTAATGTTAAATCTCACTTCCCTATATCAATAAAATTAATTAAACTGTTAGTTGTATTGCATTTGTTAACTTGTGATCTTGCCTGTAAAAATTGTATTGCTTATAAATTTTACTGGCTCCCTTCCTTAGGCAGAATGGTCAGAAAGATATTAGCACTCTGATGTTTGAAATGGTATAATGTCATAGATTTTTATGTAAATTATTATTCAGCTACCTATGAGGTGGACTTAGTTAAAATATTGTTCTGGTCCATATAGTTACTTCACGTAATATATTTTCTGGTTGCAAGTTAAATATTGTGTAGCTGATTTGCATAATTATGTGGAACATTCTGGGGCGTTCAAAGTTCACCATGTTAGGTCATGCCAGACATTCCTTGTATATTTACGGACATTAACCTCCCTTCTTGTATAGTGATACACACCAGTTAGATTTGCCTTATTTTTCTTTTGAGATTTTGTAATTATTAATACTTTTCCTTTTTTTTCTACAAGCTAATTGCTATTAAAGTACTCGATTAATTTAGCCCCTTTGCTAATAAATATATTTTCTATATTTTCTGCACCTATAGTTTCATAAAATCTTCTGGACTGTTCTTTCTGGCTATATTGCGTGTAGCTGGGTTCCTTCATTCTCTGTTTTTTGTATTTGACACTTTCCTGTTATTTGCTAATTTGAAATTGCATTTATATTTTTGGCTGTTTGCTGGCTGATTTTCTTAACTTACCCTGTCTAGTTTTGCTTTCTTTACATAATTATTCTCTAATATCACATTCCTTTTTCAAACGTAATCTTCTGATTATTTAGTTTATCTTTCATTTTATATTTGTCCTTCTTTGTTATTTAATTACTCTCGCGTTTTGGATTTTGCTTACCGTTTTCATTTTTCTTTTCATTCCAAATTATTATTATTATTTTCTATTGCAAATTTGACCGACCAGATTACCACTTCTTCTGTAGTATTTCTTAAGCATATTCTAAAATAAATTCTCAGTCTCTCTTCCCCTTTGTATATTCTAATACTTTAAAATATATTATCTACTATTGGGTATTGGATAGGCCTAATTATAGTTCATGAGTAAATTTTTCTAAAGTTATTTCTAGTCTTTTGGTGATTCTAAATTACTTTAATATATATATTCCCTACTATTGGTAATTAGGTAGGCCTAATTTGTATTTATTCTGGATATCTCTTTAATATAAACTGTACATAGTTGTGAACTTTGATTTTCTTTTGCCAACCTATTATTCTAAATTACTCTGCCTGGCATTGACCTTTTATAGGCCTAGTCTTTATTAGTGATCCATGCATATTTATTTAAAGTATACCAACTTAACTTTTGGAGTTTATTGGATTTGCAATTTGAATTATTCTTGGTACATGAAAGATAGCTTAATAGTTAGAGATCTTGGGCATTTAATAATCAATTTCTAGTCATTACTATTTATTGTCATTTATTTAAGCTAGACCTTATACTGTACATTGTTATATTATACATTAAATCTCATTGTTGGAATTTTGCGAATTTATGATCAAGTGCGATTGCCCTCTTGCTCTCCCATCCTTCTTAACCTGTATTGGAGATGGATCTTCGGCCTTGCTGGGAATTGTCCACATGCTCTTCCAAGTTATATTAAAGTGAGATATTATTAGTATGGAAGTTTTTGGTACCTGCAAATAAGTATCAGTTATTACATAATATATATATATTGGACATCAGATTAATTCCATTTGTAGGAGTCTCTTCATTTAACCTAGTGACCCCTTTTATTAAACTATTCTATTATAATTAAATTAACTCTAGCAACATTTCATTCTTAAGCAACATTATTATTTTTTACATAACCTAATATAAGGTCGTTGCAAAGTAGACTAGGTGACTCACGGGGAGGAAATTAAGGTTGGTCCTAAATCTCCTGCCCTTGTAAATGTGAGGGTGCCTGTGGGTGAAGGAATCTACCTGGCCTCAACCGCCTTCCCTGGTTGCTAAGGGTATAAAGTAAGTAAAATTTTTTTATTTTATTCTTTTAGGGTTTTATCAAGTTTCTAAATAAATTTTCTTTTTATTCATCTATGTTTCCTTTTACATAATTTTAAAACAAAGGCTAAAAATTTTCTGGAGCAGCACCCCACTAATTTTAGCTATGAGCCGCCACTGAAGATAATGTTGTAATTGGAGAATATGGCTGTTGTGTTCTCAAATAAATAAATAAATAAATACATATAGAATACCTGGAAACAGTTCTTTTTTAAGTTAAGAAAGTGAATGTGTGAAAATATTGGCGTTGGTTCATATCAATAGAAATTACAGAAGCAAGTACATGCAATTAAACACAACAAAAAAGTACTTTTTAAGGCTAAAAGGCTTGGCTATTTAGGTGAATATATTCTCAAAACTGTACTGTTATTGTAAGTACAAACATCCTGCTAGGTAGAAGACTCACCTGATGTCATCAGCACTTCTGTTCTTAACATTTTGCTGCTTTTCTTCATGTTGCTGCTTCTGCTTCATTTTTTCCGCTTTCCATTTCATAAAGTTTTCTTCTGTTTTTTGTTTCTGTTCTGCTTTTACCTAAACAATAAGAGAACACTAGATTAATAAATTACATTGCCTTTGTCACACTTTAATGAAAAGGTATGTTACCATTTAACATAATGCAGTCCTACCTTTTCTAAATATGCCAGTTTTTTACGCTCTTTCATTTCTTGTGCCTCTTTTATTTTGCGGGCTTCTTCCTGTTTACGGAAGTACCATTCTTCATACACAGCATTGGCTAAGGTCTTACGATCTAGACATTCTGAAAGAATAATGTGGAAATATTTTATGAAAGTACAGTACTTACTCATGCAATTTGCTCTTTTTACCCTGTTTTGGTCACTGAAAAATGGAGATGTGAAAAATATGTGAATTACAAAAAAGTAACTTTTATGCAACTTCAGTGCATCTATTTGTTTTGTGACAAACATTAAACAGCTTAATTCTCTTTCTGCTACACATTTGTTGAACTGTTCTGCTACATTTATCACTTTTAATTTGCAAGATAGAAATTTCAACACAAGTGATTACTACAGTTGTTAAGAAGAAACTGTAACACTTTAATGTCATTACTGCCCTTTAGGTACCACCCTACTTCAATAGAGCAAGCATTACAGTTGAAGTAACGATATTGGAGAACTTATTTATTTATATTTTAATTTATTTATTTATTAAGTGCCAGAATGGTACTTTCTGAGATTGTGTGGTTGGCGGGAAAATGTCTGTGTGTCTGTATGTGCAATAACTCAAAATTCTCTTTATTAGATTTTCATGAAACTTGGTATACACATTTATAACGTTCATCACATTTATAACGACCAAATCAGTTGACTGGTACCGAAGTATTGCCTAATTTAGCATATATTTTATGGTAATATATTATACAGAATTTATCAAATGCAAATAAGTTCTCATGACAACATATTGTTTTACCGTGTTCATATATGGTTTTGGAAGTTGCAATACAGTTAGCTTTGACAAATAACACAACCCACATATTCCTTCACATATGCTTATCACACTAGACATTTGTTCTTCCATAAGCCCTGGTTAACGAATCGATCTGGAGCTTAACTCTGAAACTGATTACAAAAATAACTTATTTTCTGCATATCATAATTGCAGTAATCACTGATTAAACAAAACCATTCTGGCACTTTGTTAAATCAGTTTACCTGATTTTATTTATTTTTGTGCATTTAATCACTAAAAGATAATAGGACAAATTAAGATACATAGTATGTACAATACAAATTTTGAATACATACAAAATGCAATTCCTTTGTAAAGCTAATAGTGGAGTTTAGTAAATGAAAATACCCAAAGGGGTGCTGTTAGAATGTTTCATTTGATGGGTCTAGCCTTATCGCCTCCTCAAGTTGATTGCACTGCAGTTCTAGTGAATGACATGGAGATGCCAAGAGGCTGTATTCAGCTTCAAACGTTGGATGCAGCTTCTAGTCTCTTATCCCTCATTTTTCTGTTTTTCTATGCATTAGGTCTCAATAATAATGGTATTGCTTCAAAGACATTACTATTCTGAACTGAGCAGCATATAATATAGGCTATTACAAAAACTCTTTCATTCATGTGCACAAAGCTTTATGAGGATATAGAAGGAAGCATAATGGTTCACATCAGAAATATTAACATCTATTTATGAATGTCTTTAGTGGCTCAGAAGCTTGACTCTAGTAGGAAAGGTTGCAGGTTCGATCCTCATTTTGGTGGTTCTTTTTTTTGGGCTTTCATAATATTTTTAAAATGCAAATACCGTGCACAACTTTTAGTTTATAAAATTCACTGCCTTGCGTCTTTTTGTGTAATACAATGCACAGTTTATAAAATGTTTATGATCATTATCATTAATCAAGCCATTAACACGCAGACAATTTAAAGATTGCCTTGACACTGAAACCTAATAAAAATCATTTTCAGATTTTGTTTAGAATTCATGTATGAATTAAGTTTTGCCTAATAATTTAATTTACATAACAAAAGACTTGGTGACTACGCATATAATATGGCCATGTTTCTTAAAAGTCCTTTGAAGATGACATTATACACACACACGCACGCACGCACACACACACACACACACACACGCACACACACACACACACACACACACACAGGGATATAACTACCAAGACTAAGAGGGGTTGTAGTTCATATCCCAATAAATATAAAACCTATTTTGCGTTTTGTGATTACATTTATGGGTTTTGAGAACTAGGTTTTAAAGTTCTGCAGAACTGCAACAGCGCACTACCATATACCGGTAGCTTGCATCATGTGACAATAACCTTTGTCAAGCGTATAAAAACAAAACATTCTCACTCTGACATTGCCTTATGTTGCAGCTAATAATTTTTGTTATCAAATTGAACAAAACTCCCAACTTTATTGAAAAACCATATGGCTTTCATTATTGAGAGTTTGTTGTTTATTGTTGTTAAATAGGCAACAGTTAATTCAGTTTGCACAATTAATTATAAGCATACAGTATCCTGAAATTTATTTTTAATAGGTTTTGCCACTAAAGCAAATCTTGAAATTGACTGTTAACGATCATAAACATTTTATGTTTTATGCATTGTATTACACATAAGAGCTACAAACAGTTTCTAAAGAAGAGTGAGGGACATGCCCCTATAACGAGTGACCCTGGTTAATTAAAATCAGTTATAGCATATTCCACTGGTACCAAAATTATGTTTTCACTTGTGAACTTTTTAATGAAGTTTCTTGTTTGTCTACAATACTATGTTTTCACTTCAGTTGCTCAAAGCCAAAATATGAGAAGGAATTGGTTTGTTTTGAAAACTGACAGGACATTCACACAATTTTTATGATTGCGTGATCAATTTGTAATCTCGGTTCTAATGTCATAGTCAGTTAGTTATTATATAGGAATGGAAATAATAAGCAAGACTGATTACCAGTATTTGTTAGTCACAGCCTTTTTGGTCCCAAGCTCATTGGTTCGATCCAGGCTCACAATAGTCCGTTGATTGTAGATTTCCACGCATGTAAAGGAACTCCTGCAGTACCCAACCAAAATAATTGGATAAGACTTTGACCTTATTTGATTTAGTAAGATAGTGTTGCCAAATACTCTATTTCATTGTGTTCAAATTTCTCCAATTTGCTTCCCCGTCACAACATCCACTGCTTAAAACTGTAATTATACATTACTTAGGTATTAAGCTCAATCAATTTTAATTATTTTACATTAATTTATACTACATTAGGGGTCTAGCTTGAAACTTAGGTATGGCAGCATAGAAAATCTGAGACTATATTACATATTGAGAAAAAAGTTCTAAGTAATTAAAAAGCTACTGGTATAATTTCCACACTGAAATGCTTTAAATGCTGGTAGCTAATCTTTAGAACCCTATAGAAATTTAGGTTGTAGTTCAATCAGATAATGTCTGAATTTTTAATTGTAAGTAGTCAGTTAATGGATACATGAACATTCATTTTTTATCTTGTTTCACGTGTGTAGTGAAAGTGTATCAGAAAGTGTATCAGAGTCGGACACAAGCTGAGGATGATCAAGAGGCTGAATGAAATCATGATCTTGGAAAGAAAAGAGTAAGTGAAGTTTGAGTTTAAACAACCGACCATATGTGTATAAATTTAGTATAAATAAATTTTCCACTTGAACCATAAAATAAATCAAGCCAAAAGTTCAATAAATGTAATGTTTACTTTTACACCGTGTTTTATAATTACAATTGTACAAAATGCAACCATATATATCACTCCTACATGAGCTTCTTATGCTACTATTGTACATTCATAAAATAGTTTGTCATATCATAAAATATTAGCGATATATACTACCATATTTTTGTATCAGATCAGAAAAAACTTATTCATTATTGATTTCTTGATTTGTTCTTTAGCATTACAGACTGTCCTCTATCTAACAACACTATCCCCATAACCATAGCAGACTGCGGATACTGATGGGATAAATACTTAAATGATAAAGAATGATAGAGATTAAAATTACTTGCGCGGAATGACGCTCCAGAGTTAATAGCAGAGCCATCCCTACTTAAGTAGGAGGATATTGCCCTTAAGGGATGTTATGGTATAATTTATTTATTACTTAAAATCCACCCTGTGAATTGGTATTAACAACTGATTTATAAAATTTTGGTAAAGATCTAGTATACCATTGCATTTAAAACAAACATATTAGCTCACCTTGTGATTCATTATGACCATTAGTCTCTCCAATCTGATCCTGAAGAGCATGTCTTAAATTTTCAAGTGAGAAACTGCGTTTGGTAAGTCGTGTACGGAAAGTCGGCTCAACCCTACAATCATTCACAGAGACACTCACTACAGTATAGAAAAAGAGAGGTAGGGAGAGAGAAAGAGTGACAGAGGGAGAGGAGGAAAGAGAGAAGGGAAGAAAGAAAGACAGAGATTTCACAGTGAGGTATACAGTGCATGCCGCTTATTGTGATCACTTCAGGATGCAGCTAATCTGATATTAACTGACTGATAACAATAGCTGAAGAAATTAAATTAAGGTTATTTATTCATATATAAGATAATACACTACAAAACAGGATTAAAAATATTTATTCATAAAATAATATGTAACTGTGAATCTTTGAACCACTCATAGGCTAATACAGTAATAAACTGCAAGCAACTATTTTTCAACCAGTAACAAAGATTTTAATTATTTTTAGTTTCCTTTAGGAGTTCATTAATCAACATTCCATACTCAGTTATGAGTGTTTTTGTAAGTCTACACTGATCTGTGGTGAACACCACATAGCAAAACATCTAATGTTTGTCTGTTCACGTCTTTTCATTTTACACTAGCCATCACTGCATGTCAATATTGTTATCTTCATAAATAAAAACCTGTAGCTTAACTGAAGGGCGAAACATATTTTATTGCTTAAAAGATAAAATTAGGTAATGCCACCACTGTCGAACTGGTCATTCAGTGAGCTGAGAATAGAATTGCTACCTCCAGTACAACAAAATACAGTTGAGTTAGAAATGAAACCCATAAAAACGAAATTTTTAATGATGAACAGTACTTGGAAATAAAGCCGCAAAAAGAAAATGTGATAACATAAACCGAATCTTTGATCACAATAAACAGCATTTTTTCAATGTATCAGTATTAATCCGTACTGGACTTCATAAAAGTGACAACATTACCCGATTGGTAAGATTATCCGCGATTACATTAAGCAGCGTTCACTGTATACTTTCAAGCATGAAATAAATTATGAGTGAGAGACAAACCTCCAGCAACACTGCCATTGAGTTATCACCTGGCTATTTTATGAATAAAGAGTCTTTAAAATCCACAAAGGCAAAGAAATGAGAACTACAGAACACATAAGACTTATAGTGCCCACTAACAACAACTAACGTGCACATGAAATGACAATTACAGGACTGCGCTTCTTTGCCAGTGTTACTAATTCAACCTCTAGATGCTTTTAAAATAATTATTTTACAGCTAAATAATTAAAACTTTATATTTATTAATGATGATTTTTTTATATAAATTGCATGAAATACATAATTTTGTTTTGAATTATATTGTTAGATGTATAGTAGTATATAAATAAAACAACATGATCCATAGATTCATGAACCTTACCCTTACATGGAAATCATTCATAAATAATTGAAACAGTTATAATTTAAAACCTAAAAATGTGGATTTGAGGTGCATTTTGTGATTTACACTGTGCTGTCTGCATAATGAGTTTTGTCCAAAGATCAATGTTTTCCCATTAGGCCCACTTAATTGATCCCCTTTTGTCCACCTATGTTAAAAATTTCATATCTATGCATGTCACAGATTTGGTCGAGAATAGCACACATAGGCCTATACATAAACACTTTTGTTGTTTCAAAGAATGTTATAAACAAATAAATCAAGCACAACAGGCAAACAAAATTGAAGCACTCGTTAATTTTATGCGTTCTATTGCTAAAAGTCACTTTCAACCAGTTTTTTGCTCATAACTTGCAAACAAAATATGAAAATAAAAAATAAAAAATCCAGCTTTGAGTTGCATTCAAACCCCGTTCATTCACCTATGTTACAAAATTCAGACTTGTGCATGTTGTAGATTTGGCTAAGCATCGTACTCAAGTAAACAAACAAACACTTCCTCATATTATACAGATTATACATCCGCTGCCTTGGGTGAGTCGGTAGCACGCCTACCCTCCACTCCGGCGGCCCGGGTTCGATTCCCGGCCGGGTCGGGGATTATTCAGTAGTGAAAGATCCCCTTCCCGGGTTCAGGACTGGGTGTTTGTCAGTAGGTTAAGTCTTAGGTTAAGATAATGCACATTGTGCGCGATTCCTTAATTATTATATTATACAGATAATGTCAGCATATACTAACCACAAGATACATCCAAAAATGCCACTTTTCAATAGATAAATAAATAAATATAACCTAAGTAATATCTGCAAAAATATGATTACTTTTATCATTTTCCATGTTGTCTGTTCTGATAACCTTCAGACATGATATTTCACTTATTTGGTGGCTGACAAAATGTTTCATACTCCTAGCAAAGGACTTTTCAGAGAGCTTAACATTCTATTCCTTCCTTGTGTATATATATTAGAACTTCTAAAGCTTGTTCATCAAAACAAAACTCAATCAGAATAAATTCGGAAATTCATGAACACAATACTAGGCAAGCAGAGCTTTTTCATATCAACTCTCCTAGTTCTACCAAAAGTCTAAATAGCATAAATAAATAAATAAATAAATAAATCAAATGTATTACAGCCGTCAAATCTAAATAAACTACTAATAACATCGAAATTATTACTCTAATAACATGCTTAAATAAATCATGATACATTGTCATAACTTTTCAAATTTATTCCACGTGAAATAATCTTATGTAAATATAAGGTTATGAGCAAGACTTCTAAACAGCAAAATTAATATCGAAGGATTCCTCTACTTTATATATACAGTTATTGGTCAAAATTGTTTGTAATTCTTTTTTAAATCTGAGGTATCTGAGGTAACAGTTTTACAATAATAATAATAATAATAAATAAATTTAATTGTCGTTAGGCCATTACAGCAATAGACAAAGTCTAATACAAATCTAAAAATAGAATTAATATAAAACTACAGCTAAATTACTAAGTTCTAAGTTACAAATAACACATATTTTAAGCTAAATTACACTACTACAATTGAAGTATTCGTCCAAGGTATAAAAAGGGTTACAAACTAACCAATTATGTAATTTTTTTCTAAATACAATGATATGAGTATGTTGAGTAGATACAGATAATTTATTAAACAGTTTATGTCCTATGATTTCATGACTATTCAGAGATTTGGATAATCGTTGGAACGGAATGTATATATGACTACTAGATCTAGTATCGTGGGAGTGAATATTATTTCTATACTGCAACTCTGACTGTCTATTCTTTATGTAAATTAAAACAGTAGAAAGAGGAAAAGCATTATAAAACTTAATAGACATGTAATAAAAGGTTTATTAATTATTACAGGAAGTTAGTAACAGTGAAGTTTTTCTAATATAGTAATGGAATGAATATGGGAGAAAAAATTTCCTGAAACTAGTCTCCAAATAGAGTACTCAAGTGAAGTAAGTGTCACAAAAATTGACTGAATTCTTATATATTACTATAATAAAAGGTTTTTTTGTGTTTTGCTGTAATTGCACCTGCGTAATTCCAAACAATTTCTATTTCTGGTTTGATAACTATGAGCTGAGCCTAACTCATCATAAAGATGAAGGTTCTCCTTCATAAAAAGAAGGCACTGATAAATAAAAATGGCTGGTACTGTCATAATACCCAACTTAATAAAACTCGACCTACAGTGACCACAGAAAGAAAGCCCACACATTAATCTTACACATTTCTTTTGGATTTTCAATAGCCTTAAAACCGAAGACTGTTGGCCCCACAGTAGTGTACCATAGCTCAAATGACCATGTATTTGTGCAAAATAAACTGTTCTAAGAACCTTCAAACTTACAGACAGTCTTAACCTACATATTACATAAACCCCTTTACAAGCCTTGGATTCAATTCTCATAATATGATCCTCCCAATCTAAATTTTTATCTATCAAGAACCACAAAAAATTAACAGAGTTGTTCTCATTGTCTACTTTGTGACTATTAGTATTACTGTATGTTAGTGCTAAAACTTGGGTCTTTTCTGTATTTATACTAAGGAATTTAGCAGTACACCAATCGTGGACAATATCTCAAACTGAATTTAAAGTAGAGCCTAAAATGTCATTATCGTGCGATTTAAAACACATATTGAGATCATCGGCAAAAAGAAAACTACTAGATAGGGGTGTCAAAATATTCTTAGGCAGGTCATTTATATAGATAATAAAAAGAATTGGGCCAAGAATAAATCCTTGAGGTACACCATGTGAAACTGTTACGAAGTCAGACCCTTTTTCATTAAATACCACTTTTTGTAACCTTATACTTAGATAAGAATTTAAAAGTGAGATGGACTCCTCCCAAAAACCATAAAATCTTAATTTTTCTAGAAGAAGAGAGTGAGAAACTGTATCAAATGCTTTTGATAAGTCATATACCGGTAGTTTCACTTTAACTCTTTCCTTGTTGTCCAACCCCAAAATACACTTTTGTATAAAAATGTAACATTATACATAATGCATAATGAATAGAAGGAAAAGTGTGATCACTTCGCTCCTTTACCATTAGTCGGGAGAGAGGTTTATGGTTCTGCCAACAGGGAGTAGCACCATCGTTAGTTGAGCACGATTGAGCCTTGCCTATTATGTTATTTGTACAGATATTAGGGAGAAGAAGTTTCAGAAGTGGTCGATTTATTTTGATTCTCGTGCGTTTGTTTGTTATGCCTACTTTAGAGTGTTGTGTATATAATATACATTTAAAGTTATAAGTGAAGTGTGAAACGTGTGAAAAGAAAAGAGAAAAATGCCTACTTGCTTCGTTCCAGGTTGTAAGTCCGGTTACATAAAACAGTCTAAAGGTAAGCACTTTTTTAAGCCCCCTAGGGACAATTTAGAGTTTCTGAAATGAGTTAAAGCTATTCCGAGGAAAGACAAAGAACTTTCTCGCAAGTGTTACGTGCGTGATACCCATTTTTCTGATGAATTTATTGTAAAATCAGACTCATTTACAGTGAAAGATGAACAGGTGGAGCTTCTGAGGGAATGATGGAAATTAAAAACTGGTGCTGTTCCTCACATATTTCCAAATCTCCCACAATACCTAACAAAACAAGTAAAGAAAAGAAAATCCCCTCGAAAACGACAGCTTCATCATATGGAGGGGGGTTCAAGGGAAAAAGTTGTACAGGACCTGAATTTCAATGCTTGTACAAGAAATAATGAAAATTCTAACAGTGACAGGAATCAAACTACCAACAATGCAAAGAAAACAGTAACGGCATTGAAAAGAAGTCTAAACAGACAAAGTCGTAATAAGGTGAAACTTTGTAATGATTGAAAGATAGCAAATGCTAAAATAGTTTTATTGCAAAATCAGATGAGAAAACTGAAAGATCAGACCCACCAAAATAAACTAAACGAAGTTAAATTAAGTAAGAAACAGAAAATCATTGTTGACACCATGTTAAAGAAATCTCAACTAAAAAATAAGAAAGGGATGAAATACAACGATGAATTTCTTTTAGATAGCTTGTTATATAAAATTAAATACCCGAAAGGTTATCGACACTGTCTAAACAATGATATGCTCCCTCTTCCTTCTGAAGCGCATTTAAGGAAGCTAGTGAAAGGTCTTAAGTGTCCATATGGGGTAAATGCACATGCTGTTAGTGCGATTGAAAATTACTTTCGGGAAGAAAAGGAAGAAAACAATCGCATGGGAATCCTCATATTTGATGAAGTCAAATTAAGAGAAGAAATGAAGTTTAATGCCACCTCTTTGAAAGTAGATTGATTCGTAAATCTAGGTGAACACACCCGAGAACATATGAACAGCCAGCTGGCAAATCATGATTTGCTTTTTATGTTTGTGCCCCTCTTACACAACTGGGTCCAACCTGTCGCTGTATATGCAAGTCGTAATTCCACACCTGGTGACATTCTTTCCGAAATTTTAATTCAGATTATCCTGCAATTAGAACAGGCTGGAGCAAAGATTGTAGCATTTACATCAGATGGCAGTCAATCGAATAAGAAAGTATGAAAATGCTTGGGAATAAGTGGCAAAAAAGGCAAATAAATTTGCTGGGTTGAAAGTCTGTCACAAACTAACATCTGTGCATTTAGATCCATCTGCTTTTCAGTGTATGAACGTGAGGCTTACCTTCCAGCTTTTTAGTAATTCGGTTGCGAATGGTTTAAAATTTTACAGAGAAATAAAATCAGAAGGATTTGAAGACAGCGAGCCTACCGAGACATTTACAAGAGATGTAAATAATTTAACAGACATATTAAATTCTTGTACTCCGGCAGCGGCCCTTTATAAAGAATTAAAGAATCGATTGGTCACCAAATCCTCTATATGTGGAGGGAAAATCTTAACGAAAATACAACACCTTTGCATCTGACAGAACTCTTGAATCCCTAAGGGTAACAATTGAGAGCACTATACAGGTCTCTGAACATTTATGGAGAAAGGGGTTTAGCTATGTCCTCACAAAGAAATTTAATTAAGACCCTCTAGAACGTCATTTTGGTATATTACGCTCTCTCAGCTGTGATGACCATCCATCAACTGTAGATTTTATTAATCTACACATGCTGCAGTCAATTTATGTCCTGACAAAACTTGCTTTATCTAAAGGTACTAATTGTGAATATAAGGCGGAAATGCCATTAACATCATTCGTAAATCAAATGAGGACCCTTGCAAAACAAACAGAACAGAAGAATAAGGAAATAGTAAGGGAGGCAGAGGGTAAAATAAGACAAGCATTGGATATTAGGGTTCCTGAAAATATGTCTGACTGCATAGCAGATTGGGAAAATAATTTGCTTCCTAGTGAAAGTCCAGATCTTGCAAAAGAATGCTTGGTTTAATATGTAGGGGGTTATATTGTACGCCAGGCATCCAAAGTGACAAAATGTCATAAATGTGTCGACCTGCTTCATGGAAAGTGCCCAGAACAAGTTCCTGCCGCAACTATAACCTTAATTAAAGATTACAGTGACAATGCCGACATCGACAGTTCATTCCTAACACACCCATAGGCAGATGTATTTAATTTGTTTATACAGGTTGAAAATGTTATTGCAGAAAAACTTTCATGTAAACACAGCCTGTGTTTGCGAGTGTTTAGATAACTTGGACCACATTGTTATTCCATCCTCCAAAGTGGGCTGTTGTGAAGATCATGTTATGGAAATTATTCCTAAACTCATATTACACTAGATGAAGTGCTGATTCTTTTTTGTGACCAAACAAATGAGGAAAGAACTAAATTCTTCTAAAACTGCAAAGTCTACCCGAAAGCTGTCTAAAGTATCTGACAACTGATCTTTGACAGGGGTGAGTGAGAATATAATTTATTACTGGTATGCATGCAAATAAAGAGTTTCTCTCAGCTTGCTCTCTTCAATTTCTGCCGCCTCTAGCAGACAGAAATAATTCTTTTTAAGTTTATTTTCTACATTTATAATTGATTGTACACATTATAAAATAACATAAGAATACAAAACTCTGCATGTTTTCAGCATAAATCTGTGTTTAGACATGTTAAAAAAAAAAGGGACTTGGCCTACCACCCTACCGCTGCATCATCTACCGAAGGCAGATGGCAGGACTGGGGGGCATGTGGTCACCATGCCGACACCCATGGCCGTTAATGGTGGTTTTCATGACTGGAACCGCTACTTCTCTATCAAGTAGCTCCTCAATTTGAATCACGAAGCTGAGTGCACCCCTACCAGACCTCCCTACCTCAGAAAAATCCAAGGAGGTACCGGGGATCGAACCCGAGCCGACAGATCTGTAGTCAGTGACGCTAACTACAAGACCACGCCGGCGGTCGATATCATGGTCTACAAGTATGAAAAAGAGAGAACAATGTACATTACAAGTTGTTACATTTGAAGAACTTAAATAGATCTCAATGTCACATCTTCAGAAATACATAATGCTTAACCCTTAATAATTCTGGAAACTGTTCTCAACTCGCTGAAAAAAAGGACAGCACTAAAAAAAAGGACAATTAAAGGACTTTTTAATAGTCACCATTTTAAAGGACTGTTGGACACACTGTAAAGAACAAAATGGTCATGATCTCTTGTTCTTGTCACCACATTTGCCATAAATTCAATGCGTACGTGACAAAGTCTGCATGTTTATAAACTTCTTCTGTCTCAGCAACTGTCAGATTCAATTCAGGGGTGGTTCATTGTTCAGCACCTTCTCCAATGACCAAGTTCTATGTGATTTAGTTATGGATGGTTGGAATTTAAGTTATACAAACTATCATTGCTGTCTACTGTTGAGTAGGCTAGGTCTACTATAGGCCTAATCTGCTACTAAAAATCAGTAGGCCTAGACTTTTTTCTTGTAACAACTTAAGGCTACATACTAGGCTATATTAGATAGGCCTACCAGTACAGTATATTATTTTAATGTCCTATATTATACTTAAATTTTTGTACAGTAACAACTTGTAGCCTATGTGGATATTTAAGGAAAATATACTTGAGAAAACTTGTAACTAAACTAATTGTAAGGCAAAACCAACACTGCTTGCATATTTAAAGTACTGGTCATTAAATTAATCCACTTTCTTGGAAATGATAATTACAATCACTGAATTAAAAATACCGGTACTTTTTGTGAACTGCTATTTACCTTGACTGTAAAAAGGCTGTAAAGTATTTTTAATTCATTGATTTTAATACACAGCACTAAAGTCAGACACAAGAATTTTTGGATACCAGTAGTAGCCGAGAATTTAAATAAAAAATTATTCTGCAGATTTACAATCTATATTTAACGCGAACATTCAGTTAATATTAGGCCTATAAATGACACAGTAATGATATGAGAACTGTAAAACAATGCTTTAAGATAAGTCACTGAATCGGAATGCCAAGTCTAAAATCTTATGTGGATGTAAACGGTTGACTGAAGAACTATTGTCCAATATATTAATAATGGCTAGGGAATTGGAATGGAAATTTTTAATGGTAGGTCTACTTACTTCACAGGTGGAGAGTAACTGAATGACCCATTGACATTTTCACTGCTAATTCCCAATTCCTGAGGTTGCAAACCAAGCAATTTCAAACTGCGGTGAAAGCTTGACATACATTTTATATGGTCTTCTGAGGGTACAGTTTTCCTGGGTGTGACAGAAGAACTGCTTACTGCTCGTTTTCTGGAAAATCTGTCCTGTTCCAGTGTGCCACTGACACTGTACCTTCTGTTTTAATAGAAAAAAATATATCTTACAGTAAGTTAGCGACTGTAATTAGCCCAACAAGCTGTCATATATATAGGCCTAACCATTAATTAAGAAGTAAGTTATTGATTTGAAATTACCTTAACATTGGAGTAGAAATACTACCAGTGCATGCTAACCATTGCCCTCGTCTCTTGAAGTCGGTATCTGGATTTTCAATGCCTGTGCTATTTTTAGAAACAGCCTTTCTCCTAGGTTCTCCATTTCCTACAATAATTCTGTCTATAAACTTACTGCTATTGGCACTTATGTTAGATGTGGCACAAGAGTCTGTTTTCTTCCCATCTAATGGACTTATACAGCTCATTAATCTGTCTTCTATATACGCCTCAAGGCTGTTATTTTCACTATGAGTAATTTCATTTTCTGCTAGTATATTATCTTTGTTTCTGTCTCCTTCATTTACATAAGAAATAAACACATCCTTGTGCACATCATCTAGATTCTCTTGAAGCTCAGCCATGGTCGTGAGATGTTTAAGTTACACACTGATTTAATAAAATGATTAAGAAAGATGGCAAGCATTTATTTAGCATAAAGTTAGATGAAATAATATGTACAAACAAGTAATCACGGGGAAACCTAACCTCTTCATACTGGTAAAGAAAACACTTAAGCTTTGTCTTGGTTGCCATGACAACAAACAGGTCGACAATCGATAATTATTGGTAGTTCATATTCGATAGTTCGTATTCGAGATATTCTTCAGTCTGATAGCCCGGAAAGAATTTATTTAGCATAAAGTTAGATGATGTAATATGTAAAATAAGTAATCACAGGAAAACCTAACCTCTTCATACTGGTAAAAAGAACAAAAACTTTGTCTTGGTTGCGATGACAACAAACAGGTCGACAATCGATAATTATTGATAGTTCATATTCGATAATTCATATTCGATAGTTCATATTCGAGATATTCTTCAACCAGTCTGAGCCCGGTATATTTTGACGAATAGTGGAAACAGCGGCTTTGTTTCCTGTAACCTGCGTGTGTTCTGTATCGTACCCCAAGACCAAAAGAAATCGCGGTAAACCGAATTCGCTGAATTGAAGCAAAATAAAATCAGAGAACGCAAAATAGCAAATATTTTTTTAGACGTGGTTATTATGGACATTAGTAAAAAAAGGTAATTTCTTTGCACATTCTACCTCTGTTTTCTATCTGATAAGTTAGGCCTTTATTTTACTTACAAATTTCACAAAAAACCTGTATTGGATTATTCATGTATTTAGCTGGGACATAACGAAGGGCAAATACAAAATCACCATATAGTTTGGATATTAACCAAAGCTAATTTGTAAAAAAGAATCCTACGTAAAACACATAACGTCCTTCTACCCAAATAAAAGTTTTGCCTCTTCGTATAATATCTTCATGTAAATTGGTTGTAAAAATTAAGAGAATGTCCTTAATAAGTTTTGAATAGCATCCCCGAAGGTTACACAATCCTTATGAAATTTGATTAATCACTCATGTAACTTTCTTTACCCTAAACATGGGCAATAAAAACAGTAAGGCAATAAATAAACATGATAAAGATATCACTTCAGATTCTGATATGGGTCATTCTCCAAAAGGCTTAAATCCAAAATCCTTAAGCTCCACCCACACGATATTCACATTTGTATGGACTGTGTGATGTATTTTGTTTCTGAGCGAAGCAGGGCGACCAACTATCCTTGTATATTGTCACAAGTGCCTTGTACCCACTGTCCTTGTGTATTGTCACAAGTGTCTTGTATATTGTCGCAAGTGCCTTGTACCCATCTGTGCATATAGTCTAATGCATTTAACATTAATCACATCTGTTAAGTGCATGAAGCGGAGGTGGCAGCCGCAGCGAAGCGCCCTTGCATTTTCGAATAATGTACGATACACTGTTTGTAGGTTTAGAAAATGTGCCATATTATATCTCCTGCGAGGTTTGTCAGCCTGTCACCAGCGGTTGTCAGTGGTATGATGCCACACCTCCAGCATCCAATCACAAATTTCTTCATAATACGAGGACAGAAGAATTCGCTAGATCATGGTATAAAAGAAAGTGCACCATTTAGGGTGGGTTGGGCGGGATAGAATCATCCGAAGGTGTGACCTGATTTTGGATTTTACCCTCCAAAAAAGGGCAGATTTCAATGTTGGAATTTTTTGAAAATTATCTTTTATTTGGACCATCTAATTTTTTTTATGCAATATTTCATTCTGCTGAGTAGGCCTACTACTGGGGTAGGCCTACTGGTCCTACTTACTGAGTGGAATTTGCATTAAATCAACAAGGTTAGAAAATGGTGCATTCACAGAGGTGAGAAAATAGTAAGGGAGTGGAAGTTCTGTGAGGATTACTGGTAGATTAAATTTACCGCATTAAATTTTATAATGAAAAAGAACAATATCTACTCTTATACAATTCAACGGCCCTAAATAGCGTGCTTGCTCGCTCGCCCGCTTCGTGAGACATCGGGTATACTCGGCGATGTTCGTCTCTTGCAGTCTAAACTTTCATGACGACTACAAAATTAGGAAAACCGTTTCTTTATTATATAAGGCCTAAGTGAAATGAACACAATGAACAAATGGGTGATTCTTCAAATACGGGAAAATTTGGAGTGTGTCAATTTTTTACTTTGTTTAAAAAATCTCAAAAAATTAATAAAATACTTCAGGGGTTACTTGATTATAATATGACACCAGCAGAGCTTAAATGTTTATATTTTTATTTATTTTAATTTCGGGTCATTCCACCTCAATTCATCCAGGGCATGTAACCCTCCGGTCTCAGATTTTCATGAAAATTTGTAGTGTGGTTCCCATATGCATGAGAAACAAAGATCTGAATTTTTAGCTTCCTGTCTGTTATAGATTCGGAGATACACTTCTTTGAAAACATCGTGTTTTAGGAAGAATAGAGTCAGGACAGGAGTAGGTTTTGTTTGCAGACTGTTACATTTTTGCTTGTACCATGCCTGTTAATGTTAGCAGAACCATAACACATGATCATTCCAATGCAAAAATGACTGCTGAGTTCAAATCTGGTGTCAGAATTTGTCTAACACTTTCAGAAATGTTGTTATGGGCATGTAAACTTAAAAATTGAAACTATAAGTTAAAAAGGCAATCGCGCCTCCTCATAAAAACCATGATATCTCAAAAAGTAAACTAGATACAGCTGAATGCTTTGCACCATTGGAACGAGCAGGAAATTTCCATCTAGATCAAATAAAAAAACATGTGGGACTTTGTTAGGTGAATTTTTTTTCTGCACATATGTAAAAATAGAATATTTGAGTATGGATTACATACATATGTTGAACAGAGTTTCCAGATAATTATGGAGCTACAGTCTTACAAGCCAAAGTAATTCAGTGTTATAATCGGTTCTTACCATTAAGTGCACAGAAATCCATTACCACAATTATAACATTTTTACACGGTAAGTTAAACATAATATTTTTGGAGCAGACCTGATACATGACATTATATTAATTTGTTAACAGCTCAGTACCTAAATTATTAAGTGTGCTGCCAATCCAAATACATGAATGTTGCAAAATTCCATACACAAACTGCTATGGATTGTAGAGGAGACCAAAACAAACTTTTTTGTTAAATAAGCATAGGTCGGAAACCAATAGGTATGTCAGTAGTCACCTTCGAAGACAGACATCGTTGAGTAGAAACAAACATCCCTGTGCATGACAAACACATGACATGTTGCAGATTGTACATAGTTTAGGTAGCTGTTTGCTTTTATTCATTCTGCTTGTTCTTAGGCATTGAGTACGAACGATGGATTACAGTTTTGTTGAACTCGCGAATATCTACCTAGTTTATGGTGCATGCAATGGCAATTCCACAGCTGCACAATGTCTCTATGCTGAGCGATATCCTGGTCAGCGTTTACAAAATCCTCGCACATTTGTTTCTGTTTCAAGTTCGAGGGCATCTACGTGACACATTTGGTGAAAATTGGATTGGCCGGGGTGTACCCATTGCATGGCCTGCTCGTTCTCCTGACCTTACCCCACTTAACATTTAAAGAGTTTAGTGTATGAAACACCAGCTGTGTCAGAGGAGGATCTTGTTGCACGGATTCTTGTAGCTGCCAACCAATTACAACATACCCCTGGAGTATTCCACCATATGAGAGAAGCAGCATATGAGAGAAACAAACAAAACAAAACTGTAATCCATCGTTTGTACTCAATGCCTAAGAACAAGCAGAATGAATAAAAGCAAACAGTTACCTAAACTATGTACAATCTGCAACATGTCATGTGTTTGTCATGCACAGGGATGTTTGTTTCTACTCAACGATGTCTGTCTTCGAAGGTGACTACTGACATACCTATTGGTTTCCGACCTATGCTTATTTAACAAAAAAGTTTGTTTTGGTCTCCTCTACAATCCATAGCAGTTTGTGTATGGAATTTTGCAACATTCATGTATTTGGATTGGCAGCACACTTAATAATTTGGGTACTGAGCTGTTAACAAATTAATATAATGTCATGTATCAGGTCTGCTCCAAAAATATTATTTTTAACTTACCGTGTAAAAATGTTATAATTGTGGTAATGGATTTCTGTGCACTTAATGGTAAGAACCGATTATAACACTGAATTACTTTGGCTTGTAAGACTGTAGCTCCATAATTATCTGGAAACTCTGTTCAACATATGTATGTAATCCATATTCAAATATTCTATTTTTACATATGTGCAGAAAAAAAATTCACCTAACAAAGTCCCACAAGTTTTTTTATTTGATCTAGATGGAAATTTCCTGCTCGTTCCAATGGTGCAAAGCATTCAGCTGTATCTAGTTTACTTTTTGAGATATCATGGTTTTTATGAGGAGGCGCGATTGCCTTTTTATAGTTTCAATTTTTAAGTTTACATGCCCATAACAACATTTCTGTAAGTGTTAGACAAATTCTGACACCAGATTTGAACTCAGCAGTCATTTTTGCATTGGAATGATCATGTGTTATGGTTCTGCTAACATTAACAGGCATGGTACAAGCAAAAATGTAACAGTCTGCACACAAAACCTACTCCTGTCCTGACTCTATTCTTCCTAAAACACGATGTTTTCAAAGAAGTGTATCTCCGAATCTATAACAGACAGGAAGCTAAAAATTCAGATCTTTGTTTCTCATGCATATGGGAACCACGCTACAAATTTTCATCAAAATCTGAGACCGGAGGGTTACATTTCACTTTTTTTCTGGATGAATTGAGGTGGAATGACCCTTTCTTTATTTTTTTAAAGCCATGTGAATGACATCCGTGTACATGTGGATGGCAGAAGGCCACATTAATGACTAACTTTGGCAACAATCTGGTTTTCTTTATGTGATTTCATATTTTTCTCAGCATACTTCAGTTGATTTTGCACCAAATTTGCAAATTTGTGTGCATACTCCGGAATTAATGTAATTTTAACGAGACTGTGTTTTTATGGTTTTGGGGGAGGGGGGAATCAAGCAGAAATTCATTTAATCAGTTTTAAGATCTTAAGTACAGGTCACAGACACCGCAAACACAATAGTATCCTACATTTATCATCTACATGACTTCAGAGTCATCCACATACCCCTTCATGAGACATGTGGATGACACAAAAATCAGGCATGTGGATGACAAAAAAGGAGTTTAAGTGGTCTCAGCAAGCCATTCCTAAACCCCTGTAAGCTCAACTTCTGTCAAGCACTTTGAATTGGAAGGTTTATCATAGTGCATAATCAAAATTAATTAATATTCACTTTCTGCCTATTTTCTAGAAGCCATGTTAATGACTGGGAATAAAAACGCTTTCCTTGAAAATGATGCAAAGTCCTTTGTTAATCCCAAACTGTTTGTAAGCAAGCAAAATTCAACCTTACAATTCAACCACAAGCTGCCCTGTTGGCTTTCTAACACTGTTGCCAGTTATACAAATTTCTCATTTCTGCAGAAAAAATTCCATTCTTTTCAGCCATGTGGATGACCAAAAACCCTTGGGACATTCTTTATGTTCATTAGGTGGGGTGACAGTTTTATTTCATTTTATTTTTTAGGGGTTAATATTCTTCACACATTCATACTCATTGACAGGAAAAAAGTTGAAAAGTAAATAACATCTTGTTTTGTGGAAAAATGCATTAGAATATACAAAACCGAGGTTTGGGACAGGGCATGCAGATGACATTTCATTGAATTAAAGTTGATTTTGGAATATCAGAATTTAAAGTCAGTGACATTTCAAAGTGATAGTTGTAGTATGGAAGTAGTAGAAACAAACTTTTATTTTAATTTTTTTTTTAAGTTGAATTTGAAGGGAAATATCACTCCGGAACACAAATTTTCCCGTATTTGAAGAATCACCCAAATATTCTAATTTTATTTTTACTAATTTTATTAATTTAAAGTTAGTGACATTTCAAAGTGATAGTTGTAGTATGGAAGTAGTAGAAACAAACTTTTATTTTAATTTTTTTTTAAAGTTGAATTTGAAGGGAAATATCACTCCGGAACACAAATTTTCCCGTATTTGAAGAATCACCCAAATATTCTAATTTTATTTTTACTTACAATTTTCATAGCTCTGAACCACAAACATTTTTAATAATCTCTTTAAAATTTCTTTAAAATCCTGGAGTCAATTAATAATGGCGGGCGAAGCCGGGGGCACCAGCTGTAAAATATTGATGGTTTAACTCTTGAAATATCGCTGATAATAAAAATTCCAAACAAACTATTCCTTCCCTTGAAAAATTATGTAATTTCTGAAAATTACACTGAATTTATCAAATAAAATTCACATCATATTCATCTGTCAACAAACAGTTGAGAAACGATACATATTATCCACCGCCGTCTCGAGAATTACGCACGAGAATTATACAGTTTAGAAGGCAGTGGTTCACAGTTATCTTTGGAACTGCATAATCGAATCTGAGATCGTTTTCCCAGGTGGCGATTTCTAATCGTGGAATGTACTCTAAAGCCGGAATTTTAGCTGTTTCATTAATTATTAATGGTTTAGTTTAAGAATGATTCACGTGCAAGTGTTAATAAATATAATGCTTAAATAATTATTATACTATTAATTTTTAATTTTTCAATTAATTATCATGGGCGAAGCCGCAGGCACCTCCTAGTTTAGTACCATACAAAGGGATTAACACGCAACTTTTTACTTATTTTTATCTATGTTATGTAGATGTAGATGTAGATATCTCGTCCTGTAGATCCTGTGTTGAGCAGGGCTCAAGGATATAGAACATGTCAGATCAAAAAATACATGCATGTTATAACAATAATATACAGAAACTTCAAGCTGGAAATATTCCTCCAAAGTGTAGAAGGTGTGTGTTGTTAAAAATTCCTTGACAGATGTTTTGAAAGGTTTGCTTTTTCTTTGAATACATAATTTAATGTTGCTTGGAAGCTTGTTAGGCCTATATATCTGTATTGCAGAATAATAAGCACCCTTCTGAAAGAGTTGTAACGAGTTAGTTGGTCTGTGTAGATCATTCATGTTTCTGGTAGTATGTCCATGTACACTGTCTTCTTCCATCTCAGTATGTCCATGTACAGTCGGTCAAATAAAAAACGTCGGGACTCGTATGCTGTTAAAATTAAAGTTTTGACGCATTAGTTCACAAGTTTCCTATAAAAAACACAAAATACAGGTCATTTTCGGAACATATGAGGCCATGCGGCAGGAGGGAAAATATGAACAAGGAGGGAAAAAATGAACATCGCGGAAAGCGCAACACACGATATTCAACTTAATGCATTGTCATAATTCATTTTGCTTTGTGTCATCGCCACATACAAATCCTAACGTGAGAGAAAGTGTGGTTACGGCTGTAATTGACCTGCATTTTTCGGTCTCTGAACCAGCGAGAAGGTTCCATATTTATGAAAAGAAGCTCAGAGGTGGGAACGTTACTATAATGCAACCGGAAGTTTTCATAGCAAACGTTGATCTGGTCAGACGCGTATTTCGATGCTAAGATTGGTTGCAGATGCTGAGCGTAAGTTATTGATTTTGCACTACAAGTACCGGTATTATAAAATAAAATCTTTAAAAAATGCTCCTTGAATAAACATATTCCTCGCGAATCTATTAATTATTAATATTATAAAAATTTGCAACCAAGAATATGGCGGATTTGAGGCATATAGCCACGGCGTCTATACATGTTTGTTTTGGAACAAAACTGACTAAATAATCAAGAAAATACATGGATAGACAAGAGGCGTGTGTGAACCTAACCTTAAGTCTTCCTGTACATGCGCATATGCTCGTTCGTGATACTTAAACAAATACCGCCCGACGTTTTTTATTTGACCGACTGTACACTGAAATTAGTTAGAAATTTATCAATAGGCCTATTATCTACTATATAACACATAACAGAGTATATATATACTCCCCTGTAAGAGTGAGAACTTTTTCAAATAGCGGTTTATAAGATTCCCCTTTTTTCTTTCCACATATCTTGCAATTCCCTAATTGGACACACATATGCAAAAAAAAAGAAAATCGATCCAGCATAACCTTCTTATTAAGTTTTTTTCTTTTTAAGTCTAATTCCTTCCTATAGTTTGTTGATTTCTTAATGCATTTTCCACTTCATTATGAAACAAGTCAACTTTCATGATAGCTATTGTGATCCTTTTCCTATTTCTTACTTTCTTTATGTCATCCGTCCATTATTGATTAATGAGTTATCCTTGTTGGACATAGCTATGCAAAAATAGACAACCTAACATTTCAGTTCAATGAAGTTTGTCATTTAATGCTTAACTCCGTCCAACTGGTGTTTTTTTCCTTTCTTCGTTCCTCTTCTTTATGAGGCCTCCCAACTCCCCTCATAGCCTGCCCGATCCTCCACTTATTTTTATCCTCTTCATTTTGTAGTATTTCACATATGTATCCTTCACGAACCACTATTTACAGGTATTTCCTATCCTCTTCGTGACTTGATGATTCATTTACATTTTAAACGGAATTTAATCGATGAACTCTTCATTATCTTGCAGTATCCTAATTGGACATATATATGCAAAGAAAAGTAAATCTATCCAACATAACCTTCTTGTTAAGTTTGTCTTTTCATGGCTAACTCCTTCCAATAGCTTGTAGATATCTTAATGCATGTTCCTCTTTATTATGGAAAAAGTCAACTTTCATTATAGCTATTGTGATCCTCTTCTTATTTCTTATTCTCTTTCTGTCGTAAGCCCATTTGGTTTTGATCCGTTATTCTAATTGGACATAGCTATGCAAAAATAGACAACCTAACATTTTTGTTACAATGAAGTTTGTCATTTAATGCTTAACTCCGTCCAACTGGTGTTTTTTTTTTCCTGAATCGTTCCTCTTCTTGATGAGGCCTCCCAACTCCCCTTATAGCCTACCCGATCCTCCACTGATTTTTATCCTCTTCTTTTTGTAGTATTTCACATATGTATCCTTCGCAAACCACTATTTACTGGTATTTCATATCCTCTTCGTGACGTGATATTTCTTTGTCATTTAAAATCAATTCTATCGATGAACTCTTCATTATCTTGCAGTTCCCTAATTGGACACACATATGCAAAGAAAAAAAGATCGATCCAACATAACCTTCATTTAAGTTTTTTCTTTTTATGGCTATCTCCTTCCTATAGTTTGTTGATTTCTTAATGTATTTTCCTCTTCATTATGAAACAAGTCAACTATTGTGATCCCTTTCCTATTCCTTATTCCCTTTATGTCATCCGTCCATTATTGTTTCTTCCAAGATCCTTATTGGTCATAGCTACGCAAAAATAGACATCCTAACACTCCTTCCTATAGTTTGTTGTCTTAATGCATGTTCCTCTTCATTATGGAACAAGTCAACTATCATTATAGCTATTGTGATCCTCTTCTTATTTCTTATTCTCTTTCTGTCGTAAGCTCGTTCGGTTTTGTTCCGTTAATCTAATTGGACATAGCTATGCAAAAATAGACAACCTAACATTTTAGTTCAATGAAGTTTGACATTTAATGCTTAACTCCGTCCAACTGGTGTTTTTTTTTCCTCAATCGTTCCTCTTCTTGATGAGGCCTCCCAACTCCCCTTATAGCCTACCCGATCCTCCACTTGTTTATTTCCTCTTCTTTTTTTAGTATTTCACATATGTATCCTTCGCAAACCACTATTTACTGGTATTTCTTATCCTCTTCCTGACGTGATATTTCATTGTCATTTTAAAATCAATTCTATCGATGAACTCTTCATTATCTTGCAGTTCCCTAATTGGACACACATATGCAAAGAAAAAAGATCGATCCAACATAACCTTCTTATTAAGTTTTTTCTTTTTATGGCTGTCTCGTTCCTATAGTTTGTTGATTTCTTAATGTATTTTCCTCTTCATTATGAAACAAGCCAACTATTGTGATCCTTTTCCTATTTCTTATTCCCTTTATGTCATCCGTCCATTATTGTTTCTTCCAAGATCCTTATTGGACATAGCTACGCAAAAATAGACAACCTAACATTTCTTTTCAATGAAGATTGTCATTTAATGCTTAACTCCGTCCAACTGGGGTTTTTTTCTTCTTCTTTTTCTCCTTTTCTTCTTCTTTTTCTCCTTTTCTTCTTCTTTCCTTGTATGTTCCTCTTCTTTATGAGGCCTCCCAACTCCCCTTATAGCCTACCAAATCCTCCAGTGAATTTTATCCTCTTCTTTTTGTAGTATTTCACATATGTATCCTTCGCAAACCACAATTTACTGGTATTTGTTATCCTCTTCCTGACGTGATATTTCATTGTCATTTTAAAATCAATTCCATCGATGAACTCTTCATTATCTTGCAGTTCTCTAATTGGACACACATATGCAAAAAAAAAGAAAATCGATCCAGCATAACCTTCTTATTAAGGTTTTTCTTATTAAGTCTATTTCCTTCCTATAGTTTGTTGATTTCTTAATGCATTTTCCACTTCATTATGAAACAAGTCAACTTTCATGATAGCTATTGTGATCCTTTTCCTATTTCTTACTTTCTTTATGTCATCCGTCCATTATTGATTGAGTTATCCTTATTGGACATAGCTATGCAAAAATAGACAACCTAACATTTCAGTTCAATGAAGTTTGTCATTTAATGCTTAACTCCGTCCAACTGGTGTTTTTTTTCCTTTCTTCGTTCCTCTTCTTTATGAGGCCTCCCAACTCCCCTCAAAGCCTGCCCGATCCTCCACTTATTTTTATCCTCTTCATTTTGTAGTATTTCACATATGTATCCTTCACGAACCACTATTTACAGGTATTTCCTATCCTCTTCGTGACTTGATGATTCATTGACATTTTAAACGGAATTTAATCGATGAACTCTTCATTATCTTGCAGTATCCTAATTGGACATATATATGCAAAGAAAAGTAAATCTATCCAACATAACCTTCTTGTTAAGTTTGTCTTTTCATGGCTAACTCCTTCCAATAGTTTGTAGATATCTTAATGCATGTTCCTCTTTATTATGGAAAAAGTCAACTTCCATGATATCTATTGTGATCCTTTTCCTATTTCTTATTCCCTTTATGTCATCCGTCCATTATTGTTTCTTCCAAGATCCTTATTGGACATAGCTACGCAAAAATAGACAACCTAACATTTCTTCTCAATGAAGTTTGTCATTTAATGCTTAACTCCGTCCAACTGGGGTTTTTTCTTCTTCTTTTTCTCCTTTTCTTCTTCTTTCCTTGTATGTTCCTCTTCTCATGAGGCCTCCCAACTCCCCTTATAGCCTACCCGATCCTCCAGTGAATTTTATCCTCTTCTTTTTTTTCACATATGTATCCTTCGCAAACCACTATTTACTGGTATTTCTTATCCTCTTCCTGACGTGATATTTCATTGTCATTTTAAAATCAATTCCATCGATCAACTCTTCATTATCTTGCAATTCCCTAATTGGACACACATATGCAAAGAAAAAGAAAATCGATCCAGCATAACCTTCTTATTAAGTTTTTTCTTTTTAAGTCTAATTCCTTCCTATAGTTTGTTGATTTCCTAATGCATTTTACACTTCATTATGAAACAAGTCAACTTTCATGATAGCTATTGTGATCCTTTTCCTATTTCTTACTTTCTTTATGTCATCCGTCCATTATTGATTAATGAGTTATCCTTGTTGGACATAGCTATGCAAAAATAGACAACCTAACATTTCAGTTCAATGAAGTTTGTCATTTAATGCTTAACTCCGTCCAACTGGTGTTTTTTTTCCTTTCTTCGTTCCTCTTCTTTATGAGGCCTCCCAACTCCTTTCATAGCCTGCCCGATCCTCCACTTATTTTTATCCTCTTCATTTTGTAGTATTTCACATATGTATCCTTCACGAACCACTATTTACAGGTATTTCCTATCCTCTTCGTGCCTTGATGTTTCATTGACATTTTAAACTGAATTTAATCGATGATCTCTTCATTATCTTGCAGTATCCTAATTGGACATATATATGCAAAGAAAAGTAAATCTATCCAACATATCCTTCTTGTTAAGTTTGTCTTTTCATGGCTAACTCCTTCCAATAGTTTGTAGATATCTTAATGCATGTTCCTCTTTATTATGGAATAAGTCAACTTTCATTATAGATATTGTGATCCTCTTCTTATTTCTTATTCTCTTTCTGTCGTAAGCCCATTTGGTTTTGATCCGTTATTCTAATTGGACATAGCTATGCAAAAATAGACAACCTAACATTTTAGTTCAATGAAGTTCGTCATTTAATGCTTAACTCCGTCCAACTGGTGTTTTTTTTTCCTGAATCCATCCTCTTCTTGATGAGGCCTCCCAACTCCCCTTATAGCCTATCCGATCCTCCACTGATTTTTATCCTCTTCTTTTTGTAGTATTTCACATATGTATCCTTCGCAAACCACTATTTACTGGTATTTCTTATCCTCTTCGTGACGTGATATTTCTTTGTCATTTTAAAATCAATTCTATCGATGAACTCTTCATTATCTTTCAGTTCCCTAATTGGACACACATATGCAAAGAAAAAAGAAGATCGATCCAACATAACCTTCTTATTAAGTTTTTTCTTTTTATGGCTATCTCCTTCCTATAGTTAGTTGATATCTTAATGTATTTTCCTCTTCATTATGAAACAAGTCAACTTTCATGATAGCTATTGTGATCCTTTTCCTATTTCTTATTCCCTTTATGTCATCCGTCCATTATTGTTTGTTCGAAGATCCTTATTGGACATAGCTACGCAAAAATAGACAACCTAACATTTCTTTTCAAAGAAGTTTGTCATTTAATGCTTAACTCCGTCCAACTGGTGTTTCTTTCCCTTTCTTCGTTCCTCTTCTTGATGAGGCCTCCCAACTCCCCTAATAGCCTACCCGATCCTCCACTTGTTTATATCCTCTTCTTTTTTTAGTATTTCACATATGTATCCTTCGCGAACCACTATTTACTGGTATTTCTTATCCTCTTCGTGACGTGATATTTCATTGTCATTTTAAACACAATTCTATCAATGAACTCTTCATATCTTGCACTACCCTAATTGGACACACATATGCAAAAAAAAGAAAAACGATCCAACTTAACTTCTTATTTTGTTTTTTTCTTTTTTCGGCTAACTCCTTCCTATAGTTTGTTATATTAATGCATGTTCCCCTTCATTATGGAACAAGTCAACTATCATTATAGCTATTGTGATCCTCTTCTTATTTCTTATTCTCTTTCTGTCGTAAGCTCGTTCGGTTTTGATCCGTTAATCTAATTGGACATAGCTATGCAAAAATAGACAACCTAACATTTTAGTTCAATAAAGTATGACATTTAATGCTTAACTCCGTCCAACTGGTGTTTTTTTTTCCTTAATCGTTCCTCTTCTTGATGAGGCCTCCCAACTCCCCTTATAGCCTACCCGATCCTCCACTGATTTTTATCCTCTTCTTTTTGTAGTCTTTCACATATGTATCCTTCGCTTACCACTATTTACTGGTATTTCTTATCCTCTTCGTGACGTGATATTTCTTTGTCATTTTAAAATCAATTCTATCGATGAACTCTTCATAATCTTGCAGTTCCCTAATTGGACACACATATGCAAAGAAAAAAGATCGATCCAACATAACCTTCTTATTAAGTTTTTTCTATTTATGGCTATCTCGTTCCTATAGTTTGTTGATTTCTTAATGTATTTTCCTCTTCATTATGAAACAAGCCAACTATTGTGATCCTTTTCCTATTTCTTATTCCCTTTATGTCATCCGTCCATTATTGTTTCTTCCAAGATCCTTATTGGACATAGCTACACAAAAATAGACAACCTAACATTTCTTTTCAATGAAGTTTGTCATTTAATGCTTAACTTCGTCCAACCGGGGTTTTTTTCTTCTTCTTTTTCTCCTTTTCTTCTTCTTTCCTTGTATGTTCCTCTTCTTTATGAGGCCTCCCAACTCCCCTTATAGCCTACCCGATCCTCCAGTGAATTTTTACCTCTTCTTTTTGTAGTATTTCACATATGTATCCTTCGCAAACCACAATTTACTGGTATTTGTTATCCTCTTCCTGACGTGATATTTCATTGTCATTTTAAAATCAATTCCATCGATGAACTCTTCATTATCTGGCAGTTCCCTAATTGGACACACATATGCAAAAAAAAAAAGAAAATCGATCCAGCATAACCTTCTTATTAAGGTTTTTCTTTTTAAGTCTATTTCCTTCCTATAGTTTGTTGATTTCTTAATGCATTTTCCACTTCATTATGAAACAAGTCAACTTTCATGATACTGTAGCTATTGTGATCCTTTTCCTATTTCTTACTTTCTTTATGTCATCCGTCCATTATTGATTGAGTTATCCTTGTTGGCCATAGCTATGCAAAAATAGACAACCTAACATTTCAGTTCAATGAAGTTTGTCATTTAATGCTTAACTCCGTCCAACTGGTGTTTTTTTTCCTTTCTTCGTTCCTCTTCTTTATGAGGCCTCCCAACTCCCCTCTTAGCCTGCCCGATCCTCCACTTATTTTTATCCTCTTCATTTTGTAGTATTTCACATATGTATCCTTCACGAACCACTATTTACAGGTATTTCCTATCCTCTTCGTGACTTGATGATTCATTGACATTTTAAACGGAATTTAATCGATGAACTCTTCATTATCTTGCAGTATCCTAATTGGACATATATATGCAAAGAAAAGTAAATCTATCCAACATAACCTTCTTGTTAAGTTTGTCTTTTCATGGCTAACTCCTTCCAATAGTTTGTAGATATCTTACTGCATGTTCCTCTTTATTATGGAAAAAGTCAACTTTCATTATAGCTATTGTGATCCTCTTCTTATTTCATATTCTCTTTCTGTCGTAAGCCCATTTGGTTTTGATCCGTTATTCTAATTGGACATAGCTATGCAAAAATAGACAACCTAACATTTTAGTTCAATGAAGTTTGTCATTTAATGCTTAACTCCGTCCAACTGGTGTTTTTTTTTCCTGAATCGTTCCTCTTCTTGATGAGGCCTCCCAACTCCCCTTATAGCCTACCCGATCCTCCACTGATTTTTATCCTCTTCTTTTTGTAGTATTTCACATATGTATCCTTCACAAACCACTATTTACTGGTATTTCTTATCCTCTTCGTGACGTGATATTTCTTTGTCATTTTAAAATCAATTCTATCGATGAACTCTTCATTATCTTGCAGTTCCCTAATTGGACACACATATGCAAAGAAAAAAGAAGATCGATCCAACATAACCTTCTTATTAAGTTTTTTCTTTTTATGGCTATCTCCTTCCTATAGTTTGTTGATTTCTTAATGTATTTTCCTCTTCATTATGAAACAAGTCAACTATTGTGATCCTTTTCCTATTCCTTATTCCCTTTATGTCATCCGTCCATTATTGTTTCTTCCAAAATCCTTATTGGTCATAGCTACGCAAAAATAGACATCCTAACATTTCTTTTCAATGAAGTTTGTCATTTAATGCTTAACTCCGTCCAACTGGGGTTTTTTCTTCTTCTTTTTCTTCTTTTCTTCTTCTTTCCTTGTATGTTCCTCTTCTTTATGAGGCCTCCCAACTCCCCTTATATCCTACCCGATCCTCCAGTGAATTTTATCCTCTTCTTTTTGTAGTATTTCACATATGTATCCTTCGCAAACCACTATTTACTGGTATTTCTTATCCTCTTCCTGACGTGATATTTCATTGTCATTTTAAAATCAATTCCATCGATGAACTCTTCATTATCTTGCAGTTCCCTAATTGGACACACATATGCAAAAAAAAAAAGAAAATCGATCCAGCATAACCTTCTTATTAAGTTTTTTCTTTTTAAGTCTAATTCCTTCCTATAGTTTGTTGATTTCTTAATGCATTTTCCACTTCATTATGAAACAAGTCAACTTTCATATTAGCTATTGTGATCCTTTTCCTATTTCTTACTTTCTTTATGTCATCCGTCCATTATTGTTTAATGAGTTATCCTTGTTGGACATAGCTATGCAAAAATAGACAACCTAACATTTCAGTTCAATGAAGTTTGTCATTTAATGCTTAACTCCGTCCAACTGGTGTTTTTTTTCCTTTCTTCGTTCCTCTTCTTTATGAGGCCTCGCAACTCCTTTCATAGCCTGCCCGATCCTCCACTTATTTTTATCCTCTTCATTTTGTAGTATTTCACATATGTATCCTTCACGAACCACTATTTACTGGTATTTCCTATCCTCTTCGTGACTTGATGTTTCATTGACATTTTAAACTGAATTTAATCGATGAACTCTTCATTATCTTGCAGTATCCTAATTGGACATATATATGCAAAGAAAAGTAAATCTATCCAACATAACCTTCTTGTTAAGTTTGTCTTTTCATGGCTAACTCCTTCCAATAGTTTGTAGATATCTTAATGCATGTTCCTCTTTATTATGGAAAAAGTCAACTTTCATTATAACTATTGTGATCCTCTTCTTATTTCTTATTCTCTTTCTGTCGTAAGCCCATTTGGTTTTGATCCGTTATTCTAATTGGACATAGCTACGCAAAAATAGACAACCTAACATTTTTGTTCAATGAAGTTTGTCAATTAATGCTTAACTCCGTCCAACTGGTGTTTTTTTTTCCTGAATCGTTCCTCTTCTTGATGAGGCCTCCCAACTCCCCTTATAGCCTATCCGATCTTCCACTGATTTTTATCCTCTTCTTTTTGTAGTCTTTCACATATGTATCCTTCGCTTACCACTATTTACTGGTATTTCTTATCCTCTTCGTGATGTGATATTTCTTTGTCATTTTAAAATCAATTCTATCGATGAACTCTTCATTATCTTGCAGTTCCCTAATTGGACACACATATGCAAAAAAAAAAGAAAATCGATCCAGCATAACCTTCTTATTAAGGTTTTTCTTTTTAAGTCTAATTCCTTCCTATAGTTTGTTGATTTCTTAATGCATTTTCCACTTCATTATGAAACAAGTCAACTTTCATGATAGCTATTGTGATCCTTTTCCTATTTCTTACTTTCTTTATGTCATCCGTCCATTATTGATTGAGTTATCCTTATTGGACATAGCTATGCAAAAATAGACAACCTAACATTTCAGTTCAATGAAGTTTGTCATTTAATGCTTAACTCCGTCCAACTGGTGTTTTTTTTCCTTTCTTCATTCCTCTTCTTTATGAGGCCTCCCAACTCCCCTCATAGCCTGCCCGATCCTCCACTTATTTTTATCCTCTTCATTTTGTAGTATTTCACATATGTATCCTTCACGAACCACTATTTACAGGTATTTCCTATCCTCTTCGTGACTTGATGATTCATTGACATTTTAAACGGAATTTAATCGATGAACTCTTCATTATCTTGCAGTATCCTAATTGGACATATATATGCAAAGAAAAGTAAATCTATCCAACATAACCTTCTTGTTAAGTTTGTCTTTTCATGGCTAACTCCTTCCAATAGTTTGTAGATATCTTAATGCATGTTCCTCTTTATTATGGAAACAGTCAACTTTCTTTATAGCTATTGTGATCCTCTTCTTATTTCTTATTCTCTTTCTGTCGTAAGCCCATTTGGTTTTGATCCGTTATTCTAATTGGACATAGCTATGCAAAAATAGACAACCTAACATTTTTGTTCAATGAAGTTTGTCATTTAATGCTTAACTCCGTCCAACTGGTGTTTTTTTTTTCCTGAATCGTTCGTCTTCTTGATGAGGCCTCCCAACTCCCCTTAAAGCCTACCCGATCCTCCACTGATTTTTATCCTCTTCTTTTTGTAGTATTTCACATATGTATCCATTGCAAACCACTATTTACTGGTATTTCATATCCTCTTCGTGACGTGATATTTCTTTGTCATTTTAAAATCAATTCTATCGATGAACTCTTCATTATCTTGCAGTTCCCTAATTGGACACACATATGCAAAGAAAAAAGAAGATCGATCCAACATAACCTTCTTATTAAGTTTTTTCTTTTTATGGCTATCTCCTTCCTATAGTTTGTTGATTTCTTAATGTATTTTCCTCTTCATTATGAAACAAGTCAACTTTCATGATAGCTATTGTGATCCTTTTCCTATTTCTTATTCCCTTTATGTCATCCGTCCATTATTGTTTGTTCGAAGATCCTTATTGGACATAGCTACGCAAAAATAGACAACCTAACATTTCTTTTCAATGAAGTTTGTCATTTAATGCTTAGCTTCGTCCAACTGGTGTTTTTTTTTCTTCTTCTTTTTCTGTTTTCTTCTTCTTTCCTTGTATGTTCCTCTTCTTTATGAGGCCTCCCAACTCCCCTTATAGCCTACCCGATCCTCCACCTGTTTATATCCTCTTCTTTTTGTAGTATTTCACATATGTATCCTTCGCAAACCACTATTTACTGGTACTTCTTATCCTCTTCGTGACGTGGTATTTCATTGTCATTTTAAGCACAATTCTATCGATGAACTCTTCATTATCTTTCAATACCCTAATTGGACACACTTATGCAAAAAAAAAAGAAAATCGATGCAGCATAACCTTCTTATTAAGTCTTTTTCTTTTTAAGTCTAACTCCTTCCTATAGTTTGTTGATTTCTTAATGCATTTTCCTCTTCATTATGAAACAAGTCAACTTTCATGATAGCTATTGTGATCCTTTTCCTATTTCTTACTTTCTTTATGTCATCCGTCCATTATTGATTGAGTTATCCTTATTGGACATAGCTATGCAAAAATAGACAACCTAACATTTCAGTTCAATGAAGTTTGTCATTTAATGCTTAACTCCGTCCAACTGGTGTTATTTTTCCTTTCTTCGTTCCTCTTCTTTATGAGGCCTCCCAACTCCCCTCATAGCCTGCCCGATCCTCCACTTATTTTTATCCTCTTCATTTTGTATTATTTCACATATGTATCCTTCACGAACCACTATTTACAGGTATTTCCTATCCTCTTCGTGACTTGATGATTCATTGACATTTTAAACGGAATTTAATCGATGAACTCTTCATTATCTTGCAGTATCCTAATTGGACATATATATGCAAAGAAAAGTAAATCTATCCAACATAACCTTCTTGTTAAGTTTGTCTTTTCATGGCTAACTCCTTCCAATAGTTTGTAGATATCTTAATGCATGTTCCTCTTTATTATGGAAAAAGTCAACTTTCATTATAACTATTGTGATCCTCTTCTTATTTCTTATTCTCTTTCTGTCGTAAGCCCATTTGGTTTTGATCCGTTATTCTAATTGGACATAGCTATGCAAAAATAGACAACCTAACATTTTTGTTCAATGAAGTTTGTCATTTAATGCTTAACTCCGTCCAACTGGTGTTTTTTTTTCCTGAATCGTTCCTCTTCTTGATGAGGCCTCCCAACTCCCCTTATAGCCTATCCGATCCTCCACTGATTTTTATCCTCTTCTTTTTGTAGTCTTTCACAATGTATCCTTCGCTTACCACTATTTACTGGTATTTCTTATCCTCTTCGTGATGTGATATTTCTTTGTCATTTTAAAATCAATTCTATCGATGAACTCTTCATTATCTTGCAGTTCCCTAATTGGACACACATATGCAAAAAAAAAGAAAATCGATCCAGCATAACCTTCTTATTAAGGTTTTTCTTTTTAAGTCTAATTCCTTCCTATAGTTTGTTGATTTCTTAATGCATTTTCCACTTCATTATGAAACAAGTCAACTTTCATGATAGCTACTGTGATCCTTTTCCTATTTCTTACTTTCTTTATGTCATCCGTCCATTATTGATTGAGTTATCCTTGTTGGACATAGCTATGCAAAAATAGACAACCTAACATTTTTGTTCAATGAAGTTTGTCATTTAATGCTTAACTCCGTCCAACTGGTGTTTTTTTTTCCTGAATCGTTCCTCTTCTTGATGAGGCCTCCCAACTCCCCTTAAAGCCTACCTGATCCTCCACTGATTTTTATCCTCTTCTTTTTGTAGTATTTCACATATGTATCCATTGCAAACCACTATTTACTGGTATTTCATATCCTCTTCGTGACGTGATATTTCTTTGTCATTTTAAAATCAATTCTATCGATGAACTCTTCATTATCTTGCAGTTCCCTAATTGGACACACATATGCAAAGAAAAAAGAAGATCGATCCAACATAACCTTCTTATTAAGTTTTTTCTTTTTATGGCTATCTCCTTCCTATAGTTTGTTGATTTCTTAATGTATTTTCCTCTTCATTATGAAACAAGTCAACTTTCATGATAGCTATTGTGATCCTTTTCCTATTTCTTATTCCCTTTATGTCATCCGTCCATTATTGTTTGTTCGAAGATCCTTATTGGACATATCTACGCAAAAATAGACAACCTAACATTTCTTTTCAATGAAGTTTGTCATTTAATGCTTAGCTTCGTCCAACTGGTGTTTTTTTCTTCTTTTTCTGTTTTCTTCTTCTTTCCTTGTATGTTCCTCTTCTTTATGAGGCCTCCCAACTCCCCTTATAGCCTACCCGATCCTCCACCTGTTTATATCCTCTTCTTGTTGTAGTATTTCACATATGTATCCTTCGCAAACCACTATTTACTGGTACTTCTTATCCTCTTCGTGACGTGGTATTTCATTGTCATTTTAAGCACAATTCTATCGATGAACTCTTCATTATCTTGCAATACCCTAATTGGACACACTTATGCAAAAAAAAAAGAAAATCGATCCAGCATAACCTTCTTATTAAGTCTTTTTCTTTTTAAGTCTAACTCCTTCCTATAGTTTGTTGATTTCTTAATGCATTTTCCTCTTCATTATGAAACAAGTCAACTTTCATGATAGCTATTGTGATCCTTTTCCTATTTCTTATTTTCTTTATGTCATCCGTCCATTATTGTTTATTGCGTTATCCTTGTTGGACAGAGGTATGCAAAAATAGACAACCTAACATTTTAGTTCAATGAAGTTTGTCAATTAATGCTTAACTCCGTGCAACTGGTGTTTTTTTTTCCTTTCTTCGTTCCACTTCTTGATGAGGCCTCCCAACTCCCCTTATAGCCTACCCGATCCTCCACTTGTTTTTGTCCTATTCTTTTTGTAGTATTTCACATATGTATCCTTCGCGAATCATTATTTACTGGTATTTCTTATCCTCTTCGTGATGTGATATTTCATTGTCATTTTAAACACAATTCTATCAATGAACTCTTCATATCTTGCAATACCCTAATTGGAATCACATATGCAAAAAAAAAAGAAAATCGATCCAACATAAACTTCTTATTTCGTTTTTTCTTTTTCGGTTAACTCCTTCCTATAGTTCGTTATCATAATGCATGTTCCTCTTCATTATGGAACAAGTCAACTATCATTATAGCTATTGTGATCCTCTTCTTATTTCTTATTCTCTTTCTGTCGTAAGCTCGTTCGGTTTTGATCCGTTAATCTAATTGGACATAGCTATGCAAAAATAGACAACCTAACATTTTAGTTCAATGAAGTTTGTCATTTAATGCTTAACTCCGTCCAACTGGTGTTTTTTTTCCTTAATTCTTCCTCTTCTTGGTGAGGCCTCCCAACTCCCCTTATAGCCTACCCGATCCTCCACTGATTTTTATCCTCTTCTTTTTGTAGTATTTCACATATGTATCCTTCGCTAACCACTATTTACTGGTATTTCTTATCCTCTTCGTGACGTGATATTCCTTTGTCATTTTAAAATCAATTCTATCGATGAACTCTTCATTATCTTGCAGTTCCCTAATTGGACACACATATGCAAAGAAAAAAGAAGATCGATCCAACATAACCTTCTTATTAAGTTTTTTCTTTTTATGGCTATCTCCTTCCTATAGTTTGTTGATTTCTTAATGTATTTTCCTCTTCATTATGAAACAAGTCAACTATTGTGATCCTTTTCCTATTCCTTATTCCCTTTATGTCATCCGTCCATTATTGTTTCTTCCAAGATCCTTATTGGTCATAGCTACGCAAAAATAGACATCCTAACATTTCTTTTCAATGAAGTTTGTCATTTAATGCTTAACTCCGTCCAACTGGGGTTTTTTCTTCTTCTTTTTCTTCTTTTCTTCTTCTTTCCTTGTATGTTCCTCTTCTTTATGAGGCCTCCCAACTCCCATTATATCCTACCCGATCCTCCAGTGAATTTTATCCTCTTCTTTTTGTAGTATTTTACATATGTATCCTTCGCAAACCACTATTTACTGGTATTTCTTATCCTCTTCCTGACGTGATATTTCATTGTCATTTTAAAATCAATTCCATCGATGAACTCTTCATTATCTTGCAGTTCCCTAATTGGACACACATATGCAAAAAAAAAAGAAAATCGATCCAGCATAACCTTCTTATTAAGTTTTTTCTTTTTAAGTCTAATTCCTTCCTATAGTTTGTTGATTTCTTAATGCATTTTCCACTTCATTATGAAACAAGTCAACTTTCATATTAGCTATTGTGATCCTTTTCCTATTTCTTACTTTCTTTATGTCATCCGTCCATTATTGTTTAATGAGTTATCCTTGTTGGACATAGCTATGCAAAAATAGACAACCTAACATTTCAGTTCAATGAAGTTTGTCATTTAATGCTTAACTCCGTCCAACTGGTGTTTTTTTTCCTTTCTTCGTTCCTCTTCTTTATGAGGCCTCCCAACTCCTTTCATAGCCTGCCCGATCCTCCACTTATTTTTATCCTCTTCATTTTGTAGTATTTCACATATGTATCCTTCACGAACCACTATTTACAGGTATTTCCTATCCTCTTCGTGACTTGATTTTTCATTGACATTTTAAACTGAATTTAATCGATGAACTCTTCATTATCTTGCAGTATCCTAATTGGACATATATATGCAAAGAAAAGTAAATCTATCCAACATAACCTTCTTGTTAAGTTTGTCTTTTCATGGCTAACTCCTTCCAATAGTTAGTAGATATCCTAATGCATGTTCCTCTTTATTATGGACAAATTCAACTTTCATTATAACTATTGTGATCCTCTTCTTATTTCTTATTCTCTTTCTGTCGTAAGCCCATTTGGTTTTGATCCGTTATTCTAATTGGACATAGCTATGCAAAAATAGACAAGCTAACATGTTTGTTCAATGAAGTTTGTCAATTAATGCTTAACTCCGTCCAACTGGTGTTTTTTTTTCCTGAATCGTTCCTCTTCTTGATGAGGCCTCCCAACTCCCCTTATAGCCTATCCGATCCTCCACTGATTTTTATCCTCTTCTTTTTGTAGTCTTTCACATATGTATCCTTCGCTTACCACTATTTACTGGTATTTCTTATCCTCTTCGTGATGTGATATTTCTTTGTCATTTTAAAATCAATTCTATCGATGAACTCTTCATTATCTTGCAGTTCCCTAATTGGACACACATATGCAAAAAAAAAAAAGAAAATCGATCCAGCATAACCTTCTTATTAAGGTTTTTCTTTTTAAGTCTAATTCCTTCCTATAGTTTGTTGATTTCTTAATGCATTTTCCACTTCATTATGAAACAAGTCAACTTTCATGATAGCTATTGTGATCCTTTTCCTATTTCTTACTTTCTTTATGTCATCCGTCCATTATTGTTTAATGAGTTATCCTTGTTGGACATAGCTATGCAAAAATAGACAACCTAACATTTCAGTTCAATGAAGTTTGTCATTTAATGCTTAACTCCGTCCAACTGGTGTTTTTTTTCCTTTCTTCGTTCCTCTTCTTTATGAGGCCTCCCAACTCCTTTCATAGCCTGCCCGATCCTCCACTTATTTTTATCCTCTTCATTTTGTAGTATTTCACATATGTATCCTTCACGAACCACTATTTACAGGTATTTCCTATCCTCTTCGTGACTTGATTTTTCATTGACATTTTAAACTGAATTTAATCGATGAACTCTTCATTATCTTGCAGTATCCTAATTGGACATATATATGCAAAGAAAAGTAAATCTATCCAACATACCTTCTTGTTAAGTTTGTCTTTTCATGGCTAACTCCTTCCAATAGTTTGTAGATATCTTAATGCATGGTCCTCTTTATTATGGAAAAAGTCAACTTTCATTATAGCTATTGTGATCCTCTTCTTATTTCTTATTCTCTTTCTGTCGTAAGCCCATTTGGTTTTGATCCGTTATTCAAATTGGACATAGCTATGCAAAAATAGACAACCTAACATTTTTGTTCAATGAAGTTTGTCATTTAATGCTTAACTCCGTCCAACTGGTGTTTTTTCTTTCCTGAATCGTTCGTCTTCTTGATGAGGCCTCCCAACTCCCCTTAAAGCCTACCCGATCCTCCACTGATTTTTATCCTCTTCTTTTTGTAGTATTTCACATATGTATCCATTGCAAACCACTATTTACTGGTATTTCATATCCTCTTCGTGACGTGATATTTCTTTGTCATTTTAAAATCAATTCTATCGATGAACTCTTCATTATCTTGCAGTTCCCTAATTGGACACACATATGCAAAGAAAAAAGAAGATCGATCCAACATAACCTTCTTATTAAGATTTTTCTTTTTATGGCTATCTCCTTCCTATAGTTTGTTGATTTCTTAATGTATTTTCCTCTTCATTATGAAACAAGTCAACTTTCATGATAGCTATTGTGATCCTTTTCCTATTTCTTATTCCCTTTATGTCATCCGTCCATTATTGTTTGTTCGAAGATCCTTATTGGACATAGCTACGCAAAAATAGACAACCTAACATTTCTTTTCAATGAAGTTTGTCATTTAATGCTTAGCTTCGTCCAACTGGTGTTTTTTTCTTTCTTCTTTTTCTGCTTTTCTTCTTCTTTCCTTGTATGTTCCTCTTCTTTATGAGGCCTCCCAACTCCCCTTATAGCCTACCCGATCCTCCACCTGTTTATATCCTCTTCTTGTTGTAGTATTTCACATATGTATCCTTCGCAAACCACTATTTACTGGTACTTCTTATCCTCTTCGTGACGTGGTATTTCATCGTCATTTTAAGCACAATTCTATCGATGAACTCTTCATTATCTTGCAATACCCTAATTGGACACACTTATGCAAAAAGAAAAGAAAATCAATCCAGCATAACCTTCTTATTAAGTCTTTTTCTTTTTAAGTCTAACTCCTTCCTATAGTTTGTTGATTTCTTAATGCATTTTCCTCTTCATTATGAAACAAGTCAACTTTCTTGATAGCTATTGTGATCCTTTTCCTATTTCTTATTTTCTTTATGTCATCCGTCCATTATTGTTTATTGCGTTATCCTTGTTGGACATAGGTATGCAAAAATAGACAACCTAACATTTTAGTTCAATGAAGTTTGTCAATTAATGCTTAACTCCGTCCAACTGGTGTTTTATTTCCTTTCTTCGTTCCACTTCTTGATGAGGCCTCCCAACTCCCCTTATAGCCTACCCGATCCTCCACTGATTTTTATCCTCTTCTTTTTGTAGTATTTCACATATGTATCCTTCGCTAACCACTATTTACTGGTATTTCTTATCCTCTTCGTGACGTGATATTCCTTTGTCATTTTAAAATCAATTCTATCGATGAACTCTTCATTATCTTGCAGTTCCCTAATTGGACACACATATGCAAAGAAAAAAGAAGATCGATCCAACATAACCTTCTTATTAAGTTTTTTCTTTTTATGGCTATCTCCTTCCTATAGTTTGTTGATTTCTTAATGTATTTTCCACTTCATTATGAAACAAGTCAACTATTGTGATCCTTTTCCTATTCCTTATTCCCTTTATGTCATCCGTCCATTATTGTTTCTTCCAAGATCCTTATTGGTCATAGCTACGCAAAAATAGACATCCTAACATTTCTTTTCAATGAAGTTTGTCATTTAATGCTTAACTCCGTCCAACTGGGGTTTTTTCTTCTTCTTTTTCTTCTTTTCTTCTTGTTTCCTTGTATGTTCCTCTTCTTTATGAGGCCTCCCAACTCCCGTTATATCCTACCCGATCCTCCAGTGAATTTTATCCTCTTCTTTTTATAGTATTTCACATATGTATCCTTCGCAAACCACTATTTACTGGTATTTCTTATCCTCTTCCTGACGTGATATTTCATTGTCATTTTAAAATCAATTCCATCGATGAACTCTTCATTATCTTGCAGTTACCTAATTGGACACACATATGCAAAAAAAAAAAGAAAATCGATCCAGCATAACCTTCTTATTAAGTTTTTTCTTTTTAAGTCTAATTCCTTCCTATAGTTTGTTGATTTCTTAATGCATTTTCCACTTCATTATGAAACAAGTCAACTTTCATATTAGCTATTGTGATCCTTTTCCTATTTCTTACTTTCTTTATGTCATCCGTCCATTATTGTTTAATGAGTTATCCTTGTTGGACATAGCTATGCAAAAATAGACAACCTAACATTTCAGTTCAATGAAGTTTGTCATTTAATGCTTAACTCCGTCCAACTGGTGCTTTTTTTCCTTTCTTCGTTCCTCTTCTTTATGAGGCCTCCCAACTCCTTTCATAGCCTGCCCGATCCTCCACTTATTTTTATCCTCTTCATTTTGTAGTATTTCACATATGTATCCTTCACGAACCACTATTTACAGGTATATCCTATCCTCTTCGTGACTTGATGTTTCATTGACATTTTAAACTGAATTTAATCGATGAACTCTTCATTATCTTGCAGTATCCTAATTGGACATATATATGCAAAGAAAAGTAAATCTATCCAACATAACCTTCTTGTTAAGTTTGTCTCTTCATGGCTAACTCCTTCCAATAGTTTGTAGATATCTTAATGCATGTTCCTCTTTATTATGGAATAAGTCAACTTTCATTATAGCTCTTGTGATCCTTTTCCTATTTCTTATTCCCTTTATGTCATCCGTCCGTTATTGTTTGTTCCAAGATCCTTATTGGGCATAGCTACGCAAAAATAGACAACCTAACATTTCTTTTCTATGAAGTTTGTCATTTAATGCTTAACTCCGTCCAACTGGTGTTTCTTTCCCTTTCTTCGTTCCTCTTCTTGATGAGGCCTCCCAACTCCCCTTATTGCCTACCCGATCCTCCACTTGTTTATATCCTCTTCTGTTTTATATTTCATTTATAATACTATATATAACCTGTATGGATATTTGTAATGCTCCTGATGAACTCAGGAGTTTGATGCAAATAAAGATTTGATTTGATTTGATTTTTTTAGTATTTCACATATGTATCCTTCGCGAACCACTATTTACTGGTATTTCTTATCCTCTTCGTGACGTGATATTTCATTGTCATTTAAAACACAATTCTATCAATGAACTCTTCATATCTTGCATTACCCTAATTGGACACACATATGCAAAAAAAAAGAAAAACGATCAAACTTAACTTCTTATTTCGTTTTTTCTTTTTTCGGCTAACTCCTTCCTATAGTTTGTTATCTTAATGCATGTTCCTCTTCATTATGGAACAAGTCAACTATCATTATAGCTATTGTGATCCTCTTCTTATTTCTTATTCTCTTTCTGTCGTAAGCTTGTTCGGTTTTGATCCGTTAATCTAATTGGACATAGCTATGCAAAAATAGACAACCTAACATTTTAGTTCAATGAAGTTTGACATTTAATGCTTAACTCCGTCCAACTGGTGTTTTTTTTTTTCCTTAATCGTTCCTCTTCTTGATGAGGCCTCCCAACTCCCCTTATAGACTACCCGATCCTCCACTGATTTTTATCCTCTTCTTTTTGTAGTCTTTCACATATGTATCCTTCGCTTACCACTATTTACTGGTATTTCTTATCCTCTTCGTGACGTGATATTTCTTTGTCATTTTAAAATTAATTCTATCGATGAACTCTTCATTATCTTGCAGTTCCCTAATTGGACACACATATGCAAAAAAAAAGAAAATCGATCCAGCATAACCTTCTTATTAAGTTTTTTCTTTTTATGGCTATCTCCTTCCTATAGTTTGTTGATTTCTTAATGTATTTTCCTCTTCATTATGAAACAAGTCAACTTTCATGATAGCTATTGTGATCCTTTTCCTATTTCTTACTTTCTTTATGTCATCCGTCCATTATTGATTGAGTTATCCTTGTTGGACATAGCTATGCAAAAATAGACAACCTAACATTTCAGTTCAATGAAGTTTGTCATTTAATGCTTAACTCCGTCCAACTGGTGTTTTTTTTCCTTTCTTCGTTCCTCTTCTTTATGAGGCCTCCCAACTCCCCTCATAGCCTGCCCGATCCTCCACTTATTTTTATCCTCTTCATTTTGTAGTATTTCACATATGTATCCTTCACGAACCACTATTTACAGGTATTTCCTATCCTCTTCGTGACTTGATGATTCATTGACATTTTAAACGGAATTTAATCGAGGAACTCTTCATTATCTTGCAGTATTCTAATTGGACATATATATGCAAAGAAAAGTAAATCTATCCAACATAACCTTCTTCTTAAGTTTGTCTTTTCATGGCTAACTCCTTCCAATAGTTTGTAGATATCTTAATGCATGTTCCTCTTTATTATGGAAATAGTCAACTTTCATTATAGCTATTGTGATCCTCTTCTTATTTCTTATTCTCTTTCTGTCGTAAGCCCATTTGGTTTTGATCCGTTATTCTAATTGGACATAGCTATGCAAAAATAGACAACCTAACATTTTTGTTCAATGAAGTTTGTCATTTAATGCTTAACTCCGTCCAACAAGTGTTTTTTTTTTCCTGAATCGTTCCTCTTCTTGATGAGGCCTCCCAACTCCCCTTATAGCCTACCCGATCCTCCACTGATTTTTATCCTCTTCTTTTTGTAGTATTTCACATAGGTATCCATTGCTAACCACCATTTACTGGTATTTCTTATCCTCTTCGTGACGTGATATTTGTTTGTCATTTTAAAATCAATTCTATCGATGAACTCTTCATTATCTTGCAGTTCCCTAATTGGACACACATATGCAAAGAAAAAAGAAGATCGATCCAACATAACCTTCTTATTAAGTTTTTTCTTTTTATGGCTATCTCCTTCCTATAGTTTGTTGATTTCTTAATGTATTTTCCTCTTCATTATGAAACAAGTCAACTTTCATGATAGCTATTGTGATCCTTTTCCTATTTCTTATTCCCTTTATGTCATCCGTCCATTATTGTTTGTTCGAAGATCCTTATTGGACATAGCTACGCAAAAATAGACAACCTAACATTTCTTTTCAATGAAGTTTGTCATTTAATGCTTAGCTTCGTCCAACTGGTGTTTTTTCTTTCTTCTTTTTCTGCTTTTCTTCTTCTTTCCTTGTATGTTCCTCTTCTTTATGAGGCCTCCCAACTCCCCTTATAGCCTACCCGATCCTCCACCTGTTTATATCCTCTTCTTGTTGTAGTATTTCACATATGTATCCTTCGCTAACCACTATTTACTGGTATTTCTTATCCTCTTCGTGACGTGATATTTCTTTGTCATTTTAAAATCAATTCTATCGATGAACTCTTCATTATCTTGCAGTTCCCTAATTGGACACACAAATGCAAAGAAAAAAGAAGATCGATCCAACATAACCTTCTTATTAAGTTTTTTTCTTTCTATGGCTATCTCCTTCCTATAGTTTGTTGATTTCTTAATGTATTTTCCTCTTCATTATGAAACAAATCAACTATTGTGATCCTTTTCCTATTCCTTATTCCCTTTATGTCATCCGTCCATTATTGTTTCTTCCAAGATCCTTATTGGTCATAGCTACGCAAAAATAGACAACCTAACATTTCTTTTCAATGAAGTTTGTCATTTAATGCTTAACTCCGTCCAACTGGGGTTTTTTTCTTCTTTTTCTTCTTTTCTTCTTCTTTCCTTGCATGTTCCTCTTCTTTATGAGGCCTCCCAACTCCCCTTATAGCCTACCCGATCCTCCAGTGAATTTTATCCTCTTCTTTTTGTAGTATTTCACATATGTATCCTTCGCAAACCACTATTTACTGGTACTTCTTATCCTCTTCGTGACGTGGTATTTCATTGTCATTTTAAGCACAATTCTATCGATGAACTCTTCATTATCTTGCAATACCCTAATTGGACACACTTATGCAAAAAAAAAAAAGAAAATCGATCCAGCATAACCTTCTTATTAAGTCTTTTTCTTTTTAAGTCTAACTCCTTCCTATAGTTTGTTGATTTCTTAATGCATTTTCCTCTTCATTATGAAACAAGTCAACTTTCATGATAGCTATTGTGATCCTTTTCCTATTTCTTATTTTCTTTATGTCATCCGTCCATTATTGTTTATTGCGTTATCCTTGTTGGACATAGGTATGCAAAAATAGACAACCTAACATTTTAGTTCAATGAAGTTTGTCAATTAATGCTTTACTCCGTCCAACTGGTGTTTTTTTTCCTTTCTTCATTCCACTTCTTGATGAGGCCACCCAACTCCCCTTATAGCCTACCCGATCCTCCACTTGTTTTTGTCCTATTCTTTTTGTAGTATTTCATATATCTATCCTTCGCGAACCATTATTTACTGGTATTTCTTATCCTCTTCGTGACGTGATATTTCATTCTCATTTTAAACACAATTCTATCAATGAACTCTTCATATCTTGCATTACTCTAATTGGAATCACATATGCAAAAAAAAAGAAAATCGATCCAACATAAACTTCTTATTTCGTTTTTTCTTTTTTCGGCTAACTCCTTCCTATAGTTTGTTATCTTAATGCATGTTCCTCTTCATTATGGAACAAGTCAACTATCATTATAGCTATTGTGATCCTCTTCTTATTTCTAATTCTCTTTCTGTCGTAAGCTCGTTCGGTTTTGATCCGTTAATCTAATTGGGCATAGCTATGCAAAAATAGACAACCTAACATTTTAGTTCAATGAAGTTTGTCATTTAATGGTTAACTCCGTCCAACTGGTGTTTTTTTTCCTTAATCCTTCCTCTTCTTGGTGAGGCCTCCCAACTCCCCTTATAGCCTACCCGATCCTCCACTGATTTTTATCCTCTTCTTTTTGTAGTATTTCACATATGCATCCTTCGCTAACCACTATTTACTGGTATTTCTTATCCTCTTCGTGACGTGATATTCCTTTGTCATTTTGAAATCAATTCTATCGATGAACTCTTCATTATCTTGCAGTTCCCTAATTGGACACACATATGCAAAGAAAAAAGAAGATCGATCCAACATAACCTTCTTATTAAGTTTTTTCTTTTTATGGCTATCTCCTTCCTATAGTTTGTTGATTTCTTAATGTATTTTCCTCTTCATTATGAAACAAGTCAACTTTCATGATAGCTATTGTGATCCTTTTCCTATTTCTTATTCCCTTTATGTCATCCGTCCATTATTGTTTGTTCGAAGATCCTTATTGGACATAGCTACGCAAAAATAGACAACCTAACATTTCTTTTCAATGAAGTTTGTCATTTAATGCTTAGCTTCGTCCAACTGGTGTTTTTTCTTTCTTCTTTTTCTGCTTTTCTTCTTCTTTCCTTGTATGTTCCTCTTCTTTATGAGGCCTCCCAACTCCCCTTATAGCCTACCCGATCCTCCACCTGTTTATATCCTCTTCTTGTTGTAGTATTTCACATATGTATCCTTCGCTAACCACTATTTACTGGTATTTCTTATCCTCTTCGTGACGTGATATTTCTTTGTCATTTTAAAATCAATTCTATCGATGAACTCTTCATTATCTTGCAGTTCCCTAATTGGACACACAAATGCAAAGAAAAAAGAAGATCGATCCAACATAACCTTCTTATTAAGTTTTTTTCTTTCTATGGCTATCTCCTTCCTATAGTTTGTTGATTTCTTAATGTATTTTCCTCTTCATTATGAAACAAATCAACTATTGTGATCCTTTTCCTATTCCTTATTCCCTTTATGTCATCCGTCCATTATTGTTTCTTCCAAGATCCTTATTGGTCATAGCTACGCAAAAATAGACAACCTAACATTTCTTTTCAATGAAGTTTGTCATTTAATGCTTAACTCCGTCCAACTGGGGTTTTTTTCTTCTTTTTCTTCTTTTCTTCTTCTTTCCTTGCATGTTCCTCTTCTTTATGAGGCCTCCCAACTCCCCTTATAGCCTACCCGATCCTCCAGTGAATTTTATCCTCTTCTTTTTGTAGTATTTCACATATGTATCCTTCGCAAACCAGTATTTACTGGTACTTCTTATCCTCTTCGTGACGTGGTATTTCATTGTCATTTTAAGCACAATTCTATCGATGAACTCTTCATTATCTTGCAATACCCTAATTGGACACACTTATGCAAAAAAAAAAAGAAAATCGATCCAGCATAACCTTCTTATTAAGTCTTTTTCTTTTTAAGTCTAACTCCTTCCTATAGTTTGTTGATTTCTTAATGCATTTTCCTCTTCATTATGAAACAAGTCAACTTTCATGATAGCTATTGTGATCCTTTTCCTATTTCTTATTTTCTTTATGTCATCCGTCCATTATTGTTTATTGCGTTATCCTTGTTGGACATAGGTATGCAAAAATAGACAACCTAACATTTTAGTTCAATGAAGTTTGTCAATTAATGCTTTACTCCGTCCAACTGGTGTTTTTTTTCCTTTCTTCATTCCACTTCTTGATGAGGCCACCCAACTCCCCTTATAGCCTACCCGATCCTCCACTTGTTTTTGTCCTATTCTTTTTGTAGTATTTCATATATCTATCCTTCGCGAACCATTATTTACTGGTATTTCTTATCCTCTTCGTGACGTGATATTTCATTGTCATTTTAAACACAATTCTATCAATGAACTCTTCATATCTTGCATTACTCTAATTGGAATCACATATGCAAAAAAAAAGAAAATCGATCCAACATAAACTTCTTATTTCGTTTTTTCTTTTTTCGGCTAACTCCTTCCTATAGTTTGTTATCTTAATGCATGTTCCTCTTCATTATGGAACAAGTCAACTATCATTATAGCTATTGTGATCCTCTTCTTATTTCTAATTCTCTTTCTGTCGTAAGCTCGTTCGGTTTTGATCCGTTAATCTAATTGGACATAGCTATGCAAAAATAGACAACCTAACATTTTAGTTCAATGAAGTTTGTCATTTAATGCTTAACTCCGTCCAACTGGTGTTTTTTTTCCTTAATCCTTCCTCTTCTTGGTGAGGCCTCCCAACTCCCCTTATAGCCTACCCGATCCTCCACTGATTTTTATCCTCTTCTTTTTGTAGTATTTCACATATGCATCCTTCGCTAACCACTATTTACTGGTATTTCTTATCCTCTTCGTGACGTGATATTCCTTTGTCATTTTGAAATCAATTCTATCGATGAACTCTTCATTATCTTGCAGTTCCCTAATTGGACACACATATGCAAAGAAAAAAGAAGATCGATCCAACATAACCTTCTTATTAAGTTTTTTTCTTTTTATGGCTATCTCCTTCCTATAGTTTGTTGATTTCTTAATGTATTTTCCTCTTCATTATGAAACAAGTCAACTATTGTGATCCTTTTCCTATTCCTTATTCCCTTTATGTCATCCGTCCATTATTGTTTCTTCCAAGATCCTTATTGGTCATAGCTACGCAAAAATAGACAACCTAACATTTCTTTTCAATGAAGTTTGTCATTTAATGCTTAACTCCGTCCAACTGGGGTTTTTTTCTTCTTTTTCTTCTTTTCTTCTTCTTTCCTTGTATGTTCCTCTTCTTTATGAGGCCTCCCAACTCCCCTTATAGCCTACCCGATCCTCCAGTGAATTTTATCCTCTTCTTTTTGTAGTATTTCACATATGTATCCTTCGCAAACCACTATTTGCTGGTATTTCTTATCCTCTTCCTGACGTGATATTTCATTGTCATTTTAAAATCAATTGCATCGATGAACTCTTCATTATCTGGCAGTTCCCTAATTGGACACACATATGCAAAAAAAAAAGAAAATCGATCCAGCATAACCTTCTTATTAAGTTTTTTCTTTTTAAGTCTAATTCCTTCCTATAGTTTGTTGATTTCTTAATGCATTTTCCACTTCATTATGAAACAAGTCAACTGTCATGATAGCTATTGTGATCCTTTTCCTATTTCTTACTTTCTTTATGTCATCCGTCCATTATTGTTTAATGAGTTATCATTGTTGGACATAGCTATGCAAAAATAGATAACCTAACATTTCAGTTCAATGAAGTTTGTCATTTAATGCTTAACTCCGTCCAACTGGTGTTTTTTTTCCTTTCTTCGTTCCTCTTCTTTATGAGGCCTCCCAACTCCTTTCATAGCCTGCCCGATCCTCCACTTATTTTTATCCTCTTCATTTTGTAGTATTTCACATATGTATCCTTCACGAACCACTATTTACAGGTATTTCCTATCCTCTTCGTGACTTGATGTTTCATTGACATTTTAAACGGAATTTAATCGATGAACTCTTCATTATCTTGCAGTATCCTAATTGGACATATATATGCAAAGAAAAGTAAATCTATCCAACATAACCTTCTTGTTAAGTTTGTCTTTTCATGGCTAACTTCTTCCAATAGTTTTTAGATATCTTAATGCATGTTCCTCTTTATTATGGAATAAGTCAACTTTCATTATAGCTATTGTGATCCTCTTCTTATTTCTTATTCTCTTTCTGTCGTAATCCCATTTGGTTTTGATCCGTTATTCTAATTGGACATAGCTATGCAAAAATAGACAACCTAACATTTTAGTTCAATGAAGTTTGTCATTTAATGCTTAACTCCGTCCAACTGGTGTTTTTTTTTTCCTGAATCGTTCCTCTTCTTGATGAGGCCTCGCAACTCCCCTTATAGCCTACCCGATCCTCCACTGATTTTTCTCCTCTTCTTTTTGTAGTATTTCACATATGTATCCTTCGCAAACCACTATTTACTGGTATTTCTTATCCTCTTCGTGACGTGATATTTCTTTGTCATTTTAAAATCAATTCTATCGATAAACTCTTCATTATCTTGCAGTTCCCTAATTGGACACACATATGCAAAGAAAAAAGAAGATCGATCCAACATAACCTTCTTATTAAGTTTTTTCTTTTTATGGCTATCTCCTTCCTATAGTTTGTTGATTTCTTAATGTATTTTCCTCTTCATTATGAAACAAGTCAACTTTCATGATAGCTATTGTGATCCTTTTCCCATTTCTTATTCCCTTTATGTCATCCGTCCGTTATTGCTTGTTCCAAGACCCTTATTGGACATAGCTACGCAAAAATAGACAACCTAACATTTCTTTTCAATGAAGTTTGTCATTTAATGCTTAGCTTCGTCCAACTGGTGTTTTTTTCTTTCTTCTTTTTCTGCTTTTCTTCTTCTTTCCTTGTATGTTCCTCTTCTTTATGAGGCCTCCCAACTCCCCTTATAGCCTACCCGATCCTCCACCTGTTTATATCCTCTTCTTGTTGTAGTATTTCACATATGTATCCTTCGCAAACCACTATTTACTGGTACTTCTTATCCTCTTCGTGACGTGGTATTTCATTTTCATTTTAAGCACAATTCTTTCGATGAACTCTTCATTATCTTGCAATACCCTAATTGGACACACTTATGCAAAAAAAAAAAGAAAATCGATCCAGCATAACCTTCTTTTTAAGTCTTTTTCTTTTTAAGTCTAACTCCTTCCTATAGTTTGTTGATTTCTTAATGCATTTTCCTCTTCATTATGAAACAAGTCAACTTTCATGATACCTATTGTGATCCTTTTCCTATTTCTTATTTTCTTTATGTCATCCGTCCATTATTGTTTATTGCGTTATCCTTGTTGGACATAGGTATGCAAAAATAGACAACCTAACATTTTAGTTCAATGAAGTTTGTCAATTAATGCTTAACTCCGTCCAACTGGTGTTTTTTTTCCTTTCTTTGTTCCACTTCTTGATGAGGCCTCCCAACTCCCCTTATAGCCTACCCGATCCTCCACTTGTTTTTGTCCTAATCTTTTTGTAGTATTTCACATATCTATCCTTCGGGAACCATTATTTACTGGTATTTCTTATCCTCTTCGTGACGTGATATTTCATTGTCATTTTAAACACAATTCTATCAATGAACTCTTCATATCTTGCATTACCCTAATTGGAATCACATATGCAAAAAAAAAGAAAATCGATCCAACATAAACTTCTTATTTCGTTTTTTCTTTTTTCGGCTAACTCCTTCCTATAGTTTGTTATCTTAATGCATGTTCCTCTTCATTATGGAACAAGTCAACTATCATTATAGCTATTGTGATCCTCTTCTTATTTCTTATTCTCTTTCTGTCGTAAGCTCGTTCGGTTTTGATCCGTTAATCTAATTGGACATAGCTATGCAAAAATAGACAACCTAACATTTTAGTTCAATGAAGTTTTTCATTTAATGCTTAACTCCGTCCAACTGGTGTTTTTTTCCCTTAATCCTTCCTCTTCTTGGTTATGCCTCCCAACTCCCCTTATAGCCTACCCGATCCTCCACTGATTTTTATCCTCTTCTTTTTGTAGTATTTCACATATGTATCCTTCGCTAACCACTATTTACTGGTATTTCTTATCCTCTTCGTGACGTGATATTCCTTTGTCATTTTAAAATCAATTCTATCGATGAACTCTTCATTATCTTGCAGTTCCCTAATTGGACACACATATGCAAAGAAAAAAGAAGATCGATCCAACATAACCTTCTTATTAAGTTTTTTCTTTTTATGGCTATCTCCTTCCTATAGTTTGTTGATTTCTTAATGTATTTTCCTCTTCATTATGAAACAAGTCAACTATTGTGATCCTTTTCCTATTCCTTATTCCCTTTATGTCATCCGTCCATTATTGTTTCTTCCAAGATCCTTATTGGTCATAGCTACGCAAAAATAGACAACCTAACATTTCTTTTCAATGAAGTTTGTCATTTAATGCTTAACTCCGTCCAACTGGGGTTTTTTTCTTCTTTTTCTTCTTTTCTTCTTCTTTCCTTGTATGTTCCTCTTCTTTATGAGGCCTCCCAACTCCCCTTATAGCCTACCCGATCCTCCAGTGAATTTTATCCTCTTCTTTTTGTAGTATTTCACATATGTATCCTTCGCAAACCACTATTTGCTGGTATTTCTTATCCTCTTCCTGACGTGATATTTCATTGTCATTTTAAAATCAATTGCATCGATGAACTCTTCATTATCTTGCAGTTCCCTAATTGGACACACATATGCAAAAAAAAAAAGAAAATCGATCCAGCATAACCTTCTTATTAAGTTTTTTCTTTTTAAGTCTAATTCCTTCCTATAGTTTGTTGATTTCTTAATGCATTTTCCACTTCATTATGAAACAAGTCAACTTTCATGATAGCTATTGTGATCCTTTTCCTATTTCTTACTTTCTTTAGGTCATCCGTCCATTATTGTTTAATGAGTTATCATTGTTGGACATAGCTATGCAAAAATAGATAACCTAACATTTCAGTTCAATGAAGTTTGTCATTTAATGCTTAACTCCGTCCAACTGGTGTTTTTTTTCCTTTCTTCGTTCCTCTTCTTTATGAGGCCTCCCAACTCCTTTCATAGCCTGCCCGATCCTCCACTTATTTTTATCCTCTTCATTTTGTAGTATTTCACATATGTATCCTTCACGAACCACTATTTACAGGTATTTCCTACCCTCTTCGTGACTTGATGTTTCATTGACATTTTAAACGGAATTCAATCGATGAACTCTTCATTATCTTGCAGTATCCTAATTGGACATATATATGCAAAGAAAAGTAAATCTATCCAACATAACCTTCTTGTTAAGTTTGTCTTTTCATGGCTAACTCCTTCCAATAGTTTTTAGATATCTTAATGCATGTTCCTCTTTATTATGGAATAAGTCAACTTTCATTATAGCTATTGTGATCCTCTTCTTATTTCTTATTCTCTTTCTGTCGTAATCCCATTTGGTTTTGATCCGTTATTCTAATTGGACATAGCTATGCAAAAATAGACAACCTAACATTTTAGTTCAATGAAGTTTGTCATTTAATGCTTAACTCCGTCCAACTGGTGTTTTTTTTTCATTAATCCTTCCTCTTCTTGGTGAGGCCGCCCAACTCCCCTTATAGCCTACCCGATCCTCCACTGATTTTTATCCTCTTCTTTTTGTAGTATTTCACATATGATTCCTTCGCTAACCACTATTTACTGGTATTTCTTATCCTCTTCGTGACGTGATATTTCTTTGTCATTTTAAAATCAATTCTATCGATGAACTCTTCATTATCTTGCAGTTCCCTAATTGGACACAAATGCAAAGAAAAAAGAAGATCGATCCAACATAACCTTCTTATTAAGTTTTTTCTTTTTATGGCTATCTCCTTCCTATAGTTTGTTGATTTCTTAATGTATTTTCCTCTTCATTATGAAACAAATCAACTATTGTGATCCTTTTCCTATTCCTTATTCCCTTTATGTCATCCGTCCATTATTGTTTCTTCCAAGATCCTTATTGGTCATAGCTACGCAAAAATAGACAACCTAACATTTCTTTTCAATGAAGTTTGTCATTTAATGCTTAACTCCGTCCAACTGGGGTTTTTTTCTTCTTTTTCTTCTTTTCTTCTTCTTTCCTTGTATGTTCCTCTTCTTTATGAGGCCTCCCAACTCCCCTTATAGCCTACCCGATCCTCCAGTGAATTTTATCCTCTTCTTTTTGTAGTATTTCACATATGTATCCTTCGCAAACCACTATTTACTGGTACTTCTTATCCTCTTCGTGACGTGGTATTTCATTGTCATTTTAAGCACAATTCTATCGATGAACTCTTCATTATCTTGCAATACCCTAATTGGACACACTTATGCAAAAAAAAAGAAAAGCGATCCAACATAACCTTCTTATTAAGTCTTTTTCTTTTTAAGTCTAACTCCTTCCTATAGTTTGTTGATTTCTTAATGCATTTTCCTCTTCATTATGAAACAAGTCAACTTTCATGATAGCTATTGTGATCCTTTTCCTATTTCTTATTTTCTTTATGTCATCCGTCCATTATTGTTTATTGCGTTATGCTTGTTGGACATAGGTATGCAAAAATAGACAACCTAACATTTTAGTTCAATGAAGTTTGTCAATTAATGCTTTACTCCGTCCAACTGGTGTTTTTTTTCCTTTCTTCATTCCACTTCTTGATGAGGCCACCCAACTCCTTTCATAGCCTGCCCGATCCTCCACTTATTTTTATCCTCTTCATTTTGTAGTATTTCACATATGTATCCTTCACGAACCACTATTTACAGGTATTTCCTATCCTCTTCGTGACTTGATGTTTCATTGACATTTTAAACGGAATTTAATCGATGAACTCTTCATTATCTTGCAGTATCCTAATTGGACATATATATGCAAAGAAAAGTAAATCTATCCAACATAACCTTCTTGTTAAGTTTGTCTTTTCATGGCTAACTTCTTCCAATAGTTTTTAGATATCTTAATGCATGTTCCTCTTTATTATGGAATAAGTCAACTTTCATTATAGCTATTGTGATCATCTTCTTATTTCTTATTCTCTTTCTGTCGTAATCCCATTTGGTTTTGATCCGTTATTCTAATTGGACATAGCTATGCAAAAATAGACAACCTAACATTTTAGTTCAATGAAGTTTGTCATTTAATGCTTAACTCCGTCCAACTGGTGTTTTTTTTTTTCCTGAATCGTTCCTCTTCTTGATGAGGCCTCGCAACTCCCCTTATAGCCTACCCGATCCTCCACTGATTTTTCTCCTCTTCTTTTTGTAGTATTTCACATATGTATCCTTCGCAAACCACTATTTACTGGTATTTCTTATCCTCTTCGTGACGTGATATTTCTTTGTCATTTTAAAATCAATTCTATCGATAAACTCTTCATTATCTTGCAGTTCCCTAATTGGACACACATATGCAAAGAAAAAAGAAGATCGATCCAACATAACCTTCTTATTAAGTTTTTTCTTTTTATGGCTATCTCCTTCCTATAGTTTGTTGATTTCTTAATGTATTTTCCTCTTCATTATGAAACAAGTCAACTTTCATGATAGCTATTGTGATCCTTTTCCCATTTCTTATTCCCTTTATGTCATCCGTCCGTTATTGCTTGTTCCAAGACCCTTATTGGACATAGCTACGCAAAAATAGACAACCTAACATTTCTTTTCAATGAAGTTTGTCATTTAATGCTTAGCTTCGTCCAACTGGTGTTTTTTTCTTTCTTCTTTTTCTGCTTTTCTTCTTCTTTCCTTGTATGTTCCTCTTCTTTATGAGGCCTCCCAACTCCCCTTATAGCCTACCCGATCCTCCACCTGTTTATATCCTCTTCTTGTTGTAGTATTTCACATATGTATCCTTCGCAAACCACTATTTACTGGTACTTCTTATCCTCTTCGTGACGTGGTATTTCATTTTCATTTTAAGCACAATTCTTTCGATGAACTCTTCATTATCTTGCAATACCCTAATTGGACACACTTATGCAAAAAAAAAAAAGAAAATCGATCCAGCATAACCTTCTTATTAAGTCTTTTTCTTTTTAAGTCTAACTCCTTCCTATAGTTTGTTGATTTCTTAATGCATTTTCCTCTTCATTATGAAACAAGTCAACTTTCATGATACCTATTGTGATCCTTTTCCTATTTCTTATTTTCTTTATGTCATCCGTCCATTATTGTTTATTGCGTTATCCTTGTTGGACATAGGTATGCAAAAATAGACAACCTAACATTTTAGTTCAATGAAGTTTGTCAATTAATGCTTAACTCCGTCCAACTGGTGTTTTTTTTCCTTTCTTCGTTCCACTTCTTGATGAGGCCTCCCAACTCTCCTTATAGCCTACCCGTTCCTCCACTTGTTTTTGTCCTAATCTTTTTGTAGTATTTCACATATCTATCCTTCGCGAACCATTATTTACTGGTATTTCTTATCCTCTTCGTGACGTGATATTTCATTGTCATTTTAAACACAATTCTATCAATGAACTCTTCATATCTTGCATTACCCTAATTGGAATCACATATGCAAAAAAAAAAGAAAATCGATCCAACATAAACTTCTTATTTCGTTTTTTTCCTTTTTCGGCTAACTCCTTCCTATAGTTTGTTATCTTAATGCATGTTCCTCTTCATTATGGAACAAGTCAACTATCATTATAGCTATTGTGATCCTCTTCTTATTTCTTATTCTCTTTCTGTCGTAAGCTCGTTCGGTATTGATCCGTTAATCTAATTGGACATAGCTATGCAAAAATAGACAACCTAACATTTTAGTTCAATGAAGTTTGTCATTTAATGCTTAACTGCGTCCAACTGGTGTTTTTTTTCCTTAATCCTTCCTCTTCTTGGTGAGGCCTCCCAACTCCCCTTATAGCCTACCCGATCCTCCACTGTTTTTATCCTCTTCTTTTTGTAGTATTTCACATATGTATCCTTCGCTAACCACTATTTACTGGTATTTCTTATCCTCTTCGTGACGTGATATTCCTTTTTCATTTTAAAATCAATTCTATCGATGAACTCTTCATTATCTTGCAGTTCCCTAATTGGACACACATATGCAAAGAAAAAAGAAGATCGATCCAACATAACCTTCTTATTAAGTTTTTTCTTTTTATGGCTATCTCCTTCCTATAGTTTGTTGATTTCTTAATGTATTTTCCTCTTCATTATGAAACAAGTCAACTATTGTGATCCTTTTCCTATTCCTTATTCCCTTTATGTCATCCGTCCATTATTGTTTCTTCCAAGATCCTTATTGGTCATAGCTACGCAAAAATAGACAACCTAACATTTCTTTTCAATGTAGTTTGTCATTTAATGCTTAACTCCGTCCAACTGGGTTTTTTTTCTTCTTTTTCTTCTTTTCTTCTTCTTTCCTTGTATGTTCCTCTTCTTTATGAGGCCTCCCAACTCCCCTTATAGCCTACCCGATCCTCCAGTGAATTTTATCCTCTTCTTTTTGTAGTATTTCACATATGTATCCTTCGCAAACCACTATTTGCTGGTATTTCTTATCCTCTTCCTGACGTGATATTTCATTGTCATTTTAAAATCAATTGCATCGATGAACTCTTCATTATCTTGCAGTTCCCTAATTGGACACACATATGCAAAAAAAAAAGAAAATCGATCCAGCATAACCTTCTTATTAAGTTTTTTCTTTTTAAGTCTAATTCCTTCCTATAGTTTGTTGATTTCTTAATGCATTTTCCACTTCATTATGAAACAAGTCAACTTTCATGATAGCTATTGTGATCCTTTTCCTATTTCTTACTTTCTTTATGTCATCCGTCCATTATTGTTTAATGAGTTATCCTTGTTGGACATAGCTATGCAAAAATAGATAACCTAACATTTCAGTTCAATGAAGTTTGTCATTTAATACTTAACTCCGTCCAACTGGTGTTTTTTTTCCTTTCTTCGTTCCTCTTCTTTATGAGGCCTCCCAACTCCTTTCATAGCCTGCCCGATCCTCCACTTATTTTTATCCTCTTCATTTTGTAGTATTTCACATATGTATCCTTCACGAACCACTATTTACAGGTATTTCCTATCCTCTTCGTGACTTGATCATTCATTGACATTTTAAACGGAATTTAATCGATGAACTCTTCATTATCTTGCAGTATCCTAATTGGACATATATATGCAAAGAAAAGTAAATCTATCCAACATAACCTTCTTGTTAAGTTTGTCTTTTCATGGCTAACTCCTTCCAATAGTTTGTAGATATCTTAATGCATGTTCCTCTTTATTATGGAATAAGTCAACTTTCATTATAGCTATTGTAATCCTCTTCTTATTTCTTATTCTCTTTCTGTCGTAAGCCCATTTGGTTTTGATCCGTTATTCTAATTGGACATAGCTATGCAAAAATAGACAACCTAACATTTTAGTTCAATGAAGTTCGTCATTTAATGCTTAACTCCGTCCAACTGGTGTTTTTTTTTTTTCCTGAATCGTTCCTCTTCTTGATGAGGCCTCCCAACTCCCCTTATAGCCTATCCGATCCTCCACTGATTTTTATCCTCTTCTTTTTGTAGTATTTCACATATGTATCCATTGCAAACCACTATTTACTGGTATTTCATATCCTCTTCGTGACGTGATATTTCTTTGTCATTTTAAAATCAATTCTATCGATGAACTCTTCATTATCTTGCAGTTCCCTAATTGGACACACATATGCAAAGAAAAAAGAAGATCGATCCAACATAACCTTCTTATTAAGTTTTTTCTTTTTATGGCTATCTCCTTCCTATAGTTTGTTGATTTCTTAATGTATTTTCCTCTTCATTATGAAACAAGTCAACTTTGATGATAGCTATTGTAATCCTTTTCCTATTTCTTATTCCCTTTATGTCATCCGTCCATTATTGTTTGTTCGAAGATCCTTATTGGACATAGCTACGCAAAAATAGACAACCTAACATTTCTTTTCAATGAAGTTTGTCATTTAATGCTTAGCTTCGTCCAACTGGTGTTTTTTTCTTTCTTCTTTTTCTGCTTTTCTTCTTCTTTCCTTGTATGTTCCTCTTCTTTATGAGGCCTCCCAACTCCCCTTATAGCCTACCCGATCCTCCACCTGTTTATATCCTCTTCTTGTTGTAGTATTTCACATATGTATCCTTCGCTAAACACTATTTACTGGTACTTCTTATCCTCTTCGTGACGTGGTATTTCATTGTCATTTTAAGCACAATTCTATCGATGAACTCTTCATTATCTTGCAATACCCTAATTGGACACACTTATGCAAAAATAAAAAGAAAATCGATCCAGCATAACCTTCTTATTAAGTCTTTTTCTTTTTAAGTCTAACTCCTTCCTATAGTTTGTTGATTTCTTAATGTATTTTCCTCTTCATTATGAAACAAGTCAACTATTGTGATCCTTTTCCTATTCCTTATTCCCTTTATGTCATCCGTCCATTATTGTTTCTTCCAAGATCCTTATTGGTCATAGCTACGCAAAAATAGACAACCTAACATTTCTTTTCAATGAAGTTTGACATTTAATGCTTAACTCCGTCCAACTGGGGTTTTTTCTTCTTTTTCTTCTTTTCTTCTTCTTTCCTTGTATGTTCCTCTTCTTTATGAGGCCTCCCAACTCCCCTTATAGCCTACCCGATCCTCCAGTGAATTTTATCCTCTTCTTTTTGTAGTATTTCACATATGTATCCTTCGCAAACCACTATTTACTGGTATTTCTCATCCTCTTCCTGACGTGATATTTCATTGTCATTTTAAAATCAATTCCATCGATGAATTCTTCATTATCTTGCAGTTCCCTAATTGGACACACATATGCAAAAAAAAAGAAAATCGATCCAGCATAACCTTCTTATTAAGTTTTTTCTTTTTAAGTCTAATTCCTTCTTATAGTTTGTTGATTTCTTAATGCATTTTCCACTTCATTATGAAACAAGTCAACTTTCATGATAGCTATTGTGATCCTTTTCCTATTTCTTACTTTCTTTATGTCATCCGTCCATTATTGTTTAATGAGTTATCCTTATTGGACATAGCTATGCAAAAATAGACAACCTAACATTTCAGTTCAATGAAGTTTGTCATTTAATGCTTAACTCCGTCCAACTGGTGTTTTTTTTTCCTTTCTTCGTTCCTCTTCTTTATGAGGCCTCCCAACTCCCCTCATAGCCTGCCCGATCCTCCACTTATTTTTATCCTCTTCATTTTGTAGTATTTCACATATGTATCCTTCACGAACCACTATTTACAGGTATTTCCTATCCTCTTCGTGACTTAATGTTTCATTGACATTTTAAACGGAATTTAATCGATGAACTCTTCATTATCTTGCAGTATCCTAATTGTACATATATATATATATGCAAAGAAAAGTAAATCTATCCAACATAACCTTCTTGTTAAGTTTGTCTTTTCATGGCTAACTCCTTCCAATAGTTTGTAGATATCTTAATGCATGTTCCTCTTTATTATGGAATAAGTCAACTTTCATTATAGCTATTGTGATCCTCTTCTTATTTCTTATTCTCTTTCTGTCGTAAGCCCATTTGGTTTTGATCCGTTATTCTAATTGGACATAGCTATGCAAAAATAGACAACCTAACATTTTAGTTCAATGAAGTTCGTCATTTAATGCTTAACTCCGTCCAACTGGTGTTTTTTTTTTCCTGAATCGTTCCTCTTCTTGATGAGGCCTCCCAACTCCCCTTATAGCCTACCCGAGCCTCCACTGATTTTTATCCTCTTCTTTTTGTAGTATTTCACATATGTATCCTTCGCAAACCACTATTTACTGGTATTTCTTATCCTCTTCATGACGTGATATTTCTTTGTCATTTTAAAATCAATTCTATTGATGAACTCTTCATTATCTTGCAGTTCCCTAATTGGACACACATATGCAAAGAAAAAAGAAGATCGATCCAACATAACCTTCTTATTAAGTTTTTTCATTTTATGGCTATCTCCTTCCTATAGTTTGTTGATTTCTTAATGTATTTTCCTCTTCATTATGAAACAAGTCAACTTTCATGATAGCTATTGTGATCCTTTTCCTATTTCTTACTTTCTTTATGTCATCCGTCCATTATTAATTGAGTTATCCTTGTTGGACATAGCTATGCAAAAATAGACAACCTAACATTTCAGTTCAATGAAGTTTGTCATTTAATGCTTAACTCCGTCCAACTGGTGTTTCTTTCCCTTTCTTCGTTCCTCTTCTTGATGAGGCCTCCCAACTCCCCTTATAGCCTACCCGATCATCCACTTGTTTATATCCTCTTCTTTTTTTAGTATTTCACATATGTATCCTTCGCGAGCTACTATTTACTGGTATTTCTTATCCTCTTCGTGACGTGATATTTCATTGTCATTTTAAACACAATTCTATCAATGAACTCTTCATATCTTGCACTACCCTAATTGGACACACATATGCAAAAAAAAGAAAAACGATCCAACTTAACTTCTTATTTCGTTTTTTCTTTTTTCGGCTAACTCCTTCCTATAGTTTGTTATCTTAATGCATGTTCCTCTTCATTATGGAACAAGTCAACTATCATTATTGCTATTGTGATCCTCTTCTTATTTCTTATTCTCTTTCTGTCGTAAGCTCGTTCGGTTTTGATCCGTTAATCTAAGTGGACATAGCTATGCAAAAATAGGCAACCTAACATTTTAGTTCAATGAAGTTTGACATTTAATGCTTAACTCCGTCCAACTGGTGTTTTTTTTTTTCCTTAATCGTTCCTCTTCTTGATGAGGCCTCCCAACTCCCCTTATAGCCTACCCGATCCTCCACTGATTTTTATCCTCTTCTTTTTGTAGTCTTTCACATATGTATCCTTTGCTTACCACTGTTTACTGGTATTTCTTATCCTCTTCGTGACGTGATATTTCTTTGTCATTTTAAAATCAATTCTATCGATGAACTCTTCATTATCTTGCAGTTCCCTAATTGGACACACATATGCAAAGAAAAAAGATCGATCCAACATAACCTTCTTATTAAGTTTTTTCTTTTTATGGCTATCTCGTTCCTATAGTTTGTTGATTTCTTAATGTATTTTCCTCTTCATTATGAAAGAAGTCAACTATTGTGATCCTTTTCCTATTTCTTATTCCCTTTATGTCATCCGTCCATTATTGTTTCTTCCAAGATGCTTATTGGACATAGCTACGCAAAAATAGACAACCTAACATTTCTTTTCAATGAAGTTTGTCATTTAATGCTTAACTCCGTCCAACTGGGGTTTTTTTCTTCTTCTTTTTCTCCTTTTCTTCTTCTTTCCTTGTATGTTCCTCTTCTTTATGAGGCCTCCCAACTCCCCTTATAGCCTACCCGATCCTCCAGTGAATTTTATCCTCTTCTTTTTGTAGTATTTCACATATGTATCCTTCGCAAACCACTATTTACTGGTATTTCTTATCCTCTTCCTGACGTGATATTTCATTGTCATTTTAAAATCAATTCCATCGATGAACTCTTCATTATCTTGCAGTTCCCTAATTGGACACTCATATGCAAAAAAAAAAGAAAATCGATCCAGCATAACCTTCTTATTAAGTTTTTTCTTTTTAAGTCTAATTCCTTCCTATAGTTTGTTGATTTCTTAATGCATTTTCCACTTCATTATGAAACAAGTCAACTATCATTATAGCTATTGTGATCCTCTTCTTATTTCTTATTCTCTTTCTGTCGTAAGCCCATTTGGTTTTGATCCGTTATTCTAATTGGACATAGCTATGCAAAAATAGACAACCTAACATTTTAGTTCAATGAAGATCGTCATTTAATGCTTAACTCCGTCCAACTAGTGTTTTTTTTTCCTGAATCGTTCCTCTTCTTGATGAGGCCTCCCATCTCCCCTTATAGCCTACCCGATCCTCCACTGATTTTTATCCTCTTCTTTTTGTAGTATTTCACATATGTATCCTTCGCAAACCACTATTTACTGGTATTTCATATCCTCTTCGTGACGTGATATTTCTTTGTCATTTTAAAATCAATTCTATCGATGAACTCTTCATTATCTTGCAGTTCCCTAATTGGACACACATATGCAAAGAAAAAAGAAGATCGATCCAACATAACCTTCTTATTAAGTTTTTTCTTTTTATGGCTATCTCCTTCCTATATTTGTTGATTTCTTAATGTATTTTCCTCTTCATAATGAAACAAGTCAACTTTCATGATAGCTATTGTGATCCTTTTCCTATTTCTTATTCCCTTTATGTCATCCGTCCATTATTGTTTGTTCGAAGATCCTTATTGGACATAGCTACGCAAAAATAGACAACCTAACATTTCTTTTCAATGAAGTTTGTCATTTAATGCTTAGCTTCGTCCACCTGGTGTTTTTTTCTTTCTTCTTTTTCTGCTTTTCTTCTTCTTTCCTTGTATGTTCCTCTTCTTTATGAGGCCTCCCAACTCCCCTTATAGCCTACCCGATCCTTCAGTGAATTTTATCGTCTTCTTTTTGTAGTATTTCACATATGTTTCCTTCGCAAACCACTATTTACTGGTATTTCTTATCCTCTTCCTGACGTGATATTTCATTGTAATTTTAAAATCAATTCCATTGATGAACTCTTCATTGTCTTGCAGTTCCCTAATTGGACAAACATATGCAAAAAAAAAGAAAATCGATCCAGCATAACCTTCTTATTAAGTTTTTTCTCTTTAAGCCTAATTCCTTCCTATAGTTTGTTGATTTCTTAATGCATTTTCCACTTCATTATGAAACAAGTCAACTTTCATGATAGCTATTGTGATCCTTTTCCTATTTCTTACTTTCTTTATGTCATCCGTCCATTATTGATTAATGAGTTATCCTTGTTGGTCATAGCTATGCAAAAATAGACAACCTAACATTTCAGTTCAATGAAGTTTGTCATTTAATGCTTAACTCCGTCCAACTGGTGTTTTTTTTCCTTTCTTCGTTCCTCTTCTTGATGAGGCCTCCCAACTCCCTTCATAGCCTGCCCGATCCTCCACTTATTTTTATCCTCTTCATTTTGTAGTATTTCACATGTGTATCCTTCACGAACCACTATTTACAGGTATTTCCTATCCTCTTCGTGACTTGATGATTCATTGACATTTTAAACGGAATTTAATCGATGAACTCTTCATTATCTTGCAGTAGGCCTATCCTAATTATACATGTATATGCAAAGAAAAGTAAATCTATCCAACATAACCTTCTTGTTAAGTTTGTCTTTTCATGGCTAACTCCTTCCAATAGTTTGTAGATATCTTAATGCATGTTCCTCTTTATTATGGAATAAGTCAACTTTCATTATAGCTATTGTGATCCTCTTCTTATTTCTTATTTTCTTTCTGTCGTAAGCCCATTTGGTTTTGATCCGTTATTCTAATTGGACATACCTATGCAAAAATAGACAACCTAACATTTTAGTTCAATGAAGTTTGTCATTTAATGCTTAACTCCGTCCAACTGGTGTTTTTTTTTCCTGAATCGTTCCTCTTCTTGATGAGGCCTCCCAACTCCCCTTATAGCCTACCTGATCCTCCACTGAGTTTTATCCTCTTCTTTTTGTAGTATTTCACATATGTATCCTTCGCAAACCACTATTTACTGGTATTTCATATCCTCTTCGTGACGTGATATTTCTTTGTCATTTAAAAATCAATTCTATCGATGAACTCTTCATTATCTCGCAGTTCCCTAATTGGACACACATATGCAAAGAAAAAAGATCGATCCAACATAACCTTCTTATTAAGTTTTTTTCTTTTTATGGCTATCTCCTTCCTATAGTTTTTTATTTCTTAATGTATTTTCCTCTTCATTATGAAACAATTCAACTTTCATGATAGCTATTGTGATCCTTTTCCTATTTCTTATTTCCTTTATGTCATAAGTCCATTATTGTTTGTTCGAAGATCCTTATTGGACATAGCTACGCAAAAATAGACAACCTAACATTTCTTTTCAACAGAACTTGAAGTTTGTCATTTAATGCTTAGCTCCGTCCAACTGGTGTTTTTTTCTTTCTTCTTTTTCTGCTTTTCTTCTTCTTTCCTTTATGTTCCTCTTCTTTATGAGGCCTCTCAACTCCCCTTATAGCCTACCCGATCCTCCACCTGTTTATATCCTCTTTTGTTGTAGTATTTCACATATGTATCCTTCGCAAACCACTATTTACTGGTACCGGTACTTCTTATCCTCTTCGTGACGTGGTATTTCATTGTCATTTTAAGCACAATTCTATCGATGAACTCTTCATTATCTTGCAATACCCTAATTGGGAACACTTATGCAAAAAAAAAAAGAAAATCGATCTAGCATAACCTTCTTCTTGAGTCTTTTTCTTTTTAAGTCTAACTCCTTCCTATATTTGTTGATTTCTTAATGTATTTTCCTCTTCATTATGAAACAAGTCAACTTTCATGATAGCTATTGTGATCCTTTTCCTATTTCTTATTCCCTTTATGTCATCCGTCCATTATTGTTTGTTCCAAGATCCTTATTGGACATAGCTACGCAAAAATAGACAACCTAACATTTCTTTTCAATGAAGTTTGTCATTTAATTCTTAACTCCGTCCAACTGGGGTTTTTTTCTTCTTCTTTTTCTCCTTTTCTTTTTCTTTCCTTGTATGTTCCTCTTCTTTATGAGGCCTCCCAACTCCCCTTATAGCCTACCCGATCCTCCAGTGAATTTTATCCTCTTCTTTTAGTAGTATTTCACATATGTATCCTTCGCAAACCACTATTTACTGGTATTTCTTATCCTCTTCGTGACGTGATATTTCATTGTCATTTTAAAATCAATTCCATCGATGAACTCTTCATTATCTTGCAGTTCCCTAATTGGACACACATATGCAAAAAAAAAGAAAATTGATCCAGCATAACCTTCTTATTAAGTTTTTTTCTTTTTAAGTCTAATTCCTTCCTATAGTTTGTTGATTTCTTAATGCATTTTCCACTTCATTATGAAACAAGTCAACTTTCATGATAGCTATTGTGATCCTTTTCCTATTTCTTACTTTCTTTATGTCATCCGTCCATTATTGTTTATTGAGTTATCCTTGTTGGACATAGCTATGCAAAAATAGACAACCTAACATTTCAGTTCAATGAAGTTTGTCATTTAATGCTTAACTCCGTCCAACTGGTGTTTTTTTCCCTTTCTTCGTTCCTCTTCTTTATGAGGCCTCCCAACTCCCCTTATAGCCTGCCCGATCCTCCACTTATTTTTATCCTCTTCATTTTGTAGTATTTCACATATGTATCCTTCACGAACCACTATGTACAGGTATTTCCTATCCTCTTCGTGACTTGATGTTTCATTGACATTTTAAACGGAATTTAATCAATGAACTCTTCATTATCTTGCAGTATCCTAATTGTACATATATATATGCAAAGAAAAGTAAATCTATCCAACATAACCTTCTTGTTAAGTTTGTCTTTTCATGGCTAACTCCTTCCAATAGTTTGTAGATATCTTAATGCATGTTCCTCTTTATTATGGAATAAGTCAACTTTCATTATAGCTATTGTGATCCTCTTCTTATTTCTTATTCTCTTTCTGTCGTAAGCCCATTTGGTTTTGACCCGCTATTCTAATTGTACATGTCGTGAGCTCATTATTATTTGATCCGTTATCCTAATTGGACATAGCTATGCAAAAAAAGACAACCTAACATTTCAGTTCAATGAATTTTCTTATTTAATGCTTAACTCCGTACAACTGGTGTTTTTTTCTTCTTCTTTCTTTCTTTTTTTCTTTCTTTCTTTGTTCCTCTTCTTTATGAGGCCTCCCAACTCCCCTTATAGCCTACCCGATCCTCCACTTGTTTTTATCCCCTTCATTTTGTAGTATTTCACATATGTCTCCTTCACGAACCACTATTGACAGGTTTTTCATTTCCTCTTCGTGACGTGATGTTTCATTGACATTTTAAACACAATTTAATCGATGAAGTCTTTATTATCTTTTAGTATCCTAATTGGATACTTATTTGCAAAGATAAGAAAATCAATCCAATTTAACCTCTAGTTAAGTTTGTCTTTTTATGCCTAACTACTTCCAATTGTTTGTAGATATCTTAATGCATGTTCCTCTTCATTATGGAACAAGTCAACTTTCATTATAGCTATTGTGGTCCTCTTCTTATTTCTTATCCTCATTATGTCTTGAGGCCATTAAATTTGATCCGTTATCGTAATTGGGTATAGCTATGCAATAAAAGACAACTTGACATTTCTGTTCAATGAAGTTTGTGATTTAAAGCTTAACTCCGTCCAACTGGTGATTATTTTCTTCTTTCCTCTTCTTTATGATGCCTCGTAACTCCCCTTATAGCCTACCCTATCCTCCACTTGTTTTTAGCCCCTTTATTTTGTAGTATTTCACATATCTCTCCTTCACGAACTACTATTTACAGGTTTTTCATTTCCTCTTCGTGACGTGATGTTTCATTGACATTTTAAACACAATTTAATCGATGAAGTCTTTATTATCTTTTAGTATCCTAATTGGATACTTATTTGCAAAGATAAGAAAATCAATCCAATTTAACCTCTAGTTAAGTTTGTCTTTTTATGCCTAACTACTTCCAATTGTTTGTAGATATCTTAATGCATGTTCCTCTTCATTATGGAACAAGTCAACTTTCATTATAGCTATTGTGGTCCTCTTCTTATTTCTTATCCTCATTATGTCGTGAGGCCATTAAATTTGATCCGTTTTCGTAATTGGATATAGCTATGCAATAAAAGACAACTTGACATTTCTGTTCAATGAAGTTTGTGATTTAAAGCTTAACTCCGTCCAACTGGTGATTATTTTCTTCTTTCCTCTTCTTTATGATGCCTCGTAACTCCCCTTATAGCCTACCCGATCCTCCACTTGTTTTTAGCCCCTTCATTTTGTTGTATTTCTCATATGTATCCTTCACGAACCACTATTTACAGGTATTTCTTGTCTTCCTCTTGACGTAATATTTCATTGTCATTTTAAACACAATTCTATCGATGAACACTTCATTATCTTGCAGTATCCTAATTGGACACATATATGCAAAGAAAAGAAAATCAATCCAACGTAACCTTCTTCATAAGTTGGTCTTTTTATGGCTAACTCCTTCCAATAGTTTGTTGATATCTTAATGCATGTTCTTCTTCATTATGGAACAAGTCAACTTTCATTATAGCTATTGTGGTCCTCTTCATATTTCTTATTCTCTTTATGTCGAGATATTTAAGCCCATTATTATTTGATTTTTTATCCTCTTCATTTTGTAGTTTTTGACATTGAGTGTGTTGAACGCATTATTATCTGTACTTCTAACCAAGATGGAGTTAGTTTTGCAAAAAATAGACTGGCTAACATTAATCTTATGAAATTTTTCTCTTAGTGCATAACTTCATCCACTTGTTTTGTTATTTTAATGCTTGTTCCTCTTCCTTATGAAGCCCTTCCAATCCACTATTTACAGGTATTTGTTATCATCTTGAAATTCGTGATACTTGACATTCACAATGTTAAATGCTTCTTGGAAAATATTATTTAGTTATCCAATGCTCTGACACAGATGTGAAAGTGTAAGCAGACTAAATTTACTTAAAATTAAGCTTGTCACTTTATACTAGAATCGCTGATTTGTTTTTGTGTTTGTCCTCTTTTTTTATTAAGGTATCAAACTTCCATTATAACCTTCCCTAACCAACACTTTTTTCTTCTCCTCTTCATGTTGTCATTTTGTATACAATGCTATTGATGAACACTTGATTATCTTATGCTGTATCCTAATTGGACTCTGGTGTGCAAAAATAAACAGTCTAACATAACCTGGTTATCATGTTTGTTTATTATGCGTAACACTTCTAATAGTTTGTTAATATCTTAAAGCATGTTCCTCTTCATTATGTACACCAGTCAACTTACATTATACCTAATATGATCCTCTTCTTATATTTTATTCTCTTTATGTTGTGATCCCATTATTATTTGATCCGTTATCCTAATTGAACATAGCTATGCAAAAATAGACAACCTAACATTTTAGTTCAATGAAGTTTGTCATTTAATGCTTAACTAGGCTCAACTGGTGTTTTTTAATTTTTTTTGTTCGTCTCCTTTATGAGGCCTCCCAACTCCCCTTATAGCCTATCCCGATCCTTCATTTATTTTTATCCTCTTTATTTTTTATCATTTGACATATGTATCCTTCACGAATCTCTATTTACAGTTATTTCTGATCCTCTTCGAGTCGTGATATTTCATAGTTATTTTAAACACAATCCTATCGATGAACTCTTCATTATCTTGCAGTATCCTAATTGGACACAGATATGATTAAAAAAAAAAAAAATCGATCCAACATAATGTAGTTATTAAGTTTGTCTTTTTATGGCTAACTCCTCCCAATAGTTTGTTGATATCTTAATGCATGATCCTCTTCATTATGGAACAAGTCAACTTTCATTATAGCAATTGTGATCCTCGTCTTATATGTTATTGTCTCTATGTCGTGAGCCAATTTTTGTTTTGATCCGTTATCCTAATTGGACATAGCTATGCAAAAATAGATAACCAAACATTACAGTTCAATGAAGTTTGTCATTTAGTGCTTAACTCCGTCCAACTTATGTATTTTTGTTTGTTCCTCTTCTTTATGAGGCCTCCCAACTCCCCTTATAGCCTACCCGATCCTCCACTTGTTTATATCCTCTTCATTTTGTAGTAATTCACATATGTAGAAACACTAGAGGAGACAGGCTGGTCCAATTCGCGACGGAACAGAACTTGAAGATAGTAAACACCTTCTTCCGAATGGACCCGAACTCAAAATGGACCTGGCGCCACCCAAATGGTATCAACAAGAATGAGATTGACTATGTTCTGAGCGATAGTCTGACTAGCATCAATAATATCCAAATTGAACAAACCCTCAAATTCCAGACAGACCACACATTGGTCAAGATCACTGTTAACACCAAACGAAAAAGAAGATACTTCAAAACCTTGCCAGCTAGGGACATGGAGAACTTGGATAAAACCACATTCTCATCAGATTTAAGAAGCAAATTCTTGCAAACAGGATTAAATAGGGAAGCGGAAATGCAAGACCAATACCAAATCATAGAGAAGAACATACTCGAGGCAGCTAATGCAGCCCTGATAACATCAAACAACAGAGAAAATGGAAAATTCAGCCAGAACACGATCAAACTAATTGCACAGCGGGAAAAACTACAACCCAACAGAGACCTGGATGAGAGGAAAAAACAAGAATACGCAGAACTAGACAAGAAGACGAAAAGTGCTATAAGAAGAGACCTGTGCGAACATCACACAAAAATGACAACAAATCTTAGAATCCAAAAAATCAACTAAAGAAGCCAAAAGACAGATGAACAAAGGGAAACATTGGATACTAGGAACCACAGATGTGGACGGAGTACGCTCAACCTCAAGAGAAGACATTATAAAAGCAGCCACTGAATTTTATAGCTCCCTGTACACAAGCTCGAGAAGAGACCGTTGGCAAGGATACACCCTTCCCCCAATCGGAGACATCAACGACTAAGTCCCCACCATAATACAGAGCAAAGTCAGAGTGGCCATAGAGGAACTAAAAGCAGGGAAGTCCCTGGGCGAGGACCACATCTACAATGAGTACCTGAAACTGGGGCTAGATCACCTCTTAGAACCATTAACCACAATCTTCAACACAATCCTACACACGGAGGAGATACCAAGCCAGTGGAAACTGAACAAGATAATTCTGCTACACAAAAAAGGTGCCAAAGACGACCTACAAAACTACAGACCTATAAGTTTGATGTCCAGCGTCTTCAAACTTTTCTCCAAAATAATCACAAGACACATCACAAAGAAAATCAATCACAGGACCAAGCAGGATTCCGATCAGGGTATAGAACGGTTGACCACCTGCAGACAGTAACCCAAATAATGGAAAAGGAAGAAGAATTTACACTACCCTTATATTTGGCCTTTGTAGACTATAAGAAAGCATTAGACATGGTGGAACATTTAAGTGTACTCCAAGCACTAAAAAGACAAGGAATCGAACATAAATACATACGAATTCTGAAAAACTTGTACAACGAAGCTCAAGCCAAAATAAGAACAGAAAGAGGTGTGAGACAAGGAGACCCAATCTCACCTAAACTGTTCACAAGTCTTTCTGGAAGACATATTTCGAAATCTGAATTGGAAAGGAAAATATGGGATTAACATTGATGGCAACAGACTGACAAATCTGAGATTCGCTGACGATGTAGTCCTATTTGCAAGCAAGCCTGACGACCTACAAGCAATGCTCCAAGACCTCAGCAACACGAGCAAAGATACAGGACTAACAATGAACATGAACATAACCCAGGTTATGACCAACCGACGTCCTCTGCCAATAACAGTGAACACAACACAACTACAGTACGTTTCAGAATACATCTACCTGGGACAGCTAGTCTCTTTCAAGCAGACCATGGAAACAGAGCTGAAAAGGAGAATTACCATAGCTTGGAGAAAATTCTGGTCACTAAAACGCATCCTACTAGACAAAAACCTAAACCGAAAGCTAAGATTTGAAGCACTAGAATCCTGTATCTTTCCAGCACTACTGTACGGGTGCCAAACCTGGAAGCTAACAGAAACACAGAAAAAAAAGATCCAGGTTTGCCAACGGAAAATGGAACGTAAAATCCTAGGCATATCCCTGAGAGATATGAGGTCTCCCAACTCTCCTTATAGCCTAACTGGTCCTCTACATATTTTTATCCTCTTCTTTTCTTGGTACTTGAAATTCATTATGCTCAACTAGTTATTATCTTTTCCTTTATCCTAGTTCGACAAAGTTATCCAAAAATATACCTACCAAAATTACTTTGTATGAAATTGGTCTCAATGCGTAACTTCAACCAATTAATTTGATATTTTCATGCATGTCCCACTAATGAATGGCAGTCAACTTTCCTTATAGACATTCTGATCCTCTTCTTATTGCTTTAAGTCGTGATACTTGACATTCATTTTATGTAGATTGCTATATTTGAGATCATTATTATTTGATACGTTATCCTAATTGGACATAGCTATGCAGAAATAGACAACCTAATATGACAGTTCAATTGTGTTTGTCATTTAAAGCTTAACTCCGTCCAACTGGTGTTTTTACAGTTTTGTTTGTTCCTCTTCTTTATGAAGCCTCCCATCTCCCCTTATAACCTACCCGATCCTTCACTTATTTTTATTCAATCCATGTCATAGAACTGGACATTGTTTATGTTAAAATCATGATTATCTGTTCTTGTACATCCTATTTTGACAAGTTTATGCAAAAATAGACCGACTAACATTACTTTAGATGAAATTGGTCTCTTAGTGCATAACGACATCCACTTGGTTTGGTATTCAAATGCTTGTTATTCTTCCTTATGAAGGCCTCCTAACTTTCCTTGCAGCCTTTCTGAAACAATACCATTTTCTTAACCTCTATTTGACATTCGTGATTTACAATGGTTTTTTAAAAGTATCATTTGGTTATTTAATGTTCTACTTACACAGCTATCCAAAAGGAAACGAACTAACATTCTTTGAAATGAAGTTTGTCTCTTTACACTTAACTCTGCTGATTTTTTTTTTTTTTTTTGTCTCCTTCGTTATGAAGGTATCCAACTTCCCCTATAGCCTTCCGAATCCAGCACTTTTTTCTTATCCTATTCCTGTTGTGGTATCTGCAAGAAAGTTGTTAAAAATTGCTATTGTTCTTCTTTTAATTATCATAACCATTTTTCTAATTCAAAACAGGTGCGAAAAAATAGACAAACTAATATTACCTTGTAATTAAGTTTCTCTTTTTTTGCCTTAATCTGTCCAATTGTTTTTTGATATCTTCTCTCTTTTTCCTCTTGATTATTAGTACCATTCAACTTGCCTTATAGCCATTATGATTCTCTTCTTATTTCTTATCCTCTTTGTGTTGTGATACGGGACAGTCCTTTTCTGTAGAATGCTATATTTGAGCTCATTATTATTTGATCCGTTTTGGACATAACTATGCAAAATAGACAAGCTAACATTTCAGTGCAATGATGTTTGTCATACTATAGGCCTAATTCTCAACTCTGTCCAACCGGTGTTTTGACACTTTTGGTTCTCCTCCAATCTCCCCTTATAGGCTACCCGATCCTCCAATTAATTTTATCCAATCCATGTCATAGTACTGGACATTGTTTATGTTAAAATCATTATTATCTGTTCTTGTATCCTATTTTGACAAGGTTATGCAAAAATAGACCGACTAACATTACTTTGAATGAAATTGGTCTCTTAGTGCCTAACGTCATCCACTTGGTTTGATATTCAAATTCTTATTTCTGTTCCTTACGAAGGACTCCTAACTTTTCTTGCAGCCTTCCTCAGAAAATACCATTATCTTATTCTCTATTTGACATTCGTAATTTGAAATCCTTTTTTTAAAATGTATCATTTTGTGGTTTAATTTTCTACTACCATAGCTGTGCAAAGTAAACAAACTAACATTGCCTTAAAATGAAGTTTGTCTCTTTACACTTAACTCTGTTGATTTTTTTTTTATTTGTCTCCTTCGTTATGAAGGTATCCAACTTCCCCTATAGCCTTCCGAATCCAGCACTTTTTTCTTATCCTATTCCTGTTGTGGTATCTGCAAGAAAGTTGTTAAAAATTGCTATTGTTCTTCTTTTAATTATTATAACCATTTTTCTAATTCAAAACAGGTGCGAAAAAATAGACAAACTAATATTACCTTGTAATTAAGTTTCTCTTTTTTTGCCTGTCCAATTGTTTTTTGATATCTTCTCTCTTTTTCCTCTTGATTATTAGTACCATTCAACTTGCCTTATAGCCATTATGATTCTCTTCTTATTTCTTATCCTCTTTGTGTTGTGATACTTGACAGTCCTTTTCTGTAGAATGCTATATTTGAGCTAATTATTATTTGATCTTTTATCCTGTTTGGACATAACTATGCAAAAATTGACAAGCTACCATTACAGTGCGATGAAGTTTGTCATATAATGCTCAACTCTGTCCAAAAGGTGTTATGACATTATTGGTTCTTTCCTCTTCTTTATGAAGGCCTCCCATCTCCCTTTATAGCCTACCCGATCCTCCACTTATTTTTATCCAATCGATGTCGTAGTACTGGTTATTGTTTATGTTAAAATCATTATTATCTGTTCTTAAATCCTATTTTGACAAGGTTATGCAAAAATTGACGGACTAACATTACTCTGAATGAAATTGGTCTCTTAATGCATAACTTCATCCACTTGGTTTGTTATTCAATTACTTGTTCCTCTTCCTTATGAAGGCCTCTTAACTTTTCTTGCAGCCTTTCTGAAACAATACCGTTTTTTTATCCTCTATTTGACATCCGTAAGTTACAATGCTTTTATTAAAAGGATCATTTAGTTGTTTAATTTTCTACTAAATCAGCTATGTTAAAGTAAACGAACTAACATTACTGAAGTTTGTCTCTTTACACTTACCTCTGCTGATTTGGTTTGTTGTTGGTCTCCTCCATTATGAAGGTATCCAACGTCCCCTTTAGCCTTTCGAATCCAGCACTTTTTGTTTATCCTATTCCTGTTGTGGTATCTGCAAGAATGTTGTTAAAATTGCTATTGTTCTTCTTTTAATTATCATAACCATTTTTCTAATTCAAAACAGGTATGAAAAAAAAGACAAACTAATATTACCTTGTAATTAAGTTTCTCTTTTTTGCCTAAATCTCTCCAATTGTGTTTTGATATCTTCTCTCTTTTTCCTCTTGATTATTAGTACCATTCAACTTGCCTTATAGCCATTATGATTCTCTTCTTATTTCTTATCCTCTTTTTGTTGTGCTACGTGACAGTATTTTTCTGTAGAATGCTATATTTGAGCTCATTATTATTTGACCAGTTATCCTATTTGGACATAACTATGAAAAAATAAACAAGCTAACATTATGGTGCATGAAGTTTGTCATATAATGCTCAACTCTGTCCAATCGGTGTTTTGACACTTTTGGTTCGTTCCTCTTCTTTATGAAGGCCTCCCATCTCCCCTTATAGCCTACCCGATCCTCCACTTAATTTTATACAACCATGTCGTAATAGGCCTACTGGACATTGTTTATGTTAAAATCATTATTATCTGTTCTTGTATCCTATTTTGACAAGGTTATGCAAAACTAGACCAACTAACATTACTTTGAATGAAATTGGTCTCTTAGTGCCTAACGTCATCCACTTGGTTTGTAATTCAAATGCTTTTTTCTGTTCCTTACGAAGGCCTCCTAACTTTTCTTGCAGCCTTCCTGAAACAATACCATTATCTTATTCTCTATTTGACATTCGTAATTTGAAATCCTTTTTTTAAAATGTATAATTTTGTGGTTTAAGTTTCTACTACCATAGCTGTGCAAAGTAAACAAACTAACATTACCTTAAAATGAAGTTTGTCTCTTTACACTTTACTCTTTTTTTATTTTTTTTTATTTGTATCCTTCGTTATGAAGGTATTTAATTTCTTCTATAGCCTTCCGAACCCAGCACTTTTTTCTTATCCTATTCCTGTTGTGGTATCTGCAAGGGATTTTTTAAAAATTGCTATTGTTGATCTTTTCATTATCTTATCCATTATCCTAATTCAAAACGGGTATGAAATAAAAAGACAATCTAACATTACCTTGTAATTAAGTTTATCTTTTAACGCCTAAATCTTTCCAATTGTGTTTTGATATCTTCTCTCTTTTTCCTCTTGATTATTAGTACCATTCAACTTGCCTTACAGCCATTATGAATCTCTTCTTATTTCTTTTCCTCTTTGTGTTGTGATACTAGACAGTCATTTTCTGTAGAATGCTATATTTGAGCTCATTATTATTTGATCTTTTATCCTATTTGGAAATAACTATGCAAAAATTACAAGCTAACATTTCGGTGCAATGAAGTTTGTCATATAATTCTCAACTCTGTCCAACCGATGTTTTGACGCTTTTTTTTTCATTCCTCTTCTTTATGAAGGCCTCCCATATCCCCTTATAGCCTACCCGATCCTCCAATTAATTTTATCCAATCCATGTCGTAGTACTGGACATTGTTTATGTTTAAATCATTATTATCTGTTCTTGTATCCTATTTTGACAAGGTTATGCAAAAATAGACCGACTAACATTACTTTGAATGAAGTTGGAAGTTCATACATGAGCGCTTGGCAACATGTCAGAAACTGCTGAGTATAGCGAGACGAGAGTATTGATACTCTGTTTTCCTTTGTATTCAGACTGTGTATTGCGAAAGGAAGGGAAAATAACATGATCAAAATTAAGCAGAAAAAGGATTGTTCCCTTAATTTTTTCAAGGAGGACAAGGATGTCCTGATTGAAATTGTCTTGGAAAATATAAAGACATAATACCTAGAATCCAGAAAGACGGATGTGATAATAACCGTGCAAGACCAAAATGCATTGAAAAATGTCTTGATAATTTCAGTTCTGGCAACATAAATCGGTTTAACATTTTCACTGCTACTGACTTATAAATGCTTCATCTCAAGAATTGTATAAAAGGAGAGCTGTAACATTAATAGAGTAATGCTTTATGTAAAACGTGAGGTTTTTTGTTCATCTATTACAGTATGTTTGTCATTCATGGAGAACAGGTATTCTAGTGAAACTAGGCCAACTACGGTAGGCCTATAGCTAGAAATGTATGAACTTGTCTCTTGTATATTTTCTTGATATTTATTGTAAACACATGCATAATATTATGTTTATAATGAGCTGATCTTGTGTCTCAAATAAGAAAACAGTCCCTTGAACTGAGATCAGCGAGTTTGTGTGGAGAAATTTCTCCAGTCAGAATTTATCCTACTTCAGTGCGGATTGATCTCAGATTAGTGTTCATACAACAGAAATTTCTCAGTTCATTTATACAATTGGCCCTCTATGTTGTGATACTTGAAATTAATTTTATGAACAATGCTATGCATGAATTCATTATTATGTAATATGTTATCCTAATTGGACACAGTTATAGAAGAAGAGACCGGCTAATATTGTTTTTTTATGAAGTTGGTCTTTTAATGCTGAACTGTATCCAACTGTGTTTGAATAGTTTTGTATTTGTTCTTGTTTTTTATGAAGGTCTCCCAACTCCCCTTATGGCCTACCCTATCCTCAACGTATTTTTATCCTCTTTATGTCGTGATATTTGACATTTGTAATTTGCATTGCTATTTTTGAAAACATTATTTTCTGATCCAGTCAGTATCATAATTGGACATATGTATGCAAAAGTAGACAAGCTAACATTATATTTATATTTCGTTTGTCTCTTATTGCCTAATGCTGTTGAATTTTCGTAAAATCCTCTAGATAATCTGGACATATATTTTCTGCTACCGGTATTTTATCCATATAATTTTTAACAAACTCTCAGTCACTAAACGGTTTTAGAGCACAAGCAATCTCCTATGCTCAAATATAGGCCTAACTTTCTAAGACAATGTTTTGTTTTCTGCCACCAGATTTGCTTGTTGAAGAAACTGTTTCTTGCATCTGATGTTTTAATTCAAGTAGGTGTTTTATGCATTGCTAACTTAAAACATAGCATTAAAAGGTAATAAGTTACAGTTGTATTTTTATTTATTACACACCTAACTGTATAGGTCGTACAATCAAGAAAATTTTGAATATCTCAACAATTTGCTAAATGATGAAACTTGGAACGATGTACTAATCGAAACAAACGTTAACACTGCTGTTCAAAATTTTTTAGGTATAACTTCCCACTACTTTAATATTGCCTTCCCACTAAAGGTAAAAAAAGTTAATCGTAAAATGACTTCCAATAATAAAAATAACAAGTGGATTACTAAAGGCATCAGAATCTCTTGTAGAAAAAGAAGGCTACTTAGCGATTTATGCAAGACTACCAACAACTCAGCTTTCTTAGACTATTTCAAAAGATACAACGCAATACTAAAAAAAGTAATTCTAGAGGCTAAAAGAATGGAAAACAACTTGTATATTTTAAAAGCAGAAAATAAATCTAAAGCACTATGGAATATTGTTAAGTCAGAAACTGGTATCCTAGCTGCAAAATCAAAAGAAGAAATCAAACTGACAATCAATAGTAAACAAATTTCTAACCCCCATGAAATTGCTCAAGCATTCAACAGCTACTTCACAAATATTTCTAAAAATATCTTAAACACTCTCTCATCATCTAATTCTAATAACTATCCTCCAGTCGAAAAAACCATTTTTCTATCTCCAACAGCTGAAGAAGAAATCTTCAAGATTGTCAGCACCCTCAAGAACGCCTCCTCCTCTGGCATAGATGGAATCCCCAACATTATTGTTAAGAAGAGTATCCAATTTCTCATCAAACCACTTACGTATATATGTAACCTCTCTATCTCTTCTGGAATTTTCCCTGAACAATTTAAAACCGCCAAAATTATCCCTATCTTCAAAAAGGGTGACAAGAACAAAATCGAAAATTATCGTCCCATTTCAATTCTCACAGCATTTTCAAAAGTCCTAGAAAAGGTCATGTACAACAGACTCATTTCCTTCCTTGAAAAAAACAATTATTTTTCTAAATCTCAATATGGCTTCAGGAAAGGCAAATCCATCAGCAACGCCATATTTGGCTTCTTAAGGAGTATACTCGAAGCCAAAAACAAAGGGGACCAATCAATTGGCCTATTTTTGGATCTAACTAAAGCCTTCGACCTTGTCAATCACAAAATTCTCCTCACAAAACTAAGTTGTTTAGGAATAAGAGGACTCGCCAACAAGTGGTTCATTTCTTATTTGAGCAATAGAAAACAGTTCGTGGAAATAGAATCAGCTCAGTCAGATACACTAATTGCTGAACACGGGGTTCCCCAAGGCTCAGTCCTCGGCCCAATCCTTTTTCTAATTTTCATTAATGATTTTCCATTCAATATCCCCCTTGCACAAACCATCATGTTTGCAGACGACACAAATCTAATACTAAACTGTACTGATATTAACTCACTTCAAATCAAAGTCAATGAAGTTAATAACAACATTGAACGTTGGCTTAAAGAAAACATGCTATTAATTAATGTTGACAAATGCGTATACCTTCACTTTAATTCTCAGGCCCAAAACAATAACTTACTTGTGCAAATAAACAATCATCCTTTAGCTAACAAAAGTGAGACAAAATTTCTAGGAGTTTGGATCGACTCTGATCTATCTTGGGAAAAGCACATTTCTGAGCTCAGCAAACGCCTCTGCAAACTTTCCTTTGCTCTTCGTGTCCTATCTAAAACCTGCTCCACACAAGTCTTGAAAGTAGTCTACTACTCTTGTGTTGAATCCCTAATTAGATACGGGATCCCCTTTTGGGGCTCATCTCCAAAAGCTGATTGCATTTTCAAATTGCAAAAGCGGATACTAAAAACAATTTTCCACTTACCCATTAGAACACCAACCAAAGAGCTCCTTGGAAAAATAGGAATCTTACCTGTACCGTGCTTATATATACTTGAAACGTTACTCTTCATCCACAAGAATAAAACCGAATTTCGTCTAAACTCTGAGATACATAATCATCACACAAGAACATTTAATAACTTACATTTGGACAGCCATAGACTTACCAAAAGCTTACTTAGCATATCTCACACAGGAATTCTCATGTACAATAAACTGCCACCAGAAATAACAAAATCCAACATCAAAACTTTCAAGGGAAAACTAAAAGATATACTCCTGAATGGCAAGTTCCTTAGTATTAAAGATTACTTAGACTCAACGTTTTAACTAAAACAACTCCATTCATAGTCTCGACTAGTCAATGTAAGCAAGCTAAATCCTGTAGTAATTAATAATTTTCATTGTAATCATCTATGTTCTATTCATTTGTTTTTATTGTAATCATCTATGTTTTATTCATTTGTATTGTATTGTAATCATCTATATTTTATTAATTTGCATTGTATTGTATTGTATTTTGTTGTCCACTTTATTGTATAACTCCATCAAATTGTGTCCCATATCATTTTGTAATGATCCAGAGGATGAAATAAACTAAACTAAACTAAACCTAATAATAATCATAATTCACAATAAAAGCCATAAACTTAAACGATCACGATTGTTGTTAATAATAATAACAACAGCAACATAGGTTTGTCAGAGGTTCGAATTCAAATAATATACATTAATAAGTAATTACACATAACTGAGTTACAGACTGTATATTCATACTTGTGATGTTATTATGATCTTGATGCATGGCCATATAATGGTGCTGTATATTGCCTTTGTGCACACCCGCTAACATTTTTGAACACAGAAGACAAATAACTTTTTGTCTCTATATACACACATAAACCCCAATTCCCATTCTTCATTGAATTTGCGTTTAGCTTTACTAGGCTCTTTAGACAGTGACATGACTGTTTATGTCTTGCATCCTCCACTACTTGTATTGAATTATATTACACTGACAGGAGGGAGTCAAACACAGTTTGTGTGTTTCGCAGAGCCATCACGTGATGTTTAATGCAATGTCGTGAACCAGAACTGGTTTGCAAATCTGTAAATGCCCGACTCTGTATTAAGGAATCAAAATGTTCTATTGTTATCTAATCATTTAAATAAACATTCTTGCACTTACTTGACTTTTACTTTCCATTTGTCAGTGGTTGTCTATCCGACCACATTCGGGAGGTTGCAGGTAGTTGAGAATGCTGGATTGGAGTTAACACTTACCTTGAACTTCCTTGTCTGCTGCATGTAGCTTAGTCCTATGTTTGTGTTGTATTGGTGGGGGGGGGGGGGGGAGGGGGAGGGACCAAAGAATTATATGCACTAAATGGCTAAAATATTTAGGCAACTATGAACTATAATGAAATAGGCACTAAATCTTTTAAAATAACCTCACTAAGGAATGCTTTAATGCATATTTGCATGAGAGATTAAGATAAAGTTAATAATTGATATTTAAATGATTACACTTTACTTTCAAAATGTTTTGATTAGGAATATCAGATTAATTATTGCTCTTTTTGCAATTAAAATGGCAATAAACAGTAAGGCCTTTTTTTCAAATTTTCTGTTGCAAAAGAACGCTTTTTTTTTTGTGTGAAAATGAATGTTCATCATCACACAATTTAATGGATCAAACTTAAGAAAAGAGACCCTTATAGGTACTCCAATGCTTATTCAGTTCATATTTGCCCTAAACACAGATGTCACGTTCAGCAAATGACTTATATCACTATTTTTTACATTTTTCTAAGAAGTGCTAAGAGTAATTTTCTAAACAATTTGTGCTAAAGACCTGAAATTTGTCACGCTTAACCAAATGCTGAACAGAAGTTACAGTTTCAAATTTTAGTTCAATTTAATTCTGAAATATTCATTAAGTTAATTCATTTTTAAATATAATTTGAAAGAAATAGTTTTGCCTGCTATATTCCGAGAAACTTTTCTAGTTGCCATCAGACAGAAACAACTGAAATAAGCAATTTTGTGCAGCTACGGGCTAGAGTTTATATATTGGCAACCAAAATACTTATTTAAATTTGTATTTAAAAAAACCCAATGTTGCAATCAAATGTAATGAATGGAAGAAGGAGAAGGGAGGGTGGGAGAGGAAGAGGGCAACAGAGTGTACAAATCAAATACAGTGCATGCCGCTTATTGTGACCACTTTGGGATGCAGCTAATCTGATAATATTAACCGATTGATAACAGTAGACAAAGGAATTAAATGAATGTTATTTATGCAATTTAAGCTAATACACTACAAAAACAGAATTAGAAACTATTTATTCATTAGATAATACCTAACTGTGAATCATTGAACCACTCATAATACAGTATTAGACTATAAGCAACTATTTTCTCAACCAGTAACAAAGTTTTTATTTATATCTGTTTTTATTTAGGAATCCATTAACCAATACTGCATACTCAGTTATGAGTTACGAGTATTTTTGAAATCTATACTGATCTGTAGTGAACACCATGTAGCAAAACATCTAGAACACTTTTAAAATACTTTCAAAAATACCGCAACGTACATGTATCGGATCCTCATAACTACAATACTAGAAGAAATAAAACATTGCCTTTAATTGAACCAAAATACTTCACCTCTTCTGGTTCTAAACTTAGCATTTATTATGGTCCAAGACTGTATAACTCTATAATTAGGTCACATCCAGAAATAGTACATATGAACAACAAAAAATTCAATAAGTTTATCAAAAATCTTATTTCATAGTTCAAAAGTTACTTCACTCTGTACTTAGTAGACAATTAAGGAACGATTTTATTTGTAATAACTCAGGGTTTCAATTTTTGTTCTTACTACTTTTCCTTTTTCTTTTTACTATTCTGTTCTTTCTTTTTTATTATTATTGTTTAGGTATTGATTTAATATTATAATTTCTTTATGTATTTGTAATTTGTATTTTATAATGTAAATGGCTGAACTGTGCCCGAGCACGAGCGCTTGCTCATTCGGGTGGTTTTGTTTTTTAATAAATAAATAAAATAAAATAAATAAATAAATAAATCTAACGCCTGTATGTTCAAGTCTTTTCATTTTACATTTTCCATCATTGCATGTCAACACTGTTATCTTCATAAATCAAAAGATTCAGCTTAACTGTGGGGTGAAACATGCTTTATTGCTTTAAAGAGAAAGTTAGATAATGCCACCCCCTCGAACAGGTCATCCTGTGAGCTGGGAACAGTATCGTTACATCCAGTACAACACAATACAGTTGAGTTAGGAACAAGACCCTTAAAAATGAAATTTTGAATGACATACAGTACTTGGAAATAAAGCTGCAAAAAGGAAAATATGGTAACATAAACCGGATCTTTGAACAGCATTTTTTTTATTGTATCAGTATTAATCCGTACGGAACTTGATAAAAGTGATAACATTACCCAATTGATACCATTATCCATGATTACATTAAGCGGCATTCACTGTAGTACATAATGACAATAAAATATTTTCGAAATAATATAAATGTGTGTGGAAAACTCTGGTAGAAATATACTAAGTATGGAAACTTAAGATTGGTCTTATTCAGTTGTGCCAAATGAACAGATATAGGCTTATAGGCACTTTCTTCATTATGATCTATCAATAAATATATGTATTTTTATCCAAATCCAGGGACTCCGTCCTGTCTGAATATAAGTCTGATCCAAAGATTCCCTCCCCCTAAAGGCATTGGAGTGAAGGGGAGATAAATTATTTAGCAAAAAAAGTTTTAAAAGAAACATAGGGCCATAAATATGAATGACCTTTTGGAATCTGCTTGCTTCCGGTAACTATGAAGCCCTGCCAGCACAGATTCCACATTCTGCAATGATATGCAGCAATATGGCAGCTGTGTAGATACATGACATCAAGCTAAATTGGCTCCATTGTACTGACCAATATGAATAGTGAAAAAGTCAATATAAATTTTCATTAGTTGTATTTTTTTAAGAACATTTATGAGGAATACTAAACATTTTCTGGATAAAATCTTCTAGTGTTACTATTATACATGACTATCTTAATAATTATAAGCATAAGAACATTGTACGAGGGTGTATCAAAAAGTAATGGGAAAACTTCTTTTGTTTGGACACTATGATTTTGTTTTATTCAAATTTAATTACAAACTCTCAAAATACTCTCCTTCTGAGGCTACACATAGGTTCCAACATTCTATCCACTTTTTAAAACACTCAGATAAGCCCTTGTTTGACACCCAGTTCGGTATACCCGAAATAGCACTATTTAGTTCGTTATCAGTTTGAAAATGGTGCCCTTGAAGTAATTCTTTTACTTGTGGAAACAGATAGAAGTCGCAGGGGGCAAGATCCGGCGAATATGGTGGGTGGGGCTTGATTTCAATACCTAGTTAAGTGATTGCCTCTTGTATTGTGTTGCTTTGACTCGATGAGCAGGGGTATTGTCCTGGTGGAGGATCCATCCATTGGCAGCAAGTTCTGGTCTCTTCTCAGCCATTTTCCTCTTGAGTGGTCCTTTAAGGACGTTACTGTAGTATTGAGCATTTACTGTGTTGTGTTTAGGAACCACGTGATCATAAATTATGCCAATTTTGTTGAAATACACAAGGTGCATGACTTTCCCTGCACTTGGTAGCACCTTTGCTTTTTTGGCCTTGGGCTGGAAGGATGATTCCATTGTGCACTTTGTAGTTTCATTTCTGGATCGTAGTGATGAAACCAGCTCTCATCACATGTGACAATCTTGTCCAGAAAGTTGGGTTCCCTCCGAAGCCTTGTGATCCATTGCTGGCAGGTCATGACCCGATGAGTCATCTGTCACTCATTAAGCAATCATGGAAACCATTTTGCTGCCACTTTTCTGTAGCCCAAGTCATTATAAATTATGTCTTCAATGGACCTAAATGAAATGTGCATCATGTTTGTAATCTTCGCTATTGTTAATCGTCGTGTTGCCGTTCACCTCAGTTTTTTTATGTGGAGGGCCTCCTTGACATGGAGCGTCTTCAAGACTTGTTTCACCAGCTTTAAATTTTTTATGCCATTCAAAAACACGTGTTTTTTATAAGGCTTGGTCTCCATATGCTTCCTGTATCATTTGCAGCGTTTCAGTTCCTGATTTTTCAGAAGAACACAAAACCGAATTGACGCTCGTTGTTCTAACTTGAAAACCATGTTGAGTCACTGAAACACGTGCTTACAAAATGGCTCCCTCAGATAAACTGAACAGCACAAAAATAGTGTCGCACATATCCCAGTGTCAGTCAAGGTCAGGCCTCTCCAATACCATGATTGGTGAATTTTGACGCACGCACGTTTAAACAGAAAAAAAAATTCCCATTACTTTTTTATACACCCTTGTATTATTCAAAGTGAAAGTTGGCAATAGTGATATGTTAAGATGGCCATGCGGAATATCTTCTGCTAACCTCGTCTTGCTAAGAATGCCTTTGGTAAAGATTGTAGGAAACACTACGTGTTCAAGGTGCCAGCAGAAACTGGTTTGCTTCAAGTGACAGCTGGCTGCTGTAGGTGAGGCTTGAGATGTGGAAGGCCTTTATAGATCATTTGCCAGGTAGGTAGCAGAGATTGCTTACCTGGCAGGGGAATATAGGTACGGAGGATAATATAATGCATATTCTTACTGCATTCATAGTATTTTGGCTGGTGGTAGGGAAGTTCAGAAACGTGCCCAGCATATCGGGCAAGTAGGAGTAATCAAAACAAACCAGCCAGCATTGCAAGCTTTAGTTTGGCAGTTGGGTTTGGTACTATGTGAGTAACAGAATGAAATAGCTGTTGTTAGTACTAAAGTATTTGAAGTAATATATTATTTTTATACAATGCAATACTCAGGATTATGTGGCGACCATGGGAAATAGCTACTGAGCCTGCTGCTTATGACAGCAGTGATGACGAGGATACTTCGCCTACGGTTTTGTCATTTTCAGGTTACTATAGGATGCAGCGAACCAGTACATCAACGAGTGGCTCTTATTATTTCAAACGTTTACAGATATTTGACAGAAGGAGCCGTATGTGTGATTCACCAGTGGCTCATATTGTTGTAGCAATGAGTGTTCTAAGGACTACTGTCCAAAGAATTATTAATGTACCGGTAGACATAAATAATTATGAAACACCAACGAAGAGAAGAAGTGATGAAAACAAAATAATTTGTGAACACCATAAGATTTATGTTGTACCCATGATCTAATACAAAGAACTGTTTATGAATTTTATTCAAGTCAAACAGATTCTAAGTGCACTCCTTGAGAAAACAAGAATCACAGATTATGAGTTTCCATATCAGAGAATGTTGCTGATGAAGCTTTTAAAATCCAGGAACTTCAGATTTAAAAAGCAGAGTCGCTGCACACCAGCAATGGAATAAACAATAATACGTCATATAAGATATGGTGAGTCAATTACACAGGCCAACAATGAAAAAACGTTTTGAATGGATTTACCTTATTTTTATGATTTGTAGTGTGCTGAATCCAAATATGATGATAGAAAAGCTGTATCACCCACCATTTTTTACATTTCAGAATTAATTATTTGAGGAAATTAAATATGTAGCAAATTCAATGTTATTTTGTACACTATTTAAATAGGTAGAATGGGTTTAAATTAAGATAGCAGTGGTTGCACAAAAAAGGACCCACATTATATTTCTCAACAAGCTGGAGAAGTTCAAAAAGTTAGGATGTTTGATGAGCCTCAAGGTTCACTTTTTTTAACAGTCACCTTGATTTTTTCCCACACAATTTGGGGATGTGTTTGAGGAGTAAGGTGAGTGTTTCCATCAAGACATGAAAATGATGGAAAGAAGGTATCAGGTCTGCTGGAATACCAGTATGATGGGAGACTGCTGCTGGTCACTTCACCGAGAAGGTCAGCAAGCATCTCGCAGGAGAAAAAGCTATACCAGAAGCTTTAACGAGGAGAGGAAAGAGCAAATTCTGCTAATTTTCTAGTTTGTAACGAAGTCATATTACGATGAAACTGAGGGCGATAGAAAAAATTGAGGTGGGATATGGAATCAACTACAAAAAACCATAAGAATCACCTATTAACTTTAAAAAAGGTTTTTAAAAAGTATTTTTTGTTGGCCTGTGAATTATTTGTATAAAATTGTATAATACAGACAGTTAAGCTACCAAGGTCCCTATCTTGATGAAAGTTGGTATGATACCCAGGATGTTTTTTGGCAATGGACAGATGGAACAGACCCTTGTGATGACCAATTTCCAGCTGGAATGGGAGAAAGAATAGTGATCCTTCACATTTCCAGACGAAATGGTTTTATCCTTGGAACTACGTTTGTTACGCACAAAAGTGTGCTGGATACTCCATCTGAGTATCATGGGACAAAGAATGCTAAATTGTTCGAAAAATGGTTTGAAGGCACAGTCCGACAAAGACACAGTCCGACTACTGGAAGAACCCTCAGTGGTTGTGATGGACAATGTGAAGAATCATTCACATATTCTGAATCCCTCGCCATCCACCCATGAAGAAATAATGTTCATAGACAAACATAAAGTTGGCCTTCCAGCTCCATTACCGACTACAGTGCTGCAATTGCAAAAAGCAATAAAGCATAATATATGATAAAGTCCAACTTCTACCCATTTGATAAATTAGCAGCAAAATATGAACCCACAATTCTAAGACAGCTTCCTTATCACAGCTGTCAGAACTCAATTGAATTTGTTCAGTCAGAACTAAGAAGAACAGTTTCTTCGGAGAACGCTCTTGGAAAGAAACATATAAAAAGAATTGACAAATTTCATGATTGATCTATGAGGGTAATTAATATATTGCAAATTTAAAATAAGTGTTCACCTTATTCCCTCATATTCCTTAAAATTGTTTTACTAAATATGTAGCTTAAAATAGAACCAACATTATAGATTTTATTCACAGTATTGTAGAGTATTCATATAGGCCTAAGTCTATTAATTTGTGCATAAAATGTCTTTATTGATAAATAGATAGATATTTATTGTACTAAGAAAAAATTCAAAATAGTCTACCGGATTTGACACTTGTCATTTTACCAGCAGACATCTTACACACAATAATACATTTTCTTGGAGTGTGTGTAAACATATAGAGATAAGTTTCTTCTCTGCTTCCTTTTAAGCTATGTTCATATGCCTACTTTCTGTTCACATCCTGACACCATTATATCCTATTACTCGTGTCGTTAAGAAATGCTCTAAACAAATAAACTGCAGTAATGAACTGGTCTTCTAAATAAACCTTATCATAACTTTTATTAGAAAATTATTTGTATTAGCAGCTACTCAAACTCCCTATACATGTACATTTCACTGGTTATTTAATTTAGCTACCACATTCTTGTAATTTCATTTTCGCTTATGTGTTCACACTGCTTTAATTTCACTATCTGTTGAACACTAAAAAAGCCAGATGCATATTCCTGGTGTTGATTTTAGCAACGAATAGGCACTGATCCCTACAAGAGATTAAAAGTTTGTAATTTCTTTTTACTCCTTAATTCAATCCCTTCCGTTTTCCCGCCCCCCTTACTCATGTTATCTTCTGTGCAACTTTGTTTCGACCATGGGTCCACTGGGATAGAAAAATTGACAGGACTTCTCTCACTAGATAATTTCCTCCACTATAAGTAGCTCTTTCCTGTCCCTGGATGACCAGGTGATTCGTACATGATGGTGATACTCTATCCCTCCGTGGTGACATGCTCTTGTGAAGAAGCATATGATGTTTGGCCTTGACTGCTATCGCTGACACCTCGACACACGTCGGATCCTTGCACGCAGCTATCTAAACGTTCCACCCTGTCATTTCCTATGTATTGCGACTCTTGCAGTTCAGCTATTTGCTGATGCATTTCCTTCCTTGGTTTGTTGCTGTCCTTTAGTACCTTTTCGCTCTCCACTATTTTTTTTCTCCATCCACCCAAAATTGTAGGTTGGATATATATAGGCTTTTCTCCCTGCCTGCTTTAGTTCTTTCAGTCTGTGTACTAATTGTCTTCTAATGTCCCTATCTTCAACTGAGAGATCTTTATTTACAAAAATGTCACTCCCTTATAACATCTTTGATCTTTTTAATACATCGTGGACAACCTGTGACGTGGCAAATCTTGCGATTATCATTCTTCTGCCCAGCCTCTTTCCAACTCGAAATGCTTCGGTCACTTCCCATCCTTTCAGTCCAATCTTCATCTTGTTCTCCAGATTTTCCTTAACCCCTTCCAAAGACCATATTCCTCGTCTCTCCTCCACTCCTGTAAACACTAAATTGAATGCCCGATATCTATTCTCCAGTTTCTCAACTCTTATTCTTAGATTTTCCACTTCTCTCCTCATTCCTTTAAGCTCTTCTCTGATCTCGAGTTGAACTTCTTTCGCCGCCGCGATGATTTTATTCCCCAGTCGATCTTCCATGCCATCAAGAATTCTAAATATCTCTTCCACGTTGTCTTGTCTCTCGGCCGGGCCTGGGTTCACCTCAATTCCTCCAATTACTAAAAGCACCATAAGTAATGTTGCATAAAAAAAAAAAACTAAACTCCGTGGCGCTACATCCCTGGAGGGACTTGGCCTACCACCCGACCGCTGCATCATCTCCCGTAGGCAGATGGCAGGATTGGGGGGCATGTGGTCAGCATGCCGACACCCACGGCCGTTAATGGTGGTTTACTGGACCGGAGCCGCTACTTCTCTATCAAGTAGCTCCTCAATTTTGAATCACGAGGCTGAGTGCACCCCTACCAGACCTCCCTACCTCAGGAAAATCCGAGGAGGTACCGGGAATCGAACCCGGGCCAACGGATCTGTAGTCAGCAACGCTAACCACAAGACCACGCCGGCGGACTAATGTTGCATAAACTAGCACATTAATTAAGTCTTCTTTTCTCACTTGCTCTTTCTTCTCAATCTTCCTTTCGGCCCCAAAGGAGCCAATTCTGGCTCTATACGCTGTTATGTCAACACCCATTGTCCCTTATGTAACTTTTCCTCAATCATTTAGCAGTACATCTTACACATATTCTCTCTTCACCGTTGCTTACTTAGTACTGAAAATGTCTTTATAAAATCACATGAGTTCTTCAGCAATAAAAACAGTAGATATATTGGTCTTGCATAAGAGTATTTTCACTAATGACTGTTGTGGCCTATGTCTATGTTTGTTTGATTCACATTAACTTAAATTATATTTGTAGCTAAAATACACCTTAGTAAAAAACAACAAACAATAAAAGTGTATTCCGTGCACTGGCTATCTTGACACTGTCAAATGTTTATATGTGAAATATTGTCCCTATTATCTAACTTAACATACACAGTATGTCGTCACTAAATAAAATTAAATTGTAGTTACTCTCTTGATGGTTGTTGTGTGATGGATCTCTTTATAACCATATGCACTATTATTTTATGGCTGGAAGATGCATTTCAGCACAAGGTGTGCTATCTTCAGTTCCTATAATACACATAAGAGGAAGTTAGTCTAATTTTTTAATATATTTTTTTTAACTTTACTTTGTCTAATATGGAACCTAATTTTGAATTTACTAACCTTGTAAGAAGGAGTTAGAAATAGTGGGAGAACGCACCCCCCCCCCCCCGTAAATATACATAACCAAAGGTTAATCTGCCAGTAATGTAATTACGCTTTGCAAGAACAGGTCTAATGCATATCACTCAACAACCATCAAGAGATTAAATACAATTTAGTTAGATAATAGAGACAATATTTTACACATAATTATTTTACAGTGTCAAGATTGCCAGTGCACCAAATACACTTTTATTGTTTGTTGTTTTTTAGTAAGGTATATTTTAGCTACAAATTTAAGTTAATGTGAATCAAACAAACATAGTAGAAACTGTTCTCGGGTTTCCAGTCGGGTAGTTAGAGAAGTACATTCTGAGCTTTCGGCAACTGTCTGCATCGTCATCTTCAGAGAAGTGATCCAGAGGTTATGGTGTTGTATATATACCCATGGTAGGACTAGTCAGATGAAGTCGTGGATCCTGATTGGTCGGTGGAAGTAAACAATCTCTCCCTCCATGATTGGAGCAGAGAAATAGCTGGTTGCCAGGAAGCGGCCAATTGGAACCCTCCGTCTCTATTGATGTTATTGGGGTTCAATCTGATGTGAAAGGCTGCATTGATGAGACGGTCCCATAAGCCCGTGGTAGAAGCCAGTACCGCTGTGTTGAGGTAGTCCATCTCGTGGCCCATGTCGAGACAATGTTTGGCAATGGCAGACTTTTCAGGTTGCCCCAGACGGTAGTGCTGTTTGTGCTCCTCAGTCCTGGTGGAAATGTGGCGTCCTGTCTGACCAATATAAATCTTGCCACAACTACAAGAAATTCCATAAACCCCGGGTCTCTGTAATCTAAGGTCATCTTTAAGAGGTCTTAGTAGTTGCTGGGTTTTGGTAGGAGGTAGGTGTATCGTCTTGATCCCGTGGCGGCCGAGCAGTCGAAAGATCTTCCCGGATAGGGCCAGTGTACGGGATGAATCCCCGCTTAACATTCTCGTCTCTATCCCTCGGTGCTGAAGAAACGGTCCTTTTAAGGGCTCAGGTTATATTGAAGTCTGAATAGCTGTTAGCACTGAAGGTACGTCGGAGGTGTTGAAGTTCCCCATTAAGGCTAGCTGCATTGGAGATGGCTCTGGCTCGGTGCACTAGGGTGTTGAGGACAGCCTGTTTCTGTGCTGGATGATGAAAGCTGAGTCTACTCAGATACAAGTCGGTGTGCATAGGTTTCCTATAAACGACATGCCCCAGAGTTCCATTGGCACCTCGATAAATGAGTATGTCTAAGAAAGGCAGGCGGCCATCCTTTTCCACATCCATAGTAAACTTGATGTTATTGTGGATCCCATTGAGATGGTCAAGGAACTCTTGCAGAGCTTCTCTACCATGGGGCCAGATCAAGAAGGTATCCTCTACATATCTGGCGAAGATTGTAGGCTTCAGACGAGCGGTCTCTAAGGCACGGTGTTCAAAATTTTCCATATAGATGTCATCTATGGCTGGTGACAGAGGTGACCCCATAGCCATGCCATCAGTCTGTTGGTAGTACTTCCCTCCATACACGAAGTAGGAAGATGTGAGGACTTGCTTGAAGAGGTTCACAATTCCTGCATCAAAAAAGGGGGAGAGGAGTTCAAGAGTGTCCCCCAGGGGAACTCTAGTGAATAATGATACCACATCGAAGCTGACCATGATGTCTTGGTCACGGATTCGGAAGCTGTCTAGTGTGTGAACAAATTCCATGGAGTTCTTGACATGATGTCCACAGTTCCCCACTAACGGAGACAGAAGTCTGGCAAGATATTTAGCCAGGTCATAAGTAGGTGAGCCAATAGTACTCACAATCGGCCACAGCGGAGTGTCTGGTTTATGCACTTTAGGGAGACCATAGAGCCTAGGAGCCGTGGATGATCTAGGTGTCAGGCTCTTCTTCACATCATCCGGTAACCTCGCCGATTTAATCATTGACGTAGTGGACTTTTCAATCTAAAGTGTTGGGTCACGTGCTAAAATCTTGTAGGCTGGGTCATTGAGAAGAGCCTGGATTTTCATGTCGTAATCCGATGCTTTGAGAACGACTGTGGCATTCCCCTTGTCGGCTGGTAGAACAACTATATCTGTGTCCTCGTGTAATGCACGTAGAGCTGTGCGCTCTGCTCGGGATATGTTGCTCTTGAAGGGGACGGTCCTTTTCAGGGCCAGGCAAGTTTCATGTCGGATTTCTTCAGCTACATCAGAAGCAAGGTCATGGATAGCTTGTTCCACAACAAACATAGGCATAGTCATTAGTGAAAATACTGTTATGCAATACCAATATATATCTACTGTTTTTATTGCTGAAGATCTCATATGATTTTATGCATTTTATGCACACAATAATGGATATAGGCCTATATGAATACTCTACAATATTGTAATAGAACACTCTAAATAAAATCTATAACGTTTGTTCTCTTTTAAGCTATGCGCTATATTTATTAAAACAACTTTAAGGAATATGAGGGAATAAGGGGAACACTTATTTTAAATTTGCTATACATAAAAATAAGCTAAGACACTAATGGAAAAGGTTATCGGGGGGAAAAAAAATATAATCACTGTCCCATCTACATCAGGCCTATGGAAAATACTGAAAAAGAATATCTTAGGGCCCTAGAAAGTACACAATTCCTTGTAAACCCAGATGACTGAGATTTGTCTTCATCATCAGAGGAAAAGGCATGTAATATTTTATAGTTTCTGATAACGTTACTCCATTATGTGTATGCACCACTGACCTTTCAGATCTTCTATAGATTTAGTACTATCAGAATTAATATTAAGTTATTCATCCATAAAAGAAACAGAATATCTCAGACGTAAGAGAGATCTTGCAACCTTGCGGTTTACTCTCTCGGCTTTTAGGCACACACCACTGGAATGTGACACATCTGACCTCTGTTCTCCCTTTCCACTGGGCCAAAAGACACTGAATGCAGTATAGTTGTTTAAATGATGGATGCAGTATGCTAAAGAAAACATGTAGAAGGCATGTAGCCAAGATTTTTTTTCGGAAGTGGCTATAACAAATTTAACATTCTATTATCACACACATTTATATTATTAAACCTTCATACATTAGAATAACATTTCTATACAACAATAATGAAACAGAACAGTGCAAGTTTGTTTGTTTGTTTGTTTGTTGTGCACGTAACATTTTAATCTAACTAAGGTAAAAGCATTAAACTGATGAGTCATGGAACAAAATTTTCTTGTTTTCCCACTATTGGAAAATTTATAAAGCAGAACTGCCAAAGTGCGAAGCTGATCAGCTGTTAATAGCTAAGCAAGCTAGCTACAAGGCTGCATAGGCAAAATACAATATTAGACTGAATTTTGTGTATACTTCGAGAAAGTAGTAACGACATTTATATTTCACAATTCACCTTCCTCATTACATGAGTTAATCTGCTATCTATCACATGAAAATGTCCTTATTAGCATGTCTGAACATTTCCGCCTTGCAATAGATACGTGTATATTATATTATGCTTATGTTTAAGGAAACATACCAATGCTTAATCTTAAATAATCATTAAATACGGGATTCAATACTGGTATATTAATCTAAAAGTGGAATATGGTTGATAGAAAAAATAGCGTAAGATTAAAGTAATCTTATGCTTGGCCTATATTTTCCATCCACCATATAACATATTTAATTTTATCATGTAAAGGCAACTGGTATGTTACCATTGACAGAAGATATCAGGTGAATAGATAGTAGTGTGTATTTTATAACCCTTTATGAAATGAAGTATGTTATTTACAGCATTGTAGGTTTAATACTTAAGTTTCTTAATTTATGTGTAAATGCCAGGTTTATTCTTCAGAAGAAGGTATACAGTAGAGCCTCGGTAATTCGAGCCCCGGTATTTCGAGGTTCCGTGTAATTCGAGCTGGTCTTAAGAAAATTAAAATTTTCTATAAAACTAGAATAAAATCCCGTTTTTATACGGTATCCGCATGTAAGTTTTACGCACTTCCGAATGTGTTACATTTTGAGTTTTCTTTCAAATTTTCCATGTACAAAAATGCAGGTAAAACTATCCCAATTAGGGTTTTCGTTGATAATACTCAGAAATAACCCTGGCTTCAAACTGCTAATGCATTTCTATTACAGACTGACAGAAACCATTAGGTTCGATCTTTCTTTGTCGGGACTTGGTGTCAGTCAATTGTACAGTGCATACCATCCTTTCAGAAAATAGTACTGTATTGTTACAGTAATCCCTACTCAGCGACAATGGTAATTAAAAGTGTTTTCCTAGGATGCCGATGTAGCAAATTGGAAATGTTTGCCAATATACATACAGGCGTAACACAGGTATGCGGGCCTACTATATTGTTTATTTACTTATTTAGTTTATTTTTAACCATTATTGTGCTCATTAAACATTTATTTATGATTTACCCATTGATTTAGTGATATTTCCGTATAATCCGAGTTTTTTGTAATTCGAGGTAGCCTCAGCCCCAATTACCTCGAATTATCGGGGTTCTACTGTATACAAATTACGAATTAAATTATAACTACTGTATATTGCTCACACTATATGAAAATAAGGTGAGACCAAAGCTAGGCGAATAGCAAATGACAGCAAGAAAATCTTGCCCAGTTCAGATAACTCTGTGTCCAGTAGCGGTTTCTCCTATAGTGCTGCAGTGCTACAGCACACAGCTTCTTTTCTGCTCGTCGTATAATGTTATTTTCAAACGCAATACTATATTTTCTTTTACTTAGATTTTGAACTTTGCGTGTCCACGCGAGAATTCCTTAGCTGACGTTGGAGAATGGAAGTCGGTAATGTGAATATTATCTTTCCCGTATTCGTGAATGCATGTTGAAAACAGCTCTTCTCTTGTAGGGTGTGACGTCATGCTTAAGCTCGCCATTGGCGTGTAAACTGGTTTCAACGTGCAGAACGGGCTGCCGCTGAATTGCGTTCATGAAATTTTAACACTGGAGCGCTGTGATCTCGCCACAGATATAGACACAAAACGACATTTGCCGCGACATCTATTGGAATATAGTTGAAACTGTAGTTCTGGTTTTAGCCACTAGAACAGATTGAAAACAGAACTGAGTGTTTTGTATGAAAGATATGATTACAGGAAAATTGATGGAGCTGTTCCACTACTATGGTTAAAAACAATTTGGTAGGAACATTCTCCGAAATAACAAAGCTTCTCAGGATTATAGTCACCACTCCTATTACCACAGCAGAACCAGAAAGATGCTTTTCTACCCTGAAAAGGATAAAGACACTCCTAAGGAATACCATCACAAGAATGTCTTACAGCTCTTGCAATGCTTTCCATAGCGAAAAAGATGGTTTCAAACATGGATGGATTCAACACGAAAGTCATCGAAAACTTCTGTAGTAAGAAGAAGTCCCATGGACTTAACTCTGAGACAGTAATTATTTAAGTAAGCCTAAACTAAACTCCGTGGCGCGACATCCCCGAGGAGACAAGGCCTACCACCCGACCACTGCGCCATCTACCTACAGGCAGATGGCAGGATTGGGGGCATGTGGTCAGCATGCCGACACCCACGGCCGTTAATGGTGGTTTCCATGACCGGAGCCGCTACTTCTCTGTCAAGTAGCTCAATATTTTAAGTTTGCTGTATGAAATGGTATTTGCAGCACACTCTCGTTTTGAGCCACGAGCCGCTACTGTCTGTGTCTAGAAGTGTCACGTTGTGCAATTTCAATTCTATGCCAGGAAACTACAGTAACTTATATATAAACCAAACATTTCGACTGTAGCATGAGAAAGAACAAAATGTTTCCTAGATGTGGCTTGCTGAATAATGAGTAAGATTGTTGAGCATTCATGCACCTCGCTGGATTATGTTTGTTTTCTTATACCAATACACTCTGATCAGGTTTCAGTGTGAGGTTAAATTCTTGACAATTCTGTTGAGGGATGACCGAAGTGCTAAGAGTCATTTTCTAAACAATTTGTGCTAAAAACCTGAAATTTGTCACACTCAACAAAAGCTGAACAGAAGTTACAGTTTCAAATTTTAGTTTAGTTGAATTCTGAGATATTCATTAAATTAATTCATTTTTAAATATAATTTGAAATCTACCTCTCACAAATATTAATATATGAACCTGATTTTTATGTAACATTCTCTGAAGCTCTTGTTAAAAAGTTACTGATGGATTTTTTAAACCTTATTTGTACTTTTTGTTTTTTTAAAAACAGTCTATATAGGGAAATTGAAAGTTTTAAAATAAGAGGTATGAAAATAATACTCTTTAAAAATTAATGCCTACATAAAATTTTGGTTACTGATTAGTAATTTTGTTGCACGCATTTTGAAATTGAGTATACGAGCAATTGAAATTTACATGCACTGGCAAGTCAAAGCAAACTGTACTTTAACATGAGCCCAAACGGCTTACAATTTCACATAGTTACACTTTAAGGTATGCTGGATTTTACATTAAGATAAAAAAAAAATAGCACTTTCACAAAATGGCTAAAACAGCACTTCTGCCATCCCTTACTACATCTCCTTAGATATTCAAGCTTTATAAGTAGCCTAATGTTCATCCAGTACCTTTGTTCTGGATTTTTGTTTCTCTTTCTGGTTTTTGTAAGTGTATAGAGAGGTGTACAGTTGCAATATTAATATTGTTCAAAACCGACTACCGGTATTATAGGGACGCGTGAATAGGCTACTTACACAAACAGGAGGCATGATATTTAAAGTGTAAGCCTAATATCTTGAATTAAGCACAAACTGAAGAAGTTCAAGTTGAAATAGAATTCTTCCTGTTTGCCGTAACTACGACTTAAGTCAAGGTACTTAAATACAAGTAGTACTCAAACGTTTTAAAGCATTCTGAAAGAGTGTAAGAAAGCATCCACTGTAGACTATAGGCTGACCTTTATAATAGGCCCAGTTCTCTTTACTTCAGGGGAATATTCAAGGTATGATTTTTGAAGTAGTAAATTTTATAACATAATCTTGATATACCAACATTAATTTAGATTTGGCTACATAAATAATAAAATAGCATTAAATCTGCATAAACATCTATGGCCAGGGAAAAGTAGTAGAATATCTGTGATATCCTTCTTCCTTCAAACAAGTGTGGCAGCAGCGAATGACAAAGAAATGGCAGTGATTGGTGTGCACCATTATTTTTCCTTCGTATGTTCAGCATGAACCATAATTATCTACCTTAGTTTGGATGATGAAGTGTGTTCAGACAATGCAATGGATAGTCAAAAAACTTAATCAATACCAGAATCTTGTCATTGCCTATAGAAGCCTGTCGAACAGTACTCCCAAGGTGTGAAGTCATCCCCTTACTTCCCCTCCCTTCAAGACCTCCAAAGCGTAGCAATTGGTTCAGTTGTGCAACTGGGTCTGCTAAATATACCATTCTTTATTGGGGCGCCAACAGGTAATGGCCTTACCTGGATTAGATGCAAATACCTTTTCATCCTTCCAAATAGTAGCATTCCAAATACCTGGTGGCATCAGAATCTCCTATAGGGCAAAACCCACGTGGACTTCTCGATGGTGTGGTGAAGAGCCTTCCTTTTAGCAGCACAACGATTTTGCAAACCTGCATCATGGAGTTGTTGGCTAACTGTGCAACTGATACTAGGTACCTCCAGGTACCTACAGACCGGAAAGGATCTTCCTCTATTGCATGAACAATGGTGGCATCTTGATCTTGTGTTGTTTTTCTGATTCCCCTGTTTGTCTTCCAATGGTCTCTTAGAGCCTCTTTGCCTGCTTCCAGTCAAATATGCAGTATATCCATCTCCATACTGTCTCCAATTGATGTGGTATAATTTCAATCTCTTCAGGTGCCATATCAGCTGCCACATCCCGGTGATATGACCTCGATTTATCTGTGACACATTCTGCAGCTCAAACCTCAGAGGTTTGATTTCATGCGACAACTACCGACCATTTGAAGGCACAACGTGGCAATGTTTACATTTACATGTACCGTTTATGTTTTCTGACTATTCTTGGAGCCGTTTGTACAATGAGAAGCATTTTTATACTGGTGTCACACCTGTGAGTGGTTACATACTCAATTTTGCACCTAATTAGAATAATTAATTTTGTACATTTTCTTGTGAATAACATAAAATCAAAACTCATGACAATTCACAATGGTATTTAGTTTGAGTGATTTTCAGAGGCGCCGACTTGGAAATATTTCTGGGGGGGCAAGAACTGGATTTTCAATAGCTATACATAGGCCTTACATGATAAAATCTTAAGTCTTGGGGGGGCAGAAAGTCGGCGCCTATGGTGATTTTTAATGTGAAGTTTATTCCATTGCATTGCAAGGACGAAGCATCAGGATGGGCAGGATGACCTCAGCTATCTCAGAAAAATGTTGATGATTCTGAGGAAAATTATTTGAATAAAACATAAGTGTCTTCTGGCAATTTCAGAGTATTTAATCCAGCTCTTGTTAGAATTCCATGAAGCTTCCATATGCGTTGGTTCAATATTATGGTAAAAACATAACAGAGGAAGGGATTCCTTTTAATATTCATAGCTAAGGAAAGAAATCCAATGATTTACACAACTGATGTTATATCTGTATAAAGACATCTGACAATAAATATATTGCTGTGTTGCTAAATCCTTGCGAAGCAAGATACCCATGTGGGTAACTGTGATTAAAACTGTCCAAAGCGCATTGACAATCTAAAGACATTTATTACTTCTTATCTTGATTTACTTCAGAGAACAAAATTGCATCTCTCAGAGAACATAGAAAATAAAAAAGTCTGCTTCTAGTGGTTTCACAAAGTTGAGCAACATGTAGCACCTTTTCCATCAAAGGTCAAAGGTAAGATTCACTATACACTAGCAAGGAATATTCAGTTGTGGGTCAAGAATGTTACTGCTGTATGATCTTCTACTTCAGTTGCATGAGGTGTTTTCTTAATGAGTACTGTCACTCGACGTTGATGAGAGAATGGTATCTTTGTTGGAATGTGCTGTTTAACACGTGGGTTAAATCATCTCCTATAAACTCCCAACAAGTCACACAGAATTCGTTTGTGATACATTCACTTCCTGGCATATTCGTTCGTTTTGCTTGCTTAACAGCCTGAAGAAATAATTTCCTTTTTACTAATTGGGATTTCCAGATTATTTGTTTCTGTGTTTAGTGTAGGATGTTGTGCAATGAAAGAGTGCAAAGAAGAGGATTCAGCATGAAATATGTTCTTAACGTCTCAGTAAATTGTCTTAAAAATTTAATGCTGATTGAAGGATAAGGTGCCCTTCTTGACCTTTTACTTGAAAATATCATATTTTGCTACGAGGTTAAGTGATAGATATTAGTTTTTCTTCTGAAATGTTTGGCTGGATAAGACTTCTCATTCTAATAATAATCCTTCTAATATTTTTTTGGTTTGTTCCCAGTATCTTCGCCTTCTGCTGCCTAATTTTACTGTGCCTCTCAGTAGTCAGTAGTTAGTCTTTCTTGTGTAGTGAAGAGAAACCATTATTTTGATTTTCCAGAACTTGAAGTCTCTTAAAGAAGCTCTATATTCGTTACTTCACAATTTCATCCCATCAGTCCGCTATATCTCTACAGAGACGTAACGAGGGGGGGGGTTCCCATTGATTAAAAAGAGGAAAATTGTACAATTTTTTTATGTCTGCTTATAAATTACTTAATATGCGTATAAAGCGTGGGAAGCTTAAAACTCGTTATTGTGCATCTTAATTTTTAAAATTTTCCGGGGGAGGACCCCCGAACCCCCCTCTTCCTGGGGGTATTTCATACCCCCAGATGTTATAACACCCCCATATGGTCCACCTGGTTACGCCTATGTATCTATATATCTCTGTTTTGTCTTTGTTCTTTCACACAATATAATAGTCAGATCATATTAATTCTTTCAGTTCTACCTAAGTTTCATTGCTGAAAGCATCAAATGTTCATCTTCCAGTACAGTCGAGCAAACAGTATGATATTAACTTCGAGATTAATATGGAATGTAACAGCAGTGGTCAGAAAAGAGGACTGGTAAGGCCTCTATTAGTATTCTTTTAGGATTCATGTGTCTGGGAACATAAAATCTGTCAAGTCTCGCAGCTCGATTTTGAAAAAAATATGTGAAGCCCCGAGCATGATGCCACACATTTGCAGTCTGGTGATTAGTGTAATGTGTCATTTAGTTTAGTAGCGTATATGTTTTGTCTTCTAGTTCTGTAAAATTTAGATCATCATGCTTTTATCCATTGGATCCACTATTATTTGGTGAGTAAAATGACCGTACATTTTGTTTATTAGATACCGGAAGATCATATCGATATCCATATTTGTGTGGAAACAGACAATCGTGTACCTTGAGCCACAACTGCGTCTTGTACCTTGAGCCGGCGGACCATGGTACAAGAGGTTACATTATATTTTATTTTTGTGTGTTCCAGTATTGTTGTCAGGACAACAATGACTCGTAGTAAGACCCGGGAGCCTGTTGACGCAAGAGTTTTGAAAAAGGCTCTTAAGAAATTTAATTCTAATGATCCAGAGAAGAAAATGTTTCTTCGATAACATCAAAAATGTTCACAACAGATTTGACCCCATTCCTCTCGAAAATATATGGAACTTGGACGAAACTGGCCTAAGCACTGTGCAGGGAAAGTCAAACATAGTTGATCCTAAAGGTCTAAAACAGATTGGAAGTGCAACATCAACCAAAAGAGGGTAACTAGTCACTATGACTGGAGCTGTGAATGCTGTTGGAAACTAAATACCTCCTTTGTTCGTATTCCCTCGTGTTCATTTCAAGGACAGAATGTTGTTTGATGGCCTTCTAGGGTGTATGGGAGCTGCTAATTTATCTGGGTGGTCAAATGAAGCAACATTTTTTTTAAGTTTCTTGACCATTTTCTTAACTGAAGAAAATAGGGTTCTTTTGATCTTGGACAATCACGAGACACATTGGTCTATTGATGCTCTGGAAAAGGCATCAGCTGCGAATGTAGTGATGGTAACATTCCCCCTATACACTTCGCATAGGCTTCAGCCTCTGGATATTTATTTTTATGCACTTATGCAGTATGGTCCATGGTACATGTGCAGTATATTTTTATTTTTTTCTTATACTTATTTTTTACTGGAGTACATACTTAAAACAAACACCAATATGTTAAGAAAGCACAGTACATTGGTAAGAGACTAAAAAAACTAAGAAAATGCTATTAGAATTCGAGTTAAAGGCAACACAATAAAAAATGGTCCAAGGTACAACACTCTCCCCTACTATTAACATCAGCTTCAGTGGCGCTAAATTTTTCATAAAAAAGTGTTCCCTATTAGAGGCCTTGGAGGCCCAGAGGGTTCCAGGAGGTTGAGGCTTCAAGATTTGTAGACATTCGGCGCTTGAAGGTGGTATGGTAAATTTTTCATAGAACTCCCCTCCAAATATTTTAGTTAACTTTATGTTGCTATTACTCAAGTAGGCCTAAGTTACACTTTGGTAAATCATGCGAGGGAGGTCAATGGTTTTAGGGGCCCACAGAAAGGAATGTCTGAAGGATACTTAATGATTTTTTGCTATTTGAATATAAAATCCATTCATAACTAAGTGTTCCATCAAGGCCGATAGGATTCAGGATTATTGTTCTTGTGATACTTTATTAACTTAGTTATAATATATTTTTTATATTGAAATGGACCTAAATGACTGTAGTATTAGCTATGAAAACCCCCCTTTGTAACTACTTTCAGAAAATCTGCTGCCACAAATCTTCATCCACAAAATGCTCCATTCTGCCTTAATTAATCAAGCATTAATCTATAAGCCTGATGTAGCCTACTTAAGGTACAAATTCTGCTTCATTGTCTATTATTAAGAGCCAGTATGGTACATTATGAGATTGTGTGGGGGATGGGAAAATGCCTGTCCGTCTGTCCGTGTGTCTGCATGCACGATAACTCAAATAGGCTTTATCGGATTTTAATGAAACTTGGTATACACGTTTATAATGTCCATGGGAAGAAGCTTATTGATATTGGAACAAATCAGTTGACCGGTATCGAAGTAAAACCCAATTTAGTGTGTATTTTAAAGGCACGATAACTCAAATACGCTTTATCGAATTTTCGTGAAACTTGGTATACGCATTTATAATATCCATGGGAAGATATCTATTGAAACTGGACAAAATCAGTTGACCGTTACCGGAATAATGCTCAATTTAGTGCCTTTTTGTGGTAATACATAAGAAAGGCACGATACTCAAATATACTTTATCGGATTTTCATGAAACTTGGTATTAAGCCTATTTATTTTGGACCAAATCAGTTGACCGGTACCAGAGTAACAACTAATTAAATGTTCCATGTTTTTTTTTTTAAATAATGTCTACACTACAATCTTGCATTTCTAATCATTGAGGGCTTTGACTCCAATGCAGTCAGATGTTTGTTTATTTTTTTGATCAAGTTGAAGTTGAGTACTACATGAATACTGTTATATACAGAAGGTATATTACTGTGAAATAATTAGCGGAGTTCTTTGCCACTGAATTTTGTGAAATGTTGACATATTTTAAGTATTTCAAGTTGCAATACATTTAGCTTTGACAAATAACACTATTTTTCACATATGCTTATCAAACTAGACCGCTAAACTGAGCAAGGTGGCCGAAATGGTAACGTCTTGGACTTGTATTCTAAAGGTCCCTGGTTCAAAATCCCGGAGCCGGCCAATTTGACATGGATTTTTGTTTTTAATTTTTATGTGAGCGTGCAGTTGTCAAGATATCACAAATCTGTAGTTCTGCTGATACTGGATGATTTTAAGCTGATTGAAAAACTTATTTTTTGCATATCATAATTCCAATTATAATTGATTCAACAAAAGCATTATCAGTTTACCTGATTTTATTATTATTGTTATTATTATTATTATTATTATTATTGTTATTATGGTATTATTAAATTACTACCATATTCGCTCGCATAATTTGTGCACTTTTACACTGCTTTGGTCACCGAAAAATGATGATGATGATGATATTGATGATTATGAGTGTTCTGCCGGCAGGCTGGTCCAGACCGTGGGATGATGCCCATGTCTCGTCCGAGGTGATTCAGGCAAGGTTGATACCATGGGAATTTGCCATTGTTTCTCGCAGAATGGGAATGAAAGGACACAACACCCAGTCCTAAACCCAGGAAGGAAATTTTCCACCGCAGAAAAATCCTCGACCCAGCCAGGAATCGAACCCGGGTTGCAAGGGTGGAAGGTAGTCATGCTACCAGGGGTGCGTAAAATATGCTGATTCAGGGGTGCGTAAAATATACTGATTTTTTAAAACTATGTCTTCATAACTGTGTTCTTCAATTCTTCAAAATGAGGTCGAAGTTGAATTACTATAGCGGAATATTTCCTAGCATTTCCATCAAATGCCGTACTGTCACCTTTTGCTTTTATAGCACTTATTCCCCCCCCCCCCCATAACGCACATTGGACTCTAAAATGCTGAATTCTCTTTCTGCTGCACGATTGCCATCTGTTCCGTAACCTTATAATTTTTAATTTGTACGACAGTGTAATTATTATTCTTCTTTCCCATCTTGAAATTCAACACAAGTGCACACTGTTGTTAGGAAGCAACTGTAATACTGCCCCTTTCTGTATGAATCAGGAGTTTAGTTAATGATCCAACCTTGAGTATATTTTTATAGTTGTCATTCCGACTCCTGTAGCTTGTGACACTAATTTATTTACATTTTTGTGTTCCAAAATGTCATTGTTCTGTACAAGACTCCAAAAGAAATTCCGTACATTCTGAAAAATTTTCACATTTTCTGCCCTTAATTTTGTTCCTTTTCCGTTGGCTAGAGTAGGCTTTTTCTTCATTAGGGTCCCCTCAAATTTTGCATCCAAACTCTATTACTTCTAAATTAAAACTAAATATAAATAAATGTGATGTGGTATATATTTGGCAACATGGTACTGGACTGCAGGCACGTGTGGGTGCAACTAATTACCTTTCTATTCCCTAATTGACAGATCGTAAAGGACTAGAGTGATAACAGGAATTAGCAGTTCTTGGAAAATAGTCTTTAAAAAATTGCAGCCTCAATATAGGCCTACAGTACAATATACAGTACGACGACTTTATATTGTTATCAAGAGTATATAAAGAACTAACCAGTTGTAATGACTTACCAGCTCTTATTACTTGCAGCCTATAATAGTCTATATCAGTGGTTCCCAAACTTTTCAGTCCGCGGACCCCTTGAAAAAAATTAAAATTTTGCAGACTCTCTCTGGGTTTTGAAATAAAAAACTAAATAAATACTTTGACTCAAATGTATTAAATTCAATAGACAAAATAACAATATCAATGGTAACAAACAGAGTTTACTCCTTATTGTGAACAGTGAAGCTGCTTTTGATTAATTAGCTCTGCAATGTTAGGTTTAATGTCTGATAATTTCAATATTAAGTCACTTTCAACTTCATGTTTATTTCTCAACTTTGATTTCAAGTACGTGAGGTGGGAGAATGCTGTTTCATATAGATAAGTAGTGGGGAACACAGTTAAACACTTCAAAATTACGGGATATCCTATTTCTTCTTAAACCGCCTGTGGATCCCCAGAAACACCACCGCAAACCCCCAGAGGCCCTGGATCCCACTTTGGGAACCACTGGTCTGTATAAATTCTTTGACCACTGGAGTTCTGAGCTTCATACTCTGAATTACTTCAAAGTGAAATGAACATACTCCACTTTAATAACTCATGTTTAATTTAAATAGAGACTGGATCTTTTATCTGTGTCAATATAAATTATTATACATAATTATATTAATTCTTGTTAATATTATGCTTTGTAGGTGGAACTTAACAGTGATGGTGTGAATCCAAAAACCATACGGAGATGGAGAAGTGTTCCTGAATAACCATAGACATTCAAAAGGGATGCAGATGTGATCATCAAATATGTGTAGTCAGTGCGTGCAAATGAAAAAATGGTGCCTCATGAAGAAAAATATCCAGGTAGGCCTATGCTAAGTGTACAAGATGTGAATCTTCCTCAGAGGTGTATTACAATTTTTTTCACGGACTATAAACCGAGTTAAAATCCCTCAAATACTCAAAATTTCAGCTGTTGTCATCTCTCTGGCTTTTTTCCAGGGAAGAACTAAACAAAATTGTAGACCATAGGTAGGCAGAATTGATTGGCGAGTCTGAATTGGGTATTACTGTGAATCATCACATTAATTGAATACAAACTCTCAAACTACGAGGGCCATCCACAAAGTACGTTTCCCTAGTGCCGTTTACACAAACAAAACACAATTTCATGGAAATATTTATTTAACAGACACAGCAAGTGTTCAGATATTTTTTAACAATTGAGACATTTGTCATAATGTGGGACCAACTTATGAATACATGTGCCATAGAAGTCTGCCGCCTGGGATTTGAACCATTGTGTCACAATCTTCTCGTTTCTCTGTCAATCTTTATCATTCTTTGACATTTCTTGAGGGGTAGGAAAAGATACAAATCACTAGGAGTGAGGTCCGAGCTGTAGTGTGAAGGCTTAAACACCTCCTTGCAAGTCTCCTGCAGAAGCTCGGCTAGGAGGTGTTTCAACATTGACCCTACAACCCAGACCTCCCTCCCAGTGATATCCATCTTTTCCTACACCTCAAGAAATAGCAGAGAATGACAGAAGCGGTGATCAAATTCCAGGCGGTAGCCTTCTACAACACAAGTGTTCAAAAGTTGGTTCCACGGTAAGACAAATTTCTCATTTCCGGTGGAGAATATGTTGAAAAACAGCTGAAGACTTGTTGTATCTGTTAATAAATATTTCCATGAAATTGTGTTTTGTTTCTGTAAGCAGCCCCAGGGAATCTTACTTTGTAGACTGCCCTTGTAGTTCTTACATCAAAACTTTGAATATCAGCGGTTTCCTGTCACTGTGTTCACCATTCTTGTATCGAGGTTGCATTTGCTCTCCTCACGCAGTAGGCTAGGGTTCGATTCTCTGTCGGGACAAGTTTCTTCAGTGGAACTTTGTCTGGGATTACTCTCACCTGGCACATGTCATGAAACTTAGGTCCCATTGGTCCCCAGACATCATCTAGCCGTCAATATCATCTTCATCAAGTCCACTTTATTTAGAGCAAGTGTGTGAGTGATGTCCTGATGTGTCTTGTCTTCTGTGTTCGAGTTGTCTCGGTGTTGGCCCCGACATCGGGCTGATCGCTCATCCTGGGATGTCCCTATATGCGATCCGATGGCTAAGCCCTCTTCCGAGGGCCTGGGTGGGTAAGTGGCTTATGCAGAAAGAAGAAGTCCTGTTACCTTGTCACTCCAACTCTTCCATGTATTCTATTAGCGTAATCTCGAGAAATTATTTTTCAAAGACAATGCGAACAAGAATAGTTCTTGTGTGACTAACAGGGGCAATTAAAAGTGATCCCTATCTTGCAGGTCTGTTTATGGCAATTAAATTATACATCAAATCATCACGTCCTTGGGAAGACAAGGTATTTGATATAACTTACATTAGACGAAATAACTATGTCAGCTTTTTTGCAAATGTGACTTGCATTAATAATTATTAAATTGTGGAATCATCAGATTGTTAGTGGTGCCTCACATTTCCCTATGCCCCTAATGAGATCTGAAAGCAGGAGTTGCGGATGCTGAGAGATTGGCAGTGAGCACATTGCATTGGTATAGAAGTCTGAACTTTGAAGTCACAGTTGACTGTTCTCTAGTGCTCTGTATGACCCTGAAATTGAATCGGGGTTGTTATTGCCAGTCCGAAGGACATCGCTGGCATAATGATGTTGGCTGCTCGTGGCTGTTTTTAAAGTGAACATTAATGATGAACTTTCTTATGGTAACAATACAACAGCAAAAGCTAATCATTCCTTGGATTTTCACGTGGTTAGAGGTATTGATCACGATACAAATAGTACAGTGGTATGGTTTGGATGAAAGGCTGGCATTGGTGTTCATCTTTTTTTTTTAAGTAGGTAGTCATCTGCTTTCTGAGAAATAAGTTGCCTGGTTCAGTTCTTGATGAATGAAGTGTGTTGTGCTAAATGATTTGTAGAAATTTAAATAAAGTTGTTGAATTTCTATATTGATCGAAGGAAGTTACTCTTCGAAAAGAATGTGAATTCAATAAGTACTCACCTTGGTAAACTTGTACAAAAGTACAGTTCTTTCTGCTGTGCCCGCTGGCACAAGTTTAATAAGTTGGAAACTCAGACATACGATTTAGATGGAGATTTGGTTTCGACCATTTTTAGCTGAATCTATGGAACAATTCTGCAATATCTATTTGGCTCTAAAGCCCAAAACTGGTTTTACCATAAGCAGAAAAACGGCCAGGTTATGGTTTAAACAATACTTGATTTATAATACCAAAATTCATTCAACAACTTTATTTTGAAAACATCAGTAATAATATGTTTTAGATCAAAAATACAAATTTATATAACATAGTAACACTTGCAACAACTTGTTAAAATTACATGGAAAACCCCACTATATATAGAAATATATAGAAATAGAATATATATAGGCCTATATAATTTAGAACACAATAATGTAACTAACATTTAAAACCTTTTGTCCTAAACCGGAAAGTCTTTAGTTCACTTCTTACTGCCTTACATCACTCTAAATGATTTTACCAGCAATATTCCCTAAATAAGCGCTTGATTCAGCTAAGTTGTAATTTTATACTAAATGGCCACATACCATGCAATATTATCCAATTGGTCTGATTCACTGATTACTGATTTGAAGGTACGCAGACTTAAAAAATCCAATAGAAAATGGGATGCATAATTTAGAAACCTCACTGTAATTTATCCAAAATTGCTACTAGACATATAGGCTAGTTTTTATCAGAGAGAAAAAATCCTAAATTCCAACAGTAAATAAAAATATCCTCAAGTACGCTGAAAATCCACTACATTTTATGAATGTCACTTGCCTTGAAACTAATTTACAAATCTATTAACTTGAAGAATACTGTATGAAATTTTACTTTAACTATTTAAAATCATTCTGTATTTAATGAATATTGCCTTGGCACATTCACTGTGGCGGATCCAGAGAGACATTTTGGTGGGGGAACTGAAGTAGAGAGGGAAGTTTTTACTCATAAAAATTAATTATTCCCAGTAGTCCTACACAATTGAAATCAAAATGAACATTTCGACATTTTATTACAACCGTATTTCAAAATAATGAATATTGTTGCTTTAATTTAAGTATTTGGGTTATGTTATCATTACAAAATTTATTAGAAGGGTGACCCCCCCGTGGATCCGCCCCTGCTTGAAACTGATTTTAAATATATTAAATTGAAAGAATACTGTATGAAATTTTATTTTGACTATTCCAAATCACTCTGTATTTAATGCTGAAGATTAATTGTGGAAGATTTTAAAGCCTCAGAACTATACTAAAGGTAGAACCCAGTTTTCTATTTGCTTCCAAGTAATAGTCCAAATCTGACTCTAAATACCATGGCCTTCATTTGTACTGTGAATTAGAATATTACCGCAAGAATCAGCAATTTGTTTCATGTTCCTTATATTCCTGAGTTTATGCATAATCTAAACTTTAACATCAACTGGCTAGAAATCAGGAGAACTGGAAAGTCGTTTGTAGTGACACTGTGCAAATTTACAAGACGGACGAGACAATACGGACTGTAAACAAGAATGTTTTTAAGACATAATTGGGCGTAATTTTAAAATCAAACCAGAGTACCAAAAATGAACTTTAGCTAATTTAAATACAAATACAACGTTTTAATGGCAAATTTAGATCCGAAACTTGGGAGAGCTGAATTTAATGAAGTTACAGAATTATATCATTAGCCTCACAAAAAGAAATAAGAAAGCTCTCACTCGCAGCGAAGATATCCATTTTCTTCCGACTGCCATGTCCACCAATTTGCGTGTATACTTCACTGTGCCATACTCCAGACTGACTCATCATAGTAAACGTATTTCCAGACCTCCCCACCAGAAAAGATGGCACAGCACTCGCAGGCCGCGTTCAACTAATGTTGAAGCACTAAACGTTAAAATGGGTGCAATTTTACAGAGAACAACTTTTTCTGTATATTACTAAATTAGACATTTTACTAAGCCTTTAGGCATAAACTAAATTAAATCAACTTTCCAGTCCTGTCGAACCTAGCCAAAATACAGAGTGACCCTTAAAGCCTCAGTTCCTACACATACATTCTTTTAAAGACGGGAAGATAATGTTTGAAAACAGAATGCTTTTTGAATTTCGAAAGTATTAAAATTGCTATAATTGTAATTTCTATTTAATATCTGGTATATAAATATATTTTATAGCTTCGAAATCTTAGAAACACAATTATGGAAGCGTGAATTTTCTTGTCACATGTAGCCTATATATTTGTTTTACATGACTCTCTCACCCTTTATGTCTGGTTTTATTTTAAAGAACCTTTTTTTATGGTTTTTATAAATTACCTTATTGAAAAATAACTTCCAAGAAAAATATTACCAGCACAAACATGAAAGGTTCACAATAAATAGGACATTCCGTAGATACTGGTATATTGCTCATCTTGTAAGCGCAGAATATTATTGTTTTATTGAAGCTAGATCAAATTGAGAAGTGTTTGAAATTAATCACGTTTATTACATTTTCAAATTTATCTTAACATTATATGCAGAAAACTCAATGAAGAACAATTAGAATCTGCTTTCTAAACAATATTCCTGGTTTTGATAGGATAGCCACAGGGATTAAAAGTGTTGTACAGTAGTTGTTAATGTTACTAGTAAAGAAATGCACTAATGTCTTTGGAAGAGACGGATCTCAGTGAGATTTGGCAGAAACCCCAACCAGAAACAAAGTAATATGGTAGCTTCATTCATTTTTCTTCAGTTGAGAAATACAGCTGATTTTTTTATTCATTATAAAAGTTTGTCAGTTTGTAAGACAAGTGTAGATATTACAGCAGTTTCGTTCTCTCTCTCTTTCTGGCTGTAATGGCAATGTGCCTTTTCACTTATTACTTGAAGATAGTTATGTTACTTTTATTGAAGGTAAACATTATCAATCCATATTACAACACCGTGATTATGCAATAGTGACAGTATAATAATAATTAATAAGTTACAACTAAAAACAATGACTATAAGATAGATGGAGCTGTAATTTTGTCTGGCAGGAGTTCTTTTACAAGCCTATTAATTTACAGACATAGGCATTCACATTAATGCAGACATAAACCAGTGGTGTATTCTCCATGAATGCAATGAATGCACTGCATCCATTGTAGAATAAAGAAATTACTAACAGTCATCGATAATATAAAAATAGCACCATTTAAATGGCAGAGGAATCAACAATAATGCATGAAAACCATTAATTCTGTTCCAAAGAAGTGTTTTCTAGGCCGAATAACAGATGGCGACGGCGCGCGTGTTTCTGCGCAAGATTATGCGTGATGGCTTATTAGTTCTCCTAAATGCCTAGGCGAGGTGCTGAGGTATTCTCACCACTAGTCTGCAACCATGACGTCATAACTCCGATCCGTGAAATACAGACACTTTGCATGCAACACGAGTCAGTGCATCTGTAAGGTGCGAAGATTCTTTGTTGAGTGTACTTCAGTGAATTTTGCCGCTGAATATTCAAAGCAAGGGTGATTCTGCAAGTGATATTATATTAAGTGTTTTTTTCCTTTCCACTCACGTTCATCCAGTGATAATTTAAGAGTTAGTTAAGAAAGGGAGACCTACTCCCGATTTGAAAAACTTATCGAGAACAAAGTGAAGAACTTCGTGCGTACCTATAACTCGGAATTTTATACTAAGGTAGTTTGGTTATGCGGCTCTGTAACTTTGTGTAAGCTGTTCTGCTGGCTGTGTTTGTTGCTCGGGAAGGATAAATCTCCTTGTATCAGTAAGGATCGGAGTTATTAGGATCTTAACAATTTACCCACTACAATTCCAAGCCACGAAAATCAGAGTCTCACATCCATGCATGGATATCCTTCGGATTGTTTGGTAAAAGCAGGATTTTTTTAAAATTCATATATTTAAAGTCGCTTTTTAACTGCCAGGGTCACAAGCGACCACAGTAATTAATACATTTATATTGAACAAGTGCTACAAGAAGTGAAGTATGAAGAAAAACATATATGAAACTTCAAATTTAGTAAGAAGAACAACATATTAAACATAAAAACGACTGGAAGTAATTTAGCAACTATTGACAAACTATGAACTGATTTGACATTATACCCAGGTATGAATGATAAAAGCAGGATTGATTTACTCTTAAATGAACAAACCCGGGCAAGTGTTTTAAAACACAATAAAACTCTGAAAGAGAACCGAAAAGTGTTAAAGAGACTGACAGCATCCACATGCTTTTTAGGGCAACAAGAATTCGCATTTCGAGGGCATAATGAAAGTTCCGATTCCAACAATCGAGGGAATTATGTAGAGTTAATTCATTTGTTGGCGGAGTTCGATGACAAACTGCAAGCACACTTGAGTAGGGCCTACTGCCACTGTATTTACTGGATTATCTCCTCGGATACAAAATGATTTAATACAGAGCGTTCGTGGTGTTATCTTAACAGAGATAAAAAGTCAGATTAAAGCAGCAACATTTGTTGCTATTTTCCTAGATGAAACTTCCGACATCAACTGTTCACAGCTGTCAACTATATTTAGATATGTTTATAAGGGACACATCTTTGAAAGATTTGTAGGATTTAGCAACGTTAGTGCCGATAGATCAGCTGACTCCCTTGCTAAACTAGCAATAGAGCAACTTACACAGTTTGATTGCAAAGGAAAAGTGGTAGCACAGACCTATGATGGAGCAGCCGTCATGGCGGGACATTTAAATGGAGTACAGGCAAAGGTGAGGGAAGTAATTCCTCAGGCCATATCTGTACATTGTTACGCCAACAAACTGAATCTGGTGTTATCACAGGCAGTGTCGTGTATAAAATCTTGTAGAGTGTTTTTTGCTAACCTTAGTGGTTTTGTAACATTTTTTGGACATTCCTCGAAAATAACAAACCTATTAGACAGGATAGTAAAGAAGAGATTTCCAAAACTTGTACCAACACGATGGAGTTTCTCAAGTCGCTTAGTACAGAAAGTCGCAGATCATAGAACCGAACTTGAAGAGTTTCATGGCTACATTTTGGAAAATCAAGACGATTGGGATACATTCGCCATAAATAAAGCACGTGGATTTCTAATGATGTTAAAGAGATTTCAAATTCAACTTTCTCTTGTGCCTATTTCAAGAAGTAAAGAACGAACCTATGACAGATGTTACATACAACAGATATATATGTATAGGCCTATATATATATATATAGGCTATTTATATTTCATGTTGCATGCCTTACCAAAATTTTCAGGATACGCCACTGACATAAACGCCATCTACATAATACCTTGCGAATAAGTAGGCATTTAAATTTCAGAAACACAATTTTGGATGCATAAATTATTTAGAACATTCATTTAACAACTAGAGTAAACACATATGAAGAGTTTCTTTTTGCCTCTTTTAACTGGTGTGCTACTCCTCATGTGTACCCAATAAGCGTATCTAATTTAAAAAGTGAATTTTCCCTTAATATGGGCACTATATTATATGACAGAGTGATAACAAAATATGTAAAAATTATATTTATAGTAGCTTTTTTAATGTTATTTCTCTACATATGCTTTTAGACTAAAATTAATAATATATTACTGCATTGCATGGGACAGCCCATAAAGCGCTATGTTTTTCTTAACTTTTGATTATCTAGAACTAAATAAATCCATTCATATACACTCATTTACACTGACATAATAAATGCTTAAAATATGTGATGATTTCTCATGATGCACTGGCATTAATTGTTAATGATGAAGTGTTTGATTTGCTGACATGTATGTTATAGCTTCAGAGCAGCTGTATAGGTTAGGAATGGATTATAGAGAAACCACATTCAATCTGAAAGAAGTCCATCAGAAATTATATGAGGGTTGGATAATTAATAGTGGCAACAAGTCTATAATATCATTGTGAATAACAGGAAGTTTGAATCACTTTTGTCAGATAATGCTTGAATATCCAGCATAATTCAGAGCAAATTGGAGCTTTCTATCACTACAATGACTTCACAGTAACCAGAAGGAAATGAGCTGGCTCCAGCAGCTGGTCTAAAATGGGTTTTAGCAGTTGTCACAGAGGTGATAACAATACGTTATTAAGAGAAAATTCTTTACTTTCAGAGGCTTTTGAAGAGTTTACATTTTCATACCAAAGAGGAGCAGGATTGGTCAAAGCCTGTCAATTGTTCACTTCCTTCTAGCAGTGGTTCAATCATGTGTTACATTCAGTCACTCATCATTATAAGTATTAAAAAAAAAAAAAAAAAAATCTTGAAACTGTTCATTATGTTATTGCAGTTTATTGTGAATCAAGAATAATTTTAAGGTATTGAATTATTTTTAATCATTGATATTCTTTCAGATCTAAAATTCATTTTAGACTGGATAATGGGGTCAGCTCAATTTCTTCTATTTGCTGTGAAAGTATTCATAATGATAGAAGGCTCGAATTTGCTCTGAAGTATGCTGGATATCTAACCATCTGTGAAAAGTGATTTGAACTTTTTGTAATTCACCGTGGTTTTATAGATTTGTTGTTACTATTAAATATCCAACCCTCTTATTGGGCCTATTACTTGCTCATAAGTAAGGAATGTACCGAAAAATACTCATATTAAAAGTATAACGTAGCCCTACATTTCGATGGAATGCACAATAGTATGTCATCCTTGTTTCAATTGATATACATCTACTCATGTCAAAGTGGATGCTTTTTTTAATGCTTTTCAGCATGTTCCACTACAATAAAGTAATATTACATGCTGTTTGAATACAATATGTACTATTTATAGAATAATAATGTTGAACTTTTGATACACTCAGGTCTTACTTTGGCTTGTGAAATGAATTTGTTCTATAATTGAGTGATAAGTAGTCTACTAATTTTCTATGTAGCTGTGATCTTGTCCATGTTTTTGAACAATTCACTAATAGTTCACTCCTATGTACAGTTATTTACCTTATTGTTGTAGTTTCTCCATGTTTAAAGTAAAATCATGGTGCACTTATGTATGTTGTCAAAAGTAAACCATGACTTTATGGACACATGGTATTTACATAGTTTACAAATTCCTTAGTATATTGATTTATTCTTGCAGTTTGTCCATTCCCCATATTTTCTCAGTATTACGGTCATAAATGATACACGCTCCTTTTCGAATATTTGGTACTCAAATAACACATGATCTGATGTCTGGTATTCTGCCCCACACACGCACTTTCTTTGATCTTAAATCAGAAGAAGTAAGTTTTGGCTTTCCTGTGTTCCATTAAAAAAAATAGTTACGTTATAAGAGCTACAAAAATGGCTTTGCACAGGCGCTTATAATTCGTGTATCTGTATCCCCATGTTTGGCCAGATAATTTTCCTAATGTATGAAAAGGGTTTGCTTAGGCGATGCAGACTTTTTCCATCTATCTATCTAATTTATTACCTACTTGGAGTTCAACTCCTAAATATCTTAGGTGCTGTACGCCTTGTATATATTCATCTAGTTGAAGTGGATGAAGTTTTCTTTTTAACAATAGTGTCTTAGTCTTAACATAGTAGAAGAGCCTTTCTTTTCTAAATTACGATGACGACCCACCTCTATTATGAATGCTACATCGTCCACAAATGCTACAGGCTTACCCACTATCACCTACTAGTAATCCATCATATTGTTCAATTCAAATTCAACAGCAACTATATTATTGTCCCAAATGTATGCATCGTGTATCGAACCTGGTCAGTGACAGACTATTCAAAATCTTCATTTGGAATCACTGATAACTTGAATGTTGATGGAATAGAAACCTTTACGATTTCTATAGACTACAGTTCTGTGTTAGGACTGAGTAGCACCTTTGGAAATCCACCAATTAGGAAGAATTCCTTGTTTTTGTCTAATACACCTTCTCGACTGTTCGTTATTGACATATGCAATGGTTTTAAGGCACTCAAACTATTGATCACGTTATTGCATGCCCTACTGGCTGTAGTTCGTTGAATATGTATTAAATCTTCTGTCCAATTTGAAAAACACCTGTACGGAAGATTCGCAGTCTACAAAGAAGTTGTAGTCTTGTGAATAGAGTCAAATTCCTGTCAGAATTGTATTGAAGAAATAGTTTCACCATATGAAGCAGCATTTCTATAAAATCCTTGGAACCCAAATCTTTCTCTGGATTCGTGTTTGTAAATGGTTCTCTTCTCTCCTTAATTGCTCTCATTCATACCGCCTTCTTCCTATATCCTAAATATCCTAAATATAATCTACGAAATCCATTTAATATGATATTTAACTCGTAACACAGGCAAAATGCGACTGAATACAATTACTAAACAACTTTACTTTACCCCCTGAGAAGGAGTAAATTTTGGCCTTATTTACTCTATAACTTACTACGTTAGTAACATACTCAGAGTTGATGCTCTCCACTACTTGTGGAGTAAATTAATTTAATCTGGGAATAATTAAAAGTTTTTACTTATTTACTTCTTTAGGTATTTACTTCTTTAGGTATTTACTTCTTTAGTTCATTACTCTAAGTTGGAAATCGCAAGTAAAACGCAAGTAAAGTAGTCACAAGATATATAATGTATACATCAGTGCGGTAATTGAACCGACTCACCGGATTTACAAATAAGTTACAATAAATGATTACTTCACAGAGAAAGTATTTTCCTTCTACTAGAGTAACATGGAATTTTCAACCATAGGTTTATCATTTAGTTCCTTTTAATTCCTTTTATTTATTTCTTTATCAATGCAGTTAATCTTCTGGCTGTGCCAGTAATCAGCTATTTTTCAATATATTCGCCACCAGAATTAAAACATTTATCTTACCGTGGTACCAACTTTTGAATGCCTGTGTCGTATAAGTGTTCCTCCTAAAATTTGAACCACCTTGTGACAACCACCTTCGCCTCTTTGTCATTCTCTGTCACTCTTTGTCATTTCGTGAGATGTAGGCAAAGATGAAAATCACTGGGAACGAAATCCGGGCTGTAGGGTGGATGTTTAAACACGTCCTAGCAAGTCTCCTGCAAAAATTCGGCTGGGAAGTGTTTAAACATTCACCCTAAAGCCCGGACCTCGCTCCCAGTGAGTTCCATCTTTTCCTATACCTCATGAAATGACAAGGAATGACAGAGAGGCGTAGGTGGTTGTCACACGGTGGTTCAAATCTCAGGGGGTACACTTCTACGAGACAGGCATTCGAAAGTTCGTGCCACGGTAAGACAAATGTTTCAATTCCGGTGGCGAATATGTTGAAAAATAGCTGAACACTGGCTGTTTCTGTTGCAATAAAATATATTTCTTTGAAATTGTGTTTTGTTTCTGTAAACGGCTCCAGGGAAACTTACTTTATGGACGTGCCTCGTAGTTAACTACTCGAGCTTGTGGGCACAGCCTGAAGATTAACGGCATTGATAAAGAAATAAATAAAAGGAATTAAAAGGAACTAATTGATAAACCTTTGTTTGAAAATCGCATGCTACTCTAGTAGAAGGAAAATACTTTCTCTTGCATTTGTAAATCAGGTGAGTCGTTTCAATTACCGCACTGTATGATTTCATAATATTATGGATTATATATCTTGTGACTAATTTATTTGCGTTTTACTCGTTACGATATATAGGCTGTTAGTTATTAGTAAATGGCTCTAAGAAGCCACAAATCCTATCAAATACATATTCAATATAGCCTGTGTATTTTAATCAAACTGTGATTATAAAATTTAACTATTTATGCTAGTCTGGGAAACATGCATATTCTTAGCAAATTCCTTGACGGCAAACATTCGATTCATTTTATTTCTCTTCATTAATAATAGCTTAATAAGCTAAATTAAACTAAACTAAGCTAAGCTAAACGCATTAGTGTTATGTTACTTATGAGACAGGGCTTACCATCCCTGCCATACCTATCGAATCATTGATAGCGAGATATGGCTGTTAAATGAGATTTCTTGCAGTAGTCATGAATATGTTTAAGTATGGTGAGTTGTCCTCACGAAGCTGAGCATACTCCATTCCAGGCCTTCCTACTTCAGAAAATGAAGTATATACCGAACTTCTAGATCCGTTCAGCTAAACTTAACACTGGATAATTTTCTAATCTCGACATCGGAATTAGCACTTACACTTCTGATGTTTACGAGAGAGGCTATGTAAAAATATTAACATTAAGTAATAGCTAGAGCTGAGACACTTAGGACCGTACATTTATTTCGAGAACATTCTGAAGATTTTGCTGCACCATAATTTCTCCACGAGTCTAGTGACTCTCTAAATGAATGGTGATTTATTAAAGGTATTTGAAATTTGTCAATTAACTTCAAATTTGCTAGTAGCTCTTCCATAGTCAATGAAGTGTCCGAAAGTTACATTTTGAGCTCAAGTGAACTAGAGGCGATAGTGATATTTCGAGTCAAATTAAAAAATTGTGTGAACTTTCATCCAAATCCACTGTTACGAGAATTCATGGGAGAGGAGGGACAAGTAACCCCATGCTTCACTTCTAGTGATGACCTTGGTAAAATTCACAAATTAACAAGATTATGTGTATAAAATATGTTTTTGAATAAGGCAAGGGCCCAACTGAGGCCTGGTACTTATAAATTAAAATCATTAAAAAAAGGCGATAGTGGATTAAAAAACCGGATGTGATATCAGAAGTTATGATTGAAATGTGGGTAAATTATAGGTAGGTAATATTAATTAAGTTATTAGCAGAATGCTTGCTTTAACGAGTTGTAATCAATCACAAGGTGGCTTTGACAAAATAGAAAAATGAAGACCGCGATGTATGATAGACACTGCCTTCTAGACTGTATTAGTCGTGAAATAATGATTACTGAAGCATACAAATGGCGAAAGCTCACAGTTTGTAGTTACTGATTATGAAGTAGTTGGTCACTAACATAGAGTTAACGTCTTCAGCTTGCTTAAATGCCTGAACATTTAGTACTGTGAAGTCACGTTGCGTTTATTCGTGCCTGTGACGCCATATGGTGAAGAAAGGAGCTTTTCAAAACATAAACATTGCTTATATGAAACAAGAAGTTTCGCTTTCGATATGCTCAGAAAATATATTATTTATAGCAAAAACTTAAGCAATATGTAGAATTCAACGACGCAGACTGATCTTTAGTTCATTTGTTCTGTAAGTACAATATTTCAGTAGTTCAGTATACTCATATTTCACTTATGTGCAGCTAATGTTTACCTTTTTTCTCTACCGTATAATATTGCCACAGCATAGTTTCGGCGTAGTTAACTTCATGTGAAACGTCTTAAATGTCTCAGCGCTAGTAAAATAACTAATAATATTAGGCAATTTCTTTTGATGAAGCGAAGACTATAAATTCCCCTGACCTTGTTAATACCATTGCTTCTACACTTGGTAAACTTTGTGAAACAGAGCCCAGCTAAAAATTGTAATTCAGTGGTTTTTAAAAGTATATGACCAGGCAAAACTAAAGGTAGGTCGCAAAATAACGCTTAAAAACTCGTAAAAACCTTAAGCGATAGACATTATCAATTTTGGTTTGGCGTCGACGAGAATAAAACAACTGGATCGCCGAAGATTTTCAGTTTCCAAGTTCGCGTGTTCGATCCCTGCGCAGGTCTATGGCGTTTATTTTATCGTAATTGGGACTCTTCCATGCCTACAGAGAAGCATGCAATAGAACTCCTGCGGAACAGATTTCTAACAAACCAACGACAATTAATTACAGGCCTTAATTACGATTATAATTAATTACTAGTATAATAGCAGTAGGCCTACACAACCATGGTTAAATAAACAAAACAAACAAACAAACAAGAGTAAGTAAGACGTCCTCCTACCTTATTCTGAAGTTCTCGGAGTACCAGACCCTGGAAAATAATGGAAAAGAAAGCCATAAGCATGTATTACTGTATAATCATAGGTCCTACACTTATTTCGAATCCATTTGATTTCCCTCCAGCCATGTGTATAAGTAAAATATTCTCTTACCATAGGCCTACTGGGATGTAGATTTCAGACACCATCCACGCAGAATCGATATCGCACATATTTTACACTTCGTTTAACTTTTAAATTTTGATTAAAACTACATTACATAGCAACGACTATTTTCCCCGAGACTGGAGACTGGAGACGCCAAGGCGACTAGTGATTATAATTATTGTGACTTCTCGTACTTAGTGCTATAGCAAGCCTTCTCAATAGACGGCACTTCACATACTTATATTTGTTTATTTCATATTATTTATCTTACCAATTATGAACCTGTCTTGGAGAACTCTTGAAAAAGAGGACTTATCATTTTCATACTAATCACTTTGTGAGATGATTTAACGGTTTTAACTACCATCGGGCCTCAGAGGCCCATCTGTGATTTCCACTACCCTCTCTCCTGTATCAGTACTCATACATTGAATTTTAATTAAATTTTAGAACCTCCCTAATTTGTCTTAACAGTTATAAGTTTGGAAAATAATTATAAAAATGTACGTATGGTTTCAAGTTTTAAAAAACTGACCCACGTTTCCTCCCATGGGAACCTCGCAAGCCCGTGCACATACAAGCGATTTTTAAGCGTGCTGTCTGTCCATCTTCGCAGCATGAGAACATGGCATTTGCGCTTGTCTTTTACGTCATTTGTTACTGTTGACTCTTAGCCTACTTTTATTCCTCATCAGTCCTTTTAATTGAACAATTTTCTGGGCTTATAGACCGCGCGGTCTAGTGGGGTTTATTTATTTATTTATTTATTTATGATGATGATGATGATTATTATTATTATTTTTATTTTTTAATATTTTGCCGGTAATTGCGTCCGCAGTGGCGCAGCCAGGATTTGTTTTGGGAGGTGCTAAAACTTATGAAATACATGCTAATATTTTTTAAAAATAATTTATTATGAGCTGGGTGCAAACATTTTCTTGAATTTTCTTTACAACTTATTCTAATTCAATGAGGTTATTATCCTATTACGAACATCATTAACATTATTATTATTATTATTATTATTATATTATTATTATTATATTATTATTATTATTATTATTATTATTATTATTATTATTATTATTATTATTATTATTATTATTATTATTATCATCATCGTCATCGTCGTCGTCATCATCATCATCAAATCGTATAATATACGATATCAACATCATCATATATTTCTATCTCGCCTATAATTGTTTATAAAAAAAATTGATATTCTATTTTTAACATTTCACATTGCTAAATTCAGTTTTTACCAGTAGGTCTAATCACAACTGAATCTGCTCGCCGATGGTATTGGCTCCCGTGTGTTTTTAAAATGATCGTGTGAAGCGTAGTAGCCACTGCCTTCTAAACTGTATTAAACTGTGTAATTCTCGAGACGGCGGTGGTAGTAGCAAACGAGAGTTAAAAAACAAAAACAAAAAACTGCGTTAGAAACGATTAAATGACGGACTGACGGAGAATTTAACATTGGCTGTTCTTACTGCTGTAATATACAGAACTAAACATACTAAATTGTCTCGACTTCCATGACGACTTGCTCTTAACAAGAATATTTTATCAAATTCTGCCATTAAATTATGAATCCTACAGCAAACTTTATACAGAGGGATAGACTCATTACGGCAAATGTAACGCGACGCTGCAAAGAGGTTATTGATTTTCTGGTACATGGCTGCCAACAAGAGATGCATTGGCTTTTCAGCCCCATTACTATTATTGTGACCACAGTGAGACATTTATTATTTAAAAAGGCGAAGTGAATTTTAACATTTTCAATGTTCATCAAACTCAGTCTATTTAATAATCTTATGCAATTCTTAATTAGAAGTGTGTTTTCCATGTGACTGATAAATAGCTGGTGACAATGGAGTGCCATGAAGATTTTTAGATTACTAGTGGAAAATGTTGCAACTTTTATTTCGAGTGTTTTTGTGTAAGTTGTACTTTTAATTCAAGATGTGACTTTGAAATTCCCACCACGTTTATCATTTGTTGTTTAATCTTTAATTTGTATATCGTTGTTGTTGAGAATCTTTTTAGGGTTGAAAATTTTCTGAAGATAGTATTATATAGTATTTGTTCTTTCTTGTTATTACGTGTGCTCAGTTTTTGTAAATGCGTACCGAATAAAAACGAATTCTATATTAATCTGTAATAGAATAATTAATACTACTGTAGTTAGTATTAAATTCAGTGAGTTTAATCTTGGCTAAATCCAAAAACAGGTCTCCCCTTAAGCTCCGCCACTCGATATTCACATTTGCACGGAATGCGAAGCAGGGTGACCAACTGTCCTTCTTGTATACTGTCGTAAGTGCCTTGTACCCATCTCTGTATTAAGGTAAGTTGTCTAAAGATAGCTTAAATAATGCATAACACTAACCACATAGTTAAGTTCGCGAAGCGGAGGCGGTAGCCGTAGCAAAGCGCTCTTGTATTTTCGAATAATGTACGATGCACTGTTTGTAGGTTTCGAAAATGTGCCCGCCATCAGTGGCAACGCTGGCGTCAACCATGGCAACGTAAACAGCTAAATTTGCTCATTAGACAAGTAAAGAATAAATTGGATGAGTATCGATATCGAAGTTATCAACAATATATATCTAATGTGTCAACTTATGACAATTCCCTGTGGAGGGCTACTAAGCAAATCCTTTGTGAGCCTACTATTATTCCACCTCTACGAGACCATGACAAGGTGTACAATAGTGACATAGAAAAATGCCAAGCACTTGCAGATTATTTCGAATCAACATTTGTACCAAACTTGACTTCAGATCTATTGTTCACTTCATATGTTGAAGAAACTTCACTAGCTGAAAAATCATCAGTAGAAAAGCCCATTAATTTTGTTACAATCAATGAAATTAACAACATTATTAAAAGATTACCAAATAAGAAAGCTCCAGGATATGATAAAATTCCAAACACAGTGCTAAAGCAGCTAACTAGGAAATCCCTGGCATATATCGCTTCTCTATTCAATGCAGTTCTTCGCACTGGCTACTTTCCTGCGGCATGGAAACATGCTGAAATTGTGGCCATTCATAAACCAAAGAAATCAATATCTTCTCCAAGCAGCTACAGGCCAATAAGTCTCCTATCGACCTTGTCGAAATTATTGGAAAAAATTATTCTTAACCGCATGCAGAAATATACATCTGATGCTTCTATTATTCCTCCACACCAGTTTGGATTTAAAAGACATCACTCCACCAATCATCAATTGCTGCGACTAACAGAACACATATATCACGGTTTCGAACAGCATGAACATACTGTAGCAGCGTTCTTAGATGTCACACAAGCATTCGATAGAGTATGGCCTGAAGGTTTACTTTATAAGTTACGCGAAGTTGGTCTTCCAATGTACTTACAAGACCTAATAGCCAGTTTTTTGAAGAACAGAACTTTTTCCGTCTGCATTGGAAACCATAAATCTACAAAGCGGCCAATTCTTGCTGGAGTTCCACAAGGAAGCATTTTGTCTCCTACTCTTTTCAGTATTTATACTGCCGATATACCAGATTTGCCTTCTGTGCATACAGCTCTATTTGCAGATGACACAGTGATATATACTTCTCATCATAATATAATTACAGCTACTACACAATTACAGTCTTCATTAGATCTATTCTTACACTGGTTATCAAAATGGCGCATTCAGTTAAACCCCCAGAAAAGTCAACTGAAAATATTTACACTGAGAAGGCCTGAAGTTCCCCCTGATATCAAGATGTATGATTCATCAGTAACCTGGCTTTCTTCAGACAAATCAGTTAAGTACCTGGGACTACATTTAGATCGACGACTGACTTGGCACACCCATATAAACACAAAACTAAATGAAGCTTATGCCCGACTGATGAAGTTATACCCAATTATGAACAGGAAATCGTCTCTCAGAATGGATTATACTCTTTTGCTTTATAAAAGCATACTCCGGCCTCTGCTGCTATATGCATGTCCTATATGGTGTAGTGCATCAAAAACAAAAATTCAGCGTCTCCAAATATTCCAGAACAAGGTTCTAAGAATGTCAGTGAACTCTCCTTGGTTTATTCGAAACAACCAATTACACAGTGAACTCGGTGTACAGTATATTCATGAACACATCTCTAATTTGACTAAACATTTTCTTAATAATCTAGAACATGTTTCAGGGGCACAGTATTATGGCCTCGGACAAAAGTCCCACAATGCACGGCGACTTAAACCTCGTTTGCCTCAAGATATAGTTCTTTGATTAAGTTCAAGCCTGTGACCATAATTAGCCTATGTCAGATAACTTTAAAGCGTAATTTTGAGTGAGGGGTCAAACATTGACTCACCTCTATAGCGAGAATACTAATAGGCCTACTGTTACAAATCTCCAATGGTTATCACCAATCTGACATAGCAATGTAATGCTGAACGATTGAAATTAAATTAAAAAAAAAAAAGAAAATGTGCCATATTATTTCTCCCGCGAGGTTTGTTAGCCTGTTCACCCACAATTATAGCTCGTCTAGTGGTATGACGTCACATCTCCAACGTCCAATCACGAGTTTCTTCGTAATACGGGGACAAAAATGGCGGAGTTTTCGCTAGATCGTGGTATATAAGGAACTGCATCATTTAGGGTGCGTTGGGTGGGACCGAATCATTCCAAGGGGTGACCTGTTTTTGGATTTTCCCCAATCTTTTAACGTAACAACTGCACCAGGAGGTATTTTATTAAAATATTAATTTTGTGGATTAAATAATTAGATCCTGCCCAGAAATGTTCTGCTCATCATGACCAAAATGCCAAAACAGTTCACTCAATGGGCGGATGAGATTGTATTTGAGTAGGCCTATGATTAAGATTTTTTTGACCCGTGGGCATATACATAACGCAATAGATCTCGTCAGAGTATAAAATTTACGACATTTACAGAATATATCTTAAAATCTACTGTATTAGTAGGACTATACAGATTATACAAAAGCAAGTTAAAATCAATTTACAAAATTAAATCTTAGCTCAGGTTACAAAACATACAATATGAAATAAGTTTTAAAATACTAACTCGTAAACACTGCATTCTAGAAATTCTTTATAAGTGTAAAAAACTTTCTTTTTTTAGTCATCTGTTAACAACTCGTTTAAAATGATCTGTTGCGATTGCTCTTGCTGTTAAAGGTAAGATACTTGTAACTATTAGTTGTTTTACTTAGACTAACATTAGAAAATTATGTTTATTCCTCGTATCATACCTGTGGACGTGAGGCCTAAGGGAGTATGGCTCAAAGTGATCCTTACCTTATATCAGACATGAATAAATATAGGCCTATAGGCATGTTAAGGTCATTATTTTTAATGGGTGAACACAATCTACACGTTTGAGTATTTTACATTCCCATTATAATTCTAATAGCTTTCTTTTGCCATATAAAGGATTTTTCCATATCAGCTATTACATACAAGTATTCCATATTGTATGTATGAGTGAAAAAATACATACTATACTGGATCAATTTGTCGCTTCCAATACATGATTTAAGTTGTCTTTTAAACAAAGTGATTCTTGAAAGCTCTAAATGTTAGACAGATCAAACGCGAAGCCTTTGGATGAGGAAGGCTTCTAATTACGAGGCACATCCATAAAGTAACTTTCCACAGGCCATTAACGGAAACAAAACACAATTTAATGGAAACATTTATTGTAACAGAAACAGTATGTGTTGAGCTATTTTTCAACATATTCACCACCGGAATTCAGACATCTGTCATACCGTGGGACCAACTTTTGAATACATGTGCCATAGAAGTCTGCCGCCTGGGATTTGAACCATTGCCAATTTCTACCATTCTCTGTCATTTCTTGAGGGATAGGAAAAGATAAAAATCTCTGGGTGCACGGTCCGAGCTGTAGGGTGGAATCTTCAACACCTCCCTGCAAGTCTCCAGGAAAAGTTCGGGTAGGAGATATTTCAACATCCACTCTACAGTCCGAACTTCGCTCCCAGTGATTTCCATCTTTTCCTACACTTCAATAAATAACAGAGAATGACAGAGAAGCTGAGATGGTTGTCACACAGTGGTTCAAATCCAAGGCAGCAGACTTCTACGACAGAAGTGTTCAAAATTTGATCCCACGTTATGACAAATGTCTCAGTTCCTGTGGCGCATATGTTGAAAAATAGCTGAACACTTGCTATATCTGTTACAATAAATATTTCTAAGAAATTTGTTTTGTTTGTGTAATCGGCCCTAGGGAAACTTACTTTGTGGAAGGCCCCTGTAATATCGAACAAGTTTATCTCCCGGCTTTCCTCATCAATGAGATTACAAGAGCCTACAGACCTCTGGAAAGAATATAGCAAATGATGCTGAAACTGGTTCTATAGGATATGCATGAGGGTGTGGAGTTCTCTTGAGCTTGCAATAAGGAGGTAGGTACAAGCTTGTCTCTTGGAAAAGCAACATGCAGCAATTCATTTTGATACAAGAATTATTTCAATACATCATTTGCGTTATAACTGTCTCTAACAGTAGGCCTACTATAGGTAGAGGAAGTACCAATATTGTGAATGACCCTAATATTCGTTGTAGAGTTTTCAACATTAATATTACCGTATGTTTTGATTTCCCCTAAATTACAAAAATTCAATTTTTAGAAACATTTTTGTAAATGCCTGTGTGTGAATATTTCTGTCTCAGTGTGAATGACTGTGTGTGTCTGTGAACAACATAGTTGGAGAACGGAAAATTGTATAAAAGCAAAATTTTACTTTTATACTTTTATATAGGCCTATTCTGACACGAAGATCGGCAACGACTTTCTCTTACTTTTACTACCACTATAATCTATATTAAGAAAATTCCGTGCCGTTTCTTATTTCTCGAAAATTGTTCTAAAGATCTTGTTTAACTTTTTACACGAGGAACCTATAGTTAGAGCTAAAGCGTTTATTATATACATACGTAAAAATATGCACCACATTTTTTTCTTCAACAAATATTTATTGAACACAATGAAACTTACACACAAGAAAGAATTTTGTTTCTTCTACACTCTCTATTTTCCCACATAATCTCCGTCCCGTTCTATGGCCTTCCTCCAGCGAAACACAAGGGCGTGTATGCCCTGTCGGTACCACTTCTTGTTCTGGTCACGAAGCCATTTCTGCACTGTGCGATTCATCTCTTCGTCATCGTCTTTCACGAATCGCTTCCTTTAATAACCCAAAACAAGTGGAAGTCTGAGGGAGCTAGGTCAGGGCTGTAGGGTAGATGGGGTAACACTGTCCAATCCTGTTAGGTGATGTGTTCCGAACCAAACACAAGAAGCGCTTCCAGCGACTTCGGCGCCATAACAACCCAGGTGAATGTTTGATTCAACATGATAACGCTCGGCCTCATTTAATGTGTGTGGGCTTGAACGATATACTTTATTTTTTAAGGTCTCCCCGTAAATAATAGTCACTTACTGTTAGAAGAACGTAAAGACAATATCACAAGAGAAATTAACTCTATCCCAGAAGCTGAACTTATGCGCGTGAAAGATAATTTCCTAGTGTCAGTGTTGTGTGGATGCAAGAGGAGGATATTTCCAACATCTCTTGTGATGAGGCACGTGGTTGTTTTCATTGCAATTTTAACTGTAATCGCGAGAACCTGAATTATTATACCGTTAGCGGCTTTATTTGCGTAGATATTTCACCCGAACGATCGGGAGTTAACGCTGTGGCCGCAGCGAAGCAGAAACCCGTATGATTGGCCAACTATATATATACATATATGTATATATAGACGCTTAACTACCATGCGCACAATGTTGTCAAACTGCCTATTCCTAACAGAAGACCCCGGGGCAGACAAATAGAGCGTACTAATCTTATGGATCTTTACTCTGTGAATGCTACTAGTACAATGAAATTAATGCAATATCTGAGAGCGCTGCGTGAAACTAACACACCCATTGAACCACGTCCATTTCTGGAACCAATAGTAATAGATCTTTTAACATGATGAAATTGCCAAATTGAACATTCGAAGGACGATTTGAGTTGTTAATCGAGTAAGTTTTTAGTATCTCTCACTAATCGGCTACCAACTTTGAGTTCTCACATTACAAGTACTCGGATTCTGCTTTCATCCAAGGACTTTTCCTTTCGAATGATCACTCGATTCTTTATATTACTCCAGAACAGATTACTGGATTCTTAAAATCACTCAATTCTGCCCATCACTAATAAAAACATAGCTCCGATAAAAATAAAGTGTGGCGTCATGTGATGAAGAAAAGAGGTTTTCAGAATATAAACGTTCCTTTGATAAATCAAGGAGAAATTTCACTTTCGATTAGGGTGACCAACCATCAAGCATTTTAAGGTATTTTGTAAATATCCCGCGCAGGACGTCATATGTCCCCCGATTGTTTTGTTTTCTGTCTTTGCAAATCGTGCGGGCGCGTGGACACCCTACATCATCGGCTTACTAGCTGTCCGCCATCCAAACCAGTATGGAGGTGGATCTATGCGCAGATGTCCAAATTGGCACCATCAGAAAATATTAATCACATAAGTCGTGCCTACCTCAATCTTCTCTCTATATATAAAAGGCTTTGTCCTGACTGACTGAATGACAGGAATCAACGTACAGCCTAAACTATAACAGGTAGAGACTTGGAATTTTGACAGTACCTTCGTTTCATAATGTAGGTGCTCACTAAGAAAGGATTTTGAAAAATTCTGATTCTAAATGCCAAAAATTAAATGTTTTTGAAAATACTTAATCCCTTTTTACATAGAATTATCAATTCCAAATCACAGAATATATTGTTGCCAAATTTTATATGATGGGCTTGGAAAAAACAATTGAAATGCACTTTTGACAAATAAGAGAAGTTATCAAAATAATTCATGTTATAAATAAATATTACAGAATGAAATCCACTAAAATAATGGAATCACATAACTTTCTCTACCCTGGACATAGAGAAAACAAAACGAGGTATGGTAATGTGTATATTATTATATTATATCGCAGGTTTTTGAAGAGAAAAGTATGAAAGTGATAATGCTTTCTGTTTAATTTCATCCCCAAAACGACTTTATGGTAACATAAGAGTGGGAAATTTCCCGCCTCGATATTACAATTTTATGTTACAGGAATTTCTGTTTCTTCTTATTTAAACCTCTACCAGGCTTGCTGTGCACTGTACAAGCGATGGGATGCAAAATTCTAGATCCTCTATGAGCCATAAAAAACTGTATCAAGCGTTTTATGAGGGAATAGTTTGAGTGTAATAAGTCGTTCTTCCTATTTCAAATTATAAATGCCTATATAAGGATCTAGAATTTAAAATTGAAAATCCTTCATAAGTTAATTTCCAATTACAAAATACAAAACCCGGGCGACGCCGGGTCTTTTAACCTAGTTTGCATATATCTAAGAAACAAAATGTCTTTGCGCAAACGTGGTTAACAATGGGATACTTGTTTTATATGACAGGAGAAGAACGTCCAACGACAGAAGGCCTACAGAGATTATTATATCGTGCGCGTGCTGACTTACAACGTCTGGGCAGACACCGTCCCCCACTGGTTATTAAACAGCTGGACCTGGTCGATGTTCCCTGGTCGGTGTAAAATCAACGTGTGTGGAAATAGTGGTCAAAACTCAATCACAAAGCTTCTCATGGTTCACAGATACGAATGTACAGCAACTTTGGTCGAGTAAACTCGTAGTGTTAAAACGTAAACATTACAGTTTAAGTAGGCCTATACTTCAATCTGTACGTACTCTATATTAAGTAGTCTGTCTGCTCAATGGTGAATTAATAAATAATTAATTAAAAAAATATATTTTTTATGTTATTACCATTGTACGAATTTTCACAATATGAAACTGTTCTGCCATCTAGCTTTAACTAAACATAGCTGTAACAGCATGATCTTTGAAAGTGTAAAGAAATAGGTTATATCAGCGTTTCTCAACCTATGGTCCGCGATGATGGTGCAAATGGTCCACAGACATAATTAAAAAATATAAAGCAAGTGGAAAGTAAAGTAGTAAAACTTTTTCACATATTTCGTTATAATGACCTATAGTTAATACCCCAAATATTAATAATACAGGCCTTCTTTTAAAATGGGACGTAAAATTAGGGGTCCGTAAATTTTTTTAGGCATTTTAGAGGTCCTCGGGTTCAAAATGGTTGAGAAATGCTGGGTTATATAATCTTTCTAGAAGCGTTCCGGATGTACGAGGGAGTATCAAATGAAAACCGCAATTAATTTTTTCCACTATTTTACTGCAGGAGGAATGCTTGCTTGTACATTATTTTTCTACATAGTCCCCTCCCAGTTCAATTCACTTATGTCATCTGATAGGAAGTGCTTCGATGTCGCGTGAGAAAAAATATTTTGGTTGACGCTGTAGCCACTCGTGCACCGCCTATTGGACGTCTTTATCAGACTTGAACTACCGGTACCGCCTTTAATGGACTAAATAGGTGGAAACCTGATGGTGACAAATCTGGTGAGTAGGACGGATGTGGGAGGCACTTGAAGCGAATGTCATCGATGGTTTTCATGGTTGCACGAGCAGCATGAGGACGGGCGTTATCATGTTGAAGCAAAACACCTGCTCTCAGCAACCCCCTTTGCTTTGGCGTCATCAAAATAATTTTTGTCACGCGGTATCAAAGCACTTCCTATCCGATGGCGCATTGAACTGGGAGGGGAGTATGTGGAAAAATAATGTACAAGCAAGCATTCTTTCTGCAGTAAAATAATGGGGAAAAATTAATTGCGATTTTCATTTGATTCTCTCACGTATATTCCGACTTCCGAGTTACCGTTAGTTCGTGTGTGGCATGGAGTGTGTGGCCATTCTGGAACACGAAACGTATCAATATAGACGTGTTGCATTAACTGGCATAGGCGCCAACTTTTGGGGAAAGGTACTTTCTGCCCCTCCAGCATTTAAAATTGTATCATATAGGCCTAAGACATATGTATAACCATTAAAAATCCAATTCTTGCCCCTTCCAAAAAATACTTTCAAGTTACTTCCATTTAATTGGTGTTTTTCTTTAAGTTTTTGTGATTTATGAAAGGTGACTATTCTAATAGTGATGACTGTACTTCTTTATGAATTTGGAATTTTAACTGTGGCGTCTCTGCATCATAGAAACGAGATTTTCTTTGATATACACTCCCACGATACATATCTGTATCTGGTACCCTATGATCCCCAGGTGGGGCGAAGGGGCCTCCAATGGAGGTTTCATTACCTATACTAATTTTGATATGCTTATTTTCCGAGAGAGGGTAGAGGGACAAGTGGTAAGCCCATCGCCTCGCAACCCCCTCTGGAAACTAAGTATTTCTTGGACGTGAAAGGGCCGAGAAATTTTGTCCAGAGGCTCAAATTTAGGCTTGGAGTTTTTTTACGTGCCGTAAATCTACGACACGGGACCCCCAGCTTAAAGTCCCTCCCGGAGGACTCCCGTGCCCAGGATTTTTACGTCCTGAAAAATCCATCGACCGCGGCCTGGTTTGATCCCGCGCCCTGCGGATCTTGAGGCGGGCACGCTACCTCTAGACCACCGCGGCCGACCTCACGATACATAGGGAAGAAATAATTTTGTGCCTCCAAAATTCCGATTGCAGAAATCTATTGATTTCCGCCTATATTTTGGTGTTAAACTATATAAAAAATTACCTTTAGATTTAAGACGATTTGATATCTGAATGATTATAAATACAGAGTTAAAAATATTATCAATCAACTAAACTTTAATACTGTACAGGAATATTTGGAGATATTTTATTTAATGACTAGCTGTCGAAACCTATTGCATTGTATGCTTAATGGTTGAATAAATATTATTATTATTATTATTACTATTATTATTATTATTATTATTATTATTGTTGTTGTTGTTGTTGCTGTGGTTATTATTATATTATTACAATTATTATTCTACTTCATCGCAAAAAAGCCATCATTTAAACACTAGAAGGTAAAAACGAAAAATAAACGCGTATGTGCATATAGTGCAAACTATATTTTTCTATTTGTAGCTGTCCCCTAAACTTGTAGAATGTCCCCCTTTTTTTACTGTCTTGTCTCCCATTCCTTCCTTCAACAGTTCGTCAACTGCTATATAGCTATAAGTAGTAAACTGAATTCAGAAGGTTTTGTAATGTATTATTTTCGCCCTCTACTTTCGATACATTCAGAATAGCCTATATTATATTTGCAAATATGAAGGACCACGTAGATGTTAACGAAGCAGGCAGATCTTAGTTATGTACTGTACAGTTATTATTTACCTTCTTACTGTTTTATAAAGCTATAGAAGACTATGGTTTCGGTGTAGTTAACTTAACGAGGAATGCCTTAAATGCCTCAACTCTAATAATAACCAGGAATATTAGCTATTTAAAAAAAAAAAACAAGAAACCATTAATATCCCGTTCTTTGTAATATGTATACTACGTTTCTGTATAAGGTGTTAACTTCGTGAAACAGAGCCCAGGTAAAATTTCCAAATTAGTGATTATGAAAATAAGCCTAACTTATATGACCCAGGCAAGATTTCCAATTTAGTGGGTTTGAAAAATAAATGGCCCAGGCAAGATTTGATCAGAAAATGAAGTTCAACCTTTTTACTGCTACTCATATATAAGCCTATGCGTCACCACAAAAGAAAAGGTGTATAAAAGCATAAATACAACATTGATAATTCAGTTTTTTTATGTTAGAATGTGGGGATATTTATCCCATTGTTACAGTTTTCATTTATGGAAACCGGCTATCTACTACAATTTTCCTCAGTTAGTTCAAGTAGACTACATAACTTGATAATGGTTTTAGTCGAGTAATGCTTATAATATTAGAAATTCAGCTCTGAAAGGGTTGACAGTTTGTGAAAATCATAAGCAATCATAGGCGTAACCAGGCCGACCATATGGGGGGGTTATAACATCCGGAGAGGGGGGTTGGGGAGTCCTCCCCCGGAAAATTTCAAAAATTAAGATGCACAATGACGAGTTTTAAGCTTCCCACGCTTTATACTCGTATTAAGTAATTTATAAGCAGACTTAAAATAATTGTAAAATCTTCCTTTTTTTTAATCAATGGGGGGGGGGGGGTTCAAACCCCCCCTCGTTACGCCTATGTAAGCAACAGACCTGTTTCAGTTTTTATTTCCGTGGACCATGATGAAACAGCATGTCCGATCCCTGCTTAGTTTGTTGGCATGTATTTAGTCGCAAATTCGACAGTCCATGTCTTAAGATTTACAAGCATATATGAGGTGTGATAAGAAAAATGGTGAATAATTTTTTTACAAACAAATTAATAAGTTTACATAGAATTTTAATTAATATCCTTCAAAGTACTATCCTTGGCTAGCGATACACTTGTCCAAACGTTGAATCCATGACTGGAAGCTTTTCTGGAAGGCTTTTTTTCGGAAGGGCTTTCAGCTGCTCTGTCGTGGCCATCTCCATGTCGGGAATGGTGTCAAAACGTTTTCCTTTTAGCATGCTTTTTATTTTTTGGAAGAGCCAGAAGTCGCAGGTTGCTAAATCTGGTGGACAGACATGAATGCTATTTCCGGCCAAAAACTCGCGATTCAGAAGCGACGTGTGGCACGACGCGTTGTCGTGATGAAGAAGGAAGGCACTGGTCCATTTTCTGGTCTCTTTCTTGGATGTTTAGTTCTTCGGTAAGCTCTTTAATAGTCATTAGTCAATAGTCTAATAGTCAATAGTCTAATAGTCATTAGTCAATAGTCTAATAGTCATTCGCCTGTTTGAACGATCAAGTGCTGCTATTTTTTGCATGTTTTCGTCTGTTTTTGAGGTCGATGTCGTCTTCAACCGAATAATTTCCGCTTTTAAATCGCTCCTACCACTTGTAAACAGTCTTCAGAGTTACCACATCATCGTCATACACTGATTTCAACATTTCATAAGCTTCTTTGGCATTTTTTTGTAACTTAGAACAAAACTTAATGTTGACGAGCTGTTCGAAATCCAAGATGAGCGACAAACACGGTAAACACGACCTCACTCTAGAGGCTCTGGAAGCTGACTAACAAGTCAAAATGTGTTCAAACTTGACAATGCCTATCTCAACAGATTAGGCTATCGGGCATACTACATCAAATGGATGTGGCATCAGCAGTTGCTGCTATAAAAAATCATTCACCGTATTTTTTATCGCAACTTGTAAAAGAACTCTAGAGGAACAAAATTCTGACAAACAAGCAACGATTAATTACAGGCCTAAATAGCAGTAAACGACCATCTTTAAATAACCATAACAAACAATACCTTATTAACGAAGTCCCAGAACCTCAAAAATAAATAAGATAATCATAAGCGTTTACTGAATATTCATAGGCCCTGCACCTATTTCAAATCCATTTTATTTCCAGCTATGTTTATATCAGTAAAATGTCCTCTTACCATACTGGGAAGTTGCATTCGCGCACCGTCCCTCCAGAATCGACCCCACACAAATTTGACACTCATTCAACTTTTAAATTTTGAGAAAATGAATTTACGTAGCAACGACTATTTCCCCCTTCATGTTCAATCCACAAGACTAGAGGCGCCAAGGCGACGAATTATTGTAAGTGATTTCTCTTACTTATTCCTATAGCAGGCCTCATCATTAGGTCGCCCGCGGGCAGATCCGGCCCGTGAAGGTGTAATATGCTTTTTTAAAATTTTATTTTAACATGCCCCATTACAAATAATATTACAGGTTTCATTTCGAACAGTTAGCAAGATACATGATACATAAATTTGAAGTTTTCAGAAACAATATTTACAGAATTATTAATTTAAATATTAATTTGCAGTTAAGTGAGTCTTTTGTTTCTAATTTCTAGGTAAATTTTATTCTGTCCCTGGTGAAAGAAAATTACTGGAGTTTATTTAAGTCGTTAGAAATTATGAATTTTTAGAATTCTTGGACATATTTGTCCATGAGTTTGCAGTTTTCGAATGGCCACGTGTTTTTCTTTTGCCATTATTTTGTGTTTTAAATGCTTGTTCGTAGTAACATTTGTGAAGTGGCTGAACGCAACAACGCTGGACAAATATAACAATGATGATCTCGATGCAGAGTTTGTTTCAGGATTTTCGAAACTTGAAGAAATATATTGTTTCACAATCACTATCTTTTAACTTCGCACATTACACGTGAACTCCTCAACGGGCTTCGAGATTCGTTTGTCTTTGATGAAGTGATGTTTAAGCTAGAAATCTGCGATTTCAATGTTAATTGCCAATCCACTGGCTACAAACAATTTCGGATTCAGCTGAGTAAAACGTATAAATTTCCATCATCACAGAAAAAGCTATTTAACTTTTCAGAATGATTGGATCACTTGGAGATGCTCCGTACAGTACTTTCAGTGCAATGACTTTCGTTAGGTGCAAGAAGTTTCTAAGGGACGATAGATTTGAAAGTGTAGGCCCTACTGCATGTTTCTGTTACGAATTATGAGCCTAATTTGGGGTGCACTTGGAAAAGAAGTTCTGTCACTTTTTAGGTGACTTATTGTAAGTGACGTTTGAAACGTCCCAAGTAGTCTCACGCTTTTTTGGAATTGACTTTTTGACATCATGTTGTAGTTTGAAATTGGACGCATCTACTAACGCCAAGAAACGCCCAACTTTTTGCACCGTTCCGATATATAACTATAACTGAATCTTCTTGAATTCACCACCATCTTATGTAGCGCTGCAGCCGCCAAGCAACTGTGAGTGCTTTAAAATGCTGATGATTGACGGCTACAGCACATTTAAAATACAATGAAACCGTAATAAGAATGGGGAATATAAATAAAAAATTACGAATCTATATTAATAAAAATGGATTTCCAAAATGTATGACGGAGCACATGGGCGTCCGCAGAAATTTTGTCAAGGGGGGGGGGGCCAATGAACAAATTACTGCCACCACCACCAACACTATGCTACTACAACCACTTTATTTTATTATAATTATTATTATTGCTATTATTATTACTATTCACATTATTGGTAATATTATTATTATTATTATTATTATTATTGTTATTATTATTATTATTATTATTATTATTATTATTATTATTATTATTATTATTATTATTATTATTATTAGGCTATTATATAATCAACATCCTTCATTTACTGTAGTTGGACAATGGCCATGGATACAAAGAAAACATCTGATGTATGCACTCACATGACTTTTCATACACCTTACAATTTCATTGGTACTATTCATACCAAATTTAAAAATGCGACATTTTCTTGCCTTATCTTCATTATAATAAAATGTTTGGGTATAAATGGTTTCAAGTTTAGGGGAAGTAATTATTCCTACATGCTCATATCTCGTCAGCTGTTACATCTCGTTTTCATCCAAACAACGCGAACATACAACAGTATTTGGAGAATTAAACCTCGCTTCACATTAGTTGCTTATGGTCATTTAATTTAGAGGTTTATGTGCAAACAATTTCCAGGGAGGGGCAGTGGCCCTACCCTGCCCCCCCTTCCGGACGGCCATGACGGAGCATCACTTGAGAACGGCTCGACCGATTTGGCTGATTTTTGTTTTGTTGTGTTCGTAATTGTCAGGACAAGGTTTGCATGAAAGAAAATTTTTGGAAAATCCACGGGAAAAGTCGGAAATGTGAAATGAGGCAGAGTTAGAAAGTTCTGCTGTCAATTGTTTACATAACGAAAGTATTGTTTACGGTGTTCACATAGGGCTTTGAAACTATATTATAATACTGGGCTTTAACAAATTCTGATACTATCAATGTAATTAATTTTTTATTTATTTATTGAGCGATTTCCTCATTTCTGAGGTTAAACTCCACCAACACAACAACTACAGGGTGTTAATGAATAACACCAAAATATTTTACCTGTGTATAGAGGGAACATAGACAAGCAACTTTTATTAGGACATTTTTGCTCTATGACGTAAAATGTGTATGCTACAGGGCATTAAAGTCCTTAAAATTTGGTGCTCATAACTCAATAATTGAGTGAAATAGGGTTAAAATTTTCATTAAATTTACTTCACGCCTTCTTAGTGATCTATCGAAACCTAATTCTTAATCATTCATCAACAGCTATGTCATAATTTAGATATTTTCATAATCTGCAAAATTTACAGACTAATCATATGACTGGTCGCCACTGCATTATGTTTATATTCCTAATTCCAAACCTAACAAAAATGCTTCGTTTGTCTTTTTTTCCCTCAGAGTTGTAAGATATCGATCGTCATTTTTTACAATTTTCCCGACCACTACACAATATTCACTGTTCCTTTGTTTCCCATCATTTCAAGTATTAGAAGACAGTGGCGTGCATATCCTTGGGATATTTTATGTTATAACAGGAAGAATCGAATCCATAGAGCAAAAATCTCCTAATAAAAGTTGCTTGTCTATGTCCCCTCTATACACAGGTAAAATATTTCGGTGTTATTCATTAACACCCTGTATATTACAATAACATTTGTATAAAAGTTCAGTAATTTCTAACCAAATTTTAAATTACAATTTACCCAAATGTTTACATATTTTAATAAAATTAACATATTTCCAAAGAATGTTCAATGTGTTGCATGGTACCACTTATCCCTGTCCATTGCATCTTCTGGGTTTAACTGAAAATTTTGTAAGGAGTCTCGAACGCAATGATCCCATTTTCTAGCAGGTCTTCCCTTTTTCCGTCTCCCCTCTGGTTGCCAATTCATTATACCTTTTGGTATCCTATTCTCCGGCATTCTTTGTAGATGTCCATACCAATTTAGTCTTTTTTTGTCTATTGTTGTTAAAATTGTTTCCTCTGCTTTCATTATCTTCCTTATTTCTGAATTTCGAATTCTTTCTATTCTTGATTTTCTTGCAGCTCTTCTCCAAAAATCCATTTCTGTAGCACTTAGTTTTCTGTTATGGTGTGAATTTACTGTGTAATTAATACATTGTGAAAATAATTCTTGAAGAATAAAATCCACGAAAATATAGCAGTCACATAACTTTCTCTACCCTCGACATGGAAAATATCATTTTTTCACTTCACATTTTGATGTAGAATAAGCGGTCGTATTGCAGGGACAACTTAAGTGTGTGCTAGTGAGTATGCTATATCGGAAGTCGGTAACAAATCCTATCCACTGATACGTAACTCATAGCTGTAGGCTTTGTATTAGTTGAGAAATAGGCCTAGATATGTTTATCAGAGGCTCAAAGCATCTAAATGAAGATAAAATGGTTTTTGGGAAGGAAAGTATGAAAGTGATATTGAATTTCTTTTTTACTTCAGCCCCAAAACGGTTGTATGGTAATACGAGAGTGAGAAATACAATTTTCTGTCAAGACAATACAATCTTATGTAACTGGAATTTCTTTTTCTTCTTATTTGCACTCCTCCCAGGCACAGTGTGTAGAAGCAATGGAATGCAACATTCGACATTGATAGCCATAAAAAGCTATATCTAGCGTTTCCTGAGGGAATAGTCTGAGTGTCATATGTTGTTATTTCGAATTTGAAATACATATTATATGACCTAGAGTTTCAACATGGAAAGTCCTCCATAAGTTAATTTCATATTACAAAATACAAAACCCGGGCGACGCCGGGCCTTTTAAGCTAGTAATAATATAATAACAATGTATCATATGATAGCTCATACATATTACATGGTTTGCTTGTATCCTTCGTACGAAAAATTATGAAATTTATCAACACATATGTATAATATATTTTAATAACTCGCTTATGTCTTGAAAGAGAAAGTTGTTTTGCTAGCAATGACTTCTACAATATCTGTGCTTCATTATTTGTGCAAATCAACTGTAACATGATATCACACATGTATCAGCAGTGGTATTATTAACAAAGTGGCACATCCATCCTGGTAAGAGAACCAAATTTATGCTAAAGTTCTTGAAGAATATTATTTTTCCTGTCTGATTTTTCACTTGTACATGTTATAATACTATAATAATAACCGTAATAATAATAATATTACCAGTAATAATATCACCATTAATAGGCTAAGAACCAAATAATAATAATAATAATAATAATAATAATAATAATAATTTTTTTTATTAAGGAATATTCCGCAGTAGCCTACAATGGTTTTCCTACATCCCACAAAATCTTTTGCCTCCGTAAATCCCTGTCCATTGCATCTTCTTCACTTAATCCTTTTCTCGCCATTCTCCTTTTCACCCCATGCATCCAGCACACTTTGGGCTTCCCTCTTCTTCTTTTTCCTTCTACTTTCCCATCCAAAATTTTCTTGGGTATTCTGTCATTCTGAATACATGTCCATACCATTTCAAGTGTCTTTCTTCTACAATTTCCAAAATGTTCTTTTCAACTTGCATTATTTCCCTTATTCTATTATTTCAAAATTTTTCTTTCCTGGATTATCTTGCTGAACGCCTCCATAAATCCATTTCTAATACCATTAATTTGTTTGCTTGTTGTCTACTTATGGTCCAAGTTTTAGCGCCTTATAATGTTGTACTTTGGAATAATATTCCTATAATTCTCTTCCCATCCGTTATTCTTCTTTGAATCTCTAAATTTGTTGTTGCATCCTTTTGTATAATAATAATAATAATAATAACGTCGAACAAGTGGCTGGTTCTGGCAGATCTGTTTGCGGAAACTGAAGGTTTCATGCTGGCGATTCAAGACCAGATTATAACAACTAACAATTACAAGAAGGTCATACTGAAGGAGCAAAATATGGAAGATATCTGCAGAAAATGCAAAGAATCAAGTGAAACAATTCAGCATGTAATATCTGGTTGTAGGATACTGGCACCAACTAGTTACCTCCATTGCCATGACCAAGTAGCCAAAATTCTACACCAGTCCATTGCTCTCAAATACCAACTAAATGATGATAAAACGCCATACTACAAATATGAGCCCTTGGCAGTCTCGAAAACTCGTTATATCAACTATACTGGAATAGAAGTATAATAACTGACAAACCAATAAAGCTGGATATTGTTCTAACTGCCCGTTCCACATCCATTACATATCTCACAGATGTTGCCATTCCTAACTCTCACAACCTACAGACAACTTGGTTGTCAACTTGCAACCGGACTGATCCCTAAGAAGCTCAGGAGCAGCCTGGAAATGATAGGACTTCTGCCTTCGATATACATAAAACTGCAAAAGTCCGTCATCCTTAGCACCTGTAACCTGACCAGAGCATTCCTGTCATCACAATAGAATTTGAATGGACTTGTCTCTTAGGACAGTCCACTCAAAAATCCAGCAAAAGCTGTGACTCAGTGAATAATAATAATAATAATAATAATAATAATAATAATAATAATAATAATAATAATAATAATAATAATAATAATATACTCGTCCTAACAGAAACTTAATGTTTTCAATGCCAGAGTCATGTATAATAATTGACATTTCTCAAGGGCAACTTATTATTATTATTATTATTATTATTATTATTCCTTTATTTATTTCTCTGTTTAACTAAACAGGTATATATTTATGTACATACAGCTTTACACGCAGGTAAGTACACTGTAAATGTATATAGTAACAACAATTGTCCTGTTGTACACAACTTCTACTGGTCCACTTTTTACCCAAAAACTCTTCTGACGATGTTAGGCCTACACGTTTCTAGGATTACCGCACGCTGCATAGATAAGTACAAATAAGTAAGTACAAATAATAAGTACAAATAATAATAAGTATTATTATTATTATTATTATTATTATTATTATTATTATTATTATTATTATTATTATTTTTATTTTTATTTTTATTATTATTATTATTATTATTATTATTACTAAGTTGTTTTTAAAAAAGAAAATATAACAGTATTTGCTTTTATAAATATTAAAATGGTTACATAGAATCTTATTATAAGCTTAATCCGTGCATTTGAGATATTTTTAATAGCTATAAAAGAACAACAATGCATGTTAGGTCAATTCTAATGGCTTGACAGCCATATACGCAAGTGATGCAGAGGTAAATATGACGTACCGTAAGCAAATTCTTATAAACTAAGCTTAGTCTATACGGTACTGTCTGCAATAAGTCAATTGAAGTGTCTAGGGTTGACTTATTTACCTAGGCAAAACCCATAGTGAGAAACAGTAATGAGTTTATTCTGATCAAAGTACTTTCTTAGCTGTTCGAGTGCAAAATACTCCTTCCCCCCCAAAGACACGTAGAGTAGCAATATATCTATAGTTATAGACACTTTCTCGATCTCCTTTCCTAACAGCTGGAACAATTTTGGTCTCTTTGAATATTTTAGGAGAGAAAGGGTTGGTGAGCATAGTAGGCCCAATTGAGGTAATTATATGATAATTTGAAGATTTAATTTAAATGTCACTTGGACCGTAAGTTTCAATACTTTTAGAATTCTTCATGTTTCTTAATCATAATCATAGATAGCCTATATTACGCCACTAATAGTGCATTCCGTTGAGTACTGGATCTTTGTTGTAGTGTCTAATGACATTATTTCAGAATAATATTGGTGTGGCTCCAATTAGCAACACAAGTTTTATGCTACATTTAATGTATTCATTGTAAAATATTCAATAATTTAATGTTACTGCTGTCATGTTACGTTCACACGAAGAAGAAAGTTGTCCCTCCCATGGTAAACGTAATGTTAGTAAAAGGTCTACTAAGGGTCTATTTCATTGTGAATATTTTAACATAAAATGTAGCTTGTATTCTTTAATATATATAGGCCTATATTGTTACAAGCCTTTCCTGTCATTGCAAGTCCCCATCATTCACAAACGTAAACAAATAGCCTGGCTTGTTACAGGTTGAAATTTTGTTCCATTAAGCAATGCCTGCTAAACTCAAAGAGTGCATGCATCAGTAAATAGTGCCTAGATACGCTACTCATTTCTGCATGTTCTTTTAGATCAGTTAATATAAGCATTAGCCTATTCTAAATTCATTTAAATGAAATTACATCACTCGAAATATTATAATAAAGTTTATGATGAAAATAAAACTTTACAAAAATATAAGATAGGCCTAAACATAAAACATTTTCCCTAGTACAAAGAAAAATATATTATTACTATGTCACCGATGTGGCAAAAGGGATGCGTTCACTCCTCTTATGCAGCTGGCCTGGTTTCAGTTTAAGGTCTGGTAAAGTTTCCTAGGTGGGTTTTTTCCTCACCTGTAAGACGAATGTCTGGTAACTTTAGGCCCTTGTGGTCCCCAGATATCATATGACTGTCATATGAATATCATCTTCTTCATCCCATCCATGCCTTGTTCTGAGTGAATCTCGGTCTGTCTCGTCCTATATGTTCATGTTGTCTCAAAAGTGGCCCTGGCATTGGGCCGATCATTCATCTGGGGAGGCCATTCATATCCTCGTCTGGTCAAAGAAAGTATGTAAGTGACCCTATAGAAACTCCTCCTCCGACAGGTCACAGTCCTGTAAGGCACAGGTGGCAAGGGCTGCATAAACATCCCTACAAGGAGGAGGTAAAACTTGAGAAGAAGAAATATTATCACTATCATATTGTGACTGATTGGTAAAATAGCCTATGTGTGATGTGACCAACAGAAGGTTGAACTTATGTAATATATATAATACCCCAACATCATGAAAAGTAACCCCGTAACAGTAGGCCTAATCTAAAAATTCTTTCCAAGGGAAAGGTATGGTTGTATTTGTAATAAAAACAGGGTCAATCGAAAAAATATGTTTGATGAGGCTAGTCTTACATGATATATACATAACTGATATTAGTTGTACAACATATTTTATTCACTTCTAAACGATTAAAAGGGTGTTTATTGCCTTTTGAACTTGACCGTTTTTATGTTTAATGTATGAAATGTTAATTTTCAGAAAAATTTAAACACCCTCCCCCAGAAATTTGAACGATGCACTCTGCGTCTTAACCCCCTCTGTAGGCACACCTGTAAATCTGCAATTATATAGAAATTTAAGTTCTAAGGATGGAATAAAACACTAAGACAACACAAGAACTTTTGATCTGCACAGCAAAATATCTTTTCAGACTCTGTTGAATGTATGGATAATCACAAATTTTTTTTAGTTTTTAAACTTGATCGACAAAACACTACTACAGCTAAATAAAGCGCAATTAAATTATTTGTATGAAATCATGCAAATATCTAAGGAAAGTTTTAACTGGAGGCAGGAATGTAACCAAGGAAATCTCATTGAGTTGATATTTTCTTTTTCAGTACCACTGTACAGTTCTGAAATATGTTTACCATTCTACCTTATACCTAGGTAGCCCTACTATGTATTTCAATTATTCAGAGATTTCAGTTGCTCTGATACTTGATTATTGAATTTATGGAATCAAGATTTAAATGTTATTTACCCCTTTCATGCCTAAATTTTGACTACACACATGAAATATATTCTTTAATGATTTTTATAACCCATCTGACCTTGAAATATATTTCTGCACAAACAGTTTAAAATCCCTAGTGTCTGTGCTGCCCCGAGCCACGAGGAAATAAAACACACAAAACATACAGCGAAATCTCCGCACAAAGATTACCAGTATAATGAGAATACTCTGTGTAAGTTAAAATATTATAGTCTCAGCATTTATTCCTTTAAAATAATGTAAAATTCCCCTCAATTTTACCATAAATCTCTCCATTATGATTGCATTCAGAATCTCTGTAATATACTTTTACTCAGATATAATGATAAATTAGGTCGCTAAAGTGTCAATACAAACAGGCGGAAGAAGGTGAAGATGAGGTTGAACAAAAATGTCTGTATCTATCGACCTTAACCACATCAGAAGTAATTGCCTCTTGTGAAGCTCTACAGAAATATCTATCAAGTGTCCCGTGTGTTCCAGAAAATCACTTATTGATCCTGGACACAATAGGGTATTTTTGTGTTCCCTCTCCGTGAAAAAAGAAATGAAATAGAGTCTCATATACAATTTTTCAAAGATGGCCAAAAATAAAATGTATCCCAGTTGTTCATGCTTTTCTTGACTGATACTGTTATGTACTCATAAAATGTGTTCACTCAAAATGAGCAAAAAGTTAGTGGACAGAGTGTGTATTAGTGTAGTGTATTAATTTAAGAGTAGCGTAAGAAGTTCATGAGCTAAAATTACATTAGTTTAAAAAAATTTCTAAATTATGGGAGTGGTTCCCTACACACCATCAAAATTAGAACACCTTTTGTAATTGTTTGACATAACAATAATACTCTCAACAACAGTTTTTTTGGACCCATGCAAAATCGTCCTATCGAGATTTCACTGTATCACTAACAAAGTTTCCGCTGACTACCATTCAAAAGTCTGAATACATTAGTGCAGAAGGTAAGTTACATGCTCCTGCAGTGGAAACAAAGTTGTTAACTGGATAGACTAAGCCTACATGACACTTCAATACATGGAAGCATTATCAAAACCATAAGATTTTCTGCCTATGAAGTAAGTGTTTATCATAGGTAATCCTACAAGAGATTATGAGTTTATCAATACATTTTCAAGAATGAAGTTTGAGCAAATTTATCTGATGAAACTCGTATTCGTGAGTATGATTTATTAAGCCTATTCCATGAAGAAAATGTAACAGATTTTGTAATTAATAGTTATTTTCTTAGTTTGCTGTCAATATTCTGGCAGGCATAAGATCACTGCCTACTAGATAAATGAACAGTAAGATTCATCGATCAATCTGAGTTCCCGAATCTACCAATAGCATGCATCACAAGATTGAGGACATCGTGGTAGTTGCTTACATCAAAAAGTAATAAAAGCACTCAAACTGGCTAGCACCAAATAGAAATTCTGTTTTTAATCAATAGACATGCATATTATTTCAATTTCCAAACAGCATCCTTGCGATCTGAGGAAGGATATTATAAGATAAACGATCATGATTGTTGGACTATATCCGAAGAACTGCTAAACGTTATTGGTGAATATCAAATATCATTGCTTAGTGGAACAAAATTTCAACTATAAATAGTCACTCCATTCATGATATCAGCAACTAAAAGTACTTTGTGTAGCAGTGACATTTAAGTAAAATCGCCAATTAGTATGTAAGTACTTAGTCATTCATATAGAATAATTATAATTTGAGTTGAACTTAGGCACTTATGCTTCACTTACCAACTTTTTTGGTATAATATGTTTCAAGGACCCTTGTCCCCATCCTCGGCTACTTGTCCAACTTGTCCAACGTGTCCAAGTTCAACTCAAATTATAATTATTTTATTATAGTTGCTTCACTGTTCATTTCCTGAATAGTCATTCATATGTTGGCGACATTGTATAATATTAGCAGTTAATCCAAACAGCATGGATGAAAGAGCTTAACATGAACTGTGCAGTTTAGCAAAAAAGAAAGAAAGAAAAAGAAAGATTATTTCCAGAGGTTAAGAAAATGCCCAAAGATAGGATGCAGAGGGATAAAAATTGGTTGAAAAGGTGCCAAAGAAATGTGAATTGATATAAGATGTTTGGAAAGGAATCAAAAGGTTCTGAGTGTGGTTAGAAGACCCTGCAGCATAGCAGTGGAGACCAGCCGTGTTTCATATTTATTCTGATTTAATCGTGATATGCAAGAAGGTAGCTTTCAGAATTTTACCTTTATTTATGTAGCATCCATCTGCCATAATTTAGGGTTTCATCGGCTTTTAAGGATGATAGTCTTTCCATCCTTATCAGTATATCATGAAGCTATGTAAGATATAAAACTGCAGACAAAATGTTCATTAATTGATTTGAAAATATATGCAGATATAAAAGTATCTTGCATAGTCTGAAGAAGCAAACTTTCAGGAGCAATACAGTACTTTACATATTTCACGTCTTGCATTACAGTACAAACTGAGCATCACACATTACATGAAAATTCAGTAACACAGAAAAATAGTACATTACAAGCATAACAAAGAGCATAGATTTGGAAATTCACATTCATTACAACTTTCAGTGCGATATTTAGTTATTTTCTTTCATTTATTTATTTATTTGTTTATTTATTTATTTATAGCATAGGTTATTGAACATTACAGTCAGTTACAGTGTTCATGACAGCAGTTTTCTTTCTTGTTGTTCCACTTCTGCTAGACTCAAAGATTGATTTGTATTCTCCACATCTTCATTAGTCCTGGAGACAAAAGAAAAACATGGATCCTCATTAAACAGTGTTAAAGTTGTTGTATAGCAAAGAAAAGAAATAAATCTAGATTTGTGGTTTCAGAATACTAAAATATATATATTCTTATTTTATTATTCATGCTGTCACCTTCTGTGTTCATAGCATGATTCAGTGCATGATTCAGAAAGTATAAATGTCCATAAATATCTTTCCTTAACCTAAGATTGCTTGCGCTGTTAAAATAAATCTTAGTTATTATATAACACTCAATTCCTGCAATAAAATAGAGCAATTATCGAAATATCTGAATAAGAGAAACCATGTATGAAATTCTAAATAATGTTCTGAACGGAGTGAAAATCATTAAACTGGCCTTATTAGTTCAATATTCACTCAGTCATCTGTCAATGAGGAAGAAACTCTATTGTTATGTTAACTTATTGGAATATAAGGTTTGGTGCGATTTGAGCAATGCCAAGTGTGATTTAAGCAACGGTTTTCTAAATGGCACCAATGACATATCATTACAAAATATTTGTTTTCACTATTTTTTAGTGATTAAATTAAATAAAAATTATGTTAGAAGGTTTTAGTACACGAAGTTATGATGGAGTAGTTGTTAAATTAAAGTGTTACATCATTATGACATTATCACATCGTGTCTGCAAATTGGTATGATATAGGAAACCTTACCCTAAATTTGTTCATGGGAGTTACTTGTTATTCAATTGAAAACTTATTAGAGAACATGAAACTTCCTACAGTTTCTGAATTCAGGTGAAGGGATAGAATCATAAGTTGAGGAAGAATATTCATTTTGTAGATGAGAATAATTCCCTTTGAAAAATTGTCCAAGATCCAACCAGTAACAAATATCTTCAGAAAAGTCTGTCACTCTACTCCATAGACAGACAGACAACAGATGAACAGATTTTTCCCATTTGCAGGGCTCTGTTCATCAAGGCAACAAGCCTTAGAGCTGTTGGGTTTAAGAATTTGTACTGGCAACATTTACTGGGCTTAGGGTTTTACAACTTGTAGTATTGGGCTCGGTGCTGCAACTGTATTTTGACACCATTTCAGTGATGGAGAAGTTAATGCACTACACATTGGGCTAAGGCAACACCGATTACAAACTGTGGGAGGCCTAGGAATATACAGGTAACATTCCAAAAATAAAGGACAAAACTGGAACAAGCACAAGCAGATGAAGAACACATGCAGAGCTTCTCCTTTGCCTACTCTTTCAGACACCACAAGAAACTGTAACAAAGTGGTCAAAAGTCCTCTGAGGTGACTAGTCCATCTATTGTGCAGAAGTACAACCAGTTGACATCTGTCACCAGCAGGTGCTTCAGCATTTAGTTCAAAACAAGAAAATACCCTGTAAAATGCATCCTTCATCTCATAGATTTCATTAGTAAGCAACTCAAATATGCGAGACTGCAAGTCCAGAAGTTTGTGTAAATGTTCTTACAATGATATGATGAATGGAGTTGGCAGAATTTTTACCAATACTCCTGCCCTTTCAAGACCTATTCTGTTAGACAGTAGTGAGGATGAAGAATGTCTTTTTCCAAGTGGTCGGAACTACAATCCACCAGCAAAACTGCCTGATGAAAGTGAACATTTTGATGGGTATAAACATTTTCCCAAGTTGAACCATATTATTTTCCAAAAATGTGTTGCCTTGAGGGGATTGCAGCGGCCATTAAGAAGCCAGAAAGAGTATGGCAAGAAATAAAAACTGCTTCAAAAGTGATGGATACCGGTACTTCAAGTCATTTTGAAATTTAGGATGTATTAATATTATTAAGTAATAACTTTTGTGTATAGCCTGCAACCATTTCTGCCAGTGAACACTTTATTCCAAATAGTTACAAAGAAGGGATAACCTTCATGATAGTGCTACTACTCAGATATTTTATTTAACTTTTGTCAAGAAACAATGTAATGTGATGGCAAAGAACACTGACATATTGCAGGAAATAATTTCAGCCTTGAAAATATTTAATCTATAGTCGTTCGTTTCCAAATATAAGATCAATTTTTTATTTGTTGCAGGTAGATTGTTTTATATATCAGTACCTGTGATTTTTTTCCGAAGGAGCTTGAACTACTGTTAGAGATCTACTTATAAGAAGTTAGCATCTAATATTAGATTTTAATGCCAATGAGCATCAACAATTAGTAGAACAATTCATGTGGTGAGTATGATATATGCCAAACTTCATCTTAGCTAATAACTTAATAATTTACACATTCTAAATTCAGACACAAGCCAACTTTTATAGATCGTAGAGTTTGGCAGGAAGTTCTCAATTTTACACTCAGCATAGAATATGTAAGTTTTCACAAAATGCTCGAGTAAGGTCCTCTGAAAATCTCTCTGCATTTCATGAATCTCCATTACATGTTCAGATAATTAGAGTATGGTGTGCGATTTCTCATTCATGGATTATTGGGCCAGTTTTTTCAAAACAACAATTGATTCTAATGTTTACTGTAATTATATTTTATTTTCTTTCATTCAGCAATTAAATGAAACTGAGCTGTTCTCTGGATTTTTCCAACAAGACAATGCGACAGCTCATATGTCGTATCAATCAATGCTGCAAGGACTTTATTCTCCATGATCCCCTGATCTTGACTTACTTGACTTAATTCCTGTCGTTCCCTCTGGAACATAGGGCAGTTGTGAAGCACTTCCATCCTTCTCTCTGGGCCGCCAGCGCTGTGACTTCTTTCCATGTTTTGTTTTCGTTTAGAATTTCTTCTTCTATCGACCTCCTCCATGTTGTCCTAGGGCGTCCTCTACGCCTGGCTCCTTGTGGGTTCCAGTCGAGTGCCTCTTTTACTATTGCTCCTTCTGTTTTCCTGAGTGTATGGCCAATCCATCCCCATTTTCTAATTTTTACTTGTGTGCCTATTGGTTTCTGTCTTGTTTGTTCCCGTAGGTCTTCATTTGAGATCCTTTCTGGCCATCTTACTTGAAGGATCATTCGCAAACATAGATTTATAAGGTCTGCATTCTTTGTATGTTTACTTGTGTTACTCTCCATGTTTCACATGCATACAATAAAATGGACTTTACATTTGTGTTGAAAATCCTTATTTTTGTTCTTTTGGAAATATTTTTGGATTTCCAAACTGGATATAATTGTATAAATGCCCCATTTGCTTTTTTAATTCTATTTTGTATATCTTCATCTGCTCCGCCTTCTTTTGTAATTATGCTTCCTAAATAAGTGAAGGATTCAATTTGTTCAATTTCTTTTCCAGCTATCATTAATTGCTATTTACTTTTGCATTTATTCTCATTTCTTTAGTCTTGTTTATATTTATATTGAGTCCAACAGCTTTTGCTTCTTCCTCTAATCTCCTCAACTTAGTTGACATATCTGTAAATCTTGAAGCTAAGAGGCATATATCATCTGCAAAGTCTAAATCCTCTAATCTTACCTTTAGTCCCCATTGTATTCCTAGTTTCCTTTTTCTTAACGTCCTTCTCATTACTGCGTCTAACATTAGCGTAAAAATTTTAGGTGAAAGACTGCAGCCTTGTTTCACTCCGTTTGTTACTTCAATAGGGTCAGATAATTTTCCTTCATGAATGATTCGACATCTAGAGCCATTATACATCTCGTTTATCAAGTTCAATATTTTTACAGGGATACCGTATTCCATTAAAATGTCTCACATTGCCTTTCTGTTTACAGAGTCGAAAGCTCTTTCAAAATCTATAAAAGTTAAGTATAGAGCTGTTTGCCATTCATTGCTCTGTTCAAGAATAATTCTTAGTGTATTTATAAGATCAATACAACTGTGTTGTCTTCTAAATCCTGCTTGTTCTTTCCTTAGTCTTGATTCTACATCATCTTTTATTCTATTTAATATTATCCTTGAAAGAAGTTTACTAGGTATACTCAGTAGAGTTATACCTCTCCAATTTTTGCAGTGTGTGTTATCGCCTTTTTTTGGTAGCTTTATTATGATTCCTTCTTTCCATTCTGTTGGTATTTTCTCCTTTTCCCAAATCTGTACCAGCAGTGGGTGTAATAAATTTATAGAGGTTTCCATATCTACTTTTAATAGTTCTGGGCTTATATTATCCATACCCGGTGCTTTGCCGTTTTTTGTTTGTTCTAACGCTCTCTTGACTTCTTCTCTTGTTGGGGGGTCTACATTTATCTGTGAATTGTTTCCCATTATGTCTTCAAAATGTTCTATTTCTATGTTTTCTTCTTTGTTTAGTATTTCTGAGAAGTACTCTCTCCATCTATTTAGTTGTTCTTCCAGTGTTGTTAACATTTCTCCTTCCTTATTTCTTATTGGTTTATTTCTACTAAGTCTTTTCCTTGATAGCTTTTTTGTTATTTCATATACCTGCTTCGAATGTCCCCTTTTTTCTGCATCTTCCGCTCTTTGTGCTAATTCTTCTCATAGGCGTAACGAGGGGGGGGGGGTTTTGGGGGTTTGAACCCCCCCATTGACTAAAAAAAAGGAAAATTGTATAATTTTTATAAGTCTGCCCATAAATTACTTAATGCGTGGGAAGCTTAAAACTCGTTATTTTGAGTCTTAATTTTTAAAATTTTCCGGGGAAGGACCCCCGGAAGCTTAAAACTCGTTATTTTGCATCTTAATATTTAAAATTTTCCGGGGGAGGACCCCCGGACCCCCCTCTCCCAGGGGGGTATTCCATACCCCCCAGATGTTATAACCCCCCCCCCCATATGGTCGGCCTGGTTACGCCTATGATTCTTCTATCCATTCTCTTTTATCTCTTCTAGCACTTTTCTTCACCTGTCTATCTAATTCTGTGTATCTTGCGTAACCTTCTGCTTTCTGTAGTCTGGTTTTACTTCGGTTTAACTTTTCCTTTGCTTGTTTCCGACTTTTTATCAATTCCCAGGTGCCTTCTGTTATCCATTCTTTCTGTTGGTAATTTCTAATTCCTAGTATTGTTTCACCTGTTTCAAGGTATGTATTTTTTATATTTTCCCAGTCTGCTTCTATATCATCTGTTTCCTCTACCTGATTTAATATTTCAAATCTATTTTTGAATTCCAACTTAAATTCCAGGCGCTTCTCTTCTTCTTTTAATCTTTGTATATTGATTTTCTTTTTTCTTCCTTCAAATTTTTTGTATGATGTTTTTATTTTAAGTCTGAACTTAGCTATTACTAAATGGTGGTCGCTAGAGGCATCTGCACCTCTCTTATTTCTTACATCCATTAGTGACTACCTAAATTTCCTACTTATTGCTATGTGATCTATTTGGTTTTCTGTACAATGATTTGGTGAGACCCAAGTTACCTTTTGGCATTTTTTATGTGGGTAGATAGTACCTCCAATCACAATATCATGGTATGCACAAAAGTTGATGAATCTTTCTACATTATCGTTCATATCTCCTAAACCATGCTTTCCCATTATATGTTCTAATCCTTCGTTCTCACTTCCTACTTTAGCGTTTATGTCTCCCATTAATATTAAGATATCTCTTCTTTTTACATTTTTAATGGTGTCACTTATTTGTTGATAAAATTAATCTTTTCTTTCTGTTTCTGCTATTTCTGCAGGTGCATAGCATTGTATTATAGTGACATTTCTAAAATTTGTTTGGAATCTCGCTGTAATAATTCTATCCGAGATTGGATTCCACTCTATCAAGCTTTTCTTTGCTGTCTTACTTAAAAGTAGTCCTACTCCATTACTATGCTCCATTTTGCCCTCTCCTCCTGAGTAAAGGAAGAAATTCTCATTTTTCGTTCTTATTTCTCCAAAATCTTCCCATCTTGTTTCACTTAATCCCAAAATTTCGAGTTTATAATTTTTCATTTCTTCCTCTATCTGTTTCAGTTTAGAGCTTTCTTGCAATGTTCTAATATTCCAACATCCAATACTCGTTATCCGTTTAGCGCCAAAAGTCTTTTTTTATTTGTTTCCTTCTTTATGAAGGTATCCTTCTTCCTCTATAGCGTTCCGAATCCAGCACTTTTTTCTTATCCTATTCCTGTTGTGGTATCTGCAAGACATTTTTTAAAAATTACTATTGTTGATCTTTTGATTATCTTATCCATTATCCTAATTCAAAACGTGTATGAAATAAAAAGACAAACTAACATTACCTTGTAGTTAAGTTTCTTTTTTTTTTTTGTCTAAATCCGTCCAATAGTGTTTTGGTATCTTCTCTCTTTTTCCTATTGATTATTAGTACCATTCAACTTGCCTTATAGCCATTATGATACTCTTCTTATTTCTTATCCTCTTTGTGTTGTGATACGTGACAGTCTTTTTCATTAGAATGTTATATTTGAGCTCATTATTGTTTGATCTGTTATCCTATTTGGACATAACTATGCAAAAATAGACAAGCTAATATTACGGTGCAATGAAGTTTGTCATATAATTCTCAACTCTGTCCAACTGGTGTTTTGTCACTTTTGGGTCGTTCCTCTTCTTTATGAAGGCCTCCCATCTCCCCTTATAGCCTACCCGATCCTCCACTTATTTTTATCCAATCCATGTCGTAGTACTGGACATTGTCTATGTTAAAATCATTATTAACTGTTCTTGTATTTTGACAAGGTTATGCAAAACTAGTCCAAATAACATTACTTTGAATGAAATTGGTCTCGTAGTGCCTAACGTCATCCACTTGGTTTGATATTCAAATGCTTGTTTCTGTTCCTTACGAAGGCCTCCTAACTTCTCTTGCAGCCTTCCTGAAACAATACCATTTTCTTATTCTCTATTTGACATTCGTAATTTGCAATCCATTTTTAAAAAGTATCATTTTGTGTTTTATTTTCTACTACCATAGCTATGCAAAGTAAACGAACTAACATTATAATATAACAAATCCAAATTATTGCGGTGGAACTCACACAGTGAAGTGAAATCATATAACTAATCAGAGATTGACTAAACACACTATATACTTCACTTACCAATTATCTTTGTAGTACGCATTTCGCAGGTCCTTCGCCTGCATGGTCACCTACATGTGTGTAGGTAGGTGACCATTCATGCGAAGGACCTGCGAAACACGTACTACCAAAATAATTGGTAAGTGAAGTATATAGTGTGTTAAGTCAATCTCTGATTAGAACTAACATTACCTTAAAACGAAGTTTGTCTCTTTACACTTAACTCTGTTGATTTTGTTTTTCTTTTGTCTCCTTCGTTATGAAGGTATCCAACTTCCCCTATAGCCTTCTGAATCCAGCACTTTTTTCTTATCCTATTCCTGTTGTGGTAGCCTATCTGCAAGAAATTTGTTAAAAATTGCTATTGTTGTTTTAATTATCATATCTATTATCAAAATTCAAAACAGGTACGAAGAAAAATACTAACTAACATTACCTTGTAGTTAAGTGTCTTTTTTTTTTTTTTACTTAATCTGACCAATAGTGTTTTGATATCTTCTCTCATTTTCCTCTTGATTATTACTACCGTTCAACTTGCCTTATAGCCATTATGATCCTCCTCTTATATCTTATCCTCTTTGTGTTGTGATACATTGCAGTCCTTTTCTGTACATTCTATATTTGAGCTCATTATTATTTGATCCGTTATCCTATTTGGACATAACTATGCAAAAAATAGACAAGCTAACATTACGGTGCAATGAATTTGTCATATAATGCTCAACTCTGTCCAACCGGTGTTTTGACACTTTTGGTTCCTTCCTCTTCTTTATGAAGCCTCCCATCTCCCCTTATAGCCTACCTGATCCTCCACTTATTTTTATCCAATCCATGTCGTAGTACTCGACATTGTTTATGTTAAAATCATTATTATCTGTTCTTGTATCCTATTTGGACAAGGTTATGCTAAACTAGACCAACTAACATTAATTTGAATGAAATTGGTCTCTTAGTGCCTAACGTCATTCACTTGGTTTGATATTCAAATGCTTGTTTCTCTTCCATACGAAGGCTTCCTAACTTTTCTTGCAGCCTTCCTGAAACAATACCATTTTCTTATTCTCTATTTGACAATCGTAATTTGCAATCTTTTTTTAAAAAGTATCATTTTGTGGTTTAATTTTCTACTACCATAGCTATGCAAAGTAAACGAACTAACATAACCTTAAAATGAATTTTGTCTCTTTGCACTTAACTCTGTTGATTTTGTTTTTATTTGTCTCCTTCGTTATGAAGGTATCCAACTTCCCCTATAGCCTTCCGAATCCAGCACTTTTTTCTTATCCTATTCCTGTTGTGGTATCTGCAAGAAGGTTTTTTAAAATTGCTATTGTTGATCTTTTGAATATCTTGGCCATTATCGTAATTTAAAACGTGTATGAAATAAAAAGACAAACTAACATTACCTTGTAATTAAATTTCTCTTTTTTGCCTAAATCTGTCAATAGTTTTTTTGACATCTTCTATCTTTTTCCTATTGTTTATTAGTACCATTCAACATTGCCTTATATACATTATGATCATCTTCTTATATCGTATCCTCTTTGTGTTGTGATACGTAACAGTCCTTTTCTGTAGATTGCTATATTTGAGCTCATTATTATTTGATCCGTTATCCTATATGGACATAAATATTCAAATATAGACAAGCTAACATTACGGTGCAATGAAATTTGTCATACCATGCTCAACTCCGTCCAACCGGTGTTTTGACACTTTTGGTTCGTTCCTCTTCTTTATGAAGGCCTCTCATCTCCCCTTATAGCCTACCCGACCCTCCACTTATTTTTATCCAATCCATGTTGTAGTACTGGACATTGTTTATGTTAAAATCATTATTATCTGTTCTTGTATCTTATGTTGACAAGGTTATGCAAAAATATACCGACTAACATTACTTTGAATGAAATTGTTCTCCTAGTGCATGACGTCATCCTTTTGGTTTGGTATTCAAATGATTGTTCCTCTTCCTTATGAAGGCCTGAAAAACTTTTCTTGCAGCTTTCCTCAAATAATACTATTTTCTTATCCTCTATTTGACATTCGTAATTTGCAATGTTTTTTTTTTTAAATATCATTGGGTGGTTTAATTTTCTGCTAACACAGTTATGCCAAAGTAAACGTACTAACATTACCTTAAAATAAAGTTTGTCTCTTTACACTTAACTCTGTTGATTTTGTTTTTATTTGTCTCCTTCGTTATGAAGGTATCCAACTTCCCCTATAGCCTTCCGAATCCAGCACTTTTTTCTTATCCTATTCCTGTTGTGGTATCTGCAAGAAGGTTTTTTAAAATTGCTATTGTTGATCTTTTGAATATCTTGGCCATTATCGTAATTTAAAACGTGTATGAAATAAAAAGACAAACTAACATTACCTTGTAATTAAATTTCTCTTTTTTGCCTAAATATGTCCAATAGTTTTTTTGATATCTTCTATCTTTTTCCTATTGTTTATTAGTACCATTCAACATTGCCTTATAGCAATTATGATACTCTTTTTATTTTTTATCCTCTTTGTGTTGTGATACATGACAGTCCTTTTCTGTAGAATGCTATATTTGAGCTCATTATTATTTGATCCGTTATACTATATGCACATAACTATGCAAAAATAGACAAGCTAACATTACGGTGCAATGAAGCTTGTCATATAATTCTCAACTCTGTCCAACCTGTGTTTTGACACTTTTGGTTTGTTCCTCTTCTTTACGAAGGCCTCCCATCTCCCCTTATAGCCTACCCGATCCGCCACTTATTTTTATTTAATCCATGTCATAGTACTGGACATTGTTTATGTTGAAATCATTACTATCTTTTCTTGTACCGGTATCCTATTTTGACAAGGTTATGCAAACATAGAGCGACTAACATTTTTTGAATGAATTTGGTCTCTTAGTGCATAACGTCATCCACTTGGTTTGGTATTCAAATGCTTGTTCCTCTTCCTTTTGAAAGCCTCCTAACTTTTCTTGCAGCCTTCCTGAAACAATACCATTTTCTTATCCTCTATTTGACATTCGTAATTTGCAATGCTTTTTTTTTAAATATCATTTGGTGGTTTAATTTTCTGCTAACACAGCTTTGCAAAAGTAAACGAACAAACGTTACCTTAAAATGAATTTTGTCTGTTTACACTTAAATCTGCTGATTTTGTTTCTTCTCTCCTTCATTATGTAGATATCAGACTTCACTTATAGCCTTCCGAATACAGCACATTTTTCTTATCCTATTCCTGTTATGGTATCTGCAAGAAATTTGTTAAAAATTGCTATTGTTGTTCTTTTAATTATCATATCTATTATCCTAATTCAAAACAAGTACGAAAAAGAAGACAAACTAACATTTCCTTGTAGTTAAGTTTCTTTTTTGTTTGCCTAAATCTGTCCAATAGTGTTTTGATATCTTCTCTCTTTTTCCTCTTGATTATTAGTAGCCTACCATTCAACTTGCCTTATAGCCATTATGATCCTCTTCTTTTATCTTATCCTCTTTGTGTTGTGATACCTGACAGTCCTTTTCTGTAGAATGTATATTTGAGCTCATTATTATTTGATCCGTTATCCTATATGGACAAGGGCGCCCATATGATATTTTCTAGGGGGGGGCCAAATTTTTAGTTAATTTATTTTTTGTCCCTTTAACTTCTTGGGTTAGTTTGTAACATTACATTAATAATATAATAATGTAAGTGCAACAATGAAGTAGCCAGAAAATAATTTCGGGGAGGATTGGAAGTGGCAGGGGATTTGGAATACCCCCCAAGCAAGGGGGTCGTGGGTCCATCCCCAGAAATTTTTAAAATATTCAACTAATTAAAATCACTTTTTACGCTATTTTAGCACTGAAAAACTAGTTAGGAAATTTGTTTACGTGCCAATGTAAACAAGAAATCGTTACCTAAGTCGGGGGTTACCCCCGGAAAATATTTAAATAATGAACTAGTTGAAATCACATTTTACGCTATTTTAGCTCTGAAAAACAAGTTATTAAATTTGTTTACCATACTTTAAGATATGCCAACTTAAACAAGAAATTGTTACCTAAGTCGGGGGTTACCCCTGGAAAATTTTTAAATACTGAACTAATGAAAATCACATTTTATGCTATTTTAGCCCTGAAAGCTAGTTAGGAAATTTATTTACCATACTCTAAGACATACCAACGTAAACAAGAAATCATTACCTAAGTCGGAGGTCCACCCCCGGAAAATGTTTAAATATTGAGCTAATTAAAATAACATTTTACGCTATTTTAGCTCTGAAAAACTAGTTAGGAAATTTGTTTACCATACTCTAAGACATGCGAACTTAAACAAACCTAAGTTATAATACTCATTACTAGGGCAAGGCATTTGATGATTTTGCATCTTTTTTATATGATGGTTAAAAGATAGCTCGAATATATATAAATGTGTATCATCAATAAATTGATCAAATAAGAGCTATTTCTTTTTGCATTCTTTGCTTTATTTTGCATTGTTTTCATAATTTTCAATAGATAGGTCATTTTTTGGTAATTTTTAGGTCATTTTCGGCATTTTTAGGACTTTTTCGGCATTTTTAGGACTTTTTCGGCATTTTTAGGACTTTTTCGGCATTTTAGGTCGTTTTTGGCATTTTTATAGTTTTTTAAATGAAGTCTTACATTACATTATATTTTTAGTTTTTCTATTTATTATTTTTTATTTTTAACGCTTGTCTATTATAACTGTAAAAGCAAATAACATCCACAGGAAATAAAGCAGATTGCAGCGTTACTGGAAGGAATATGCATTTTGAACTCTTGTTACATTTCCAAGAAAATACAATATAAGCAATACCTGCTTCTCCTATTGTTCCCGCTCCCACGGTAGCTCACAGGCGAAATAGGGACACGGGGAAACCTCTCCGGTTTGAAGGATGCTACACTAAGTCAAGTTTAAATACATTTATTGAGCCCCTTGAAAGATACAAAGAGCACAATGGACAAAATGATAAATAGACCCTTTAAAATACAAGATGGAATTTTGTATCTTGCTTTACAAATAAATTCCTCTTCCTAGCGGTGCCGAAGAAGATGAAATGTTGATGAAGTCAAGGGGAGACGACTTAGTAAGCTCCTTCTGGAAAATAAGGCATGCTTGCCTTATAAGACTGATGAATAGCTCGGAGGACCAGAGCAGAGCAATTTTTATAGTCGCGCTTGCTCGGACGACTGAGAAAGAATTTCACTATTCTTGAAGTGAATGCGCACTATCAGCAAATTATTTTAAGGTCGACTTGCTGCTTCGACCGAAAAGAAGAACCTTTAGATGTTGCTTCGACACTGCAACTAAAATTAAGCACTCTGAAATATTCACTTCACAGCAGTACTTACAGTCAATCCTTTTACTTAATGAGTTACGCATTCAAGTCCATACGGTTTGATCAGGGAAGTAAAAAACTTGGCTTCACACATTTGTAATTAAATCACAAATAAATTACTTTGATGAATGTACTAAATTGCGTCTCTGCAATAACTAGGGCTGGGAAACTTCAAATTCCCAGCTCGACAATAAAAACTAGATTCAGAATTCTGAACTGAAAACTAGCCTGGCGAAAGCTTCGAACGAGAGAATAAGAATGAATAGCAAGAATGACAGACGTCACGACATGTGACGTAAAGCAAGAATCCCATTGGCCAAGAAAAACAATAAATAATTAATCTTGGAAATAAATCAATTAAGTTACATTAAAATACTAAAACATAAATAAGAGAATTAATAGCATTACTTTAAAACTGAATTGTTTCTTTAAAAACACAAAATTATGAATAAAATATACTAAAAAATAATCAGACTGAAACTTTGGGTTGGAGATTATAACATGACTATCCAAAAAATGAAAGATGCGACAGTCAAATGTTATTTCTTATGAGAATTGATGGGAGAAAGAACAAACAGATAAGTAAACATATTTAAAATTATATTGAAGACACAACAAGAAAAATAAAACAAACGAAGACACAAGCCTGTTGCCATAGCAACACGGCGAATGACCTCGCGAAACCAGCTAATGCCTCAAATCCGGCCAGACACGAATGCTGGACGGAACATATTGCCCGCGATAATTTCGCTCGTGAAATTATCTAACAGAATGTGACGTCAAGCAAATTCGTGAATGCAAGGATTCGAGGCCAAAACAACTATCAAGTCGCAATAAAGTCAAAATCGGTGGAGTGGGATGCGTCCGGCATCAGCACTCTGAATGAAAGCAGGTGTCACTGTCCCTCTTCACTGACAGGCAGAGGAGCCAACTTGATGAGGGGCCTCTTATAAGTGCCTGAGACAGTGCGCACAGTGACAACTCTGACAAGGCCGTCTGGGCCTGGGTGTACTTGGTGCACCAGACCAAGCACCCACCTATGAGGAGGTACATTGTCCTCGAGAACCAATACAGGGGTACCCAAAGGAACGTCTGGCAGTACCTTATGCCACCTTGCACGACGCTGTAGCGTGTGGAGATAATCCACGGACCACTTCTTCCAAATACAAGTGACCATCTGCTGAAGATGGTTCCAACGGGAACGCAGGCTGTACCCACCAGAGAGGTCAGGACTGGGCACCGACACAATGGGCTTGCCAATAAGAAAGTGGCCGGGAGACAAATATCCAAAGTCATCCACGTCCTCAGATAACGACATCAAAGGACGTGAATTCAAGAATGACTCAATTTGTGTGAGAACAGTAGACATCTCCTCGTAAGTGTACTTACAGGACGAGGACATCCTCTTCAAGTGGAACTTCAAAGAGCGTACTGCCGCCTCATGAAGTCCTCCCATGTGTGGAGAGTGAGGAGGCAAGAAACGCCAATGAATGTTCAAATGCGCAGTGGCGTCTTGCACTGCGGAGTGATGTTCTGATGACATCAAAAGCCTAGAGAGGTTCTGCAGGTCGGCGTGAGCTCCGACAAAGTTTCTACCATTATCACAAGTGATTGAACTTGGAATTCCACGACGACTTGTGAACCTTGACAATGCCGCCAGGAAGGCACGTGAGGTGAGCGAAGTCACTAGCTCAACGTGTACGGCCTTCGTGGACATGCAGACAAAAATAGCAACGTAGGCTTTAGTAGTCACTTTGGACCGCGGGCCACCAAACTTGAGAGAGAATGGACCGGCGTAGTCCACACTAGAGTTTGTGAAAGGAGGGAGAGGATTTACTCTCTCAGGAGGCAGATCAGCCATCTTTTGCTGATAAGCCTGAGCCTCAAAGCGGAAGCAAACACTACAGCGCCTCCGTACACTGCGAACCAGCTTGCGAATGCAAGGGATCCAATACGACTCTCGCAAGTGTGAGATGACTAGCTGAGGTCCTGCATGACCTAGATGCAAGTGCACATGGAGAACTAACTGCCTGGTGAAAGCATGCTCTGCAGGAAGTAATATCTGATGCTTGTTGTCAAAAGGTAGGTTGGACCGACTTAGACGTCCACCTACACGCAGGATGTTATCCTGAATAAAGGGGCATAGTTGCCGGATCTTACTAGAAGAAGGCAAATCTTGCGAGGAAGACAATGCTTGAATTTCCTTTCTGAAAGCATTCCTTTGAATGATTCTAATGCAAGAATGCAAAGCTTCAGTAAGCTCTGACGGCAACAAAGGGCCATTGATAGGTGACTTGAGTTTCAAGTAATTATTGATGAAACGTCGCACATAAGCCATGACCCTGATTGTTTTCAAATGTGAAAACTTAGTCAGCCATGGGCTTAAGCTTGAGGTTTCGATAGTGACTAGCGCTGTTATCTTCACCTCTGGGAGAGACGAAGACTCGAGCTCAGTGGGCAAACTGGGCCACTGAGTGGAGTCGGCAGTAAGCCTAGAAGGGCCTGACCACCACAGAGAGTTGTTAAGTAGATCAGAAGGGGTGGCTCCCCTAGAGATGAGATCAGCGGGATTGTCCTTAGATGACACATGCGACCAAGATTCAATGGCAGTGAATTCTTGGACGTCCGCGACTCTGTTAGCCACGAAAGTCTTAAGTTTAGAAGGTGAATGGTTTAGGTCTGCAGTTAGGAAGGCTGAGTAATTGGAAGACATAGCCTCCGAGCATTCAGGCTCTTTTGGGCTTGCTTCAAGATAACGCTTAGCCGTGGATCGGCGTCGATGACCATTGGAAGTATGGCAACGCTGTGAAGGGAAAGGCGCAGAGGGCAGTTTCCCGGCGAAGTACCAACCAAGGTGCGAGTTCTGAATCGTAGGTAACTCACAGGTGGAAATTTGCCCTGGACACACCACTTGGGCGCAAATCTCCACTCCAAGAAGTAGATCGACACACTTAGGACGACTAAAAAATGGGTCAGCCAAGGGAAGATTCGGAGGAATGTTCCAATCTTTGGTCTCAATGAAAGAGTTCGGGAACCTTTTCTCCGAAATCTCCGGAACGACAATGGCCTGTGCATTGTAGCGCCATGAAGTCACTCGCGACTGAATCGCGATGCTGGTTAGCTTATGTGTGCTAACATTAGTGGACAAAATTCCCGCTAGCGTAGTCCGCTGCGCATGAGGAGCTAGTCCAAGACGCCTAAACAGCCTGTTGCTAATAAGATTGCAGTCTGAACCGCTATCCAGGAGGGCTGTGGCCTCAACAGGCGAGCCGTCTGAGTCCAGGATGCGGACAGTAGCAGTAGGAAGCAAGCAGCGCTGCTGGGTCTGACTAGAAGCCATAACACCTGCAGTGTTGGCAGCCTGGTGACTATCGCTAGTCGGGTCGTGGAGGAATGTGCTATGTCTCCCAGCACATCTCCTGCACTGAAAAGTCCTACAATTGTTGGCATGCCCTTGACTAAACAGGCATACGCGACACAGTTTGCGGTCTCTAACAAACTGGTCTCTTTGAGCGAAAGTCATGCTCCTGAAGTCGCTGCATGAAAACAGGTCATGCACAGCAGTACGACAACAGAGACATTTAGGCCTCGAAGAAGAAGACTTTGACTTGGAAGGAGCCGGAGAGCTCGGAACTGACTTAGCAGCCTGACCTTTCGTGGCAGCATCAGTCATCTGCAGTATGCGAACTCGGCTTTCCAAGAAGACAAATAACTCCTTGAGAGTAGGGAGCTTCCCTATTTTGACAGATGACTCCCATTCTCTGATGAGGTTCATCGGAAGCTTGTCGATGATAATTCTGGTAATAATCAGATCTGACAACTCCACTTCTGTATTAAGGGAATTAAGTGCATGTACCGTGCTTATAAAATGATCCAGGTATTTCTGCAGGGATTCTGCAGAATACCTCTCAATCTGAGGGGGAGAGAAGAGATTGTCCAGATGGGTGTTGGCGATTAGCCGGTCGTTATCAAACCTATCAATCAAAGTCTGCCACGCCACCTGGAAAGTCGCAGCAGAGACAGGAATATTCTGAATGACCGTACTAACCTCTGATGACAGGCAAGACTTCAAGTACTGATACTTGTCCATGTCCGAAATGTGCCTGTGTTGAATTACCAACGACGAGAAAGTGTCACGAAACTCGATCCACTCAGAGGGGTTCCCATTGAACTGAGGAAGACGGATTTCGGGGAGTTTCGGTAACAACGGCGTGACAGGGTCGAGCGAGGAGCGCTGACTGGCAGTCTGCGCCTGCTCGGGTTCATATAGCTGTTTCTTTTCAGCTATCATGGAGTCAAAGAAACTGATGACTTTATAATAATCAGATTCCACTGCGTGAAAGTCGAATTCATGATCCTGGTAGGCCTCGTCAATGGCCACCTGAGCATAATCTGACTTATAGGCCTTGAAGATCTCTACAAATTCAGAGCGGCGAATGCGCGCCTCATGAAGCGTAGTGAGATCTTCGATTTCGTACTCTCGCATAATCTGCATTTGACGCAGAAATTGCGATTGCAAGTACTCGAAGCGTCTTATTTTAGCCTTTTGGGCAGCTTCGGCCTGGGCGTGGGCTTCGGCTCTCTTAGCCTCAGCTTCCTCACGGGCCAGGGCGAGCTGGGCCTGGGCTTGCCTTTCTGCAAGGGCCTGCTGGGCCAGGGCCTCCGCTCTCTTAGCTTCGGCTTCCTCACGGGCCAGGGCGAGCTGGGCCTGAGCCTGCCTTTCTGCAAGGGCCTGCTGGGCCAGGGCCTCCGCTCTCTTAGCTTCGGCTTCCTCACGGGCCAGGGCGAGCTGGGCCTGAGCCTGCCTTTCTGCAAGGGCCTGCTGGGCCAGGACCTCCTTGTCAGATAAGGCCTGAAGAAATTTACACAACTGAGAGTTGCCTCTGGAAATGACGGCGTCGACTTCTGCCCTATAGGCTTCTTCAGCATCAGAATAATCCACACCGTCGATTTCAGTCTGCACATGGTCGAACTTAGCTGCAAGTTCGTCTAACTTAGACTCATACTTTTTGAGTTCAGGATATGTGACATCCTCAATGGCTAAATTACTAATGACATTAACCTGCCGCGTAATCTGGGCCTTAATGGGAACTCGCTTGGCTTTAAGAGCCGTCAAACCGTCTGGACTCGACATAGCGACTTGCTTATACAAATGTCTGAATTAAATAGGTTGCCCGCCTAGAGCCGGTGCAACAATGACAAATTAAGGTTTGTTTATAAGAATGGAGTGAGTTGCCCGCATAGGAGCATACGAGTAGACAAAGAAATAGTGTGTAGCTGTACAGGTGTAAGTACACAAATGTAAATGTTTACACTTTACAAGAAAGTACCAAAAAACTTAATTGAAATCTGTCAGAGACCTCCCTCAAACGCAATGCGGAGGAGAACCACAGATACTTATAGCAACTGACTTTAAACTACTTATTACTGATGGCTACTGATGGTAGCGTCTCACACCGGCGGCAAACTATACCGGGAGAACAAGATTGATATATAAGAATGACTAGAATTGTGGCTAATCACTGAGGTCTCTGTAATAAGTGACCAAGACAAATTCAAACTGTTAATTGAATAGTTACTCTACGTTAATTATAGGTCACTAACTATCAATGCATCTTCAACCATAGGCCTCTGGGTCATATCCAGGCCCGGAGGAACCACAAAGAGATGTTCCCGCTCCCACGGTAGCTCACAGGCGAAATAGGGACACGGGGAAACCTCTCCGGTTTGAAGGATGCTACACTAAGTCAAGTTTAAATACATTTATTGAGCCCCTTGAAAGATACAAAGAGCACAATGGACAAAATGATAAATAGACCCTTTAAAATACAAGATGGAATTTTGTATCTTGCTTTACAAATAAATTCCTCTTCCTAGCGGTGCCGAAGAAGATGAAATGTTGATGAAGTCAAGGGGAGACGACTTAGTAAGCTCCTTCTGGAAAATAAGGCATGCTTGCCTTATAAGACTGATGAATAGCTCGGAGGACCAGAGCAGAGCAATTTTTATAGTCGCGCTTGCTCGGACGACTGAGAAAGAATTTCACTATTCTTGAAGTGAATGCGCACTATCAGCAAATTATTTTAAGGTCGACTTGCTGCTTCGACCGAAAAGAAGAACCTTTAGATGTTGCTTCGACACTGCAACTAAAATTAAGCACTCTGAAATATTCACTTCACAGCAGTACTTACAGTCAATCCTTTTACTTAATGAGTTACGCATTCAAGTCCATACGGTTTGATCAGGGAAGTAAAAAACTTGGCTTCACACATTTGTAATTAAATCACAAATAAATTACTTTGATGAATGTACTAAATTGCGTCTCTGCAATAACTAGGGCTGGGAAACTTCAAATTCCCAGCTCGACAATAAAAACTAGATTCAGAATTCTGAACTGAAAACTAGCCTGGCGAAAGCTTCGAACGAGAGAATAAGAATGAATAGCAAGAATGACAGACGTCACGACATGTGACGTAAAGCAAGAATCCCATTGGCCAAGAAAAACAATAAATAATTAATCTTGGAAATAAATCAATTAAGTTACATTAAAATACTAAAACATAAATAAGAGAATTAATAGCATTACTTTAAAACTGAATTGTTTCTTTAAAAACACAAAATTATGAATAAAATATACTAAAAAATAATCAGACTGAAACTTTGGGTTGGAGATTATAACATGACTATCCAAAAAATGAAAGATGCGACAGTCAAATGTTATTTCTTATGAGAATTGATGGGAGAAAGAACAAACAGATAAGTAAACATATTTAAAATTATATTGAAGACACAACAAGAAAAATAAAACAAACGAAGACACAAGCCTGTTGCCATAGCAACACGGCGAATGACCTCGCGAAACCAGCTAATGCCTCAAATCCGGCCAGACACGAATGCTGGACGGAACACCTATTTTTAAGCGTTTTGAACTAGTCTACATTTCCAAGAAAACAACGTTGTAAATACAAGCGGCTATTGACGAATGTGTCCTTCTTGCATTAAAGAAACAACACTTGGGACACAGCTCCGTTAGAGATAAGCGAGGCGACTATACCTGCTTTATTATTTTAAAGGAATGTGCATCATGAACTAATCCCAGCATCCTATTGCTATTCATTTTCAGGTAGGAGGACTTTCACTGTGTCTTTCAGTTGTCTGTAAGAGTTGTATGAGATAGTTTGTTGACAGAAGAGTTCAGTAAAATGCCCATAGTGAAAGAAAGTACGTTTGATAAATTAAAACGATTTGTTTCCGAGTACGGAGAAAATGTTTCTTCCACCGATGGAAAAATATTGTTCTGCAAATTATGTGATGTGAGGGTTTCTGCCGAAAAAAAATTACGGTTGAACAACATGTATCACGAGAGAAACATAAACGTGGTCTGCAGAGACTTGAAGAGAAAAGAAACCGTGGCCTGCAACAGACACTTCTGGGGGAAAGTTGTTCAACATTTTCGCCGTTTTGCGAGAAACTGTGTACAGCATTTTTATGCGCCGATATGATGGGCATGCCAGTTCAGAAAAAAAATTTTGTGAAGGGTATTCAAGGAGGCCTAATATTAATTTACTTACTTCTTTAGCAGCAAAATAAATGTTTTTTATATTGTAAATTTATATATAACGAAATGCCATCTATTAAATTGGTCCTTAAAAGCAATTCATTACTTAACAAAATAATTATAAGTAATAATGATAAAATTTATTGGTCATTTTTTTATTTTTTGGAGTCTTTTTTTCACTATTTTTAGGTCATAAATGCATTTTTTATTTTGCATTTTTTCACTTTTTTATGGTCATTAAATGCCTTGCCCTACTCATTACTATTTATAAGAAAAGTTAAATAACACAAGGAACAATGGAAATAACAGGCCTACTCATTATGTTATGGAAACAAAATAACTGCTATATCATATTTGACACACCCACAAAAATTGTTTAATTTATTAATTTTTTTTAAATAAAAAAATAGAATTTTGGTTTTTGATTTTTGGGGGTCCAAACCCCCAGGATCCCCTTTTCTAATCCAGTGTGGATTCTGCTTCCATGGTGTCGATATGGTAAAACTTCTGCAAACTTATGTCTCTACTGTCTTTCAAATAATTGTCTTAAAAGAAAAAAAAACAGACTATAATTATTAATATAGAATTTTTCCCTTTCCCTGAGAGCTAGGGGGGGGCCGTGGCCCCCCCCTGCCCCCGGGTATGGGCGCCCTTGTATATGGACATAACTATTCAAAAATAGACAAGCTAACATTTCGGTGCAATGAAGTTTGTCATATCATGCTCAACTCTGTCCAACCGGTGTTTTGACACTTTTGGTTCGTTCCTCTGCTTTACCAAGGCCTCCCATCTCCCCTTATAGTCTACCCGATCCGCCACTTATTTTTATTCAATCCATGTCGTAGTACTGGACATTGTTTGTGTTAAAATCATTATTATCTGTTGTTGTATCCTATTTTGACAAGGTTATGCAAAAATAGACCGACTAACATTACTTTGAATGAAATTGGTCTCTTAATGCATAACGTCATCCACTTGGTTTGGTATTCAAATGCTTGTTTCTCTTCCTTATGAAAGCCTCCTAACTATTCTTGGAGCCTTCCTGAAACAATACCATTTTCTTATCCTCAATTTGATATTCGTAATTTGCAATGCTTTTTTTTTAAAATATCATTTGGTGGTTTAATTTTCTGCTAACGCAGCTTTGCAAAAGTAAACGAACTAACGTTACCTCAAAATGAAGTTTGTCTCTTTACACTTAAATCTGCTAATTTATTTTTGTCTCCTTCATTATGTAGATATAAACTTCCCTTATAGCCTTCCGAATCCAGCACATTTTTCTTATCCTATTCCTGTTATGGTATCTGCAAGAAATTTGTTAAAAATTGCTATTGTTGTTCTTTTAATTATCATATCTATTATCCTAATTTAAAACAAGTACGAAAAAGAAGACAAACTAACATTTCCTTGTAGTTAAGTTTCTTTTTTGTTTGCCTAAATCTGTCCAATAGTGTTTTGATATCTTCTCTCTTTTTCCTCTTGATTATTAGTAGCCTACCATTCAACTTGCCTTATAGCCATTATGATCCTCTTCTTTTATCTTATCCTCTTTGTGTTGTGATACCTGACAGTCCTTTTCTGTAGAATGTATATTTGAGCTCATTATTATTTGATCCGTTATCCTACATGGACATAACTATGCAAAAATAGACAAGCTAACATTACGGTGCAATGAAGGTTGTTATATCATGCTCAACTCTGTGCAAACGGTGTTTTGACACATTTGGTTCGTTCCTCTTCTTTACGAAGGCCTAGGCCTCCCATCTCCCCTTATAGCCTACCCAATCCACCAATTATTTTTATTCAATCCATGTCGTAGTAATGGACATTGTTTATATTGAAATCATTATTATCTTTTCTTGTATCCTATTTTGACAAGGTTATCAAATATAGACCGACTAACATTACTTTGAATGAAATTGGTCTCTTATTGCATAACATCATCCACTTGGTTTGGTATTCAAATGCTTGTTCCTCTTCCTTATGAAAGCCTCCTAACTTTTCTTGCAGCCTTCCTGAAACAATACCATTTTCTTATCCTCTATTTGACATTCGTAATTTGCAATGCTTTATTTATAATATCATTTGGTTGTTTAATTCTCTGCTAACACAGCTTTGCAAAAGTAAACGAACTAACAATGAAGTTTGTCTCTTTACACTTAAATCTGCTTATTTTTTTTTGTCTCCTTCGTTATGAGGATATCAGACTTCACTTATAGCCTTCCGAATACAGCACATTTTTCTTATCCTATTCCTGTTATGGTATCTGCAAGAAATTTGTTAAAAATTACTATTGTTCTTTTAAGTATCATATCTACTATCCTAATTCAAAACAGGTACAAAAAAAAGACTAACTAACATTACCTTGTAGTTAAGTTTCTTTTTTCTTTGCCTAAATCTGTCCAATAGTGTTTTGATATCTTCTCTCATTTTTCCTCTTGGTTATTAGTAGCCTACCATTCAACTTGCTTATAGCCATTATGATCCCTGTCATCCACTCGTTTGGCAAAGAGATGCATACAAACCATGGAATGCATCTAAACTGGACAGGAAAGGAAGCTATGGGTGATCAAATAAGTGTGATAGTAAAGAAACAGAAAGAAGGTTTTTCGAGTACGAAACCCATTGTTCTGACATGGCACAGTGACCAGAGTGATAAGAGATACAGTGACCAGAGTGATCAGGGAATCAGTGACCAGAGTGATCAGGGAGACAGTGACCAGAGTGATCAGGGAAACTTAAAATTACACCCGGCTCCCAAACCATATTAAATAGTGGTAAAGTGCGGGTGATTAGTTACAACTTGAAACCTAACTTGGAAAATCTACGAAATAGGCCTACAAATAGTTTACCGTACTCTCTACCTGCACTAGATAATAATAGTTTTTTAATTATGCATCAAAATGTGCAATCAATAAGGAACAAAATAGATGAAATAGAGGTGTTCCTGAAAACAAACCCCTGCCATGTTTTCTGTGTAAATGAACACTGGCTTACACCCGCGGAGACTGAAATATATATTCCAGCAGGATTTGAATTAGCTGTTTCTTACTGTAGGAAAAATATAAGTCATGGAGGAGTTGGTATATTTATAAACAAAGATTTTAATACCAAGTATACTGTTCTTAATATGGATCAGTTCTGCATAGAGCTACGTTTTGAAATTGTTGCTGTTTTATTCTCAAGACAAAAGTTAGTATTGCTTTCAATTTACCGTACTCCAACATCAAATATAGAATTATTTTTTAAAGATATAGAGAAACTAAATAACTATTTGCAAATTAAATATAGGCATTATAAGATTGTATATATTGGTGATATCAATTTCGATATTAGGAAAAATACACAACTAGTCACATATTTTAAAAACTTGCTCAGATCCCAAAACTTGTACTGCATAAATGACAGGCCAACCCGACTAGTTGCCTGTCTAGACAACATAATTTCAAACCTGAAAAAAGAGGAATATCAGTATGGAGTGACAGAAACAATGTTTTCTGATCATCACAGTTTATGGTTGATGCTTAAATGCAAACAAAATACTATCCAGCAATCGATAAAAACAACAAATTATAGACAGTTATTCCCAGAAAATATTCTCCAGCTAAGACAAAAACTAACAGAGATTGCTTGGGAGAGAATATATAGTTGCAATAACTTAGAAAGTGCCTTTGATAACTTCATACACACACTATCAAGTCTAATAAATACATGTTGCCCTAAAGTAACGAAAATCGTGAAACATAAAGGTTGTCCCAAGAAACAGATGCAGTTTAACTGGTTCACCCCCAGACTTCAAACACTTAGAAATACAGTTTTAACTCTGTGCTCATTGGCCAAATTAGGTAACACTGAGATGAAACAGAAGTACAAGGTAGCCAAAACAAAGTACAAGAGAGAAATACAATTGGCAAAAATGAGGGCAAATGAAGCATTCATTGGAAAATCAAATAATAGATGTAAAGCCGCGTGGCAGGTAATCAATTCAATTGTTGGACATCAAAAAACTAGACAAGCGATTCCAATTTCGCCGGAAATCCTAAATGAATATTTTATAACTAGTACTAGTTATAACCCCTCTGACATCCCCACATTAGGCGATGAACCTTTAGTAGATATTCCCCCAATTTCACATAATCTAAATAACCTGATCTTCAAATGGGAACATGTTACCTGTAAAATGGTAAACAATGCTGTCTCTAAACTGGCTAATTCTAGTAGTGAAGATTTCTATGGCATTTCCAACAATATTATTAAACATATAATTGATCTAATAGTGGTCCCTCTTACTCTCTTAATAAATAGAATATTTAACACAGGTAAATTTCCCGAAGTCCTGAAGGCTACAATTGTAATACCAATATACAAGAAAGGAGATATAAACAGACCAGATAGTTATCGCCCAATATCCCTCATACCAATAATATCCAAGGTAATTGAACATTGTATTAAATTTCAAATTAGTAGCTTTTTTGAAACACAACATCTTCTTTCTCCATCTCTTTTTGGCTTTAGGCCAGGTCTGTCGACGGTAAATGCGGTAGAAACTTTAGTCACAGAAATACTCGATGGTTTTGAAAAAAAGTTGATAACACTACACCAGATTATACATGAGTCAAAATAGTTTTAAATATACAGGTATGAAGTTATACAATATGCTACCGCTTACAGTGAGAAATTTACCAATTCATGTCTTTGAGAAATACCTTCATAATATTTTAATTGAAAAGTGTATATATGATGTTAATGACTTCAATCTCTGTTAATTTTATTATGTTTTTAATGTACCGTATTTGTTTTTTATGACTATTGTCTATTTCAACTTGTGTTGACAAATGACAAATAAAGAAAATTCAATTCAATTCAATTCAATCTTATCTTCTTTGTGTTGTGATACCTTACAGTCCTTTTCTGTAGAATGCTATATTTGAGCTCATTATTATTTGATCCGTTATCCTATATGCACATAACTATGCAAAAATAGACAAGCTAACATTACGGTGCAATGAAGTTTGTCATATCATGCTCAACTCTGTCCAACCGGTGTTTTGACACTTTCGGTTTGTTCCTCTTCTTTACGAAGGCCTCCCATCTTCCCTTATAGCCTACCCGATCCGCCACTAATTTTTATTCAATCCATGTCGTAGTACTGGACATTGTTTATGTTAAAATCATTATTATCTGTTCTTGTATCCTATTTTGACAAGGATATGCAAAAATAGACCGACTAACATTACTTTGAATGTAATTGGTCTCTTAGTGCATAACGTCATCCACTTGGTTTGGTATTCAAATGCTTGTTCCTCTTCCTTATGAAAGCCTCCTAACTTTTCTTGCAGCCTTCCTGAAACAATACCATTTTCTTATCCTCTATTCGACATTCGTAATTTGCAATGCTTTTTTTTTAAATATCATTTGGTAATTTTAATTTTCTGCTAACTCAGCTTTGCAATCTTAAAGGAACTAACGTTACCTTAAAATGAAGTTTGTCTCTTTACACTTAAATCTGCTGATTTTGTTTATTGTCTCCTTTATTATATAGGTATCAGACTTCCCTTATAGCATTCTGAATCCAGCACTTTTTTCTTATCCTATTCCTGTTGTGGTATCTGCAAGAAATTTGTTAAAAATTGATATTGTTGTTCTTTTAATTATCATATCTATTATCCTAATTTAAAACAAGTACGAAAAAAAAGACAAACTAACATTACCTTTTAGTTAAGTTTCTTTTTTCTTTGCCTAAATCTGTCCAATAGTGTTTTGATATTTTTCTCTTTTTCCTCTTGATTATTAGTAGCCTACCATTCAACTTGCTTATAGCCATTATGATCCTCTTCTTATATCTTATCCTCTTTGTGTTGTGATACCTTACAGTCCTTTTCTGTATAATGCTGTATTTGAGTTCATTATTATTTAATCCGTTATCCTATATGCACATAACTATGCAAAAATAGACAAGCTCACATTACTGTGCAATGAAGTTTGTCATATCATGCTCAACTCTGTCCAACCGGTGTTTTGACACTTTTGGTTCGTTCCTCTTCTTTACGAAGGCCTCCCATCTCCCCTTATAGCCTACCCGATCCTCCACTTATCTTTATTCAATCCATGTCGTAGTACTGGACATTGTTTATGTTAAAATCATTATTATCTGTTCTTGTATCCTATTTTGACAAGGTTATGCAAAAATAGACAGACTATCATTACTTTGAATGAAATTGGTCTCTTATTGCATAACGTCATCCACTTGGTATGGTATTCAAATGCTTGTTCCTTTTCCTTATGAAAGCCTCCTAACTTTTCTTGCAGCCTTCCTGAAACAATACCATTTTCTTATCCTCAATTTGACATTCGTAATTTGCAAAGCTTTTTTTTTAAATATCATTTGGTGGTTTAATTTTCTGCTAACAAAGCTTTGCAAAAGTAAGCGAACTAATGTTACCTTAAAATGAAGTTTGTCTCTTTACACTTAAATCTGCTGATTTTTTTTGTCTCCTTCGTTATGTAGATATAAACTTCCCTTATAGCCTTCCGAATCCAGCACTTTTTTCTTATATTATTCCTGTTGTGGTATCTGCAAGAAATTTGTTAAAAATTTCTATTGTTGTTGTTATAAGTATAATATCTATTATCCTAATTCAAAACAGGTACGAAAAAAAAAGACAAACTAACATTACCTTGTAGTTAAGTTTCTTTTTTCTTTGCCTAAATCTGTCCAATAGTGTTTTGATATCTTCTCTCTTTTTCCTCTTGATTATTAGTTGCCTACCATTATACTTGCCTTATAGCCATTATGATCCTCATCTTATATCTTATCCTCTTTGTGTTGTGATACCTGACAGTCCTTTTCTGTATAATGCTATATTAGAGTTCATTATTATTTGATCCGTTATGCTATATGCACATAACTATGCAAAAATAGACAAGCTCACATTACTGTGCAATGAAGTTTGTCTTATCATGCTCAACTCTGTCCAACCGGTGTTTTGACACTTTTAGTTCGTTCCTCTTCTTTACGAAGGCCTCCCATCTCCCCTTATGGCCTACCCGATCCGCCACTTATTTTTATTCAATCCATGTCGTAGTACTGGACATTGTTTATGTTGAAATCATTATTATCTTTTCTTGTACCGGTATCCTATTTTGACAAGGTTATGCAAACATAGAGCGACTAACATTACTTTGAATGAATTTGGTCTCTTAGTGCATAACGTCATCCACTTGGTTTGGTATTCAAATGCTTGTTCCTCTTCCTTATGAAAGCCTCCTAACTTTTCTTGCAGCCTTCCTGAAACAATACCATTTTCTTATCCTCTATTTGACATTCGTAATTTGCAATGCTTTTTTTAAAAATATCATTTGGTGGTTTAATTTTCTGCTAACACAGCTTTGCAAAAGTAAACGAACTAACGTTACCTTAAAATGAAGTTTGTCTCTTTACACTTAAATCTGCTAATTTGTTTTTGTCTCCTTCGTTATGTAGATATCAGACTTCACTTATAGCCTTCCGAATCCAGCACTTTTTTCTGATCTTATTCCTGTTGTGGTATCTGCAAGAAATTTGTTATAAATTGCTATTGTTCTTTTAAGTATCATATCTATTATCCTAATTCAAAACAGCTAACAAAAAAAAAGGCAAACTAACATTACCTTGTAGTTAAGTTTCTTTTTTCTTTGCCTAAATCTGTCCAATAGTGTTTTGATATCTTCTCTCTTTTTCCTCTTGATTATTAGTTGCCTACCATTATACTTGCCTTATAGCCATTATGATCCTCATCTTATATCTTATCCTCTTTGTGTTGTGATACCTGACAGTCCTTTTCTGTAGATTCTATATTTGAGCTCATTATTATTTGATCCGTTATCCTATATGGACATATCTATTCAAAAATAGACAAGCTAACATTTCTGTGCCATGAAGTTTGTCATATCATGCTCAACTCTGTCCAACCGGTGTTTTGACACTTTCGGTTTGTTCCTCTTCTTTACGAAGGCCTCCCATCTCCCCTTATAGCCTACCCAATCCGCCACTTATTTTTATTGAATCATGTCGTAGAACTGGACATTGTTTATGTTAAAATCATTATTATCTGTTCTTGTATCCTATTTTGACAAGGTAATGCAAAAATAGACCAACTAACATTACTTTGAATGAAATTGGTCTCTTATTGCATAACGTCACCCACTTGGTTTGGTATTCAAATGCTTGTTCCTCTTCCTTTGAAAGCCTCCTAACTGTTCTTGCTGCCTTCCTGAAACAACACTATTTTCTTATCCTCTATTTGAGATTCGTAATTTGCAATGCTTTTTTTTTAAATATCATTTGGTGGTTTAATTTTCTGCTAACACAGCTTTGCAAAAGTAAACGAACAAACGTTACCTCAAAATGAAGTTTGTCTCTTTACACTTAAATCTGCTGATTTTTTTTTCTCTCCTTCGTTATGTAGATATCAGACTTCCCCTATAGCCTTCCAAATCCAGCACTTTTTCTTATCGTATTCCTGTTATGGTATCTGCAAGAAATTTGTTCAAAAATTGCTATTGTTCTTTTAGTATCACATCTATTATCATAATTCAAAACAGGTACGAAAGAAAGACAAACTAACATTACCTTGTAGTTAAGTTTCTTTTTTCTTTGCCTAAACCTGTCCAATAGTGTTTTGATATTTCTCTCTTTTTCCTCTTGATTATTAGTAGCCTACCATTCAACTTGCTTATAGCCATTATGATCTTCTTCTTATATATTATCCTCTTTGTGTTGTGTAGTTTACAGTCCTTTTCTGTAGAATGCTATATTTGAATTCATTATTATTTGATCCGTTATCCTATATGCACATAACTATGCAAAAATAGACAAGCTAACATTACGGTGCAATGAAGTTTGTCATATCATGCTCAACTCTGTCCAACCAGTGTTTTGACACTTTTGGTTCGTTCCTCTTTACTTTACGAAGGCCTCCCATCTCCCCTTATACCCTACCCGATCCGCCACTTATTTTTATTCAATCCATGTGGTAGTACTGGACATTGTTTATGTTGAAATCATTACTATCTTTTCTTGTACCGGTATCCTATTTTGACAAGGTTATGCAAACATAGAGCGACTAACATTACTTTGAATGAATTTGGTCTCTTAGTGCATAACGTCATCTACTTGGTTTGGTATTCAAATGCTTGTTCCTCTTCCTTATGAAAGCCTCCTAACTTTTCTTGCAGCCTTCCTGAAACAATACCATTTTCTTATCCTCTATTTGACATTCGTAATTTGCAATGCTTTTTTTAAAAATATAATTTGGTGGATTAATTTTCTGCTAACACAGCTTTGCAAAAGTAAACGAACAAACGTTACCTTAAAATGAAGTTTGTCTGTTTACACTTAAATCTGCTGATTTTGTTTCTTCTCTCCTTCATTATGTAGATATCAGACTTCACTTATAGCCTTCCGAATACAGCACATTTTTCTTATCCTATTCCTGTTATGGTATCTGCAAGAAATTTTTTAAAAATTGCTATTGTTCTTTTAAGTATCATATCTACTATCCTAATTCAAAACAAGTATGAAAAAAAAGACAAACTAACATTACCTTGTAGGTAAGTTTCTTTTTTCTTTGCCTAAACCTGTCCAATAGTGTTTTGATATCTTATCTCTTTTTGCTCTTGATTATTAGTTGCCTACCATTCAACTTGCCTTATAGCCATTATGATCCTCATCTTTTATCTTATCCTCTTTGTGTTGTGATACCTGACAGTCCTTTTCTATAGAATGCTATATTTGAACTCATTATTATTTGATCCGTTATCCTATATGGACATATCTATTCAAAAATAGACAAGCTAACATTTCGGTGCAATGAAGTTTGTCATATCATGCTCAACTCTGTCCAACCGGTGTTTTGACACTTTCAGTTCGTTCCTCTTCTTTACGAAGGCCTCCTATCTCCCCTTATAGCCTACCCGATCCGCTACTTATTTTTATTCAATCCATGTCATAGAACTGGACATTGTTTATGTTAAAATCATTATTATCTGTTCTTGTATCCTATTTTGACAAGGTTATGCAAAAATAGACCGTCTATCATTACTTTGAATAAAATTGGTCTCTTAGTGCATAACGTCATACACTTGGTTTGGCATTCAAATGCTTGTTTCTCTTCCTTATGAAAGCCTCCTAACTTTTCTTGGAGCCTTCCTGAAACAATACCATTTTCTTATCCTCAATTTGACATTCGTAATTTGCAATGCTTTTTTTTTAAATATCATTTGGTGTTCTAATTTTCTGCTAACACAGCTTTGCAATCTTAAACGAACTAACGTTACCTTAAAATGAAGTTTGTCTCTATACACTTAAATCTGCTTATTTTGTTTTTTGTCTCCTTCGTTATGTAGGTATCAGACTTCCCTTATAGCCTTCGAATCGGGCACTTTTTTCTGATCCTATTCCTGTTGTGGTATCTGCAAGAAATTTGTTAAAAATTGCTATTGTTGTTCTTTTCGTATCATATCTATTATCCTAATTCGAAACAGGTAAGAAAAAAAAGACAAACTAACATTACCTTGTAGTTAAGTTTCTTTTTTTTTTTACTAAATCTCTCCAATAGTGTTTTGATATCTTCTCTCTTTTTCCTCTTGATTCTTAGTTGCCTACCATTCAACTTGCCTTATAGCCATTATGATCCTCATCTTTTATCTTATCCTCTTTGTGTTGTGATACCTGACAGTCCTTTTCTGTAGTATGCTATATTTGAGCTCATTATTATTTGATCCGTTATCCTATACGGACATAACTATTCAAAAATAGACAAGCTAACATTTCGGTGCATCTCTGTCATCTCTGTCATCTCTGTCATCTTTGGTTCGTTCCTCTTCTTTACGAAGGCCTCCCATCTCCCCTTATAGCCTACCCGATCCTCCACTTATTTTTATTCAATCCATGTCGTAGTACTGGACATTGTTTATGTTAAAATCATTATTATCTGTTCTTGTATCCTATTTTGACAAGGTTATGCAAAAATAGACCGACTAACATTACTTTGAATGAAATTGGTGTCTTATTGCATAACATCATCCACTTGGTTTGGTATTCAAATGCTTGTTTCTCTTCCTTATGAAAGCCTCCTAACTTTTCTTGCAGCCTGAAACAATACCATTTTCTTATCCTCTAACTGACATTCAAATTTGCAATGCTTTTTTTAAAATATCATTTGGTGTTTTAATTTTCTGCTAACACAGCTTTGCAATCTTAAATGATCTAACGTTACCTTAAAATGAAGTTTGTCTTTTTACACTTAAATCTGCTGATTTTGTTTTTTGTCTCCTTCGTTATGTAGGAATCAGACTTCCCTTATAGCCTTCCGAATCCAGCACTTTTTTCTTATCCTATTCCTTTTGTGGTATCTGCAAGAGATTTGTTAAAAATTGCTATTGTTGTTCTTTTCGTATCATATCTATTATCCAAATTCAAAACAGGTACGAAAAAAGTACAAACTAACATTACCTGGTAGTTAAGTTTCTTTTTTCTTTGCCTAAATCTGTCCAATAGTGTTTTGATATCTTCTCTCATTTTTCCTCTTGGTTATTAGTAGCCTACCATTCAACTTGCTTATAGCCATTATGATCTTCTTCTTATATCTTATCCTCTTGTGTTGTGATACCTGACAGTCCTTTTCTGTAGAATGCTATATTTGAGCTCATTATTATTTGATCCGTTATCCTATATGCACATAACTATGCAAAAATAGACAAGCTAACTTTACGGTGCAATGAAGCTTGTCATATCATGCTCAACTCTGTCCAACCGGTGTTTTGACACTTTCGGTTCGTTCCTCTTCTTTACGAAGGCCTCCCATCTCCCCTTATAGTCTACCCGATCCTCCACTTATTTTTATTCAATCCATGTCGTAGTACTGGACATTGTTTATGTTAAAATCATTATTATCTGTTCTTGTATCCTATTTTGACAAGGTTATGCAAAAATAGACCGACTATCATTACTTTGAATGAAATTGGTCTCTTATTGCATAACGTCATCCACTTGGTTTGGTATTCAAATGCTTGTTCCTTTTCCTTATGAAAGCCTCCTAACTTTTCTTGCAGCCTTCCTGAAACAATACTATTTTCTTATCCTCTATTTGACATTCGTAGTTTGCAATGCTTTTTTTTATAATATCATTTGGTGGTTTAATTCTCTGCTAACACAGCTTTGCTAAAGTAAGCGAACTAACGTTACCTTAAAATGAAGTTTGTCTCTTTACACTTAAATCTGCTGATTTTTTTTTGTCTCCTTCGTTATGTAGATATAAACTTCCCTTATAGCCTTCCGAATCCAGCACTTTTTTCTTATCCTATTCCGTTTTTGGTATCTGCAAGAAATTTGTTAAAAATTGCTATTGTTCTTTTAAGTATCATATCTACTATCCTAATTCAAAACAGGTACAAAAAAAAGACTAACTAGCATTTGTAACGGGGGGTTCTAATTTGGACACTGGGTTTATATGGGAATATCATGTGGGTTTTACTGTGATGCGACCCCGTCACACACTAAAATACTCAATAAACTGCTCAGTCCCAAAACCTGAAGTTTAAGAAGTAACTCGATAATAATGTCATACAGCTACCATGAATATGAGATAATTATCATTAGAAAAACTAACTGGAAACGGCTTACGGTCCACTACCAGGGGAGAACGTAGAACGAACATCCCCTCAAACAGGAGGACAAGGAGGGAGGATAAACAACCAGCAAACAAATGTAAGAATGTCGGATAACTAGGACAAGAGATTTATTTAGATATCAGATGAGAAGGCAAAACCAACAGTACATTCAAAATATAGAACAGCAGAATAATATCAAAGAATCATTACTCAAGGTGATATGTTTTATATTAAAAATTTTTTACAAGAAAAAGATAAATAGTATCATGATCTGTTTCCAAGAAAGACAGAACTAAGAATATGAAAACCTAATACGTATAACTCAGAATAAATTACTATGGGAAAATCTGACCTTCATATTTTCAAAAGGAAAAACCATAATACATCTAAGCGATGTACAGAAAATAGGATAACAGCAACCATAACGTTAGACTTTACGTAAAATCTTGAATCTATAAGAGAAATACCACTACGTTATATATGACTCAGAAATTTCACCAAATATTAATAGAATAATTCTCAAAATATTCATTGCATAAAAATATATAAACAGGACTATAGATAAAATACAATTTACTATACAGAAATCCAAAATTTTGTTAAGTTAATTTAATATTCCCAGAGAAATCAAACTAGAGCATAATATATATATAACTGAACAGGAAAAACTATGACAAATCCAGAATACAGATCTCAGCTAAAATTTCACGTAACAATAATTTAGGCCTAAACTGACTGAAATAAAAAAAAACGGTAATTCCAAAAATACTCTGATGTCAGAAGGAGAAACAAAGAGCAAAACCGAAAATCAATTTCAAGATTAAAATATCAAAAAAAATAAACATGAAACCAGGAGAATTCCAAAGCGGCATTAATACCAAAGGTTATGCAAAATCTTTCTAAATTGTCAAACTATAATTTCTAGAAAAAGGTACAGTCACCGAATACAGGACTATAATAAATTTAGATACTCAAACATGACAGCACGGAATATTTAATTAGAAAAGGAAACGGCTGAAAACAAGATCAAGAATACGCAACCCAGCCGGAACTTAAAATTCAGAAAACACGGATACCCAAAGCGTAGATAACCTCTAGATTACCTTAATCAAAGAAATCAGCGCTACGCCGATAATATCCGTAGAATTCCTTCAAATAAGAAAGGCATAAGGAACGTACTCAGAAAACTTGCTGCAAGGACTGTACCATACACGCGAAGCTCAATATTACGAGAGAAAATATGACGAATCAACTAAGGAATACGCATGACTGCTACAGAATAGACAACCCGAAAATACAATACAATGACACTACGCATGAAATTGAATAACATAGATAACTAGGACTTACGGTAGCATAAACGTGACCAACAATAATACATCAGAGTAAAATATGAAATTACGAAAACCGCTATAAATTTTATAATATTTCTTTATTCAATCAGAATCACATTGACTAGCATTACCTTATCGTATTTTGACTATAGACTTAGGACTGTAATTTACGTGTAGAATAAACAGAATTCCTTATGAACATTCAGAACTCCAACATGTTAAATTTAGAAAACTTATAACTTAGTTAAATTTCACCGAGACAAGAATAAATCTGGATAGAAAGACAATGCAAAGAATCAAAATTAACGTAAGCTATAACGATCAGAAAAAGAAATATGAAGCAACTAGAATGGAAGAAGGCTTAGCGTTTGCACATTTCAACAGCACACACGGTGAATGACCCAGACCTTGATCTACATGAACGCTACTCGTTATACAACAGTGCGTAGAATACGTATAAGTTTTATACCAATAAAAAAAAGGTTCTATCTTGGAAACAGAGTATGAAAGATTAACTTCATAATCATCTTTTAAAGAACATTAAGTATAATGAAGTGAGCCAAGGATAAAACGTAGAAACGCGATCCCTTGTATGAATTGCCGAGGCAGAAGTAGATATTTAATTAAGACATAACAAAGGTGAAGCCTTGCAAAAGAACTGTAAAATTAGCTTTAATTTTAATTATGGAGATACATGAACTTACCCAGCAATTCCATGTCTGCCTAAAGCAGACAAAATTTAGAGAAGTTACATCCTGAAGAAAGGCAGCCAACACACTGAGGTCTCTCAACTAGATCAGCGCGGAAGAAAAGAGATAGATAGATAGATAGATGATTTATTGCTGGAGACATATACAATGTTTAGCAACGTCAAGAATATAAGATACAACTTATAATTATAATTAAGACCATCCAATCTTATAATAGTCTTCAACTCTGTAGAGAGGATTAGCTGTTAGCACTCTTCTGATCGTTCTTTTAAAATTACTTGCAGGCATTCTCTTTATGACTTCTGGCAAGCTGTTGAATAATTTCAATGACATCACCTCATAGCTATTCTGAGTCGTACTATACTTGCATTTATTGATATATAAATAATTTCTACTTCGCGTAGGATAGCCATGAAGAGATGTACATTGGGTATATTCAGATATATTCTTCTTTACATGATTGAGACAATTAAAAATATATACACAAGGGAAGGTAAGAATATCAAGTTCAATAAATAGTGGTTTGCAGTGTGCTCTCGGGGGAGCTCCACATATTATTCTGATTGCCCTCTTTTGGAGTAATACAATTTTGTTGGTGTAAGTATGGTTTCCCCAGAGCAGTACTCCATAACTTAAGTGACTGTATATATGACTATAATAGACGGTTATCAAAGTTGATTTGCTAATACTATGACCAAGTACTCTTAGCATAAATAGACCCTTGCTAATCTTGTTATATAGTTGATATGGGATTTCCATCCTAAATCAGGGTCAAGATAAATGCCCAGAAACTTAACAGAAGATTCAGCATGGTACGAAGATCTGTTTAAACTAAATTTAATATTAACCGTTTTATTTTGATTAAGACTAAGTTTATTAGCGTCACACCAGTTTTGTATTTTTATAGAAGTTGTTTCAAGTTTACTATGTAATTCATTATTGCTTCCATCACATATGTTCAAGGCTAGATCATCCGCGAATTGATAGGTTTCTAGGCATTCATCTCTTATACAATCAGGAAGATCGTTAATATATATAAAAAATAACACAGGTCCCAGAACAGAGCCCTGTGGGACACCATACTTCACATGCTTGAAGTGGGACTGTTTCCCATTTAAATACACTGATTGCTGTCTGTCAGATAGATATGAATATAATAAATTGATGCTGTTAGTGTCAAAGCCGTAAAAGACAAGTTTACGTATAAGAATTTCATGAGAGATTGTGTCAAAGGCTTTTGTGAGGTCGAAAAAACGACCACATGTGATTTTACCACATTCAAAAGCATCTAGGCTTCTCTTAATAAATCCTATTATGGCGTCAACCGTACTATGGCCAGCTCGAAATCCAAATTGGTTAGTTGAAAACAGTAAGTTGCTTTCAAAGTATTGAATAATCTGTTTGTTTATCAGCATCTCAAAAGTCTTCGACACAATAGGTATAATACTAATGGGTCTGTAATTTGAATAATCTGATTTACATCCCTTCTTGTGGATAGGGATAACTTTAACTATTTTAAAAGAGTCAGGAAAGATACCACTATCAATACAAGAATTAAAAATATGTGTTAATGGTTCACATAAAAACGTAGCAGCTAATTTTAAAATTTTAGAGTTGAGATTGTAAACATCAGCACAAGAACTATTACTGAGCTTTAAAATTGTAGAATAAACCTCCTCAACTAGGACATGATCAAAACTGAAGATGTTACAAGGTTTACTTTTATTGTCATGCATTAAATCTATGGGATTGACGCTGTCTTTGATACTGTTGACAACTTCGTCAACTTGATTGATAAAATGTGAATTCATTTCCTCAGTATCCAAGTCAACATCAGTCATATTTTGGTTAGAAGAGTTATTTAATAAATTTTTTATCACAGACCAGGTAGCATTAGCAGCATTTTTTGAGTCACTTATTATTTTGGAGTAGTAGTTTATCTTTGTGACCTTGAGCAGGATCTTATAATCATTACGGAGCTTATTATATGCATTCTTGAATTCTGTCATCCCGTATTGTGTATACAATACATAATAAAAAGTACATCTTTCCTTTAAAGTTTGGAGCTCACCTGTATACCACTTGTTGACTTTGCCCCTCTCTACAGGTCTAGGTTTAAAAATAGTATAAGGGAAAGCTTTATCTGCAGCATCTGATAAGACTGACATAAAATAGTTAGCTTTCTCATTAAGATCAACTATGCCATACATTGTTATCCAACTTAATTGCTTTATCAAGAATATAAAATAATAGACACTTAACACATTAAAAGAACGTTTTAGTTTTGGTTCAGGATTATGACCAGTATCACACTTTCCTATATCGGTTTTAAGAAGTATGGCATTATGGTCAGATACTATAGTTGGCACAACATTAGCAGAATAAATTTTATCCGCAGATATATTGGTAGTTACATTATCAATACAAGTGCCTGTTAATCCGTCATTACTAGGCCTTGTAGGCTCATGAATCAAAGGACGAACACCAAAACTATAAAACACATTTAAAAGATCTGTGACCTCGATACTATTTACAATAAAATCAACATTAAAGTCTGCAGCTAAAACTACATGTTTATTCTTGTAACTTATGTAGATATTGTTTAAGAACTCATAAAGTTTGGTTAGAAACAAGTCAAAGCACTCCCTAGTGTTATCAGGTCTTCGATAAAGCGAGACGCATAAGATATCATAGGTGTGTATGTAAGTAGAGCAAACTTCAAATGTGAATAATGAGCTTATATTTGGGACACTGACTTTACTTGTTCGAAGTGAATTGCACACATAAATTGCTGAGCCTCCATGCATAATGCTGGTAGGTCGACAATAAGAATCATATAAGTAATATCCTGGAATTCTGAGTAGATTTAGATCGTCTGCATTCAACCAGTGCTCAACAATACACAATATGTGAACATCGTGTTCATTTAGTAAGACTGTAATATAGTCAAGTTTATTTGTGAGACTTTGAACGTTCCAGTATAGTATATTTAAGCCATATTGTTTAGTAATTTTAATATTATGTCTATATATATTAGTCTGTATTGCGTTACTGTTAGTTTCAAGATTTATCGAACTTAAAGAATCGTGCGTCACTTGCTCACTACTAGATTGGGACGGAAGTGTAAAAAACGCTTCACACAGGCATTCGTAGGCCAAATACTAGCATCCAGTGCAGCCTCAAAATTATCCTCATAGATATCAACTTTGAAGGAGGAATATTCTTCCGGATGTCTTGATTTCAATTGTTCACACTTCACTTCCGGAAATCTATTCTTCAAGAAATTTACAACATGATCAGGTTTCGTGTTAGGCAATAGTCTGTATACATGTAAAGGAATGAGTTTAGGAACACCTTTTATACTTGATGTGTTACCTGCATCCAATTGATTATTTGTTCCTTTGATTGTTTTTCTTTTGTTTTTGCTGACTACTACAGACCAAGGGTCTTTCATGGTATTATGAGCTTGTTTGCTAGGTAGGCCTACTGTGGCAGGTTCTGCGTTTTTCGTAGACTCACTCTCTTCTCTATTGAATTCCACATTACGAGGACAATCTTCTTTATCCAGCCCATTAGAATCAGCAAGATTCATATGGACACTGTCGGTTTTAGCAACAGACTTCGATGTAGCCGAAGTAGCCGGAGATGGCTGGGAATCAGTCATTTTGGCGAGTTTTCCAAAGTCATTTACACACATCTCTAAGTTTCTTATTCTTTCTTGTAACTGATGGATCAAATTATCTTTCTGTTTAATGACGTACTTAAATATTCTGAAGTCCACTTTATTATCTTCATGGGGAAGAAAACTACTGCGCATGAGCGGACTAGAAAATTCTAAGATCGGCAACTGTTTACGAAAGCAAACTCAACGCCCTCTACATTACAAATCCTCCTCCTTCTGGCTCAAAAAAAAAAAAAAATTTTTTAAATACTCAATGTTCTTTAAATGTCAAATTATACCATAGAAACAGTGTTAAGAATACATGAGACACATAACTAACATTAGCCCCTTTTTGTACTAAATGTTATCGATTTTTGTTTTTATTTTTATGCTACAAATTATTAATTGCAGTAGCACTGAATAATTGAATGAAAAATCACAAGAACTATGGAGTGTGGAGAATAAGAGTAAAAAAACTGCTTAAGCTAAAATTACCAAAGGTGAATATGAAAATCTTGTTACAAAAATTATTTAACGTTGCTTTATAATAGTTCTGTAATCTAAATTGTTAGATCTGCATTAAAGAGGTTTTTGTTAAAGAAACTGAGCAACAGACAAGTAACATAAGGTGATGACAAAAAAATGAAGAAAATGACCTTCAAGGCAGGTAACAGTGCCCAATCTTAACTATCATCATGAATTGTGTTATGAAGTGCAAGTCCTTTGATTAACCTTAAATTCAAAGTGCACTGTTATAGCGTCTCTGCTAGAAAAATTTACATTGCATACGAAAAACTTTCAAAATACTGTTCGAGAAGCGAACAGGTCACTAACTGGAAGAGTCTATGTCTTCCAAAACAAATTTCTTGTACATACCAAGGTGTTCTCACACTTATAAGAAGCATACACATTAACCATACATATTGCAGAAGTCCATACTGCAAACGATGCAATAGCGTAGATGTCTTGAGTGATCTGGCCGATGTCTTCAAATGGAAAACTTGATCTATAAAATGCAGCATGATGATATCTTGAATAGCTGAGCAGGAGCGCCGATATAGTAGACATTTTCGGGCAGGCGAAGACAGGACAGATCCGGCCACAACAACATGGCAAAATCAAATCTGGTAGCTAACCAGTGATCCAGCCCCAACAACACAACTCCAGAAGGCATCCCATGGATAATGCCAACCAGCAAACAGCACCAAGTTCAGCACATACATCAGTTAGCTGCAAAACACCCAGCACAGCGCACAGTATCTATGTTTCTTTACAGAAGGGAGGGGGGTGTGTGAATTGCTCATCCGCACCGGTCACTTTGTATGAATTTCTCTAAGTCCTTTTTAAATGCCTTGCTTATAGTACATCACATACCTTTTTACTTCTATACTATTAGAAATTATGTTTGTTCAGTTTCTGTCCATACTAATTTCATTCGAGATTAAGTACACTAATTGTCTTAATTACCTCTTTTCAACATGTAACAAATCAGGGACACGCCTGGTTTACATTACAATCGTATCTGCTTGTCTCCACACAAATTTTCAAATATTATATCAAATTTCTTTATATCGTGTGCAGATCTTATCAAAATTACTTTAATTTCTGTTTATTACTTTATCAAACTTCTCAAAATCCTATTTTAAGGTCTATTATTACATTTACAGAATTCTTAATCTTTACATTATTAGTTTATCTCCACAATTTCTATCACAGTAATTAGACTTATTACGTAAGCAAATTTCTCAAAATCTTATTTCAGTTTAGTTCTATTGGATTTTAAAATTTCATAAATATTATTTTAGTCTCTTTGTTACATTATCAGCTTCTGAAGTACCATTACAATCTCTTTTGTTACTCTAATCCTAGCATAGAACAGGGCCTTTCATGAATGAGTGTGTTGGCTCCCAAAAAAAAAGTTTTATAAAACAGTTGAATGCTAGGCATGGGAAGAGCGAGTTACATGTATCTTCATAAAATAAAATTTGAAATAGCAAAAAAATTCACTGTAAATAAAACTAACCTGACGGGGCAATTCACACAACAGAGGGAAAAATCACAAACAATATATTATTATCCCTTTTTCTTTTTTACTTACTCTGTAGATCATACCAAGTATAAATCTGAAAGAAATTCTATTATTATTCACAATATCTTTATCCATGCAAACTGATCACTACCGTATAGTATAGGAAATTACAGGGCAAATGACAACTGGTCGACCCTACACCAAAAATAAATAGCCAAAAACACGCTGACGACAAATAGTATACGTTGCAGACACAATAATTCCTAGGAGTTTATATACACCAAAGGACAAATTTAGAAAAGGGGCCGGATTAGCTGCAATCAAGTCCTTTAGAAATACAGCCCAGCAAACAACCAGTGGCCAAACGCCACGACCACATGACACGATGAAAAGGAAAAGACAATAACCGCAACTTACTTAAAGCGATGTAAAAAGGTATTTGCAACACATAGTAACAGTTACCCAGAAGACACTACAACCAGGACCTTTAGTAATCTTAGAAAACTATTTAGAAATTGACTAGAACTGGAACACCAAATGCTGACTACATTCTCTGATTCACTGAATAACAAAGTCTATCTAATCTCACTGCTTACTTACAAAGAAAATTTTAACTAGCTTACAAAATTTATGTTTTTAACAGCTTTAATCTGAATAAAAACGAACGAACTCTGGATACAAACTTGCCACTACTAAATTTTTCACAGAAAAACTGGTCTGGTCACAAACCATAACTATTCAACCCTGAAATTCAATATACCAAAAACTATCTCGTGCCCACACAATACCTGGAGGGTACTACACTCCACACCATATTACACAGAAAACCGTCAGCAACTACAGGCGTCCCCGTAGGCTGAGAATAACTAATAGAATGCAACGGAAACAGCCTACAGATGTCCCATACCGTCTTAATGTAGACTGGAAAATCTAAGAAGAGTTTGAACAGGGCACAGCCTACAGACGTCCCATACCGTCTGAAATGTAGGCTGGCAAACACTACCCTAACTGCCCAGCCAACAGGTGTCCCATACCACCGAAAACGCAGGCTGGACAGCGAAACTAACCATGAAATGGTTACAACAAAATACTCAAATACGGACACCCAATAACTCTCAGCGCGGTCGCCGGCCAACCGAATCACTGGCAAATCACAATTAACCTTACTCAATATCCCACAAATTTTCTACACCTTACGGATACCAAAATACTGCCTTAGGTAATAACCTAACTGACTATGGGCAATTCTGGGCCCAAAAGTCCTCATGGCATACCAGCCATAAAATAGAACTAGGTAAAAACCTAGAGACAATGGACATTACGTCCAAAAGTCCACAGAAATTTCAGGAATGACCAGACCACATTAAGCAAACCACAAAAATATACGATATGAAGACTGGGCAACTGAGACTACACAGATGAAACCAGAAGCAGAGTATACAGAGAATTTTAACCTAACGATGCGAAGGACTGAGCATCCCTCCCTGGACCGCCTGAAAGAGAGGCAATGATACCAACTGTAACGGGGGGGGGGGTCTTATTTGGACACTGTGTTTATATGGGAATATCATGTGGGTTTTACTGTGATGCGACCCCGTCACACACTAAAATACTCAATAAACTGCTCAGTCCCAAAACCTGAAGTTTAAGAAGTAACTTGATAATAATGACATACAGCTACCATGAATATGAGATAATTATCATTAGAAAAACTAACTGGAAACGGCTTACGGTCCACTACCAGGGGAGAACGTAGAACGAACATCCCCTCAAACAGGAGGACAAGGAGTGAGGATAAACAACCAGCAAACAAATGTAACAATGTCGGATAACTAGGACAAGAGATTTATTTAGATATCAGATGAGAAGGCAAAACCAACAGTACATTCAAAATATAGAACAGCAGAATAATATCAAAGAATCATTACTCAAGGTGATATGTTTTATATTAAAAATTTTTTACAAGAAAAAGATAAATAGTATCATGATCTGTTTCCAAGAAAGACAGAACTAAGAATATGAAAACCTAATACGTATAACTCAGAATAAATTACTATGGGAAAATCTGACCTTCATATTTTCAAAAGGAAAAACCATAATACATCTAAGCGATGTACAGAAAATAGGATAACAGCAACCATAACGTTAGACTTTACGTAAAATCTTGAATCTATAAGAGAAATACCACTACGTTATATATGACTCAGAAATTTTACCAAATATTAATAGAATAATTCTCAAAATATTCATTGCATAAAAATATATAAACAGGACTATAGATAAAATACAATTTACTATACAGAAATCCAAAATTTTGTTAAGTTAATTTAATATTCCCAGAGAAATCAAACTAGAGCATAATATATATATAACTGAACAGGAAAAACTATGACAAATCCAGAATACAGATCTCAGCTAAAATTTCACGTAACAATAATTTAGGCCTAAACTGACTGAAATAAAAAAAAACGGTAATTCCAAAAATACTCTGATGTCAGAAGGAGAAACAAAGAGCAAAACCGAAAATCAATTTCAAGATTAAAATATAAAAAAAAATAAACATGAAACCAGGAGAATTCCAAAGCGGCATTAATACCAAAGATTATGCAAAATCTTTCTAAATTGTCAAACTATAATTTCTAGAAAAAGGTACAGTCACCGAATACAGGACTATAATAAATTTAGATACTCAAACATGACAGCACGGAATATTTAATTAGAAAAGGAAACGGCAGAAAACAAGATCAAGAATACGCAACCCAGCCGGAACTTAAAATTCAGAAAACACGGATACCCAAAGCGTAGATAACCTCTAGATTACCTTAATCAAAGAAATCAGCGCTACGCCGATAATATCCGTAGAATTCCTTCAAATAAGAAAGGCATAAGGAACGTACTCAGAAAACTTGCTGCAAGGACTGTACCATACACGCGAAGCTCAATATTACGAGAGAAAATATGATGAATCAACTAAGGAATACGCATGACTGCTACAGAATAGACAACCCGAAAATACAATACAATGACACTACGCATGAAATTGAATAACATAGATAACTAGGACTTACGGTAGCATAAACATGACCAACAATAATACATCAGAGTAAAATATGAAATTACGAAAACCGCTATAAATTTTATAATATTTCTTTATTCAATCAGAATCACATTGACTAGCATTACCTTATCGTATTTTGACTATAGACTTAGGACTGTAATTTACGTGTAGAATAAACAGAATTCCTTATGAACATTCAGAACTCCAACATGTTAAATTTAGAAAACTTATAACTTAGTTAAATTTCACCGAGACAAGAATAAATCTGGATAGAAAGACAATGCAAAGAATCAAAATTAACGTAAGCTATAACGATCAGAAAAAGAAATATGAAGCAACTAGAATGGAAGAAGGCTTAGCGTTTGCACATTTCAACAGCACACACGGTGAATGACCCAGACCTTGATCTACATGAACGCTACTCGTTATACAACAGTGCGTAGAATACGTATAAGTTTTATACCAATAAAAAAAAGGTTCTATCTTGGAAACAGAGTATGAAAGATTAACTTCATAATCATCTTTTAAAGAACATTAAGTATAATGAAGTGAGCCAAGGATAAAACGTAGAAACGCGATCCCTTGTATGAATTGCCGAGGCAGAAATAGATATTTAATTAAGACATAACGAAGGTGAAGCCTTGCAAAAGAACTGTAAAATTAGCTTTAATTTTAATTATGGAGATACATGAACTTACCCAGCAATTCCATGTCTGCCTAAAGCAGACAAAATTTAGAGAAGATACATCCTGAAGAAAGGCAGCCAACACACTGAGGTCTCTCAACTAGATCAGCGCGGAAGAAAAGAGAAAGGGGAAGAAAACTACTGCGCATGAGCGGACTAGAAAATTCTAAGATCGGCAACTGTTTACGAAAGCAAACTCAACGCCCTCTACATTACACATTACCTTGTAGTTAAGTTCCTTTTTTCTTTGCCTAAATCTGTCCAATAGTGTTTTGATATCTTCTCTCATTGTTCCTCTTGGTTATTAGTAGCCTACCATTCAAATTGCCTTATAGCCATTATGATCCTCTTCTTATATCTTATCCTCTTTGTGTTGTGATACCTTACAGTCCTTTTCTGTAGAATGCTATATTTAAGCTCATTATTATTTGATCCGTTATCCTATATGCACATAACTATGGAATAATAGACAAGCTCACATTACTGTGCAATGAAGTTTGTCTTATCATGCTCAACTCTGTCCAACCGGTGTTTTGACACTTTTAGTTCGTTCCTCTTCTTTACGAAGGCCTCCCATCTCCCCTTATAGCCTACCCGATCCGCCACTTATTTTTATTCAATCCATGTCGTAATACTGGACATTGTTTATGTTGAAATCATTATTATCTTTTCTTGTACCGGTATCCTATTTTGACAAGGTTATGCAAACATAGAGTGACTAACATTACTTTGAATGAATTTGGTCTCTTAGTGCATAACGTCATCCACTTGGTTTGGTATTCAAATGCTTGTTCCTCTTCCTTATGATGCCTCCTAACTTTTCTTGCAGCCTTCCTGAAACAATACCATTTTCTTATCCTCTATTTGACATTCGTAATTTGCAATGCTTTTCTTAAAAATATCATTTGGTGGTTTAATTTTCTGCTAACACAGCTTTGCAAAAGTAAACGAACTAACGTTACCTTAAAATGAAGTTTGTCTCTTTACACTTAAATCTGCTAATTTTTTTTTGTCTCCTTCGTTATGTAGATATCAGACTTCACTTATAGCCTTCCGAATCCAGCACTTTTTTCTTACCCTATTCCTCTTGTGGTATCTGCAAGAAATTTGTTAAAAATTGCTATTGTTCTTTTAAGTATCATATCTATTATCCTAATTCAAAACAGCTAACAAAAAAAAGGCAAACTAACATTACCTTGTAGTTAAGTTTCTTTTTTCTTTGCCTAAATCTGTCCAATAGTGTTTTGATATCTTCTCTCTTTTTCCTCTTGATTATTAGTTGCCTACCATTATACTTGCCTTATAGCCATTATGATCCTCTTCTTCTATCTTATCCTCTTTGTGTTGTGATACCTTACAGTCCTTTTCTGTAGAATGCTATATTTAAGCTCATTATTATTTGATCCGTTATCCTATATGCACATAACTATGGAATAAAAGACAAGCTCACATTACTGTGCAATGAAGTTTGTCTTATCATGCTCAACTCTGTCCAACCGGTGTTTTGACACTTTTAGTTCGTTCCTCTTCTTTACGAAGGCCTCCCATCTCCCCTTATAGCCTACCCAATCCGCCACTTATTTTTATTCAATCATGTCGTAGAACTGGACATTGTTTATGTTAAAATCATTATTATCTGTTCTTGTATCCTATTTTGACAAGGTTATGCAAAAATAGACCAACTAACATTACTTTGAATGAAATTGGTCTCTTATTGCATAATGTCACCCACTTGGTTTGGTATTCAAATGCTTGTTCCTCTTCCTTATGAAAGCCTCCTAACTGTTCTTGCAGCCTTCCTGAAACAACACTATTTTCTTATCCTCTATTTGAGATTCGTAATTTGCAATGCTTTTTTTTTAAATATCATTTGGTGAAATAATTTTCTGCTAACACAGCTTTGCAAAAGTAAACGAACAAACGTTACCTCAAAATGAAGTTTGTCTCTTTACACTTAAATCTGCTGATTTTTTTTTCTCTCCTTCGTTATGTAGATATCAGACTTCCCCTATAGCCTTCCAAATCCAGCACTTTTTCTTATCATATTCCTGTTATGGTATCTGCAAGAAATTTGTTCAAAAATTGCTATTGTTCTTTTAGTATCACATCTATTATCATAATTCAAAACAGGTACGAAAGAAAGACAAACTAACATTACCTTGTAGTTAAGTTTCTTTTTTCTTTGCCTAAACCTGTCCAATAGTGTTTTGATATTTCTCTCTTTTTCCTCTTGATTATTAGTAGCCTACCATTCAACTTGCTTATAGCCATTATGATCTTCTTCTTATATATTATCCTCTTTGTGTTGTGTAGTTTACAGTCCTTTTCTGTAGAATGCTATATTTGAATTCATTATTATGAGATCTGTTATCCTATATGCACATAACTATGCAAAAATAGACAAGCTAACATTAAGGTGCAATGAAGTTTGTCATATCATGCTCAACTCTGTCCAACCGGTGTTTTGACACTTTTGGTTCGTTCCTCTTTACTTTACGAAGGCCTCCCATCTCCCCTTATACCCTACCCGATCCGCCACTTATTTTTATTCAATCCATGTCGTAGTAATGGACATTGTTTATGTTGAAATCATTTTCTTGTATCCTATTTTGACAAGGTTATCAAACATAGACCGACTAACATTACTTTGAATGAAATTGGTCTCTTATTGCATAACGTCATCCACTTGGTTTGGTATTCAAATGCTTGTTCCTCTTCCTTATGAAAGCCTCCTAACTTTTCTTGCAGCCTACCTGAAACAATACCATTTTCTTATCCTCTATTTGACATTTGTAATTTGCAATGCTTTTTTTATAATATCATTTGGTGGTTTAATTCTCTGCTAACACAGCTTTGCAAAAGTAAACGAACTAACTTTACCTTAAAATGAAGTTTGTCTCTTTACACTTAAATCTGCTAATTTTTTTTTGTCTCCTTCGTTATGTAGATATCAGACTTCACTTATAACCTTCCGAATACAGCACATTTTTCTTATCCTATTCCTGTTATGGTATCTGCAAGAAATTTGTTAAAAATTGCTATTGTTCTTTTAAGTATCATATCTACTATCCTAATTCAAAACAGGTACAAAAAAAAGACTAACTAACATTACCTTGTAGTTAAGTTTCTTTTCTCTTTGCCTAAATCTGTCCAATAGCGTTTTGATATCTTCTCTCATTTTTTCTCTTGGTTATTAGTAGTCTACCATTCAACTTGCTTATAGCCATTATGATCCTCTTCTTATATCTTATCTTCTTTGTGTTGTGATACCTTACAGTCCTTTTCTGTAGAATGCTGTATTTGAGCTCATTATTATTTGATCCGTTATCCTATATGCACATAACTATGCAAAAATAGACAAGCTAACATTACGGTGCAATGAAGTTTGTCATATCATGCTCAACTCTGTCCATCCGGTGTTTTGTCACTTTTGGTTCGTTCCTCTTCTTTACGGAGGCCTCCCATCTCCCCTTATAGCCTACCCGATCCGCCACTTATTTTTATTCAATTCATGTCGTATTACTGGACATTGTTTATGTTAAAATCATTATTATCTGTTCTTGTATCATATTTTGAGAAGGTTATGCAAAAATATTCCGACTATCATTACTTTGAATGAAATTGAGGAGCGTTTTTTCAAAACATAGATAGATGCTATCAGCATAGTTTTTCAGAAATTGTGTTTTTTATTTTACACCTAGAACCTATATCTATTCCACACCTCTCACTTATAGAAACATCTGTCAAAGCAATAACTAATTTAGGGGTACTAACACAATATACAATTAATTTAATAATTTGCAGTTATTTAGTTCAAATTCTGTTAGTTTTTACAAAACTCGATAAATGCTTATTATGGGACCAAGTTTTTGTATTATTTTCTACATTTTCTGTGATTATTTTCTTAAATTAAATACAAAATTTACTTTATTTAACATGCAAAACATAGTCTAGCATGGCATTTTGAGCAAACCATAGCGTATTAAAAAATAACAATTAAATTTTGTTTATATATATACAAACCAGTATGATGTTTTATTATTTAAAAAAGTATGAAATTAATGTAGTAAGTTGGTTCTTATAATTTCACGTAAAAAACATGTATGTCATGAACCCTTGTTTATTGGAGGATGTCTTCGTAGAATTCCTTTGAATCTGCTGGCATTTCAAAATATTTTAGTAGGTTGGAGACATCTTTTTTCTTTTCTTTGCTAACCATGTTCTTTTTTTGCAGCACTGGGGCTTCTATCATGACTCTGCTGATACACTGTTTCTTCTTGAGCACTTCTACTTCTATGTTGTCCCCAAAGTATGTATTGCTTACCGATACAGTGACTCTCTTCTTAGATTTTTCATAACATATGATACGTTGGTTAGTTATTTTGAAGGGCAGTTTAGAGCGAAGAACCATTTGAGATCTGGACTTCAAATCTTTCACTTGCCAATCTTCATTTAATATTTTCACTGTTCCGTGTTCCTTTAACATATTGTGGTACTCTTTAGGAGACAGAATATTTTCCTTTTTCCGGTAGCATTTTTCCAGCCTGCCAAACACTCTGCTGGAGCCATGTAACTATGTCCTCGTACTGGGAAGTAGTGAACAATCTTATTGAAATGTATACTTTTCTCTAAAAAGGTAATAAGAGTGGCAATCATAACACTGTTTTTATTTTGACTGGCACACGAATCTGAGAATAAATGAATAATCTTCGGACTCTCCTTCTGTTGCTTCTTTTCCAGTTCAGAAAGAAAATTCTGCAGCGCTGAAGCAACTTGATTGCAACCTCTAGAAGATTTTGTTTCTAACCATGTGTAGAAATGAATGTCTTCTTTTCTCTGCTCTTGTGCGTGCATCATGATACACAGGTTGTACAGCCAAACTTGTCTGGCATAAAAGACTTCACTTACACTTAACTTGGGTATAGGTTGATTCTGTTGCATATCCATGCATACCTTGGTTACATCTGGATTGTCTTGCTTCATCAGAGAATAGAAGCGTTTCGCACGTAGTTTGTGAAGTCTATAGTTAGTTCGCAGGGTGTTCTTCTTTTCAAGCTCCATATTTCCTGCTCTGATTTTCAAAAGCATAATCTTGCACATAGAGCAGGTATCAGTGTGTGGAGTCTTGAATGACAAATTAAAATGATGGTAGAAAATGTGTTTATATTTGGAAAGTGAACACAGAGCAAGCCCATTTGACTTTCTTTTGTCGCAAAAACTCTTCCACATCTTATTTATTGAAAGGCTTGATGGCAAATATCCTCTTCTGGATTTTCCTCTTGTATAGTGACTTTCTCTGCATTTATAAGATGAAATATCATTCTTAACAGCAAGTGTAAGTTCCTTATCTTTCTCGCTTGTTCTGTCATCACCTCTCTTGTTATCAGGTACACTTCCTGTTGCGTGAAATTTCGTTGCCAGACGGGCTAGTCTATCCTTGGAAAGTCCACATATTCCTTGGAAGGTTGCAGCACACACGGGGATTATTTCACCGTTTTTCTTTCGCACACTGCATTTTACTGAAATTGTTTGTTTGTGCTTTGCTGTTTCAGGTTTTACTATTCTACGTTTCGGCGATGAAATGTTCATGTAATGCAATAAAAATTTATTATGGTTGACTTGGTTCAGAGATGTTACTCTGTGGTGAAATGTAGTGATATCCTCGTAAGTTAAGTTTGCAGCTCTGCACTCCTTCTTTCCTTTAGCATTTTTATTTACTGGTATTTCTTGAAGCCCATGTGAGCAAACAATGACAGGATCTTTATTCTTCATACTAACCTCTTTCTTTTGCTTCTTTCTCTTTATTCTAGATTTTCGACCACCACACTGTTCTGTAACTTGTATATCATCTTCTGATTCAGACATGTTCTGTTATTTTATATATAACTAGATTTAAAAACACTAGAAGATTTACTTTTACGTCAGTTCAAAAGAAGGCTACAATGAATTAATCTGCCTTGCACCTGGTCAACAATGAACTAAACTGTTTTTATAGCTAATGTTAATGGCATTAACTTGGGGAGAGCGCTTGCGTAGTATAAAAACAACTTATTCCTACTGTAACTATCGCGTTTGATTTATCTAAATAAAATCATCTATCGAGTTTTGAAAAAACCTCTCATGTTTGACATCATCTACATCTTGCATGAATCGACTTATGAGAAATCTGACTTCACAGATGGATGGAGACGGTCAGGGTTGTACCGATTTTGTGGGTAACTCATTTTCTAAAAATTTTGCATTTATCGACTTTTGAAAAAACGCTCCTCAATTGGTCTCTTAGCGCATAACGTCATCCACTTGGTTTGGTATTCAAATGCTTGTTCCTCTTCCTTATGAAAACCTCCTAACTTTTCTTGCAGCCTTCCTGAAACAATACCATTTTCTTATCCTCAATTTGACATTCGTAATTTGCAATGCTTATTTTAAAAATATCATTTGGTGTTTTAATTTTCTGCTAACACAGCTTTGCAATCTTAAACGAACTAACGTTACCTTATAATGAAGTTTTTCTCTTTACACTTAAATCTGCTTATTTTGTTTTTTGTCTCCTTCATTATGTAGGTATCAGACTTCCCTTATAGCCTTCCGAATCCAGCATATTTTTCTGATCCTATTCCTGTTGTGGTATCTGCAAGAAATTTGTTAAAAATTGCTATTGTTGTTCTTTTAAGTATCATATCTATTATCCTAATTCAAAAGAGGTACGAAAAAAAATACAAACTAACATTACCTTGTAGTTAAGTTTCTTTTTTTTTTGCCTAAATCTGTCCAATAGTGTTTTGATATTTCTCTCTTTTTCCTCTTGATTATTAGTAGCCAACCATTCAACTTGCTTATAGCCATTATGATCCTCTTCTTATATCTTATCCTCTTTGTGTTGTGATACCTTACAGTCCTTTTCTGTAGAATGCTATATTTGAGTTCATTATTATTTGATCCGTTATCCTATATGCACATAATTATGCAAAAATAGACAAGCTCACATTACTGTGCAATGAAGTTTGTCTTATCATGCTCAACTCTGTCCAACCGGTGTTTTGACACTTTTAGTTCGTTCCTCTTCTTTACGAAGGCCTCCAATCTCCCCTTATAGCCTACCCGATTCGCCACTTATTTTTATTCAATCCATGTCATAGTACTGGACATTGTTTATGTTGAAATCATTACTATCTTTTCTTGTACCGGTATCCTATTTTGACAAGGTTATGCAAACATAGAGCGACTAACATTACTTTGAATGAATTTGGTCTCTTAGTGCATAACGTCATCTACTTGGTTTGGTATTCAAATGCTTGTTCCTCTTCCTTATGAAAGCCTCCTAACTTTTCTTGCAGCCTTCCTGAAACAATACCATTTTCTTATCCTCTATTTGACATTCGTAATTTGCAATGCTTTTTTTAAAAATATAATTTGGTGGATTAATTTTCTGCTAACACAGCTTTGCAAAAGTAAACGAACAAACGTTACCTTAAAATGAAGTTTGTCTGTTTACACTTAAATCTGCTGATTTTGTTTCTTCTCTCCTTCATTATGTAGATATCAGACTTCACTTATAGCCTTCCGAATACAGCACATTTTTCTTATCCTATTCCTGTTATGGTATCTGCAAGAAATTTTTTAAAAATTGCTATTGTTCTTTTAAGTATCATATCTACTATCCTAATTCAAAACAAGTACGAAAAAAAAGACAAACTAACATTACCTTGTAGGTAAGTTTCTTTTTTCTTTGCCTAAACCTGTCCAATAGTGTTTTGATATCTTATCTCTTTTTGCTCTTGATTATTAGTAGCCAACCATTCAACTTGCTTATAGCCATTATGATCCTCTTCTTATATCTTATCCTCTTTGTGTTGTGATACCTTACAGTCCTTTTCTGTAGAATGCTATATTTGAGTTCATTATTATTTGATCCGTTATCCTATATGCACATAATTATGCAAAAATAGACAAGCTCACATTACTGTGCAATGAAGTTTGTCTTATCATGCTCAACTCTGTCCAACCGGTGTTTTGACACTTTTAGTTCGTTCCTCTTCTTTACGAAGGCCTCCCATCTCCCCTTATAGCCTACCCGATCCGCCACTTATTTTTATTCAATCCATGTCGTAGTACTGGTCATTGTTTATGTTGAAATCATTATTATCTTTTCTTGTACCGGTATCCTATTTTGACAAGGTTATGCAAACATAGAGCGACTAACATTACTTTGAATGAATTTGGTCTCTTAGTGCATAACGTCATCCACTTGGTTTGGTATTCAAATGCTTGTTCCTCTTCCTTATGATGCCTACTAACTTTTCTTGCAGCCTTCCTGAAACAATACCATTTTCTTATCCTCTATTTGACATTCGTAGTTTGCAATGCTTTTCTTAAAAATATCATTTGGTGGTTTAATTTTCTGCTAACACAGCTTTGCAAAAGTAAACAAACTAACGTTACCTTAAAATGAAGTTTGTCTCTTTACACTTAAATCTGCTAATTTTTTTTTGTCTCCTTCGTTATGTAGATATCAGACTTCACTTATAGCCTTCCGAATCCAGCACTTTTTTCTTATCCTATTCCTCTTGTGGTATCTGCAAGAAATTTGTTAAAAATTGCTATTGTTCTTTTAGTATCACATCTATTATCATAATTCAAAACAGGTACGAAAAAAAAAGACAAACTAACATTACCTTGTGGTTAAGTTTCTTTTTTCTTTGCCTAAACCTGTCCAATAGTGTTTTGATATTTCTCTCTTTTTCCTCTTGATTATTAGTAGCCTACCATTCAACTTGCTTATAGCCATTATGATCCTCTTCTTATATATTATCCTCTTTGTGTTGTGATAGTTTACAGTCCTTTTCTGTAGAATGCTATATTTGAATTCATTATTATTTGATCCGTTATCCTATATGCACATAACTATGCAAAAATAGACAAGCTAACATTACGGTGCAATGAAGCTTGACATATCATGCTCAACTCTGTCCAACCGGTGTTTTGACACTTTTAGTTCGTTCCTCTTCTTTACGAAGGCCTCCCATCTCCCCTTATAGCCTACCCGATCCGCCACTTATTTTTATTCAATCCATGTTGTAGTACTGGACATTGTTTATGTTAAAATCATTATTATCTTTTCTTGTATCCTATTTTGACAAGGTTATGCAAACATAGACCGACTAACATTACTTTGAATAAAATTGGTCTCTTATTGCATAACGTCATCCACGTGGTTTGGTATTCAAATGCTTGTTCCTCTTCCTTTTCTTGCAGCCTTCCTGAAACAATACCATTTTCTTATCCTCAATTTGACATTAGTAATTTGAAATGCTTATTTTAAAAATATCATTTGGTGGTTTAATTTTCTGCTAACACAGCTTTGCAAAAGTAAGCGAACTAATGTTACCTTAACATGAAGTTTGTCTCTGTACACTTAAATCTGCTGATTTTTTTGTCTCCTTCGTTATGTAGATCTCAGGCTTCCCTTATAGCCTTCCAAATCCAGCACTTTCTTCTGATCCTATTCCAGTTGTGGTATCTGCAAGAAATTTGTTAAAAATTGCTATCGTTGTTCTTTTAATTATCATATCTAATATCCTAATTCAAAACAGGTAAGAAAAAAAGACAAACTAACATTACCTTGTGGTTAAGTTTCTTTTTTCTTTGCCTAAACCTGTCCAATAGTGTTTTGATATTTCTCTCTTTTTCCTCTTGATTATTAGTAGCCTACCATTCAACTTGCTTATAGCCATTATGATCCTCTTCTTATATATTATCCTCTTTGTGTTGTGATAGTTTACAGTCCTTTTCTGTAGAATGCTATATTTGAATTCATTATTATTTGATCCGTTATCCTATATGCACATAACTATGCAAAAGTAGACATGCTAACATTACGGTGCAATGAAGCTTGACATATCATGCTCAACTCTGTCCAACCGGTGTTTTGACACTTTTAGTTCGTTCCTCTTCTTTACGAAGGCCTCCCATCTCCCCTTATAGCCTACCCGATCCGCCACTTATTTTTATTCAATCCATGTCGTAGTACTGGACATTGATTATGTTAAAATCATTATTATCTGTTCTTGTATCCTATTTTGACAAGGTTATGCAAAAATAGACCGACTAACATTACTTTGGATGAAATTGGTCTCTTACTGCATAATGTCATCCACTTGGTTTGGTATTCAAATGCTTGTTCCTCTGCCTTATGAAAGCCTCCTAACTTTTGTTGCAGCCTTCCTGAAACAATACCATTTTCTTATCCTCTATTTGACATTCGTAATTTGCAATGCTTTTTTTAAAAATATCATTTGGTGTTTTAATTTTCTGTTAATACAGCTTTGCAATCTTAAATGAACTAACGTTACCTTAAAATGAAGTTTGTCTGTTATACTTAAATCTGCTGATTTTGTTTTCCGTCTCCTTCATTATGTAGGAATCAGACTTCCCTTATAGCCTTCCGAATGCAGCACATTTTTCTTATCCTATTCCTGTTATGGTGTCTGCAAGAAATTTGTGAAAAATTGCTATTGTTCTTTTAAGTATCATATCTATTATCCTAATTCAAAACAGGTACAAAAAAAAGACAAACTAACATTACCTTGTAGTTAAGTTTCTTCTTTCTTTGCCTAAATATTTCCAATAGTGTTTTGATATCTTCTCTCATTTTTCCTCTTGGTTATTAGAAGCCTACAATTCAACTTGCTTATAGACATTATGATCCTCATCTTATATCTTATCCTTTTGTGTTGTGATACCTGACAGTCCTTTTCTGTAGAATGCTATATTAGAGCTCATTATTATTTCATCCGTTATCCTATTTGGACATAATGCAAAAATAGACAAGCTAACATTACGGTGCAATGAAGTTTGTCATATCATGCTCAACTCTGTCCAACCGGTCTTTCTACACCTTTGGTTCGTTCCTCTTCTTGACGAAGGCCTCCCATCTCCCCTTATAGCCTACCCGATCCTCCACTTATTTTTATTCAATCCATGTCGTAGTACTGGATATTGTTTATGTTAAAGTCATTATTATGTTTTCTTGTATCCTATTTTGACAAGTTTATCAAACATAGACCGACTATCATTACTTTGAATGAAATTGGTCTCCTATTGCATAACTTCATCCACTTGGTTTGGTATTCAAATGCTTGTTCCTCTTCGTTATGAAAGCCTCCTAAGTTTTCTTGCAGCCTTCCTGAAACAATACCATTTTCTTATCCTCTATTTGACATTCGTAATTTGCAATGCTTTTTTTATAATATCTTTTGGTGGTTTAATTTTCTGCTAACACAGCTTTGCAAAAGTAAACGAATTAACATTACCCTAAAATGAAGTTTGTCTCTTTTCACTTAAATGTGCTAATTTTTTTTTGTCTCCTTCGTTATGTAGATATCACACTTCACTTATAGCCTTCCGAATCCAGCACTTTTTTCTTATCCTATTCCTCTTGTGGTATCTGCAAGAAATTTGTTAAAAATTGCTATTGTTCTTTTAAGTATCACATCTATTATCCAAATTCAAGACAGCTACCAAAAAAAAGGCAAACTAACATTACCTTGTAGTTAAGTTTCTTTTTTCTTTGCCTAAATCTGTCCAATAGTGTTTGGATATCTTCTCTCTTTTTCCTCTTGATTATTCGTTGCCTACCATCCAACTTGCCTTATAGCCATTATGATCCTCTTCTTTTATCTTATCCTCTTTGTATTGTGATACCTGACAGTCGTTTTCTGTATAATGCTATATTTAGCTCATTATTATTTGATCTGTTTTCCTATATGGACATATCTATTCAAAAATAGACAAGCTAACATTTCGGTGCTATGAAGTTTGTCATATCATGCTCAACTCTGTCCAACCGGTGTTTTGACACTTTCGGTTTGTTCCTCTTCTTTACGAAGGCCTCCCATCTCCCCTTATAGCCTACCCGATCCGCGACATTTATTTTTATTCAATCCATGTCGTAGTACTGGACATTGTTTATGTTAAAAACATTATTATCTGTTCTTGTATCCAATTTTGACAAGGTTATGCAAAAATAGAACAACTAACATTACTTTGAATGAAATTGGTCTCTTATTGCATAACGTCACCCACTTGGTTTGGTATTCAAATGCTTGTTCCTCTTCCTTTGAAAGCCTCCTAACTGTTCTTGCAGCCTTCCTGAAACAACACTATTTTCTTATCCTCTATTTGAGATTCGTAATTTGGAATGCTTTATTTTTTAAATATCATTTGGTGGTTTAATTTTCTGCTAACACAGCTGTGCAAAAGTAAACGAACAAACGTTACCTCAAAATGAAGTTTGTCTCTTTACACCTAAATCTGCTGATTTTTTTTCTCTCCTTCTTTATGTAGATATCAGACTTCCCCTATAGCGTTCCAAATCCAGCACTTTTTCTTATCGTATTCCTGTTATGGTATCTGAAGAAATTTGTTAAAAATTGCTATTGTTCTTTTAGTATCACATCTATTATCATAATTCAAAACAGGTACGAAAAAAAAAGACAAACTAACATTACCTTGTGGTTAAGTTTCTTTTTTCTTTGCCTAAACCTGTCCAATAGTGTTTTGATATTTCTCTCTTTTTCCTCTTGATTATTAGTAGCCTACCATTCAACTTGCTTATAGCCATTATGATCCTCTTCTTATATATTATCCTCTTTGTGTTGTGATAGTTTACAGTCCTTTTCTGTAGAATGCTATATTTGAATTCATTATTATTTGATCCGTTATCCTATATGCACATAACTACGCAAAAATAGACAAGCTAGCATTACAGTGCAATGAAGCTTGTCATATCATGCTCAACTCTGTCCAACCGGTGTTTTGTCACATTTGGTTCGTTCCTCTTCTTTACGGAGGCCTCCCATCTCCCCTTATAGCCTACTGATCCGCCTTTTATTTTTATTCAATCCATGTCGTATTACTGGACATTGTTTATGTTAAAATCATTATTATCTGTTCTTGTATCCTATTTTGAGAAGGTTATGCAAAAATAGACAGACTAACATTACTTTGAATGAAATTGGTCTCTTAGTGCATAACGTCATCCACTTGGTTTGGTATTCAAATGCTTGTTCCTCTTCCTTATGAAAGCCTCCTAACTTTTCTTGCAGCCTTCCTGAAACAATACCATTTTCTTATCCTCAATTTGACATCCGTAATTTGCAATGCTTTTTTTAAAAATATCATTTGGTGTTTTAATTTTCTGCTAATACAGCTTTGCAATCTTAAATGAACTAACATTACCTTAAAATGAAGTTTGTCTGTTATACTTAAATCTGCTGATTTTGTTTTCTGTCTCCTTCATTATGTAGGTATCAGACTTCCCTTATAGCCTTCCGAATGCAGCACATTTTTCTTATCCTATTCCTGTTATGGTATCTGCAAGAAATTTGTGAAAAATTGCTATTGTTCTTTTAAGTATCATATCTATTATCCTAATTCAAAACAGGTACAAAAAAAAGACAAACTAACATTACCTTGTAGTTAAGTTTCTTCTTTCTTTGCCTAAATATTTCCAATAGTGTTTTGATATCTTCTCTCATTTTTCCTCTTGGTTATTAGAAGCCTACAATTCAACTTGCTTATAGCCATTATGATCCTCATCTTATATCTTATCCTTTTGTGTTGTGATACCTGACAGTCCTTTTCTGTAGAATGCTATATTAGAGCTCATTATTATTTCATCGGTTATCCTATATGGACATAATGCAAAAATAGACAAGCTAACATTACGGTGCAATGAAGATTGTCATATCTTGCTCAACTCTGTCCAACCGGTCTTTCTACACCTTTGGTTCGTTCCTCTTCTTGACGAAGGCCTCCCATCTCCCCTTATAGCCTACCCGATCCGCCACTTATTTTTATTCAATCCATGTCGTAGTACTGGACATTGTTTATGTTGAAATCATTATTATCTTTTCTTGTATCCTATTTTGACAAGTTTATCAAACATAGACCGACTATCATTACTTTGAATGAAATTGGTCTCTTATTGCATAACGTCATCCACTTGGTCTGGTATTCAAATGCTTGTTCCTCTTCCTTATGAAAGCCTCCTAACTTTTCTTGCAGCCTGAAACAATACCATTTTCTTATCCTCTAACTGACATTCAAATTTGCAATGCTTTTTTTAAAATATCATTTGGTGTTTTAATTTTCTGCTAACACAGCTTTGCAATCTTAAATGATCTAACGTTACCTTAAAATGAAGTTTGTCTTTTTACACTTAAATCTGCTGATTTTGTTTCTTCTCTCCTTCATTATGTAGATATCTGACTTCACTTATAGCCTTCCGAATCCAGCACATTTTTCTGATCCTATTCCTGTTGTGGTATCTGCAAGAAATTTGTTAAAAATTGCTATTGTTGTTCTTTTAATTATCATATCTATTATCCTAATTCAAAACAAGTACGAAAAGAATGACATACTAACATTACCTTGTAGTTAAGTTTCTTTTTTCTTTGCCTAAATCTGTCCAATAGTGTTTTGATATCTTCTCTCTTTTTCCTCTTGATTATTAGTTGCCTACCATTCAACTTGCCTTATAGCCATTATGATCCTCTTCTTTTATATTATCCTCTTTGTGTTGTGATACCTGACAGTCCTTTTCTTTAGAATGCTATATTTGAGTTCATTATTATTTGATCCATTATCCTATATGGACATAACTATTCAAAAGTAGACAAGCTAACATTTCGGTGCAATGAAGTTTGTCATATCATGCTCAACTCTGTCCAACCGTTGTTTTGACACTTTCGGTTCGTTCCTCTTCTTTATGAAGGCCTCCCATTTCCCCTTATAGCCTACCCGATCCGTCACTTATTTTTATTCAATCCATGTCGTAGTACTGGACATTGTTTATATTAAAATCATTATTATCTGTTCTTGTATCCTATTTTGACAAGGTTATGCAAAAATATACCGACTATCATTACTTTGAATGAAATTGGTCTCTTATTTCATAACGTCATCCACTTGGTTTGGTATTCAAATGCTTGTTCCTCTTCCTTATGAAAGCCTCCTAACTTTTCTTGCAGCCTTCCTGAAACAATACCATTTTCTTATCCTCAATTTGACATCCGTAATTTGCAATGCTTTTTTTAAAAATATCATTTGGTGTTTTAATTTTCTGCTAATACAGCTTTGCAATCTTAAATGAACTAACGTTACCTTAAAATGAAGTTTGTCTGTTATACTTAAATCTGCTGATTTTGTTTTCTGTCTCCTTCATTATGTAGGTATCAGACTTCCCTTATAGCCTTCCGAATGCAGCACATTTTTCTTATCCTATTCCTGTTATGGTATCTGCAAGAAATTTGTGAAAAATTGCTATTGTTCTTTTAAGTATCATATCTATTATCCTAATTCAAAACAGGTACAAAAAAAAGACAAACTAACATTACCTTGTAGTTAAGTTTCTTCTTTCTTTGCCTAAATATTTCCAATAGTGTTTTGATATCTTCTCTCATTTTTCCTCTTGGTTATTAGAAGCCTACAATTCAACTTGCTTATAGCCATTATGATCCTCATCTTATATCTTATCCTTTTGTGTTGTGATACCTGACAGTCCTTTTCTGTAGAATGCTATATTAGAGCTCATTATTATTTCATCCGTTATCCTATATGGACATAATGCAAAAATAGACAAGCTAACATTACGGTGCAATGAAGATTGTCATATCTTGCTCAACTCTGTCCAACCGGTCTTTCTACACCTTTGGTTCGTTCCTCTTCTTGACGAAGGCCTCCCATCTCCCCTTATAGCCTACCCGATCCGCCACTTATTTTTATTCAATCCATGTCGTAGTACTGGACATTGTTTATGTTGAAATCATTATTATCTTTTCTTGTATCCTATTTTGACAAGTTTATCAAACATAGACCGACTATCATTACTTTGAATGAAATTGGTCTCTTATTGCATAACGTCATCCACTTGGTCTGGTATTCAAATGCTTGTTCCTCTTCCTTATGAAAGCCTCCTAACTTTTCTTGCAGCCTGAAACAATACCATTTTCTTATCCTCTAACTGACTTCAAATTTGCAATGCTTTTTTTAAAATATCATTTGGTGTTTTAATTTTCTGCTAACACAGCTTTGCAATCTTAAATGATCTAACGTTACCTTAAAATGAAGTTTGTCTTTTTACACTTAAATCTGCTGATTTTGTTTTTTGTCTCCTTCGTTATGTAGGAATCAGACTTCCCTTATAGCCTTCCGAATCCAGCACTTTTTTCTTATCCTATTCCTTTTTTGGTATCTGCAAGAGATTTGTTAAAAATTGCTATTGTTGTTCTTTTCGTATCATATCTATTATCCAAATTCAAAACAGGTACGAAAAAAAGTACAAACTAACATTACCTGGTAGTTAAGTTTCTTTTTTCTTTGCCTAAATCTGTCCAATAGTGTTTTGATATCTTCTCTCTTTTTCCTCTTGATTATTAGTTGCCTACCATTCAACTTGCCTTATAGCCATTATGATCCTCTTCTTTTATATTATCCTCTTTGTGTTGTGATAGTTTACAGTCCTTTTCTGTAGAATGCTATATTTGAATTCATTATTATTTGATCCGTTATCCTATATGCACATAACTACGCAAAAATAGACAAGCTAGCATTACAGTGCAATGAAGCTTGTCATATCATGCTCAACTCTGTCCAACCGGTGTTTTGTCACATTTGGTTCGTTCCTCTTCTTTACGGAGGCCTCCCATCTCCCCTTATAGCCTACTGATCCGCCTTTTATTTTTATTCAATCCATGTCGTATTACTGGACATTGTTTATGTTAAAATCATTATTATCTGTTCTTGTATCCTATTTTGAGAAGGTTATGCAAAAATAGACAGACTAACATTACTTTGAATGAAATTGGTCTCTTAGTGCATAACGTCATCCACTTGGTTTGGTATTCAAATGCTTGTTCCTCTTCCTTATGAAAGCCTCCTAACTTTTCTTGCAGCCTTCCTGAAACAATACCATTTTCTTATCCTCAATTTGACATCCGTAATTTGCAATGCTTTTTTTAAAAATATCATTTGGTGTTTTAATTTTCTGCTAATACAGCTTTGCAATCTTAAATGAACTAACATTACCTTAAAATGAAGTTTGTCTGTTATACTTAAATCTGCTGATTTTGTTTTCTGTCTCCTTCATTATGTAGGTATCAGACTTCCCTTATAGCCTTCCGAATGCAGCACATTTTTCTTATCCTATTCCTGTTATGGTATCTGCAAGAAATTTGTGAAAAATTGCTATTGTTCTTTTAAGTATCATATCTATTATCCTAATTCAAAACAGGTACAAAAAAAAGACAAACTAACATTACCTTGTAGTTAAGTTTCTTCTTTCTTTGCCTAAATATTTCCAATAGTGTTTTGATATCTTCTCTCATTTTTCCTCTTGGTTATTAGAAGCCTACAATTCAACTTGCTTATAGCCATTATGATCCTCATCTTATATCTTATCCTTTTGTGTTGTGATACCTGACAGTCCTTTTCTGTAGAATGCTATATTAGAGCTCATTATTATTTCATCGGTTATCCTATATGGACATAATGCAAAAATAGACAAGCTAACATTACGGTGCAATGAAGATTGTCATATCTTGCTCAACTCTGTCCAACCGGTCTTTCTACACCTTTGGTTCGTTCCTCTTCTTGACGAAGGCCTCCCATCTCCCCTTATAGCCTACCCGATCCGCCACTTATTTTTATTCAATCCATGTCGTAGTACTGGACATTGTTTATGTTGAAATCATTATTATCTTTTCTTGTATCCTATTTTGACAAGTTTATCAAACATAGACCGACTATCATTACTTTGAATGAAATTGGTCTCTTATTGCATAACGTCATCCACTTGGTCTGGTATTCAAATGCTTGTTCCTCTTCCTTATGAAAGCCTCCTAACTTTTCTTGCAGCCTGAAACAATACCATTTTCTTATCCTCTAACTGACATTCAAATTTGCAATGCTTTTTTTAAAATATCATTTGGTGTTTTAATTTTCTGCTAACACAGCTTTGCAATCTTAAATGATCTAACGTTACCTTAAAATGAAGTTTGTCTTTTTACACTTAAATCTGCTGATTTTGTTTCTTCTCTCCTTCATTATGTAGATATCTGACTTCACTTATAGCCTTCCGAATCCAGCACATTTTTCTGATCCTATTCCTGTTGTGGTATCTGCAAGAAATTTGTTAAAAATTGCTATTGTTGTTCTTTTAATTATCATATCTATTATCCTAATTCAAAACAAGTACGAAAAGAATGACATACTAACATTACCTTGTAGTTAAGTTTCTTTTTTCTCTGCCTAAATCTGTCCAATAGTGTTTTGATATCTTCTCTCTTTTTGCTCTTGATTATTAGTTGCCTACCATTCAACTTGCCATATAGCCATTATGATCCTCTTCTTATATCTTATCCTCTTTGTGTTGTGATACCTTACAGTCCTTTTCTGTAGAATGCTATATTTGAGTTCATTATTATTTGATCCGTTATCCTATATGCACATAATTATGCAAAAATAGACAAGCTCACATTACTGTGCAATGAAGTTTGTCTTATCATGCTCAACTCTGTCCAACCGGTGTTTTGACACTTTTAGTTCGTTCCTCTTCTTTACGAAGGCCTCCCATCTCCCCTTATAGCCTACCCGATCCGCCACTTATTTTTATTCAATCCATGTCGTAGTACTGGTCATTGTTTATGTTGAAATCATTATTATCTTTTCTTGTACCGGTATCCTATTTTGACAAGGTTATGCAAACATAGAGCGACTAACATTACTTTGAATGAATTTGGTCTCTTAGTGCATAACGTCATCCACTTGGTTTGGTATTCAAATGCTTGTTCCTCTTCCTTATGATGCCTACTAACTTTTCTTGCAGCCTTCCTGAAACAATACCATTTTCTTATCCTCTATTTGACATTCGTAGTTTGCAATGCTTTTCTTAAAAATATCATTTGGTGGTTTAATTTTCTGCTAACACAGCTTTGCAAAAGTAAACAAACTAACGTTACCTTAAAATGAAGTTTGTCTCTTTACACTTAAATCTGCTAATTTTTTTTTGTCTCCTTCGTTATGTAGATATCAGACTTCACTTATAGCCTTCCGAATCCAGCACTTTTTTCTTATCCTATTCCTCTTGTGGTATCTGCAAGAAATTTGTTAAAAATTGCTATTGTTCTTTTAGTATCACATCTATTATCATAATTCAAAACAGGTACGAAAAAAAAAGACAAACTAACATTACCTTGTGGTTAAGTTTCTTTTTTCTTTGCCTAAACCTGTCCAATAGTGTTTTGATATTTCTCTCTTTTTCCTCTTGATTATTAGTAGCCTACCATTCAACTTGCTTATAGCCATTATGATCCTCTTCTTATATATTATCCTCTTTGTGTTGTGATAGTTTACAGTCCTTTTCTGTAGAATGCTATATTTGAATTCATTATTATTTGATCCGTTATCCTATATGCACATAACTATGCAAAAATAGACAAGCTAACATTACGGTGCAATGAAGCTTGACATATCATGCTCAACTCTGTCCAACCGGTGTTTTGACACTTTTAGTTCGTTCCTCTTCTTTACGAAGGCCTCCCATCTCCCCTTATAGCCTACCCGATCCGCCACTTATTTTTATTCAATCCATGTTGTAGTACTGGACATTGTTTATGTTAAAATCATTATTATCTTTTCTTGTATCCTATTTTGACAAGGTTATGCAAACATAGACCGACTAACATTACTTTGAATAAAATTGGTCTCTTATTGCATAACGTCATCCACGTGGTTTGGTATTCAAATGCTTGTTCCTCTTCCTTTTCTTGCAGCCTTCCTGAAACAATACCATTTTCTTATCCTCAATTTGACATTAGTAATTTGAAATGCTTATTTTAAAAATATCATTTGGTGGTTTAATTTTCTGCTAACACAGCTTTGCAAAAGTAAGCGAACTAATGTTACCTTAACATGAAGTTTGTCTCTGTACACTTAAATCTGCTGATTTTTTTGTCTCCTTCGTTATGTAGATCTCAGGCTTCCCTTATAGCCTTCCAAATCCAGCACTTTCTTCTGATCCTATTCCAGTTGTGGTATCTGCAAGAAATTTGTTAAAAATTGCTATCGTTGTTCTTTTAATTATCATATCTAATATCCTAATTCAAAACAGGTAAGAAAAAAAGACAAACTAACATTACCTTGTGGTTAAGTTTCTTTTTTCTTTGCCTAAACCTGTCCAATAGTGTTTTGATATTTCTCTCTTTTTCCTCTTGATTATTAGTAGCCTACCATTCAACTTGCTTATAGCCATTATGATCCTCTTCTTATATATTATCCTCTTTGTGTTGTGATAGTTTACAGTCCTTTTCTGTAGAATGCTATATTTGAATTCATTATTATTTGATCCGTTATCCTATATGCACATAACTATGCAAAAGTAGACATGCTAACATTACGGTGCAATGAAGCTTGACATATCATGCTCAACTCTGTCCAACCGGTGTTTTGACACTTTTAGTTCGTTCCTCTTCTTTACGAAGGCCTCCCATCTCCCCTTATAGCCTACCCGATCCGCCACTTATTTTTATTCAATCCATGTCGTAGTACTGGACATTGATTATGTTAAAATCATTATTATCTGTTCTTGTATCCTATTTTGACAAGGTTATGCAAAAATAGACCGACTAACATTACTTTGGATGAAATTGGTCTCTTACTGCATAATGTCATCCACTTGGTTTGGTATTCAAATGCTTGTTCCTCTGCCTTATGAAAGCCTCCTAACTTTTGTTGCAGCCTTCCTGAAACAATACCATTTTCTTATCCTCTATTTGACATTCGTAATTTGCAATGCTTTTTTTAAAAATATCATTTGGTGTTTTAATTTTCTGTTAATACAGCTTTGCAATCTTAAATGAACTAACGTTACCTTAAAATGAAGTTTGTCTGTTATACTTAAATCTGCTGATTTTGTTTTCCGTCTCCTTCATTATGTAGGAATCAGACTTCCCTTATAGCCTTCCGAATGCAGCACATTTTTCTTATCCTATTCCTGTTATGGTGTCTGCAAGAAATTTGTGAAAAATTGCTATTGTTCTTTTAAGTATCATATCTATTATCCTAATTCAAAACAGGTACAAAAAAAAGACAAACTAACATTACCTTGTAGTTAAGTTTCTTCTTTCTTTGCCTAAATATTTCCAATAGTGTTTTGATATCTTCTCTCATTTTTCCTCTTGGTTATTAGAAGCCTACAATTCAACTTGCTTATAGACATTATGATCCTCATCTTATATCTTATCCTTTTGTGTTGTGATACCTGACAGTCCTTTTCTGTAGAATGCTATATTAGAGCTCATTATTATTTCATCCGTTATCCTATTTGGACATAATGCAAAAATAGACAAGCTAACATTACGGTGCAATGAAGTTTGTCATATCATGCTCAACTCTGTCCAACCGGTCTTTCTACACCTTTGGTTCGTTCCTCTTCTTGACGAAGGCCTCCCATCTCCCCTTATAGCCTACCCGATCCTCCACTTATTTTTATTCAATCCATGTCGTAGTACTGGATATTGTTTATGTTAAAGTCATTATTATGTTTTCTTGTATCCTATTTTGACAAGTTTATCAAACATAGACCGACTATCATTACTTTGAATGAAATTGGTCTCCTATTGCATAACTTCATCCACTTGGTTTGGTATTCAAATGCTTGTTCCTCTTCGTTATGAAAGCCTCCTAAGTTTTCTTGCAGCCTTCCTGAAACAATACCATTTTCTTATCCTCTATTTGACATTCGTAATTTGCAATGCTTTTTTTATAATATCTTTTGGTGGTTTAATTTTCTGCTAACACAGCTTTGCAAAAGTAAACGAATTAACATTACCCTAAAATGAAGTTTGTCTCTTTTCACTTAAATGTGCTAATTTTTTTTTGTCTCCTTCGTTATGTAGATATCACACTTCACTTATAGCCTTCCGAATCCAGCACTTTTTTCTTATCCTATTCCTCTTGTGGTATCTGCAAGAAATTTGTTAAAAATTGCTATTGTTCTTTTAAGTATCACATCTATTATCCAAATTCAAGACAGCTACCAAAAAAAAGGCAAACTAACATTACCTTGTAGTTAAGTTTCTTTTTTCTTTGCCTAAATCTGTCCAATAGTGTTTGGATATCTTCTCTCTTTTTCCTCTTGATTATTCGTTGCCTACCATCCAACTTGCCTTATAGCCATTATGATCCTCTTCTTTTATCTTATCCTCTTTGTATTGTGATACCTGACAGTCGTTTTCTGTATAATGCTATATTTAGCTCATTATTATTTGATCTGTTTTCCTATATGGACATATCTATTCAAAAATAGACAAGCTAACATTTCGGTGCTATGAAGTTTGTCATATCATGCTCAACTCTGTCCAACCGGTGTTTTGACACTTTCGGTTTGTTCCTCTTCTTTACGAAGGCCTCCCATCTCCCCTTATAGCCTACCCGATCCGCGACATTTATTTTTATTCAATCCATGTCGTAGTACTGGACATTGTTTATGTTAAAAACATTATTATCTGTTCTTGTATCCAATTTTGACAAGGTTATGCAAAAATAGAACAACTAACATTACTTTGAATGAAATTGGTCTCTTATTGCATAACGTCACCCACTTGGTTTGGTATTCAAATGCTTGTTCCTCTTCCTTTGAAAGCCTCCTAACTGTTCTTGCAGCCTTCCTGAAACAACACTATTTTCTTATCCTCTATTTGAGATTCGTAATTTGGAATGCTTTATTTTTTAAATATCATTTGGTGGTTTAATTTTCTGCTAACACAGCTGTGCAAAAGTAAACGAACAAACGTTACCTCAAAATGAAGTTTGTCTCTTTACACCTAAATCTGCTGATTTTTTTTCTCTCCTTCTTTATGTAGATATCAGACTTCCCCTATAGCGTTCCAAATCCAGCACTTTTTCTTATCGTATTCCTGTTATGGTATCTGAAGAAATTTGTTAAAAATTGCTATTGTTCTTTTAGTATCACATCTATTATCATAATTCAAAACAGGTACGAAAAAAAAAGACAAACTAACATTACCTTGTGGTTAAGTTTCTTTTTTCTTTGCCTAAACCTGTCCAATAGTGTTTTGATATTTCTCTCTTTTTCCTCTTGATTATTAGTAGCCTACCATTCAACTTGCTTATAGCCATTATGATCCTCTTCTTATATATTATCCTCTTTGTGTTGTGATAGTTTACAGTCCTTTTCTGTAGAATGCTATATTTGAATTCATTATTATTTGATCCGTTATCCTATATGCACATAACTACGCAAAAATAGACAAGCTAGCATTACAGTGCAATGAAGCTTGTCATATCATGCTCAACTCTGTCCAACCGGTGTTTTGTCACATTTGGTTCGTTCCTCTTCTTTACGGAGGCCTCCCATCTCCCCTTATAGCCTACTGATCCGCCTTTTATTTTTATTCAATCCATGTCGTATTACTGGACATTGTTTATGTTAAAATCATTATTATCTGTTCTTGTATCCTATTTTGAGAAGGTTATGCAAAAATAGACAGACTAACATTACTTTGAATGAAATTGGTCTCTTAGTGCATAACGTCATCCACTTGGTTTGGTATTCAAATGCTTGTTCCTCTTCCTTATGAAAGCCTCCTAACTTTTCTTGCAGCCTTCCTGAAACAATACCATTTTCTTATCCTCAATTTGACATCCGTAATTTGCAATGCTTTTTTTAAAAATATCATTTGGTGTTTTAATTTTCTGCTAATACAGCTTTGCAATCTTAAATGAACTAACATTACCTTAAAATGAAGTTTGTCTGTTATACTTAAATCTGCTGATTTTGTTTTCTGTCTCCTTCATTATGTAGGTATCAGACTTCCCTTATAGCCTTCCGAATGCAGCACATTTTTCTTATCCTATTCCTGTTATGGTATCTGCAAGAAATTTGTGAAAAATTGCTATTGTTCTTTTAAGTATCATATCTATTATCCTAATTCAAAACAGGTACAAAAAAAAGACAAACTAACATTACCTTGTAGTTAAGTTTCTTCTTTCTTTGCCTAAATATTTCCAATAGTGTTTTGATATCTTCTCTCATTTTTCCTCTTGGTTATTAGAAGCCTACAATTCAACTTGCTTATAGCCATTATGATCCTCATCTTATATCTTATCCTTTTGTGTTGTGATACCTGACAGTCCTTTTCTGTAGAATGCTATATTAGAGCTCATTATTATTTCATCGGTTATCCTATATGGACATAATGCAAAAATAGACAAGCTAACATTACGGTGCAATGAAGATTGTCATATCTTGCTCAACTCTGTCCAACCGGTCTTTCTACACCTTTGGTTCGTTCCTCTTCTTGACGAAGGCCTCCCATCTCCCCTTATAGCCTACCCGATCCGCCACTTATTTTTATTCAATCCATGTCGTAGTACTGGACATTGTTTATGTTGAAATCATTATTATCTTTTCTTGTATCCTATTTTGACAAGTTTATCAAACATAGACCGACTATCATTACTTTGAATGAAATTGGTCTCTTATTGCATAACGTCATCCACTTGGTCTGGTATTCAAATGCTTGTTCCTCTTCCTTATGAAAGCCTCCTAACTTTTCTTGCAGCCTGAAACAATACCATTTTCTTATCCTCTAACTGACATTCAAATTTGCAATGCTTTTTTTAAAATATCATTTGGTGTTTTAATTTTCTGCTAACACAGCTTTGCAATCTTAAATGATCTAACGTTACCTTAAAATGAAGTTTGTCTTTTTACACTTAAATCTGCTGATTTTGTTTCTTCTCTCCTTCATTATGTAGATATCTGACTTCACTTATAGCCTTCCGAATCCAGCACATTTTTCTGATCCTATTCCTGTTGTGGTATCTGCAAGAAATTTGTTAAAAATTGCTATTGTTGTTCTTTTAATTATCATATCTATTATCCTAATTCAAAACAAGTACGAAAAGAATGACATACTAACATTACCTTGTAGTTAAGTTTCTTTTTTCTTTGCCTAAATCTGTCCAATAGTGTTTTGATATCTTCTCTCTTTTTCCTCTTGATTATTAGTTGCCTACCATTCAACTTGCCTTATAGCCATTATGATCCTCTTCTTTTATATTATCCTCTTTGTGTTGTGATACCTGACAGTCCTTTTCTTTAGAATGCTATATTTGAGTTCATTATTATTTGATCCATTATCCTATATGGACATAACTATTCAAAAGTAGACAAGCTAACATTTCGGTGCAATGAAGTTTGTCATATCATGCTCAACTCTGTCCAACCGTTGTTTTGACACTTTCGGTTCGTTCCTCTTCTTTATGAAGGCCTCCCATTTCCCCTTATAGCCTACCCGATCCGTCACTTATTTTTATTCAATCCATGTCGTAGTACTGGACATTGTTTATATTAAAATCATTATTATCTGTTCTTGTATCCTATTTTGACAAGGTTATGCAAAAATATACCGACTATCATTACTTTGAATGAAATTGGTCTCTTATTTCATAACGTCATCCACTTGGTTTGGTATTCAAATGCTTGTTCCTCTTCCTTATGAAAGCCTCCTAACTTTTCTTGCAGCCTTCCTGAAACAATACCATTTTCTTATCCTCAATTTGACATCCGTAATTTGCAATGCTTTTTTTAAAAATATCATTTGGTGTTTTAATTTTCTGCTAATACAGCTTTGCAATCTTAAATGAACTAACGTTACCTTAAAATGAAGTTTGTCTGTTATACTTAAATCTGCTGATTTTGTTTTCTGTCTCCTTCATTATGTAGGTATCAGACTTCCCTTATAGCCTTCCGAATGCAGCACATTTTTCTTATCCTATTCCTGTTATGGTATCTGCAAGAAATTTGTGAAAAATTGCTATTGTTCTTTTAAGTATCATATCTATTATCCTAATTCAAAACAGGTACAAAAAAAAGACAAACTAACATTACCTTGTAGTTAAGTTTCTTCTTTCTTTGCCTAAATATTTCCAATAGTGTTTTGATATCTTCTCTCATTTTTCCTCTTGGTTATTAGAAGCCTACAATTCAACTTGCTTATAGCCATTATGATCCTCATCTTATATCTTATCCTTTTGTGTTGTGATACCTGACAGTCCTTTTCTGTAGAATGCTATATTAGAGCTCATTATTATTTCATCCGTTATCCTATATGGACATAATGCAAAAATAGACAAGCTAACATTACGGTGCAATGAAGATTGTCATATCTTGCTCAACTCTGTCCAACCGGTCTTTCTACACCTTTGGTTCGTTCCTCTTCTTGACGAAGGCCTCCCATCTCCCCTTATAGCCTACCCGATCCGCCACTTATTTTTATTCAATCCATGTCGTAGTACTGGACATTGTTTATGTTGAAATCATTATTATCTTTTCTTGTATCCTATTTTGACAAGTTTATCAAACATAGACCGACTATCATTACTTTGAATGAAATTGGTCTCTTATTGCATAACGTCATCCACTTGGTCTGGTATTCAAATGCTTGTTCCTCTTCCTTATGAAAGCCTCCTAACTTTTCTTGCAGCCTGAAACAATACCATTTTCTTATCCTCTAACTGACTTCAAATTTGCAATGCTTTTTTTAAAATATCATTTGGTGTTTTAATTTTCTGCTAACACAGCTTTGCAATCTTAAATGATCTAACGTTACCTTAAAATGAAGTTTGTCTTTTTACACTTAAATCTGCTGATTTTGTTTTTTGTCTCCTTCGTTATGTAGGAATCAGACTTCCCTTATAGCCTTCCGAATCCAGCACTTTTTTCTTATCCTATTCCTTTTTTGGTATCTGCAAAGGATTTGTTAAAAATTGCTATTGTTGTTCTTTTCGTATCATATCTATTATCCAAATTCAAAACAGGTACGAAAAAAAGTACAAACTAACATTACCTGGTAGTTAAGTTTCTTTTTTCTTTGCCTAAATCTGTCCAATAGTGTTTTGATATCTTCTCTCTTTTTCCTCTTGATTATTAGTTGCCTACCATTCAACTTGCCTTATAGCCATTATGATCCTCTTCTTTTATATTATCCTCTTTGTGTTGTGATACCTGACAGTCCTTTTCTTTAGAATGCTATATTTGAGCTCATTATTATTTGATCCGTTATCCTATATGCACATAACTATGCAAAAATAGACAAGCTAACATTACGGTGCAATGAAGCTTGTCATATCATGCTCAACTCTGTCCAACCGGTGTTTTGACACTTTTAGTTCGTTCCTCTTCTTTACGAAGGCCTCCCATCTCCCCTTATAGCCTACCCGATCCGCCACTTATTTTTATTCAATCCATGTCGTAGTACTGGACATTGTTTATGTTGAAATCATTATTATCTTTTCTTGTACCGGTATCCTATTTTGACAAGGTTATGCAAACATAGAGCGACTAACATTACTTTGAATGAATTTGGTCTCTTAGTGCATAACGTCATCCACTTGGTTTGGTATTCAAATGCTTGTTCCTCTTCCTTATGATGCCTCCTAACTTTTCTTGCAGCCTTCCTGAAACAATACCATTTTCTTATCCTCTATTTGACATTCGTAATTTGCAATGCTTTTCTTAAAAATATCATTTGGTGGTTTAATTTTCTGCTAACACTGCTTTGCAAAAGTAAACGAACTAACGTTACCTTAAAATGAAGTTTGTCTCTTTACACTTAAATCTGCTAATTTTTTTTTGTCTCCTTCGTTATGTAGATATCAGACTTCACTTATAGCCTTCCGAATCCAGCACTTTTTTCTTATCCTATTCCTCTTGTGGTATCTGCAAGAAATTTGTTAAAAATTGCTATTGTTCTTTTAAGTATCACATCTATTATCCTAATTCAAAACAGCTACCAAAAAAAAGGCAAACTAACATTACCTTGTAGTTAACTTTCTTTTTTCTTTGCCTAAATCTGTCCAATAGTGTTTTGATATCTTCTCTCTTTTTCCTCTTGATTATTCGTTGCCTACCATCCAACTTGCCTTATAGCCATTATGATCCTCTTCTTTTATCTTATCCTCTTTGTATTGTGATACCTGACAGTCGTTTTCTGTATAATGCTATATTTAGCTCATTATTATTTGATCCGTTTTCCTATATGGACATATCTATTCAAAAATAGACAAGCTAACATTTCGGTGCAATGAAGTTTGTCATATCATGCTCAACTCTGTCCAACCGGTGTTTTGACACTTTCGGTTTGTTCCTCTTCTTTACGAAGGCCTCCCATCTCCCCTTATAGCCTACCCGATCCGCCACTTATTTTTATTCAATCCATGTCGTAGTACTGGACATTGTTTATGTTAAAAACATTATTATCTGTTCTTGTATCCTATTTTGACAAGGTTATGCAAAAATAGAACAACTAACATTACTTTGATTGAAATTGGTCTCTTATTGCATAACGTCACCCACTTGGTTTGGTATTCAAATGCTTGTTCCTCTTCCTTTGAAAGCCTCCTAACTGTTCTTGCAGCCTTCCTGAAACAACAATATTTTCTTATCCTCTATTTGAGATTCGTAATTTGGAATGCTTTATTTTTTAAATATCATTTGGTTGTTTAATTTTCTGCTAACACAGCTTTGCAAAAGTAAACGAACAAACGTTACCTCAAAATGAAGTTTGTCTCTTTACACTTAAATCTGCTGATTTTTTTTCTCTCCTTCGTTATGTAGATATCAGACTTCCCCTATAGCGTTCCACATCCAGCACTTTTTCTTATCGTATTCCTGTTATGGTATCTGAAGAAATTTGTTAAAAATTGCTATTGTTCTTTTAGTATCACATCTATTATCATAATTCAAAACAGGTACGAAAAAAAAAGACAAACTAACATTACCTTGTGGTTAAGTTTCTTTTTTCTTTGCCTAAACCTGTCCAATAGTGTTTTGATATTTCTCTCTTTTTTCTCTTGATTATTAGTAGCCTACCATTCAACTTGCTTATAGCCATTATGATCCTCTTCTTATATATTATCCTCTTTGTGTTGTGATAGTTTACAGTCCTTTTCTGTAGAATGGTATATTTGAATTCATTATTATTTGATCCGTTATCCTATATGCACATAACTATGCAAAAATAGACAAGCTAACATTTCGGTGCAATGAAGTTTGTCATATCATGCTCAACTCTGTCCAACCGGTGTTTTGACACTTTTGGTTCGTTCCTCTTCTTTACGGAGGCCTCCCATCTCCCCTTATAGCCTACTGATCCGCCTTTTATTTTTATTCAATCCATGTCGTATTACTGGACATTGTTTATGTTAAAATCATTATTATCTGTTCTTGTATCCTATTTTGAGAAGGTTATGCAAAAATAGACAGACTAACATTACTTTGAATGAAATTGGTCTCTTAGTGCATAACGTCATCCACTTGGTTTGGTATTCAAATGCTTGTTCCTCTTCCTTATGAAAACCTCCTAACTTTTCTTGCAGCCTTCCTGAAACAATACCATTTTCTTATCCTCAATTTGATATTCGTAATTTGCAATGCTTATTTTAAAAATATCATTTGGTGTTTTAATTTTCTGCTAACACAGCTTTGCAATCTTAAACGAACTAACGTTACCTTTAAATGAAGTTTGTCTCTTTACACTTAAATCTGCTTATTTTGTTATTTGTCTCCTTCGTTATGTAGGTATCAGACTTCCCTTATAGCCTTCCGAATCCAGCACATTTTTCTGATCCTATTCCTGTTGTGGTATCTGCAAGAAATTTGTTAAAAATTGCTATTGTTGTTCTTTTAAGTATCATATCTAATATCCTAATTCAAAAGAGGTACAAAAAAAATACAAACTAACATTACCTTGTAGTTAAGTTTCTTTTTTTTTTGCCTAAATCTGTCCAATAGTGTATTGATATTTCTCTCTTTTTCCTCTTGATTATTAGTAGCCAACCATTCAACTTGCTTATAGCCATTATGATCCTCTTCTTATATCTTATCCTCTTTGTGTTGTGATACCTTACAGTCCTTTTCTGTAGAATGCTATATTTGAGTTCATTATTATTTGATCCGTTATCCTATATGCACATAACTATGCAAAAATAGACAAGCTCACATTACTGTGCAATGAAGTTTGTCTTATCATGCTCAACTCTGTCCAACCGATGTTTTGACACTTTTAGTTCGTTCCTCTTCTTTACGAAGGCCTCCCATCTCCCCTTATAGCCTACCCGATCCGCCACTTATTTTTATTCAATCCATGTCATAGTACTGGACATTGTTTATGTTGAAATCATTACTATCTTTTCTTGTACCGGTATCCTAATTTGTCAAGGTTATGCAAACATAGAGCGACTAACATTACTTTGAATGAATTTGGTCTCTTAGTGCATAACGTCATCCACTTGGTTTGGTATTCAAATGCTTGTTCCTCTTCCTAATGAAAGCCTCCTAACTTTTCTTGCAGCCTTCCTGAAACAATACCATTTTCTTATCATCTATTTGACATTCGTAATTTGCAATGCTTTTTTTAAAAATATCATTTGGTGATTTAATTTTCTGCTAACACAGCTTTGCAAAAGTAAACGAACAAACGTTACCTTAAAATGAAGTTTGTCTGTTTACACTTAAATCTGCTGATTTTGTTTCTTCTCTCCTTCATTATGTAGATATCAGACTTCACTTATAGCCTTCCTAATCCAGCACATTTTTCTGATCCTATTCCTGTTGTGGTATCTGCAAGAAATTTGTTAAAAATTGCTATTGTTGTTCTTTTAATTATCATATCTATTATCCTAATTCAAAACAAGTACGAAAAGAATGACATACTAACATTACCTTGTAGTTAAGTTTCTTTTTTCTTTGCCTAAATCTGTCCAATAGTGTTTATATATCTTCTCTCTTTTTCCTCTTGATTATTAGTTGCCTACCATTCAACTTGCTTATAGCCATTATGATCCTCTTCTTATATATTATCCTCTTTGTGTTGTGATAGTTTACAGTCCTTTTCTGTAGAATGGTATATTTGAATTCATTATTATTTGATCCGTTATCCTATATGCACATAACTATGCAAAAATAGACAAGCTAACATTTCGGTGCAATGAAGTTTGTCATATCATGCTCAACTCTGTCCAACCGGTCTTTCTACACATTTGGTTCGTTCCTCTTCTTTACGAAGGCCTCCCATCTCCCCTTATAGCCTACCCGATCCGCCACTTATTTTTATTCAATCCATGTCGTAGTACTGGACATTGTTTATGTTAAAATCATTATTATCTTTTCTTGTATCATATTTTGACAAGGTTATGCAAACATAGACCGACTAACATTACTTTGATTAAAATTGGTCTCTTATTGAATAACGTCATCCATTTGGTTTGGTATTCAAATGCTTGTTCCTCTTCCTTATGAAAGCCTCCTAACTTTTCTTGCAGCCTTCCTGAAACAATACCATTTTCTTATCCTCAATTTGACATTAGTAATTTGCAATGCTTATTTTAAAAATATCATTTGGTGGTTTAATTTTCTGCCAACACAGCTTTGCAATCTTAAACAAACTAACGTTACCTTAAAATGAAGTTTGTCTCTTTACACTTAAATCTGCTTATTTTGTTTTTTGTCTCCTTCGTTATGTAGGTATCAGACTTCCCTTATAGCCTTCCGAATCCAGCACTTTTTTCTTATATTATTCCTGTTGTGGTATCTGCAAGAAATTTGTTAAAAATTGCTATTGTTGTTCTTTTAATTATCATATCTATTATCCTAATTCAAAACAAGTACGAAAAGAATGACATACTAACATTACCTTGTAGTTAAGTTTCTTTTTTCTTTGCCTAAATCTGTCCAATAGTGTTTATATATCTTCTCTCTTTTTCCTCTTGATTATTAGTTGCCTACCATTCAACTTGCCTTATAGCCATTATGATCCTCTTCTTTTATATTAACCTCTTTGTGTTGTGATACCTGACAGTCCTTTTCTTTAGAATGCTATATTTGAGCTCATTATTATTTGATCCGTTATCCTATATGGACATAACTATTCAAAAGTAGACATGCTAACATTTCGGTGCAATGAAGTTTGTCATATCATGCTCAACTCTGTCCAACCGGTCTTTCTACACATTTGGTTCGTTCCTCTTCTTTACGAAGGCCTCCCATCTCCCCTTATAGCCTACCCGATCCGCCACTTATTTTTATTCTATCCATGTCATAGTACTCGACATTGTTTATGTTGAAATCATTATTATCTTTTCTTGTATCCTATTTTGACAAGGTTACCAAACATAGACCGACTAACATTACTTTGAATGAAATTGGTCTCATATTGCATAACGGCATCCACTTGGTTTGGTATTCAAATGCTTATTCCTCTTCCTTATGAAAGCCTCCTAACTTTTCTTGCAGCCTTCCTGAAACAATACCATTTTCTTATCCTCTATTTGACATTCGTAATTTGCAATGCTATTTTTAAAAATATCATTTGGTGGTTTAATTTTCTGCTAACACAGCTTTGCAAAAGTAAACGAACAAACGTTACCTTAAAATGAAGTTTGTCTGTTTACACTTAAATCTGCTGATTTTGTTTCTTCTCTCCTTCATTATGTAGATATCAGACATCACTTATAGCCTTCCGAATACAGCACATTTTTCTTATCCTATTCCTGTTATGGTATCTGCAAGAAATTTGTTAAAAATTGCTATATTTCTTTTAAGTATCATATCTACTATCCTAATTCAAAACAAGTACGAAAAAAAAGACAAACTAACATTACCTTGTAGGTAAGTTTCTTTTTTGTTTGCCTTAATCTGTCCAATAGTGTTTTGATATCTTATCTCTTTTTGCTCTTGATTATTAGTTGCCTACCATTCAACTTGCCTCATAGCCATTATGATCCTCATCTATTATCTTATCCTCTTTGTGTTGTGATACCTGACAGTCCTTTTCTATAGAATGCTATATTTTAACTCATTATTATTTGATCCGTTATCCTATATGGACATATCTATTCAAAAATAGACAAGCTAACATTTCGGTGCAATGAAGTTTGTCATATCATGCTCAACTCTGTCCAACCGGTGTTTTGACACTTTCGGTTCGTTCCTCTTCTTTACGAAGGCCTCCCATCTCCCCTTATAGCCTACCCGATCCGCCACTTATTTTTATTCAATCCATGTCATAGAACTGGACATTGTTTATGTTAAAATCATTATTATCTGTTCTTGTATCCTATTTTGACAAGGTTATGAACAAATAGACCGACTATCATTACTTTGAATAAAATTGGTCTCTTAGTGCATAACGTCATACACTTGGTTTGGCATTCAAATGCTTGTTTCTCTTCCTTATGAAAGCCTCCTAACTTTTCTTGGAGCCTTCCTGAAACAATACCATTTTCTTATCCTCAATTTTACATTCGTAATTTGCAATGCTTTTTTTTTAAAATATAATTTGGTGTTCTAATTTTCTGCTAACACAGTTTTGCAATCTTAAACGAACTAACGTTACCTTAAAATGAAGTTTGTCTCTATACACTTAAATCTGCTTATTTTGTTTTTTGTCTTCTTCGTTATGTAGGTGTCAGACTTCCCTTATAGCCTTCCGAATCCAGCACTTTTTTCTTACCCTATTCCTGTTGTGGTATCTGCAAGAAATTTGTTAAAAATTGCTATTGTTGTTCTTTTAAGTATCATATCTATTATCCTAATTCAAAACAGGTACGAAAAAAAAGACAAAATAACATTACCTTGTAGTTAAGTTTCTTTTTTCTTTGCCTATATTTTTCCAATAGTGTTTTGATATTTCTATCTTTTTCCTCTTGATTATTAGTAGCCTACCATTCCACTTGCTTATAGCCATTATGATCCTCTTCTTATATATTATCCTCTTTGTGTTGTGATACCTTACAGTACTTTTCTGTAGAATGCGATATTTGAGCTCATTATTATTTGACCCGTTATCCTATATGGACATAACTATGCAAAAATAGACAAGCTAACATTACGGTGCAATGAAGTTTGTCATATCATGCTCAACTCTGTCCATCCGGTGTTTTGACACATTTTGGTTCCTTCCTCTTCTTTACGAAGGCCTCCCATCTCCCCTTATAGCCTACCCGATCCTCCACTGGTTTATATCCTTTTCATTTTGTAGTATTTCACATATGTATCCATAGCAAACCACTATTTACTGGTATTTCTTATCCTCTTCGTGACGTGATATTTCATTGTCATTTTAAAATCAATTCCATCGAGGAACTCTTCATTATCTTGCAATTCCCTAATTGGACACACGTATGCAAAGAAAAAAGAAGATCGATCCCACATAACCTTCTTATTAAGTTTTTTGTTTTTATCTCTATCTCTATAGTTTGTTGATTTCTTAATGCATTTTGCTCTTCATTATGAAACAAGTCAACTTTCATGATAGCTATTGTGATCAGTTCCTATTTCTTATTGTCTTTATGTCATCCGTCCATTATTGTTTATTGCAATATCCTTGTTGGACATAGCTATGCAAAAATAGACAACCTAACATTTCAATTCAATGAAGTTTGTCATTTAATGCTTAACTCCGTCCAACTGGTGTTTTTTTTCTTTCTTTTTCGTTCCTCTTCTTTTTGAGGTCTCCAAACTCCTCTTATAGCCTACCCAATCCTCCACGTCTATTTATCCTCTTCATTTTGTAGTATTTCACTTATGTATCCTTCAAGAACCACTATTAAGGCCTACAGGTATTTCGAATTCTCTTCGTGACGTTATGTTTCATTGACATTTTAAACGCAATTTAATCGATGAACTCTTCATTGTCTTGCAGTATAGTATTTGGACAGATATATGCAAAGAGAAGGAAATCAATTCAACATGACCATCTTGTTTAGTTTGTCTTTTTATGGCTAACTCCTTCCAATAGTTTGTAGATATCTTAATGCATGTTCCTCTTCATTATGGGATAAGTCAACTTTCATTATAGCTATTGTGATCCTCTTCTTATTTCTTATTCTCTTTCTGTCGTAAGCCCATTTGGTTTTGATCCGTTATTCTAATTAGACATAGCTTTGCAAAATAGACAACCTAACATTTTAGTTCAATGAAGTTTATAATTTAAAGCTTAACTCCGTCCCACTGGTGTTTTTTTTCCTTTCTTCGTTCCTCTTCTTGATGAGGCCTCCCAACTCCCCTTATAGCCTACCCGATCCTCCACTGGTTTATATCCTCTTCTTTTTGTAGTATTTCACATATGTATCCTTCCCAATCCAGTATTTACTGGTATTTCTTATCCTCTTCGTGACGTGATATTTCATTGTCATTTTAAAATCAATTCCATCGATGAACTCTTCATTATCTTGCAGTTCTCTAATTGGACACAAATATGCAAAGAAAAAAGAAGATCGATCCAACATAACCTTATTATTAAGTTTTTTTTTATCTCTATCTCCTTCCTATAGTTTGTTGATTTCTTAATGTTTTTTCCTCTTCATTATGAAACTAGTCAACTTTCATGATAGCTATTGAGATCAGTTCCTATTTCTTATTGTCTATATGTCATCCATCCATTATTGTTTATTGCGTTACCCTTGTTGGACATAGCTATGCAAAAATAGACAACCTAACATTTCAGTTCAATGAAGTTTGTCATTTAATGCTTAACTCCGTCCAACTGGTGTTTTTTTTCCTTTCTACGTTCCTCTTCTTTATGAGGCCTCCCAACTCCCCTTATAGCCTACCCGATCCTCCACTTATTTTTATGGTCTTTATTTTGTAGTATTTCACATATGTATCCTTCACGAACCACTATTTACAGGTATTTCCTATCCTCTTCGTAACGTGATGTTTCATTGACATTTTAAACGCAATTTAATCGATGAACTCTTCATTGTCTTGCAGTATAGTATTTGGACAGATATATGCAAAGAGAAGGAAATTAATTCAACATAACCATCTTGTTTAGTTTGTCTTTTTATGACTAACTCCTTGCAATAGTTTGTTGATATACTAATGCATGTTCCTCATCATTATGTAACAATTCAACTTTCATTATAGCTATTGTGATCCTCTTCTTATTTCTTATTCTCTTTCTGTCGTAAGCCCATTTGGTTTTGATCCGTTATTCTAATTGGACATAGCTATGCAAAAATAGACAACCTAACATTTTAGTTCAATGAAGTTTGTCATTTAATGCTTAACTCCGTCCAACTGGTGTTTGTTTTTCTTTCTTTTTCGTTCCTCTTCTTTATGAGGTCTCCAAACTCCCCTTATAGCCTACCCAATCCTCCACTTGTTTTATCCTGTTCATTTTGTAGTATTTCACATATGTATTCTTCAAGAACCACTATTTAGGCCTACAGGTATTTCCTATCCTCTTCGTGACATTTTAAATACATTTTAATCGATGAACTCTTCATTATCTTGCAGTATCCTATTTTGACACATATATGGAAAGAAAAGTAAATCTATCCAACATAACCTTCTTGTTAAGTTTGTCTTTTTATGGCTAACTCCTTCCAATAGTTTGTTGATATCATTATGCATGTTTCTCTTCATTATGGAACAAGTCAACTTTCCTTATAGCTATTGGTGTCCTCTTCTTATTTCTTATCCTCTTTATGTCGTGAGCGCATTATTATTTGATCCGTTTCCTAATTGGACTTAGCTATGCAAAAAAAGACAACCTAACATTTCAGTTCAGTGAAGTTTGTCTTTTAATGCTTAACTCCGTCCAACTGGTGTTTTTTTTTCTTTCTTTTTCGTTCCTATTCTTTATGAGGTCTCCCAACTCCCCTTATAGCCTACCCAATCCTCCACGTCTTTTTATCCTCTTCAATTTGTAGTATTTCACATATGTATCCTTCACGAACCACTATTTACAGGTATTTCCTATCCTCTTCGTAACGTGATGTTTCATTGACATTTTAAACACAATTTAATCGATGAACTCTTCATTATCTTTCAGTATCCTAATTCGACACTTATGTGCAAAGATAAGAAAATCTATCCAACGTAAACTTCTTGTTAAGTTTGTCTGTTGATGGCTAACTCCTTCCAAAAGTTTGTAGATATCGTAATGCATGTTCCTCCTCATTATGGAATAAGTCAACTTTCATTGTAGCTATTGTGATCCTTTTCTTATTTCTTATTCTCTTTCTGTCGTAAGCCCATTTGCTTTCATCCGTTATTCTAATTGGACATAGCTACGCAAAAATAGACAACCTAACATTTCTTTCGAATGAAGTTTGTCATTTAAAGCTTAGCTCCGTCCAACTGGTGTTTTTTTTTTTCTTTCTTCCTTTTTCTCCTTTTCTTCTTCTTTCCTTGTATGTTCCTCTTTTTTGTGAGGCCTCCCAACTCCCCTTATAGCCTACCCGATCCTCCACTTGTTTTTATCCTCTTCGTTTTGTAGTATTTCACATATGTATCCTTCGCAAACCAAAAAACTCACCCTATTCAAACCTGAGGGAAGTAGAAGATCACGCAGGCCGAAACTGAGGTGGATTGACGGGATAGAGGAGGATCTGAGGAAGCTCGGCATCAGGGCTTGGAGCAGAAAAGCATTGGATAGAGACGACTGGAAGAAAGTTTTGGCAGCGGCCAAGGCCCAATAGAGCCATGATGATGATGATCCTTCGCAAACCACTATTTACTGGTATTTCTTATCCTCTTCGTGAAGTGGTATTTCATTTTCATTTTAAACACAATTCTATCGATGAACTCATTATCTTGCAATACCCTAATTGGACACACATATGCAAAAAAAAAAAGAAATCGATCCAGCATAAAGTTCTTATTAAGTTTTTTCTTTTTATGTCTAACTCCTTCCTATAGTTTGTTGATTTCTTAATGCATTTTCCTCTTCATTATGAAACAAGTCAACTTTCATGATAGCTATTGTGATCCTTTTCCTATTTCTTATTTTCTTTATGTCATCCGTCCATTATTGTTTAGTGCGTTATCCTTGTTGGACATAGCTATGCAAAAATAGACATCCTAACATTTCAGTTCAATGAAGTTTGTCATTTAATGCTTAACTCCGTCCAACTGGTGGTTTTTTTCTTTCATTTTCGTTCCTCTTCTTTATGAGGTCTCCCAACTCCCCTTATAGCCTACCCAATCCTCCACGTCTTTTTATCCTCTTCATTTAGTAGTATTTCACTTATGTATCCTTCAAGAACCACTATTAAGGCCTAGAGGTATTTCCAATTCTCTTCGTGACGTTATGTTTCATTGACATTTTAAACACAATTTAATCGATGAACTCTTCATTATCTTTCAGTATCCTAATTCGACACTTATATGCAAAGATAAGAAAATCTATCCAACGTAAGCTTCTTGTTAAGTTTGTCTTTTGATGGCTAACTCCTTCTAATAGTTTGTAGATATCGTAATGCATGTTCCTCTTCATTATGGAATAAGTCAACTTTCATTATAGCTATTGTGATCCTCTTCTTATTTCTTATTCTCTTTCTGTCGTAAGCCCATTTGGTTTTGATCCGTTATTCTAATTAGACATAGCTATGCAAAAATAGACAACCTAACATTTTAGTTCAATGAAGTTTATAATTTAATGCTTAACTCCGTCCAACTGATGTTTTTTTTTCCTTTCTTCGTTCCTCTTCTTGATGAGGCCTCCCAACTCCCCTTATAGCCTACCCGATCCTCCACTGGTTTATATCCTCTTCTTTTTGTAGTATTTCACATATGTATCCATCGCAAACCACTATTTACTGGTATTTCTTATCCTCTTCGTGACGTGATATTTCATTGTCATTTTAAAATCAATTCCATCGATGAACTCTTCATTATCTTGCAGTTCCCTTATTGGACACAAATATGCAAAGAAAAAAGAAGATCGATCCAACATAACCTTATTATTAAGTTTTTTTTTTTATCTCTATCTCCTTCCTATAGTTTGTTGATTTCTTAATGTTTTTTCCTCTTCATTATGAAACAAGTCAACTTTCATGATAGCTATTGTGATCAGTTCCTATTTCTTATTGTCATTATTGTTTATTGCGTTATCCTTGTTGGACATAGCTATGCAAAAATAGACAACCTAACATTTCAGTTCAATGAAGTTTGTCATTTAATGCTTAACTCCGTCCAACTGGTGTTTTTTTTCCTTTCTTCGTTCCTCTTCTTTATGAGGCCTCCCAACTCCCCTTATAGCCTACCCGATCCTCCACTTATTTTTATCCTCTTTATTTTGTAGTATTTCACATATGTATCCTTCACGAACCACTATTTACAGGTATTTCCTATCCTCTTCGGAACGTGATGTTTCATTGACATTTTAAACGCAATTTAATCGATGTCTTGCAGTATAGTATTTGACAGATATATGGAAAGAGAAGGAAATCAATTCAACATAACCATCTTGTTTAGTTTGTTTTTTTAAGACTAACTCCTTCCAATAGTTTGTTGATATACTAATGCATGTTCCTCATCATTATGAAACAATTCAACTTTCATTATACCTATTGTGGTCCTCATCTTATTTCTTATCCTCTTTATGTCGTGAGCGCATTATTATTTGATCCGTTTCCTAATTGTAGACTACATAGCTATGCAAAAAAAGACAACCTAACATTTCAGTTCAATGAAGTTTGTCATTTAATGCTTAACTCCGTCCAACTGGTGGTTTTCTTTGTTTCTTTTTCGTTCCTCTTCTTTATGAGGTCTCCAAACTCCTCTTATAGCCTACCCAATCCTCCACTTGTTTTTATCCTCTTCATTTTGTAGTATTTCACATATGTATCCTTCAAGAACCACTATTTAGGCCTACAGGTATTTCCTATCCTCTTCGTGACGTTATGTTTCATTGACATTTTAAACACAATTTAATCGATGAACTCTTCATTATCTTTCAGTATCCTAATTCGACACTTATATGCAAAGATAAGAAAATCTATTCAACGTAACCTTCTTGTTAAGTTTGTCTTTTTATGGCTAACTCCTTCCAATAGTTTGTAGACATCTTAATGCATGTTCCTCTTCTTTATGGAATAAGTCAACTTTCATGATAGCTATTTTGATCCTTTTCATATTTCTTATTCCCTTTATGTCATCCGTTCATTATTCTCTGTTCCGAGATCCTTATTGGACATAGCTACGCAAAAATAGACAACCTAACATTTCTTTCCAATGAAGTTTGTCATTTAATGCTTAACTATGTTCAGCTGGTGTTGATTACTATTTCTTTTCTTTCTTCGTTCCTCTTCTTGATGAGGCCTCCCAACTCCCCTTATAGCCTACCCGATCCTCCACTGGTTTATATAATCTTCTTTTTGTAGTATTTCACATAAGTATCCTTCGCAAACCACTATTTACTGGTATTTCTTATCCTCTTCGTGAAGTGATATTTCATTGTCATTTTAAACACAATTCTATCGATGAACTCTTTATTATCTTGCAATACCCTAATTGGACACACATATGCACAAAAAAAAGAAAATCGATCCAGCATAACCTTCTTATTAAGTTTTTCTTTTTATGTTTAACTCCTTCCTATAGTTTGTTGATTTCTTAAAGCATTTTCCTCTTCATTATGAAACAAGTCAACTTTCATGATAGCTATTGTGATCCTTTTCCTATTTCTTATTTTCTTTATGTCATCCGTCCATTATTGTTTAGTGCGTTATCCTTGTTGGACATAGCTATGCAAAAATAGACAACCTAACATTTCAGTTCAATGAAGTTTGTCATTTAATGCTTAACTCCGTCCAACTGGTGTTTTCTTTTTCCTTCCTTCGTTCCTCTTCATGATGAGGCCTCCTAACTCCCCTTATAGCCTACCCGATCCTCCAGTGATTTTTATCCTCTTCTTTTTGTAGTATTTCACATATGTATCCTTCCCAAACCACTAGTTACTGATATTTCTTATCCTCTTCGTGACGTGATATTTCATTGTCATTTTAAAATCAATTCCATCGATGAACTCTTCATTATCTTGCAGTTCCCTAATTGGACAAACATATGCAAAGAAAAAAGAAGATCGATCCAACATAACCTTCTTGTTAACTTTTTTCTTTTTATCTCTATCTCCTTCCTATAGTTTGTTGACTTCTTAATGCATTTTCCTCTTCTTTATGAAACAAGTCAACTTTCATGATAGCTATTTTGATCCTTTTCATATTTCTTATTCCCTTTATGTCATCCGTCCATTATTCTTTGTTCCGAGATCCTTATTGGACATAGCTATGCAAAAATAGACAACCTAACATTTCTTTTCAATGAAGATTGTCATTTAATGCTTAACTCCGTCCAACTGGTGTTTTTTTTTTACTTTCTTCGTTCCTCTTCTTGATGAGGCCTCCCAACTCCCCTTATAGCCTACCCGATCCTCCACTGGTTTATATCCTCTTCTTTTTGTAGTATTTCACATATGTATCCATCGCAAACCACTATTGACTGGTATTTCCTATCCTCTTCGTGACGTGATATTTCATTGTCATTTTAAAATCAATTCCATCGATGAACTCTTCATTATCTTGCAATTCCCTAATTGGACACACATATGCAAAGAAAAAAGAAGATCGATCCAACATAACCTTCTTATTAAGTTTTTTCTTTTTATCTCTATCTCTATAGTTTGGAGATATCTTAATGCATGTTCCTCTTCATTATGGAATAAGTCAACTTTCATTATAGCTATTGTGATCCTCTTCTTATTTCTTATTCTCTTTCTGTCGTAAGGCCATTTGGTTTAGATCCGTTATTTTAATTGGACATTGCTATGGAAAAAAAGACAACCTAACATTTTAGTTCAATGAAGTTTGTCATTTAATGCTTAACTCCTTTCAAACGCTGTTGTTTTTTTTCTTTCTTAGTTCCTCTTCTTGATGAGGCCTCCCAACTCCCCTTATAGCCTACCCGATACTCCACTGGTTTATATCCTCTTCTTTTTGTAGTAGGCCTATTTCACATATGAATTCTTGAAGAACCACGATTAAGGCCTACAGGTATTTCTTATTCTCTACGTGATGTTATGTTTCATTGACATTTTAAACACAATTTAATCGATGAACTCTTCATTATCTTTCAGTATCCTAATTCGACACTTATATGCAAAGATAAGAAAATCTATCCAACGTAAGCTTCTTGTTAAGTTTGTCTGTTGATGGCTAACTCCTTCCAATAGTTTGTAGATATCGTAATGCATGTTCCTCCTCATTATGGAATAAGTCAACTTTCATTGTAGCTATTGTGATCCTTTTCTTATTTCTTATTCTCTTTCTGTCGTAAGCCCATTTGCTTTGATCCGTTATTCTAATGGACATAGCTACGCAAAAATAGACAACCTAACATTTCTTTCCAATGAAGTTTGTCATTTAATGCTTAGCTCCGTCCAACTGGTGGTTTTTTTCTTTCTTCCTTTTTCTCCTTTTCTTCTTCTTTCCTTGTATGTTCCTCTTTTTTATGAGGCCTCCCAACTCCCCTTATAGCCTACCCGATCCTCCACTTGTTTTTATCCTCTTCTTTTTGTAGTATTTCACATATGTATCCTTCGCAAACCACTATTTACTGGTATTTCTTATCCTCTTCGTGAAGTGGTATTTCATTGTCATTTTAAACACAATTCTATCGATGAACTCTTCATTATCTTGCAATACCCTAATTGGACACACATATGCAAAAAAAAAAAAAAGAAATCGATCCAGCATAACCTTCTTATTAAGTTTTTTCTTTTTATGTCTAACTCCTTCCTATAGTTTGTTGATTTCTTAATGCATTTTCCTCTTCATTATGAAACAAGTCAACTTTCATGATAGCTATTGTGATCCTTTTCCTATTTCTTATTTTCTTTATGTCATCCGTCCATTTTTGTTTAGTGCGTTATCCTTGTTCGACATAGCTATGCAAAAATAGACATCCTAACATTTCAGTTCAATGAAGTTTGTCATTTAATGCTTAACTCCGTCCAACTGGTGGTTTTTTTCTTTCTTTTTCGTTCTTCTTCTTTATGAGGTCTCCCAACTCCCCCTATAGCCTACCCAATCCTCCAAGTCTTTTTATCCTCTTCATTTTGTAGTATTTCACTTATGTATCCTTCAAGAACCACTATTAAGGCCTAGAGGTATTTCCAATTCTCTTCGTTACGTTATGTTTCATTGACATTTTAAACACAATTTAATCGATGAACTCTTCATTATCTTTCAGTATCCTAATTCGACACTTATATGCAAAGATAAGAAAATCTATCCAACGTAAGCTTCTTGTTAAGTTTGTCTTTTGATGGCTATCTCCTTCTAATAGTTTGTAGATATCGTAATGCATGTTCCTCTTCATTATGGAATAAGTCAACTTCCATTATAGCTATTGTGATCCTCTTCTTATTACTTATTCTCTTTCTGTCGTAAGCCCATTTGGTTTTGATCCATTATTCTAATTAGACATAGTTATGCAAAAATAGACAACCTAACATTTTAGTTCAATGAAGTTTATAATTTAATGCTTAACTCCGTCCAACTGATGTTTTTTTTTTCCTTTCTTCGTTCCTCTTCTTGATGAGGCCTCCCAACTCCCCTTATAGCCTACCCGATCCTCCACTGGTTTATATCCTCTTCTTTTTATAGTATTTCACATATGTATCCATCGCAAACCACTATTTACTGGTATTTCTTATCCTCTTCATGACGTGATATTTCATTGTCATTTTAAAATCAATTCCATCGATGAACTCTTCATTATCTTGCAATTCCCTAATTGGACAAACATATGCAAAGAAAAAAGAAGATCGATCCAACATAACCTTCTTGTTAACTTTTTTCTTTTTATCTCTATCTCCTTCCTATAGTTTGTTGACTTCTTAATGCATTTTCCTCTTCTTTATGAAACAAGTCAACTTTCATGATAGCTATTTTGATCCTTTTCATATTTCTTATTCCCTTTATATCATCCGTCCATTATTCTTTGTTCCGAGATCCTTATTGGACATAGCTATGCAAAAATAGACAACCTAACATTTCTTTTCAATGAAGATTGTCATTTAATGCTTAACTCCGTCCAACTGGTGTTTTTTTTTTACTTTCTTCGTTCCTCTTCTTGATGAGGCCTCCCAACTCCCCTTATAGCCTACCCGATCCTCCACTGGTTTATATCCTCTTCTTTTTGTAGTATTTCACATATGTATCCATCGCAAACCACTATTGACTGGTATTTCCTATCCTCTTCGTGACGTGATATTTCATTGTCATTTTAAAATCAATTCCATCGATGAACTCTTCATTATCTTGCAATTCCCTAATTGGACACACATATGCAAAGAAAAAAGAAGATCGATCCAACATAACCTTCTTATTAAGTTTTTTCTTTTTATCTCTATCTCTATAGTTTGGAGATATCTTAATGCATGTTCCTCTTCATTATGGAATAAGTCAACTTTCATTATAGCTATTGTGATCCTCTTCTTATTTCTTATTCTCTTTCTGTCGTAAGGCCATTTGGTTTTGATCCGTTATTCTAATTGGACATAGCTATGCAAAAAAAGACAACCTAACATTTTAGTTCAATGAAGTTTGTCATTTAATGCTTAACTCCTTTCAAACGCTGTTGTTTTTTTTCTTTCTTAGTTCCTCTTCTTGATGAGGCCTCCCAACTCCCCTTATAGCCTACCCGATACTCCACTGGTTTATATCCTCTTCTTTTTGTAGTAGGCCTATTTCACATATGAATTCTTGAAGAACCACGATTAAGGCCTACAGGTATTTCTTATTCTCTACGTGATGTTATGTTTTATTGACATTTTAAACACAATTTAATCGATGAACTCTTCATTATCTTTCAGTATCCTAATTCGACACTTATATGCAAAGATAAGAAAATCTATCCAACGTAAGCTTCTTGTTAAGTTTGTCTGTTGATGGCTAACTCCTTCCAATAGTTTGTAGATATCGTAATGCATGTTCCTCCTCATTATGGAATAAGTCAACTTTCATTGTAGCTATTGTGATCCTTTTCTTATTTCTTATTCTCTTTCTGTCGTAAGCCCATTTGCTTTGATCCGTTATTCTAATGGACATAGCTACGCAAAAATAGACAACCTAACATTTCTTTCCAATGAAGTTTGTCATTTAATGCTTAGCTCCGTCCAACTGGTGGTTTTTTTCTTTCTTCCTTTTTCTCCTTTTCTTCTTCTTTCCTTGTATGTTCCTCTTTTTTATGAGGCCTCCCAACTCCCCTTATAGCCTACCCGATCCTCCACTTGTTTTTATCCTCTTCTTTTTGTAGTATTTCACATATGTATCCTTCGCAAACCACTATTTACTGGTATTTCTTATCCTCTTCGTGAAGTGGTATTTCATTGTCATTTTAAACACAATTCTATCGATGAACTCTTCATTATCTTGCAATACCCTAATTGGACACACATATGCAAAAAAAAAAAAAAGAAATCGATCCAGCATAACCTTCTTATTAAGTTTTTTCTTTTTATGTCTAACTCCTTCCTATAGTTTGTTGATTTCTTAATGCATTTTCCTCTTCATTATGAAACAAGTCAACTTTCATGATAGCTATTGTGATCCTTTTCCTATTTCTTATTTTCTTTATGTCATCCGTCCATTTTTGTTTAGTTCGTTATCCTTGTTGGAAATAGCTATGCAAAAATAGACATCCTAACATTTCAGTTCAATGAAGTTTGTCATTTAATGCTTAACTCCGTCCAACTGGTGGTTTTTTTTCTTTCTTTTTCGTTCTTCTTCTTTATGAGGTCTCCCAACTCCCCCTATAGCCTACCCAATCCTCCAAGTCTTTTTATCCTCTTCATTTTGTAGTATTTCACTTATGTATCCTTCAAGAACCACTATTAAGGCCTAGAGGTATTTCCAATTCTCTTCGTGACGTTATGTTTCATTGACATTTTAAACACAATTTAATCGATGAACTCTTCATTATCTTTCAGTATCCTAATTCGACACTTATATGCAAAGATAAGAAAATCTATCCAACGTAAGCTTCTTGTTAAGTTTGTCTTTTGATGGCTAACTCCTTCTAATAGTTTGTAGATATCGTAATGCATGTTCCTCTTCATTATGGAATAAGTCAACTTCCATTATAGCTATTGTGATCCTCTTCTTATTACTTATTCTCTTTCTGTCGTAAGCCCATTTGGTTTTGATCCGTTATTCTAATTAGACATAGCTATGCAAAAATAGACAACCTAACATTTTAGTTCAATGAAGTTTATAATTTAATGCTTAACTCCGTCCAACTGATGTTTTTTTTTTTCCTTTCTTCGTTCCTCTTCTTGATGAGGCCTCCCAACTCCCCTTATAGCCTACCCGATCCTCCACTGGTTTATATCCTCTTCTTTTTATAGTATTTCACATATGTATCCATCGCAAACCACTATTTACTGGTATTTCTTATCCTCTTCATGACGTGATATTTCATTGTCATTTTAAAATCAATTCCATCGATGAACTCTTCATTATCTTGCAATTCCCTAATTGGACACACGTATGCAAAGAAAAAAGAAGATCGATCCCACATAACCTTCTTATTAAGTTTTTTGTTTTTATCTCTATCTCTATAGTTTGTTGATTTCTTAATGCATTTTGCTCTTCATTATGAAACAAGTCAACTTTCATGATAGCTATTGTGATCAGTTCCTATTTCTTATTGTCTTTATGTCATCCGTCCATTATTGTTTATTGCAATATCCTTGTTGGACATAGCTATGCAAAAATAGACAACCTAACATTTCAATTCAATAAAGTTTGTCATTTAATGCTTAACTCCATCCAACTGGTGTTTTTTTTCTTTCTTTTTCGTTCCTCTTCTTTTTGAGGTCTCCAAACTCCTCTTATAGCCTACCCAATCCTCCACGTCTTTTTATCCTCTTCATTTTGTAGTATTTCACTTATGTATCCTTCAAGAACCACTATTAAGGCCTACAGGTATTTCGAATTCTCTTCGTGACGTTATGTTTCATTGACATTTTAAACGCAATTTAATCGATGAACTCTTCATTGTCTTGCAGTATAGTATTTGGACAGATATATGCAAAGAGAAGGAAATCAATTCAACATGACCATCTTGTTTAGTTTGTCTTTTTATGGCTAACTCCTTCCAATAGTTTGTAGATATCTTAATGCATGTTCCTCTTCATTATGGAATAAGTCAACTTTCATTATAGCTATTGTGATCCTCTTCTTATTTCTTATTCTCTTTCTGTCGTAAGCCCATTTGGTTTTGATCCGTTATTCTAATTAGACATAGCTTTGCAAAATAGACAACCTAACATTTTAGTTCAATGAAGTTTATAATTTAAAGCTTAACTCCGTCCCACTGGTGTTTTTTTTCCTTTCTTCGTTCCTCTTCTTGATGAGGCCTTTAAACTCCCCTTATAGCCTACCCGATCCTCCACTGGTTTATATCCTCTTCTTTTTGTAGTATTTCACATATGTATCCTTCCCAATGCAGTATTTACTGGTATTTCTTATCCTCTTCGTGACGTGATATTTCATTGTCATTTTAAAATCAATTCCATCGATGAACTCTTCATTATCTTGCAGTTCTCTAATTGGACACAAATATGCAAAGAAAAAAGAAGATCGATCCAACATAACCTTATTATTAAGTTTTTTTTTATCTCTATCTCCTTCCTATAGTTTGTTGATTTCTTAATGTTTTTTCCTCTTCATTATGAAACAAGTCAACTTTCATGATAGCTATTGTGATCAGTTCCTATTTCTTATTGTCTATATGTCATCCATCCATTATTGTTTATTGCGTTACCCTTGTTGGACATAGCTATGCAAAAATAGACAACCTAACATTTCAGTTCAATGAAGTTTGTCATTTAATGCTTAACTCCGTCCAACTGGTGTTTTTTTCCTTTCTACGTTCCTCTTCTTTATGAGGCCTCCCAACTCCCCTTATAGCCTACCCGATCCTCCACTTGTTTTATCCTGTTCATTTTGTAGTATTTCACATATGTATTCTTCAAGAACCACTATTTAGGCCTACAGGTATTTCCTATCCTCTTCGTGACATTTTAAATACATTTTAATCGATGAACTCTTCATTATCTTGCAGTATCCTATTTTGACACATATATGGAAAGAAAAGTAAATCTATCCAACATAACCTTCTTGTTAAGTTTGTCTTTTTATGGCTAACTCCTTCCAATAGTTTGTTGATATCATTATGCATGTTTCTCTTGATTATGGAACAAGTCAACTTTCCTTATAGCTATTGGTGTCCTCTTCTTATTTCTTATCCTCTTTATGTCGTGAGCGCATTATTATTTGATCCGTTTCCTAATTGGACATAGCTATGCAAAAAAAGACAACCTAACATTTCAGTTCAGTGAAGTTTGTCTTTTAATGCTTAACTCCGTCCAACTGGTGTTTTTTTTTTTCTTTCTTTTTCGTTCCTATTCTTTATGAGGTCTCCCAACTCCCCTTATAGCCTACCCAATCCTCCACGTCTTTTTATCCTCTTCAATTTGTAGTATTTCACATATGTATCCTTCATGAACCACTATTTACAGGTATTTCCTATCCTCTTCGTAACGTGATGTTTCATTGACATTTTAAACACAATTTAATCGATGAACTCTTCATTATCTTTCAGTATCCTAATTCGACACTTATGTGCAAAGATAAGAAAATCTATCCAACGTAAGCTTCTTGTTAAGTTTGTCTGTTGATGGCTAACTCCTTCCAAAAGTTTGTAGATATCGTAATGCATGTTCCTCCTCATTATGGAATAAGTCAACTTTCATTGTAGCTATTGTGATCCTTTTCTTATTTCTTATTCTCTTTCTGTCGTAAGCCCATTTGCTTTGATCCGTTATTCTAATTGGACATAGCTACGCAAAAATAGACAACCTAACATTTCTTTCGAATGAAGTTTGTCATTTAATGCTTAGCTCCGTCCAACTGGTGTTTTTTTTCTTTCTTCCTTTTTCTCCTTTTCTTCTTCTTTCCTTGTATGTTCCTCTTTTTTGTGAGGCCTCCCAACTCCCCTTATAGCCTACCCGATCCTCCACTTGTTTTTATCCTCTTCTTTTTGTAGTATTTCACATATGTATCCTTCGCAAACCAAAAAACTCACCCTATTGAAACCTGAGGGAAGTAGAAGATCAGGCAGGCCGAAACTGAGGTGGATTGACGGGATAGAGGAGGATCTGAGGAAGCTCGGCATCAGGGCTTGGAGCAGAAATGCATTGGATAGAGACGACTGGAAGAAAGTTTTGGCAGCGGCCAAGGCCCAATAGAGCCATGATGATGATGATCCTTCGCAAACCACTATTTACTGGTATTTCTTATCCTCTTCGTGAAGTGGTATTTCATTTTCATTTTAAACACAATTCTATCGATGAACTCATTATCTTGCAATACCGTAATTGGACACACATATGCAAAAAAAAAGAAATCGATCCAGCATAACCTTCTTATTAAGTTTTTTCTTTTTATGTCTAACTCCTTCCTATAGTTTGTTGATTTCTTGATGCATTTTCCTCTTCATTATGAAACAAGTCAACTTTCATGATAGCTATTGTGATCCTTTTCCTATTTCTTATTTCTTTATGTCATCCGTCCATTTTTGTTTAGTGCGTTATCCTTGTTGGACATAGCTATGCAAAAATAGACATCCTAACATTTCAGTTCAATGAAGTTTGTCATTTAATGCTTAACTCCGTCCAACTGGTGGTTTTTTTTCTTTCTTTTTCGTTCCTCTTCTTTATGAGGTCTCCCAACTCCCCCTATAGCCTACCCAATCCTCCAAGTCTTTTTATCCTCTTCATTTTGTAGTATTTCACATATGTATCCTTCACGAACCACTATTTACAGGTATTTCCCATCCTCTTCGTAACGTGATGTCTCATTGACATTTTAAACGCAATTTAATCGATGAACTCTTCATTGTCTTGCAGTATAGTATTTGACAGACATATGCAAAGAGAAGGAAATCAATTCAACATAACCATCTTGTTTAGTTTGTCTTTTTAAGACTAACTCCTTGCAATAGTTTGTTGATATACTAATGCATGTTCCTCATCATTAAGAAACAATTCAACTTTCATTATACCTATTGTGGTCCTCTTCTTATTTCTTATCCTCTTTATGTCGTGAGCGCATTATTATTTGATCCGTTTCCTAATTGGACATAGCTATGCAACAAAAGACAACCTAACATTTCAGTTCAATGAAGTTTGTCATTTAATGCTTAACTCCGTCCAACTGGTGGTTTTTTCTGTCTTTTTCGTTCCTCTTCTTTATGAGGTCTCCAAACTCCTCTTATAGCCTACCCAATCCTCCACTTGTTTTTATCCTCTTCATTTTGTAGTATTTCACATATGTATCCTTCGCAAACAACTATTTACTGGTATTTCTTATCCTCTTCGTGAAGTGGTATTTCATTGTCATTTTAAACACAATTCTATCGATGAACTCTTTATTATCTTGCAATATCCTAATTGACACACATATGCACAAAAAAAAAGAAAATCGATCCAGCATAACCTTCTTATTAAGTTTTTTCTTTTTATGTTTAACTCCATCCTATAGTTTGTTGATTTCTTAATGCATTTTCCTCTTCTTTATGAAACAAGTCAACTTTCATGATAGCTATTGTGATCCTTTTCCTATTTCTTATTTTCTTTATGTCATCCGTCCATTATTGTTTAGTGCGTTATCCTTGTTGGACATAGCTATGCAATAATAGACAACCTAACATTTCAGTTCAATGAAGTTTGTCATTTAATGCTTAACTCCGTCCAACTGGTGTTTTCTTTTTCCTTCCTTCGTTCCTCCTCTTGATGAGGCCTCCCAACTCCCGTTATAGCCTACACGATCCTCCAGTGATTTTTATCCTCTTCTTTTTGTAGTATTTCACATATGTATCCTTCCCAAACCACTATTTACTGATATTTCTTATCCTCTTCGTGACGTGATATTTCATTGTCATTTTAAAATCAATTCCATCGATGAACTCTTCATTATCTTGCAGTTCCCTAATTGGACAAACATATGCAAAGAAAAAAGAAGATCGATCCAACATAACCTTCTTTTTAACTTTTTTCTTTTTATGTCTATCTCCTTCCTATAGTTTGTTGACTTCTTAATGCATTTTCCTCTTCTTTATGAAACAAGTCAACTTTCATGATAGCTGTTTTGATCCTTTTAATATTTCTTATTCCCTTTATGTCATCCGTCCATTATTCTTTGTTCCGAGATCCTTATTGGACATAGCTATGCAAGAATAAACAACCTAACATTTCTTTTCAATGAAGTTTGTCATTTAATGCTTAACTCCGTCCAACTGGTGTTTTTTTTCCTTTCTTCGTTCCTCTTCTTGATGAGGCCTCCCAACTCCCCTTATAGCCTACCCGATCCTCCACTGGTTTATATCCTCTTCTTTTTGTAGTATTTCACATATGTATCCATCGCAAACCACTATTTACTGGTATTTCTTATCCTCTTCGTGACGTGATATTTCATTGTCATTTTAAAATCAATTCCATCGATGAACTCTTCATTATCTTGCAATTCCCTAATTGGACACACATATGCAAAGAAAAAAGAAGATCGATCCAACATAACCTTCTTATTAAGTTTTTTTCTTTTTATCTCTATCTCCTTCCTATAGTTTGTTGATTTCTTAATGCAATTTCCTCTTCATTATGAAACAAGTCAACTTTCATGATAGCTATTGTGATCAGTTCCTATTTCTTATTGTCTTTATGTCATCCGTCCATTATTGTTTATTGCGTTATCCTTGTTGGACATAGCTATGCAAAAATAGACAACCTAACATTTCAGTTCAATGAAGTTTGTCATTTAATGCTTAACTCCGTCCAACTTGTGTTTTTTTTTCCTTTCTTCGTTCCTCTTCTTTATGAGGCCTCTCAACTCCCCTTATAGCCTACCCGATCCTCCACTTATTTTTATCCTCTTTATTTTGTTGTATTTCACATATGTATCCTTCACGAACCATTATTTACAGGTATTTCCTATCCTCTTCCTAACGTGATGTTTCATTGACATTTTAAATACAATTTAATCGATGAACTCTTCATTATCTTGCAGTATCCTAATTTGACACATATATGCAAAGAAAAGTAAATCTATCCAACATAACCTTCTTGTTAAGTTTGTCTTTTTATGGCTAACTCCTTCCAATAGTTTTTTGATATCATTATGCATGTTTCTCTTCATTATGGAGCAAGTCAACTTTCCTTATAGCTATTGGTGTCCTCTTCTTATTTCTTATCCTCTTTATGTCGTGAGCACATTATTATTTGATCCGTTTCCTAATTGGACATAGCTATGCAAAAAAAGACAACCTAACATTTCAGTTCAGTGAAGTTTGTCATTTAATGCTTAACTCCGTCCAACTGGTGTTTTTTTTTCTTTCTTTTTTGTTCCTATTCTTTGTGAGGTCTCCCAACTCCCCTTATAGCCTACCCAATCCTCCACGTCTTTTTATCCTCTTCATTTTGTAGTATTTCACATATGTATCCTTCAAGAACCACGATTAAGGCCTACAGGTATTTCCTATTCTCTTCGTGATGTTATGTTTTATTGACATTTTAAACACAATTTAATCGATGAACTCTTCATTATCTTTCAGTATCCTAATTCGACACTTATACGCAAAGATAAGAAAATCTATCCAACGTAAGCTTCTTGTTAAGTTTGTCTTTTGATGGCTAACTCCTTCCAATAGTTTGTTGATATACTAATGCATGTTCCTCATCATTATGTAACAATTCAACTTTCATTATAGCTATTGTGATCCTCTTCTTATTTCTTATTCTCTTTCTGTCGTAAGCCCATTTGGTTTTGATCCGTTACTCTAATTGGACATAGCTATGCAAAAATAGACAACCTAACATTTTAGTTCAATGAAGTTTGTCATTTAATGCTTAACTCCGTCCAACTGGTGTTTGTTTTTCTTTCTTTTTCGTTCCTCTTCTTTATGAGGTCTCCAAACTCACCTTATAGCCTACCCAATCCTCCACTTGTTTTATCCTGTTCATTTTGTAGTATTTCACATATGTATCCTTCAAGAACCACTATTTAGGCCTACAGGTATTTCCTATCCTCTTCGTGACATTTTAAATACAATTTAATCGATGAACTCTTCATTATCTTGCAGTATCCTAATTTGACACATATATGCAAAGAAAAGTAAATCTATCCAACATAACCTTCTTGTTAAGTTTGTCTTTTTATGGCTAACTCCTTCCAATAGTTTTTTGATATCATTATGCATGTTTCTCTTCATTATGGAGCAAGTCAACTTTCCTTATAGCTATTGGTGTCCTCTTCTTATTTCTTATCCTCTTTATGTCGTGAGCACATTATTATTTGATCCGTTTCCTAATTGGACATAGCTATGCAAAAAAAGACAACCTAACATTTCAGTTCAGTGAAGTTTGTCATTTAATGCTTAACTCCGTCCAACTGGTGTTTTTTTTTCTTTCTTTTTTGTTCCTATTCTTTGTGAGGTCTCCCAACTCCCCTTATAGCCTACCCAATCCTCCACGTCTTTTTATCCTCTTCATTTTGTAGTATTTCACATATGTATCCTTCAAGAACCACGATTAAGGCCTACAGGTATTTCCTATTCTCTTCGTGATGTTATGTTTTATTGACATTTTAAACACAATTTAATCGATGAACTCTTCATTATCTTTCAGTATCCTAATTCGACACTTATACGCAAAGATAAGAAAATCTATCCAACGTAAGCTTCTTGTTAAGTTTGTCTTTTGATGGCTAACTCCTTCCAATAGTTTGTTGATATACTAATGCATGTTCCTCATCATTATGTAACAATTCAACTTTCATTATAGCTATTGTGATCCTCTTCTTATTTCTTATTCTCTTTCTGTCGTAAGCCCATTTGGTTTTGATCCGTTACTCTAATTGGACATAGCTATGCAAAAATAGACAACCTAACATTTTAGTTCAATGAAGTTTGTCATTTAATGCTTAACTCCGTCCAACTGGTGTTTGTTTTTCTTTCTTTTTCGTTCCTCTTCTTTATGAGGTCTCCAAACTCACCTTATAGCCTACCCAATCCTCCACTTGTTTTATCCTGTTCATTTTGTAGTATTTCACATATGTATCCTTCAAGAACCACTATTTAGGCCTACAGGTATTTCCTATCCTCTTCGTGACATTTTAAATACAATTTAATCGATGAACTCTTCATTATCTTGCGGTATCCTAATTTGACACATATATGCAAAGAAAAGTAAATCTATCCAACATAACCTTCTTGTTAAGTTTGTCTTTTTATGGCTAACTCCTTCCAATAGTTTTTTGATATCATTATGCATGTTTCTCTTCATTATGGAGCAAGTCAACTTTCCTTATAGCTATTGGTGTCCTCTTCTTATTTCTTATCCTCTTTATGTCGTGAGCGCATTATTATTTGATCCGTTTCCTAATTGGACATAGCTATGCAAAAAAAGACAACCTAACATTTCAGTTCAGTGAAGTTTGTCATTTAATGCTTAACTCCGTCCAACTGGTGTTTTTTTTTCTTTCTTTTTTGTTCCTATTCTTTGTGAGGTCTCCCAACTCCACTTATAGCCTACCCAATCCTCCACGTCTTTTTATCCTCTTCATTTTGTAGTATTTCACATATGTATCCTTCAAGAACCACGATTAAGGCCTACAGGTATTTCCTATTCTCTTCGTGATGTTATGTTTTATTGACATTTTAAACACAATTTAATCGATGAACTCTTCATTATCTTTCAGTATCTTAATTCAACACTTATACGCAAAGATAAGAAAATCTATCCAACGTAAGCTTCTTGTTAAGTTTGTCTTTTGATGGCTAACTCATTCCAATAGTTTGTAGATATCGTAATGCATGTTCCTCCTCATTATGGAATAAGTCAACTTTCATTATAGCTATTGTGATCCTTTTCTTATTTCTTATTCTCTTTCTGTCGTAAGCCCATTTGCTTTGATCCGTTATTCTAATTGGACATAGCTACGCAAAAATAGACAACCTAACATTTCTTTCCAATGAAGTTTGTCATTTAATGCTTAGCTCCGTCTAACTGGTGTTTTTTTTTTCCTTTCTTCCTTTTTCTCCTTTTCTTCTTCTTTCCTTGTATTTTCCTCTTCTTTATGAGGCCTCCCAACTCCCCTTATAGCCTACCCGATCCTTCACTTGTTTTTATCCTCTTCTTTTTGTAGTATTTCACATATGTATCCTTCGCAAACCACTATTTACTGGTATTTCTTATCCTCTTCGTGAAGTGGTATTTCATTGTCATTTTAAACACAATTCTATCGATGAACTCTTCATTATCTTGTAATACCCTAATTGGACACACATATGCAAAAAAAAAAAAAAAAAAAAATCAATCCAGCATAACCTTCTTATTAAGTTTTTTCTTTTAATGTCTAACTCCTTCCTATAGTTTGTTGATTTCTTAATGCAATTTCCTCTTCATTATGAAACAAGTCAACTTTCATGATAGCTATTGTGATCCTTTTCCTATTTCGTATTTTCTTTATGTCATCCGTCCATTATTGTTTAGTGCGTTATCCTTGTTGGACATAGCAATGCAAAAATAGACATCCTAACATTTCAGTTCAATGAAGTTTGTCATTTAATGCTTAACTCCGTCCAACTGGTGGTTTTTTTTCATTCTTCTTCGTTCCTCTTCTTTATGAGGTCTCCCAACTCCCCTTAAAGCCTACCCAATCCTCCACGTCTTTTTATCATCTTCATTTAGTAGTATTTCACTTATGTGTCCTTCAAGAACCACTATTAAGGCCTAGAGGTATTTCCAATTCTCTTCGTGACGTTATGTTTCATTGACATTTTAAACACAATTTAATCGATGAACTGTTCATTACCTTTCAGTATTCTAATTCGACACTTATATGCAAAGATAAGAAAATCTATCCAACGTAAGTTTCTTGTTAAGTTTGTCTTTTTATGGCTAACTCCTTCCAATAGTTTGTAGATATCTTAATGCATGTTCCTCTTCATTATGGAATAAGTCAACTTTCATTATAGCTATTGTGATCCTTTTCCTATTTCTTATTTTCTTTATGTCATCCGTCCATTATTGTTTAGTGCGTTATCCTTGTTGGACATAGCTATGCAAAAATAGACAACCTAACATTTCAGTTCAATGAAGTTTGTCATTTAATGCTTAACTCCTTTCAAATGCTGTTGTTTTTTTCCTTTCTTCGTTCCTCTTCTTGATGAGGCCTCCCAACTCCCCTTATAGCCTACCCGAGTCTCCACTGGTTTATATCCTCTTCTTTTTGTAGTATTTCACATATGTATCCATAGCAAACCACTATTTACTGCTATTTCTTATCCTCTTCGTGACGTGATATTTCATTGTCATTTTAAAATCAATTCCATCGATGAACTCTTCATTATCTTGCAATTCCCTAATTGGACACACATATGCAAAGAAAAAAGAAGATCGATCCAACATAACCTTCTTATTAAGTTTTTTTTTTTTTATCTCTATCTCCTTCCTATAGTTTGTTGATTTCTTAATGTTTTTTCCTCTTCATTATGAAACAAGTCAACTTTCATGATAGCTATTGTGATCAGTTCCTATTTCTTATTGTCTATATGTCATCCATCCATTATTGTTTATTGCGTTATCCTTGTTGGACATGTCTATGCAAAAATAGACAACCTAACATTTCAGTTCAATGAAGTTTGTCATTTAATGCTTAACTCCGTCCAACTGGTGTTTTTTTTCCTTTCTACGTTCCTCTTCTTTATGAGGCCTCCCAACTCCCCTTATAGCCTACCCGATCCTCCACTTATTTTTATCCTCTTTATTTTGTAGTATTTCACATATGTATCCTTCACGAACCACTATTTACAGGTATTTCCTATCCTCTTCTTAACGTGATGTCTCATTGACATTTTAAACGCAATTTAATCGATGAACTCTTCATTGTCTTGCAGTATAGTATTTGACAGACATATGCAAAGAGAAGGAAATCAATTCAACATAACCATCTTGTTTAGTTTGTCTTTTTATGACTAACTCCTTGCAATAGTTTGTTGATATACTAATGCATGTTCCTCATCATTATGAAACAATTCAACTTTCATTATACCTATTGTGGTCCTCTTCTTATTTCTTATCCTCTTTATGTCGTGAGCGCATTATTATTTGATCCGTTTCCTAATTGGACATAGCTATGCAAAAAAAGACAACCTAACATTTCAGTTCAATGAAGTTTGTCATTTAATGCTTAACTCCGTCCAACTGGTGGTTTTTTTTCTGTCTTTTTCGTTCCTCTTCTTTATGAGGTCTCCAAACTCCTGTTATAGCCTACCCAATCCTCCACTTGTTTTTATCCTCTTCATTTTGTAGTATTTCACATATGTATCCTTCGCAAACCACTATTTACTGGTATTTCTTATCCTCTTCGTGAAGTGGTATTTCATTGTCATTTTAAACACAATTCTATCGATGAACTCTTTATTATCTTGCAATATCCTAATTGACACACATATGCACAAAAAAAAGAAAGTCGATCCAGCATAACCTTCTTATTAAGTTTTTTCTTTTTATGTTTAACTCCATCCTATAGTTTGTTGATTTCTTAATGCATTTTCCTCTTCTTTATGAAACAAGTCAACTTTCATGATAGCTATTGTGATCCTTTTCCTATTTCTTATTTTCTTTATGTCATCCGTCCATTATTGTTTAGTGCGTTATCCTTGTTGGACATAGCTATGCAATAATAGACAACCTAACATTTCAGTTCAATGAAGTTTGTCATTTAATGCTTAACTCCGTCCAACTGGTGTTTTCTTTTTCCTTCCTTCGTTCCTCTTCTTGATGAGGCCTCCCAACTCCCGTTATAGCCTACACGATCCTCCAGTGATTTTTATCCTCTTCTTTTTGTAGTATTTCACATATGTATCCTTCCCAAACCACTATTTACTGATATTTCTTATCCTCTTCGTGACGTGATATTTCATTGTCATTTTAAAATCAATTCCATCGATGAACTCTTCATTATCTTGCAGTTCCCTAATTGGACAAATGTATGCAAAGAAAAAAGAAGATCGATCCAACATAACCTTCTTTTTAACTTTTTTCTTTTTATGTCTATCTCCTTCCTATAGTTTGTTGACTTCTTAATGCATTTTCCTCTTCTTTATGAAACAAGTCAACTTTCATGATAGCTATTTTGATCCTTTTAATATTCCTTATTCCCTTTATGTCATCCGTCCATTATTCTTTGTTCCGAGATCCTTATTGGACATAGCTATGCAAGAATAAACAACCTAACATTTCTTTTCAATGAAGTTTGTCATTTAATGCTTAACTCCGTCCAAATGGTGTTTTTTTTTCCTTTCTTCGTTCCTCTTCTTGATGAGGCCTCCCAACTCCCCTTATAGCCTACCCGATCCTCCACTGGTTTATATCCTCTTCTTTTTGTAGTATTTCACATATGTATCCATCGCAAACCACTATTTACTGGTATTTCTTATCCTCTTCGTGACGTGATATTTCATTGTCATTTTAAAATCAATTCCATCGATGAACTCTTCATTATCTTGCAATTCCCTAATTGGACACACATATGCAAAGAAAAAAGAAGATCGATCCAACATAACCTTTTTATTAAGTTTTTTTCTTTTTATCTCTATCTCCTTCCTATAGTTTGTTGATTTCTTAATGCAATTTCCTCTTCATTATGAAACAAGTCAACTTTCATGATAGCTATTGTGATCAGTTCCTATTTCTTATTGTCTTTATGTCATCCGTCCATTATTGTTTATTGCGTTATCCTTGTTGGACATAGCTATGCAAAAATAGACAACCTAACATTTCAGTTCAATGAAGTTTGTCATTTAATGCTTAACCCTCTTGCTGCCGCGCGTCCATCAGATCGACAGCGCTTCCCGGCGTTTAAATGCCAAGTTCAAATACAGTAGCAGGGATGAAAAATGCCAGACTTCTCTTCCGTAAAATACTAGCATTCAGGGAAAAATTAATTAAAAATTTAATATCAATGTTAGAATGATGATCTAAAGAATGGATTTTACCCGATTAATTTCTGTTCAATATTATATTAAGTAGAGGAATTGTCAGATAGTGAACTGACATCTAGCGCATATTTAATTATAACAACAAAGAATAGTAATTTTCCTATTGTAGTTTGGGCTCAAATGTCACACATTTCTATCGAACTAACACGAATGACAGTTTCGCTACATAAAAATATATTCCATTGCAATTAAAATAAGTATAAACATACCTTTAAAATATGTTAAGTTATATAAAAATATTAAAAATATAACTCACCAATATTGCTGACTGGAGTCTGTTTTGCATCAAAAATATAAACTCTTCAGTTATGGTCGTAGCTTTTCGGCACTAGTTTTAACACCACACCGTAGAACTTCCTACTCTGAATATACATTATTGCGTAAACATAAAATACTGAATAATCGCGTCTGGCCAACAGAATATTAAGAATAAAGCACTATTTAACAAATATAAATATTTTTACAGTTAAACACCAACCCGCGGAAAAAAAACACTTCACTTCTTTTATTACAAAAAAAATAACTATAAGTAATGATTAGATTCAGTTGTGTATCACTTATTTCTCTATTTTGTGCACTTATGCAAATTGATGCACTTGGGATGTAATCCTTTCTCACATTTTACACATATAGTACGCGATCTTTTTCTTTGTCCCGGCGTAAAGCAAACAGTACACTGGCGTTCCTGCTTCTTTGGCAATAATTTAACACCATAGGATGGAGAAGGGGAATGATTATTAATTGTATCTTCAGCCATTTCTCTTCTGTTTAGAAACCACTCGGAACTTACAGTTTCAATTATTGAGGAGTAAAACTGGAATCTTGTCATTTTCTTCCCCGTATTATTTTCGCAATATAATAAATATGCGTTCAAGATCATTCTTGAAATAATATTAAAAGCTACCTTTTTCCAATATTTGAGAGTTCTTCGCTCATCTAAATAAAAATACAACATCATGTCATTTGAATCAATCCCTCCCATGAAACTATTGTAGGCAGAAATCACATCTGGTTTAGTGAGCTGCTGATTATTATTCCTCGGAGAAGGGTTTACTTGAGACTCTGTTGCAGTTCCATTAGTAGTGAGAAGTATGACTTGATTTTTTTGTGATTTCTTCTGTTTAGATCCAATTAATAGTAGTGAACCGTGCCTAAAATATCTATTTGAAATTGTCTTGAACTTTGTTTTTAGTGCTTCCGGTATTCCCTTTCTGTTTCTTCTTATTGTTCCTGTGACATGGGTTCCTAATGAGTACAACTGTTTAGCGAGGGGAATTGAAGTGAAGAAGTTGTCGATATAAACATGATATCCCTTATTTAAATAATTTCCAAGTTGAAGAAGTTTCATTACAACAGTGTAGGCAAATCCATTAGATTTTACTGCAGACTTTTCGTGTGATGATTTTGCTCCTTTATATACGAAAAAACCTAAACAATATTTTGAAATTGAATCACAAACCATCCAGAACTTTATTCCCCATTTGTGATGATGCTTATTGGGCATATACTGAAGTAGTTGTGTGTGACATTTTGTACCTACTAGACTTTCATCTATTGAAAGTTGTTGGTGAGGAGTGTAGTGATGTCGAAAAATTCTGTTTGCATGGTCTAGTAATGGCTGAAATCTTGCACAGGGATCATAATCGGGGGTGCCAGGGGGACATAACTTATTATTGTCAATCAAATGAAAAAATTTTAATAATAGTTGAAATCTATTCCGAGAAAACATTTTTCCGAACCAGGGTGTGCTAAAGTGGTCAGTTCTGCTCCAATAGGATTCTATAGTCGGTTTTCTAATCATTCCCATATTCACAATCACAATAATGAATGCCTTAATTTCGTCCATTGTTGTCCGCCGCCATGTCTTGTTTCTCGATCCTGGTGATGAAACACGCGTTGAAAGGAACTGATCCACGTATCTGTTTGTTTCGGTAACAATGAGGCTCAACAATGACGCAGTAAAAAATAAATTAAAATAAGATATTGGAGAAGAAGTTGGAGGTGGCGCATGTTTTGGGCCGGGAAGTTCACTGAAAAGAAAAGGAAGTTGAGCAACAGGGTCAGAGTTAATGGGAAAAATTTCCTTGAAGTTCTCATTGTTGCTGTCCTGCTCTGCGTCACTGTTGTTAGGACTGACATCACTGTCATCATCTTCATCATCGTCATTGTTGGCAATCGTGTCAGAACGGGCATTCAAGTCGACAAATCTCCTCTTTGCACGTGGTGACCCTGGAGGTGTATCAGGTACACAATCACTATCACTGTCACTCAAATTATTAGCATCAATATCGCACTCGTCTAAATACGCCAACATTTTATCATCGTCTCTCCCCAGCACAAAAAAATCCCCGGAACAGCTTGCCATATTCACGTATATACAGTCAAAACTGAACTGAACTGGAAAAGCAATGCATTGAGGTAAGGTTAAACAAAATTGGTGGGAGCTGTAAATTCCGTCCTTCAAATAATAAAAGAACCCTCCGAACATCCTTGAAACATACAGTTAGAGAGAAGAAGGTTACCTCATTTCAGTGGCGAAACGCGCGCCCCTATAAGGTGTTTCAAAAATAGGTTCACAGTCTCACAAAAACTGTGTCGATGGGATCGACGCTGGCACTTTTAGCTCTGTATAGCACAGTCGACTGTATCGACGCGCGGCACTCACGAGTAGGACCCGTTTAAAGGGCTCGGCACCAAGAGGGTTAACTCCGTCCAACTTGTGTTTTTTTTTCCTTTCTTCGTTCCTCTTCTTTATGAGGCCTCTCAACTCCCCTTATAGCCTACCCGATCCTCCACTTATTTTTATCCTCTTTATTTTGTTGTATTTCACATATGTATCCTTCACGAACCATTATTTACAGGTATTTCCTATCCTCTTCCTAACGTGATGTTTCATTGACATTTTAAACGCAATTTAATCGATGAACTCTTCATTGTCTTGCAGTATAGTATTTGGACAGATATATGCAAAGAGAAGGAAATCAATTCAACATAACCATCTTGTTTAGTTTGTCTTTTTATGACTAACTCCTTCCAATAGTTTGTTGATATACTAATGCATGTTCCTCATCATTATGTAACAATTCAACTTTCATTATAGCTATTGTGATCCTCTTCTTATTTCTTATTCTCTTTCTGTCGTAAGCCCATTTGGTTTTGATCCGCTACTCTAATTGGACATAGCTATGCAAAAATAGACAACCTAACATTTTAGTTCAATGAAGTTTGTCATTTAATGCTTAACTCCGTCCAACTGGTGTTTGTTTTTCTTTCTTTTTCGTTCCTCTTCTTTATGAGGTCTCCAAACTCACCTTATAGCCTACCCAATCCTCCACTTGTTTTATCCTGTTCATTTTGTAGTATTTCACATATGTATCCTTCAAGAACCACTATTTAGGCCTACAGGTATTTCCTATCCTCTTCGTGACATTTTAAATACAATTTAATCGATGAACTCTTCATTATCTTGCAGTATCCTAATTTGACACATATATGCAAAGAAAAGTAAATCTATCCAACATAACCTTCTTGTTAAGTTTGTCTTTTTATGGCTAACTCCTTCCAATAGTTTTTTGATATCATTATGCATGTTTCTCTTCATTATGGAGCAAGTCAACTTTCCTTATAGCTATTGGTGTCCTCTTCTTATTTCTTATCCTCTTTATGTCGTGAGCGCATTATTATTTGATCCGTTTCCTAATTGGACATAGCTATGCAAAAAAAGACAACCTAACATTTCAGTTCAGTGAAGTTTGTCATTTAATGCTTAACTCCGTCCAACTGGTGTTTTTTCTTGAGTTTTGTCCATTCTGTAGCGATAATCTTAATGATTTATATATAGCGTAGAGCTTTATCACTGGTACTCACTACTAACAACTACACTACAAGAAAACAACACACCGGAACAACACATAACAGAAATCATAAACATCCTAGAAACCATCACAAAACAGAACTACTTCACCTTCGAGAACAAACACTACACTCAACCTGATGGCCTTCCCATGGGCTCCCCCATATCCAGCATACTAGCAGAGATATTTCTCCAACACATAGAACACAACAAAATCCTCCACGACAACAAACACGCACACAAAATAATCTACTGGCACAGATACGTAGATGATATCATTGTACTATACAGAGGCAACACCAGACAATGCACACAACTACTACACCACATCAACAAAATCCACAAAAACATACAATACACAGCAGAATTTGAAATAAACAAAACCCTCAATTTCCTAGATTTCACTATCACAAAAGACAGCACACAGAAACATAAATTCAAAATATACAGAAAACCCACAATGACAGACACACTGATACACAACAGCTCCAACCACCCAACACAACACAAACATGCTGCATTCCGATCCATGCTCCACAGACTTGAAAACACACCACTATCCGCTGAAGACCACAAAGAAGAACTTAACACCATAAAACACTTAGCCATTACCAATGGCTACAACCACACAGTCATTGACAACCTACTACACAAAATCAGAACGAAGAAAAATGACCAAAACACAGAAAAGAAAAAAGACAAATACATCACACTCACATACTTCAACACACATACACAGAAAATCGCCCAACAGTTCAGAAAACAAGGATACAAAATAGCATTCAGAACAAAGAACAAAACAATCAACAAAATACAACCCACAGACAACAAACAACACACAAACAAATACAACAACCCAGGAGTCTACAAACTAAAATGCAACGACTGCCCAAAATTCTACATAGGACAAACAGGCCGAAGTTTCAAAACACGATACACAGAACACATACGAGCTCTCAAACAAAACACAGACTCTGCCTATGCAAACCATATAATAACCACAGGACACGAATACGCAGACATCAATACAGACATGGAAATCCTACACATTAACCACAAAGGTCACACACTCAACACACTCGAACAATATGAAATATACAGACACACCACACAAGACAACACCAACATCCTAAACGAACAGTTACAATTCAAATCGCACGCGCTGTACGATACAGTTATCCAGAAATGTCTTCCCAACAACAACAACAACAACACCACGGAAGTCAGTTGCTGAAGATGGCCGCTCCATGCGGTTGAAAGCGCTCCAACAGGTAACAAAATACCGCAATTTAGTAGTGAGTACCAGTGATAAAGCTCTACGCTATATATAAATCATTGGTGTTTTTTTTTCTTTCTTTTTTGTTCCTATTCTTTGTGAGGTCTCCCAACTCCCCTTATAGCCTACCCAATCCTCCACGTCTTTTTATCCTCTTCATTTTGTAGTATTTCACATATGTATCCTTCAAGAACCACGATTAAGGCCTACAGGTATTTCCTATTCTCTTCGTGATGTTATGTTTTATTGACATTTTAAACACAATTTAATCGATGAACTCTTCATTATCTTTCAGTATCCTAATTCGACACTTATACGCAAAGATAAGAAAATCTATCCAACGTAAGCTTCTTGTTAAGTTTGTCTTTTGATGGCTAACTCATTCCAATAGTTTGTAGATATCGTAATGCATGTTCCTCCTCATTATGGAATAAGTCAACTTTCATTATAGCTATTGTGATCCTTTTCTTATTTCTTATTCTCTTTCTGTCGTAAGCCCATTTGCTTTGATCCGTTATTCTAATTGGACATAGCTACGCAAAAATAGACAACCTAACATTTCTTTCCAATGAAGTTTGTCATTTAATGCTTAGCTCCGTCCAACTGGTGTTTTTTTTTTCCTTTCTTCCTTTTTCTCCTTTTCTTCTTCTTTCCTTGTATTTTCCTCTTCTTTATGAGGCCTCCCAACTCCCCTTATAGCCTACCCAATCCTCCACTTGTTTTTATCCTCTTCTTTTTGTAGTATTTCACATATGTATACTTCGCAAACCACTATTTACTGGTATTTCTTATCCTCTTCGTGAAGTGGTATTTCATTGTCATTTTAAACACAAATCTATCGATGAACTCTTCATTATCTTGTAATACCCTAATTGGACACACATATGCAAAAAAAAAAAAAAGAAAATCAATCCAGCATAACCTTCTTATTAAGTTTTTTCTTTTAATGTCTAACTCCTTCCTATAGTGTTGATTTCTTAATGCAATTTCCTCTTCATTATGAAACAAGTCAACTTTCATGATAGCTATTGTGATCCTTTTCCTATTTCGTATTTTCTTTATGTCATCCGTCCATTATTGTTTAGTGCGTTATCCTTGTTGGACATAGCAATGCAAAAATAGACATCCTAACATTTCAGTTCAATGAAGTTTGTCATTTAATGCTTAACTCCGTCCAACTGGTGGTTTTTTTTCATTCTTCTTCGTTCCTCTTCTTTATGAGGTCTCCCAACTCCCCTTATAGCCTACCCAATCCTCCACGTCTTTTTATCATCTTCATTTTGTAGTATTTCACTTATGTGTCCTTCAAGAACCACTATTAAGGCCTAGAGGTATTTCCAATTCTCTTCGTGACGTTATGTTTCATTGACATTTTAAACACAATTTAATCGATGAACTGTTCATTACCTTTCAGTATTCTAATTCGACACTTATATGCAAAGATAAGAAAATCTATCCAACGTAAGTTTCTTGTTAAGTTTGTCTTTTTATGGCTAACTCCTTCCAATAGTTTGTAGATATCTTAATGCATGTTCCTCTTCATTATGGAATAAGTCAACTTTCATTATAGCTATTGTGATCCTTTTCCTATTTCTTATTTTCTTTATGTCATCCGTCCATTATTGTTTAGTGCGTTATCCTTGTTGGACATAGCTATGCAAAAATAGACAACCTAACATTTCAGTTCAATGAAGTTTGTCATTTAATGCCTAACTCCGTCCAACTGGTGTATTCTTTTTCCTTTCTTTGTTCCTCTTCTTGATGAGGCCTCCCAACTCCCCTTATAGCCTACCCGATCCTCCAGTGATTTTTATCCTCTTCTTTTTGTAGTATTTCACATATGTATCCTTCCCAAACCACTATTTACTGATATTTCTTATCCTCTTCGTGACGTGATATTTCATTGTCATTTTAAAATCAATTCCATCGATGAACTCTTCATTATCTTGCAGTTCTCTAATTGGAGAAACATATGCAAAGAAAAAAGAAGATCGATCCAACATAACCTTCTTATTAACTTTTTTCTTTTTATCTCTATCTCCTTCCTATAGTTTGTTGACTTCTTAATGCATTTTCCTCTTCTTTATGAAACAAGTCAACTTTCATGATAGCTATTTTGATCCTTTTCATATTTCTTATTCCCTTTATGTCATCCGTCCATTATTCTCTGTTCCGAGATCCTTATTGGACATAGCTACGCAAAAATAGACAACCCAACATTTCTTTCCAATGAACTTTGTCATTTAATGCCTAACTATGTTCAACTGGTGTTGTTTTTTTCTTCCTTCGTTCCTCTTCCTGATGAGGCCTCCCAACTCCCCTTATAGCCTACCCGATCCTCCACTGGTTTATATCCTCTTCTTTTTGTACTATTTCACATTTGTATCCTTCGCAAACCACTATTTACTGGTATTTCTTATCCTCTTCGTGAAGTGGTATTTCATTGTCATTTTAAACACAATTCTATCGATGAACTCTTTATTATCTTGCAATACCCTAATTGGACACACATATGCAAAAAAAAAAAGAAAATCGATCCAGCATAACCTTCTTATTAAGTTTTTTCTTTTTATGTCTAACTCCTTCCTATAGTTTGTTGATTTCTTAATGCATTTTCCTCTTCATTATGAAACAAGTCAACTTTCATGATAGCTATTGTGATCCTTTTCCTATTTCTTATTTTCTTTATGTCATCTGTCCATTATTGTTTAGTGCGTTATCCATGTTGGACATAGCTATGAAAAATAGACAACCTAACATTTCAGTTCAATGAAGTTTGCCATTTAATGCTTAACTCCGTCCAACTGGTGTTTTCTTTTTCCTTTCTTTGTTCCTCTTCTTGATGAGGCCTCCCAACTCCCCTTATAGCCTACCCGATCCTCCAGTGATTTTTATCCTCTTCTTTTTGTAGTATTTCACATATGTATCCTTCAAGAACCACTATTTACTGATATTTCTTATCCTCTTCGTGAGGTGATATTTCATTGTCATTTTAAAATCAATTCCATCGATGAACTCTTCATTATCTTGCAGTTCCCTAATTGGAAAAACATATGCAAAGAAAAAAGAAGATCGATCCAACATAACCTTCTTTTTAACTTTTTTCTTTTTATCTCTATCTCCTTCCTATAGTTTGTTGACTTCTTAATGCATTTTCCTCTTCTTTATGAAACAAGTCAACTTTCATGATAGCTATTTTGATCCTTTTAATATTTCTTATTCCCTTTATGTCATCCGTCCATTATTCTTTGTTCCGAGATCCTTATTGGACATAGCTATGCAAGAATAAACAACCTAACATTTCTTTTCAATGAAGTTTGTCATTTAATGCTTAACTCCGTCCAACTGGTGTTTTTTTTTTTCCTTTCTTCGTTCCTCTTCTTGATGAGGCCTCCCAACTCCCCTTATAGCCTACCCGATCCTCCACTGGTTTATATCATCTTCTTTTTGTAGTATTTCACATATGTATCCATAGCAAACCACTATTTACTGGTATTTCTTATCCTCTTCGTGACGTGATATTTCATTGTCATTTTAAAATCAATTCCATCGATGAACTCTTCATTATCTTGCAATTCCCTAATTGGACACACATATGCAAAGAAAAAAGAAGATCGATCCAACATAACCTTCTTATTAAGTTTTTTTTTTTTTTATCTCTATGTCCTTCCTATAGTTTGTTGATTTCTTAATGTTTTTTCCTCTTCATTATGAAACAAGTCAACTTTCATGACAGCTATTGTGATCAGTTCCTATTTCTTATTGTCTATATGTCATCCATCCATTATTGTTTATTGCGTTATCCTTGTTGGACATAGCTATGCAAAAATAGACAACCTAACATTTCAGTTCAATGAAGTTTGTCATTTAATGCTTAACTCCGTCCAACTGGTGTTTTTTTTCCTTTCTACGTTCCTCTTCTTTATGAGGCCTCCCAACTCCCCTTATAGCCTACCCGATCCTCCACTTATTTTTATCCTCTTTATTTAGTAGTATTTCACATATGTATCCTTCACGAACCACTATTTACAGGTATTTCCTATCCTCTTCGTAACGTGATGTCTCATTGACATTTTAAACGCAATTTAATCGATGAACTCTTCATTGTCTTGCAGTATAGTATTTGACAGACATATGCAAAGAGAAGGAAATCAATTCAACATAACCATCTTGTTTAGTTTGTCTTTTTATGACTAACTCCTTGCAATAGTTTGTTGATATACTAATGCATGTTCCTCATCATTATGAAACAATTCAACTTTCATTATACCTATTGTGGTCCTCTTCTTATTTCTTATCCTCTTTATGTCGTGAGCGCATTATTATTTGATCCGTTTCCTAATTGGACATAGCTATGCAAAAAAAGACAACCTAACATTTCAGTTCAATGAAGTTTGTCATTTAATGCTTAACTCCGTCCAACTGGTGGTTTTTTTTCTGTCTTTTTCGTTCCTCTTCTTTATGAGGTCTCCAAACTCCTCTTATAGCCTACCCAATCCTCCACTTGTTTTTATCCTCTTCATTTTGTAGTATTTCACATATGTATCCTTCGCAAACCACTATTTACTGGTATTTCTTATCCTCTTCGTGAAGTGATATTTCATTGTCATTTTAAACACAATTCTATCGATGAACTCTTTATTATCTTGCAATATCCTAATTGGACACACATATGCACAAAAAAAAAGAAAATCGATCCAGCATAACCTTCTTATTAAGTTTTTTCATTTTATGTTTAACTCCATCCTATAGTTTGTTGATTTCTTAATGCATTTTCCTCTTCTTTATGAAACAAGTCAACTTTCATGATAGCTATTGTGATCCTTTTCCTATTTCTTATTTTCTTTATGTCATCCGTCCATTATTGTTTAGTGCGTTATCCTTGTTGGACATAGCTATGCAAAAATAGACAACCTAACATTTCAGTTCAATGAAGTTTGTCATTTAATGCTTAACTCCGTCCAACTGGTGTATTCTTTTTCCTTTCTTTGTTCCTCTTCTTGATGAGGCCTCCCAACTCCCCTTATAGCCTACCCGATCCTCCAGTGATTTTTATCCTCTTCTTTTTGTAGTATTTCACATATGTATCCTTCCCAAACCACTATTTACTGATATTTCTTATCCTCTTCGTGACGTTTTATTTCATTGTCATTTTAAAATCAATTCCATCGATGAACTCTTCATTATCTTGCAGTTCTCTAATTGGAGAAACATATGCAAAGAAAAAAGAAGATCGATCCAACATAACCTTCTTATTAACTTTTTTCTTTTTATCTCTATCTCCTTCCTATAGTTTGTTGACTTCTTAATGCATTTTCCTCTTCTTTATGAAACAAGTCAACTTTCATGATAGCTATTTTGATCCTTTTCATATTTCTTATTCCCTTTATGTCATCCGTCCATTATTCTTTGTTCCGAGATCCTTATTGGACATAGCTACGCAAAAATAGACAACCTAACATTCTTTCAATGAAGTTTGTCATTTAATGCTTAACTCCGTCCAACTGGTGTTTTTTTTTCCTTTCTTCGTTCCTCTTCTTGATGAGGCCTCCCAACTCCCCTTATAGCCTACCCGATCCTCCACTGGTTTATATCCTTTTCATTTTGTAGTATTTCACATATGTATCCATAGCAAACCACTATTTACTGGTATTTCTTATCCTCTTCGTGACGTGATATTTCATTGTCATTTTAAAATCAATTCCATCGATGAACTCTTCATTATCTTTCAGTATCCTAATTCGACACTTATATGCAAAGATAAGAAAATCTATTCAACGTAACCTTCTTGTTAAGTTTGTCTTTTTATGGCTAACTCCTTCCAATAGTTTGTAGATATCTTAATGCATGTTCCTCTTCTTTATGGAATAAGTCAACTTTCATTATAGCTATTGTGATCCTCTTCTTATTTCTTATTCTCTTTCTGTCGTAAGCCCATTTGGTTTTGATCCGTTATTCTAATTGGACATAGCTATGCAAAAATAGACAACCTAACATTTTAGTTCAATGAAGTTTGTCATTTAATGCTTAACTCCGTCCAACTGGTGTTGGTTTTGCTTTCTTTTTCGTTCCTCTTCTTTATGAGGTCTCCAAACTCCCCTTATAGCCTATCCAATCCTCCACTTGTTTTATCCTGTTCATTTTGTAGTATTTCACATATGTATCCTTCAAGAACCACTATTTACTGGTATTTCTTATCCTCTTCGTAACGTGATGTTTCATTGAAATTTTAAACGCAATTTAGTTAATGAACTCTTCATTGTCTTGCAGTATAGTATTTGGACAGATATATGCAAAGAGAAGGAAATCAATTCAACATAACTATCTTGTTTAGTTTGTCTTTTTATGACTATCTCCTTCCCATAGTTTGTTGATATACTAATGCATGTTCCTCATCATTATGAAACAATTCAACTTTCATTACAGCTATTGTGGTCCTCTTCTTATTTCTTATCCTCTTTATGTCGTGAGCGCATTATTATTTGATCCGTTTCCTAATTGGACATAGCTATGCAAAAAAAGACAACCTAACATTTCAGTTCAATGAAGTTTGTCATTTAATGCTTAACTCCGTCCAACTGGTATTTTCTTTTTCCTTTCTTCGTTCCTCTTCTTTATGAGGCCTCCCAACTCCCCTTATAGCCTACCCGATCCTCCAGTGATATTTATCCTCTTCTTTTTGTAGTATTTCACATATGTATCCTTCCCAAACCACTATTTACTTATATTTCTTATCCTCTTCGTGGCGTGATATTTCATTGTCATTTTAAAATCAATTCCATCGATGAACTCTTCATTATCTTGCAGTTCCCTAATGGACAAACATATGCAAAGAAAAAGAAGATCGATCCAACATAACCTTCTTCTTAACTTTTTCTTTTTATCTCTATCTCCTTCCTATAGTTTGTTGACTTCTTAATGCATTTTCCTCTTCTTTATGAAACAAGTCAACTTTCATGATAGCTATTTTGATCCTTTTCATATTTCTTATTCCCTTTATGTCATCCGTCCATTATTCTTTGTTCCAAGATCCTTATTGGACATAGCTATGCAAAAATAGACAACCTAACATTTCTTTTCAATGAAGTTTGTTATTTAATGCTTAACTCTGTCCAACTGGTGTTTTTTTTTTTTCCTTTCTTCGTTCCTCTTCTTGATGAGGCCTCCCAACTCCCCTTATAGCCTACCCGATCCTCCACTCCTCCTCCTCTTCTTTTTGCAGTATTTCACATATGTATCCATAGCAAACGACTATTTACTGGTATTTCTTATCCTCTTCGTGACATGATATTTCATTGTCATTTTAAAATCAATTCCATCGATGAACTCTTCATTATCTTGCAATTCCCTAATTGGACACACATATGCAAAGAAAAAAGAAGATCGATCCAACATAACCTTCTTATTAAGTTTTTTCTTTTTATCTCTATCTCTATAGTTTGTTGATTTCTTAATGCATTTTCCTCTTCATTATGAAACAAGTCAAATTTCATGATAGCTATTGTGATCAGTTCCTATTTCTTATTCTCTTTATGTCATCCGTCCATTTTGTTTATTGCGTTATCCTTGTTGGACATAGCTATGCAAAAATAGACAACCTAACATTTCAGTTCAATGAAGTTTGTCATTTAATGCTTAACTCCGTCCAACTGGTGTTTTTTTTCCTTTCTTCGTTCCTCTTCTTTATGAGGCCTCCCAACTCCCCTTATAGCCTACCCGATCCTCCACTTATTTTTATCCTCTTTATTTTGTAGTATTTCACATATGTATCCTTCACGAACCATTATTTACAGGTATTTCCTATCCTCTTCGTAACGTGATGTTTCATTGACATTTTAAACGCAATTTAATCGATGAACTCTTCATTGTCTTTCAGTATAGTATTTGGACAGATATATGCAAAGAGGGGGAAATCAATTCGACATAACCATCTTGTTTAGTTTTTCTTTTTATGACTAACTCCTTCCAATAGTTTGTTGATATACTAATGCATGTTCCTCATCATTATGAAACAATTCAACTTTCATTATAGCTATTATGGTCCTCTTCTTATTTCCTATCCTCTTTATGTCGTGAGCGCATTATTATTTGATCCGTTATTCTAATTGGACATAGCTATGCAAAAATAGACAACCTAACATTTTAGTTCAATGAAGTTTGTCATTTAATGCTTAACTCCGTTCAAATGGTGTTGTTTTTTTTCATTCTTCGTTCCTCTTCTTGATGAGGCCTCCCAACTCCCCTTATAGCCTACCCGATCCTCCACTTTTTTATATCCTCTTCTTTTTGTAGTATTTCACATATGTATCCTTCGCAAACCACTATTTACTGCTATTTCTTATCCTGTTCGTGACGTGATATTTCATTGTCATTTTAAAATCAATTCCATCGATTAACTCTTCATTATCTTGCAGTTCCATAATTGGACACACATATGCAAAGAAAAAAGAAGATCGATCCAACATAACCTTCTTATTAAGTTTTTTCTTTTTATCTCTATCTCCTTCCTATAGTTTGTTGATTACTAAATGCATTTTCCTCTTCTTTATGAAACAAGTCAACTTTCATGATAGCTATTTTGATCCTTTTCATATTTCTTATTCCCTTTATGTCATCCGTCCATTTTTCTCTGTTCCGAGATCCTTATTGGACATAGCTACGCCAAAATAGACAACCTAACATTTCTTTCCAATGAAGTTTGTCATTTAATGCTTAACTATGTTCAGCTGGTGTTGTTTTTTTTCTTTCTTCGTTCCTCTTCTTGATGAGGCCTCCCAACTCCCCTTATAGCCTACCCGATCCTAGACTGGTTTATATCCTCTTCTTTTTGTAGTATTTCACATATGTATCCTTCGCAAACCACTTTTTACTGGTATTTCTTATCCTCTTCGTGAAGTGGTATTTCATTGTCGTTTTAAACACAATTCTATCGATGAACTCTTTATTATCTTGCAATACCCTAATTGGACACACATATGCACAAAAAAAAGAAAATCGATCCAACATAACCTTCTTATTAAGTTTTTTCTTTTTATGTTTAACTCCATCCTATAGTTTGTTGATTTCTTAATGCATTTTCCTCTTCATTATGAAACAAGTCAACTTTCATGATAGCTAATGTGATCCTTTTCCTATTTCTTATTTTCTTTATGTCATCCGTCCATTATTGTTTAGTGCGTTATCCTTGTTGGACATAGCTATGCAATAATAGACAACCTAACATTTCAGTTCAAAGAAGTTTGTCATTTAATGCTTAACTCCGTCCAACTGGTGTTTTCTTTTTCCTTCCTTCGTTCCTCTTCTTGATGAGGCCTCCCAACTCCCCTTATAGCCTACACGATCCTCCAGTGATTTTTATCCTCTTCTTTTTGTAGTATTTCACATATGTATCCTTCCCAAACCACTATTTACTGATATTTCTTATCCTCTTCGTGACGTGATATTTCATTGTCATTTTAAAATCAATTCCATCGATGAACTCTTCATTATCTTGCAGTTCTCTAATTGGAGAAACATATGCAAAGAAAAAAGAAGATCGATCCAACATAACCTTCTTATTAACTTTTTTCTTTTTATCTCTATCTCCTTCCTATAGTTTGTTGACTTCTTAATGCATTTTCCTCTTCTTTATGAAACAAGTCAACTTTCATGATAGCTATTTTGATCCTTTTCATATTTCTTATTCCCTTTATGTCATCCGTCCATTATTCTTTGTTCCGAGATCCTTATTGGACATAGCTACGCAAAAATAGACAACCTAACATTCTTTCAATGAAGTTTGTCATTTAATGCTTAACTCCGTCCAACTGGTGTTTTTTTTTCCTTTCTTCGTTCCTCTTCTTGATGAGGCCTCCCAACTCCCCTTATAGCCTACCCGATCCTCCACTGGTTTTTATCCTCTTCTTTTTGTAGTATTTCACATATGTATCCATAGCAAACCACTATTTACTGGTATTTCTTATCCTCTTCGTGACGTGATATTTCATTGTCATTTTAAAATCAATTCCATCGATGAACTCTTCATTATCTTGCAGTTCCCTTATTGGACAAACATATGCAAAGAAAAAAGAAGATCGATCCAACATAACCTTCTTGTTAACTTTTTTCTTTTTATGTCTATCTCCTTCCTATAGTTTGTTGATTTCTTAATGTTCTTTCCTCTTCATTATGAAACAAGTCAACTTTCATGATAGCTATTGTGATCAGTTCCTATTTCTTATTGTCTATATGTCATCCATCCATTATTTTTTATTGCATTATCCTTGTTGGACATAGCTATGCAAAAATAGACAACCTAACATTTCAGTTCAATGAAGTTTGTCATTTAATGCTTAACTCCGTCCAACTGGTGTTTTTTTTCGATTCTTCGTTCCTCTTCTTTATGAGGCCTCCCAACTCCCCTTATAGCCTACCCGATCCTCCACTTATTTTTATCCTCTTTATTTTGTAGTATTTCACATATGTATCCTTCACGAACCACTATTTACAGGTATTTCCTATCCTCTTCGTAACGTGATGTCTCATTGACATTTTAAACGCAATTTAATCGATGAACTCTTCATTGTCTTGCAGTATAGTATTTGACAGACATATGCAAAGAGAAGGAAATCAATTCAACATAACCATCTTGTTTAGTTTGTCTTTTTATGACTAACTCCTTGCAATAGTTTGTTGATATACTAATGCATGTTCCTCATCATTATGAAACAATTCAACTTTCATTATACCTATTGTGGTCCTCTTCTTATTTCTTATCCTCTTTATGTCGTGAGCGCATTATTATTTGATCCGTTTCCTAATTGGACATAGCTACGCAAAAAAAGACAACCTAACATTTCAGTTCAATGAAGTTTGTCATTTAATGCAAAACTCCGTCCAACTGGTGGTTTTTTTTCTGTCTTTTTCGTTCCTCTTCTTTATGAGGTCTCCAAACTCCTCTTATAGCCTACCCAATCCTCCACTTGTTTTTATCCTCTTCATTTTGTAGTATTTCACATATGTATCCTTCGCAAACCACTATTTACTGGTATTTCTTATCCTCTTCGTGAAGTGGTATTTCATTGTCATTTTAAACACAATTCTATCGATGAACTCTTTATTATCTTGCAATACCCTAATTGGACACACATATGCACAAAAAAAAGAAAATCGATCCAGCATAACCTTTTTATTAAGTTTTTTCTTTTTATGTTTAACTCCATCCTATAGTTTGTTGATTTCTTAATGCATTTTCCTCTTCATTATGAAACAAGTCAACTTTCATGATAGCTATTGTGATCCTTTTCCTATTTCTTATTTTCTTTATGTCATCCGTCCATTATTGTTTAGTGCGTTATCCTTGTTGGACATAGCTATGCAATAATAGACAACCTAACATTTCAGTTCAATGAAGTTTGTCATTTAATGCTTAACTCCGTCCAACTGGTGTTTTCTTTTTCCTTCCTTCGTTCCTCTTCTTGATGAGGCCTCCCAACTCCCAATATAGCCTACACGATCCTCCAGTGATTTTTATCCTCTTCTTTTTGTAGTATTTCACATATGTATCCTTCCCAAACCACTATTTACTGATATTTCTTATCCTCTTCGTGAGGTGATATTTCATTGTCATTTTAAAATCAATTCCATCGATGAACTCTTCATTATCTTGCAGTTCCCTAATTGGACAAACATATGCAAAGAAAAAAGAAGATCGATCCAACATAACCTTCTTTTTAACTTTTTTCTTTTTATGTCTATCTCCTTCCTATAGTTTGTTGACTTCTTAATGCATTTTACTCTTCTTTATGAAACAAGTCAACTTTCATGATAGCTATTTTGATCCTTTTAATATTTCTTATTCCCTTTATGTCATCCGTCCATTATTCTTTGTTCCGAGATCCTTATTGGACATAGCTATGCAAGAATAAACAACCTAACATTTCTTTTCAATGAAGTTTGTCATTTAATGCTTAACTCCGTCCAACTGGTGTTTTTTTTTCCTTTCTTCGTTCCTCTTCTTGATGAGGCCTCCCAACTCCCCTTATAGCCTACCCGATCCTCCACTGGTTTATATCCTCTTCTTTTTGTAGTATTTCACATATGTATCCATCGCAAACCACTATTTACTGGTATTTCTTATCCTCTTCGTGACGTGATATTTCATTGTCATTTTAAAATCAATTCCATCGATGAACTCTTCATTATCTTCCAATTCCCTAATTGGACACACATATGCAAAGAAAAAAGAAGATCGATCCAACATAACCTTCTTATTAAGTTTTTTTCTTTTTATCTCTATCTCCTTCCTATAGTTTGTTGATTTCTTAATGCATTTTCCTCTTCATTATGAAACAAGTCAACTTTCATGATAGCTATTGTGATCAGTTCCTATTTGTTATTGTCTTTATGTCATCCGTCCATTATTGTTTATTGCGTTATCCTTGTTGGACATAGCTATGCAAAAATAGACAACCTAACATTTCAGTTCAATGAAGTTTGTCATTTAATGCTTAACTCCGTCCAACTGGTGTTTTTTTTCCTTTCTTCGTTCCTCTTCTTTATGAGGTCTCCCAACTCCCCTTATAGCCTACCCGATCCTCCACTTATTTTTATCCTCTTTATTTTGTAGTATTTCACATATGTATCCTTCACGAACCATTATTTACAGGTATTTCCTATCCTCTTCGTAACGTGATGTTTCATTGACATTTTAAACGCAATTTAATCTATGAACTCTTCATTGTCTATCAGTATAGTATTTGGACAGATATATGCAAAGAGGGGGAAATCAATTCAACATAACCATCTTGTTTAGTTTTTCTTTTTATGACTAACTCCTTCCAATAGTTTGTTGATATACTAATGCATGTTCCTCATCATTATGAAACAATTCAACTTTCATTATAGCTATTATGGTCCTCTTCTTATTTCCTATCCTCTTTATGTCGTGAGCGCATTATTATTTGATCCGTTTCCTAATTGGACATAGCTATGCAAAAAAAGACAACCTAACATTTCAGTTCAATGAAGTTTGTCATTTAAAGCTTAACTCCGTCCATCTGGTGGTTTTTTTTCTTTCTTTTTCGTTCCTCTTCTTTATGAGGTCTCCAAACTCCTCTTATAGCCTACCCAATCCTCCACTCTTTTTTATCCTCGTCATTTTGTAGTATTTCACATATGTATTCTTCAAGAACCACTATTTAGGCCTACAGGTATTTCCTATCCTCTTCGTGACGTTATGTTTCAATAACATTTTAAACACAATTTAATCGATGAACTCTTCATTATCTTTCAGTATCCTAATTCGACACTTATATGCAAAGATAAGAAAATCTATTCAACGTAACCTTCTTGTTAAGTTTGTATTTCTATGGCTAACTCCTTCCAATAGTTTGTAGATATCTTAATGCATGTTCCTCTTCATTATGGAATAAGTCAACTTTCATTATAGCTATTGTGATCCTCTTCTTATTTCTTATTCTCTTTCTGTCGTAAGGCCATTTGGTTTTGATCCGTTATTCTAATAGGACATAGCTATGCAAAAATAGACAACCTAACATTTTAGTTCAATGAAGTTTGTCATTTAAAGCTTAACTCCGTTCAAATGGTGTTGTTTTTTTTCATTCTTCGTTCCTCTTCTTGATGAGGCCTCCCAACTCCCCTTATAGCCTACCCGATTCTCCACTGTTTTATATCCTCTTCTTTTTGTAGTATTTCACATATGTATCCTTCGCAAACCACTATTTACTGCTATTTCTTATCCTGTTCGTGACGTGATAATTCATTGTCATTTTAAAATCAATTCCATCGATTAACTCTTCATTATCTTGCAGTTCCATAATTGGACACACATATGCAAAGAAAAAAGAAGATCGATCCAACATAACCTTCTTATTAAGTTTTTTCTTTTTATCTCTATCTCCTTCCTATAGTTTGTTGATTACAAAATGCATTTTCCTCTTCTTTATGAAACAAGTCAACTTTCATGATAGCTATTTTGATCCTTTTCATATTTCTTATTCCCTTTATGTCATCCGTCCATTATTCTCTGTTCCGAGATCCTTATTGGGCATAGCTACGCAAAAATAGACAACCTAACATTTCTTTCCAATGAAGTTTGTCATTTAATGCTTAACTATGTTCAGCTGGTGTTGTTTTTTTTCTTTCTTCGTTCCTCTTCTTGATGAGGCCTCCCAACTCCCCTTATAGCCTACCCGATCCTCCACTGGTTTATATCCTCTTCTTTTGTAGTATTTCACATATGTATCCTTCGCAAACCACTTTTTACTGGTATTTCTTATCCTCTTCGTGAAGTGGTATTTCATTGTCATTTTAAACACAATTCTATTGATGAACTCTTTATTATCTTGCAATACCCTAATTGGACACACATATGCACAAAAAAAAGAAAATCGATCCAACATAACCTTCTTATTAAGTTTTTTCTTTTTATGTTTAACTCCATCCTATAGTTTGTTGATTTCTTAATGCATTTTCCTCTTCATTATGAAACAAGTCAACTTTCATGATAGCTATTGTGATCCTTTTCCTATTTCTTATTTTCTTTATGTCATCCGTCCATTATTGTTTAGTGCGTTATCCTTGTTGGACATAGCTATGCAATAATAGACAACCTAACATTTCAGTTCAATGAAGTGTGTCATTTAATGCTTAACTCCGTCCAACTGGTGTTTTCTTTTTCCTTCCTTCGTTCCTCTTCTTGATGAGGCCTCCCAACTCCCCTTATAGCCTACACGATCCTCCAGTGATTTTTATCCTCTTCTTTTTGTAGTATTTCACATATGTATCCTTCCCAAACCACTATTTACTGATATTTCTTATCCTCTTCGTGACGTGATATTTCATTGTCATTTTAAAATCAATTCCATCGATGAACTCTTCATTATCTTGCAGTTCCCTTATTGGACAAACATATGCAAAGAAAAAAGAAGATCGATCCAACATAACCTTCTTGTTAACTTTTTTCTTTTTATGTCTATCTCCTTCCTATAGTTTGTTGACTTCTTAATGCATTTTCCTCTTCTTTATAAAACAAGTCAACTTTCACGATAGCTATTTTGATCCTTTTAATATTTCTTATTCCCTTTATGTCATCCGTCCATTATTCTTTGTTCCGAGATCATAGCTATGCAAGAATAAACAACCTAACATTTCTTTTCAATGAAGTTTGTCATTTAATGCTTAACTCCGTCCAACTGGTGTTTTTTTTTTCCTTTCTTCGTTCCTCTTCTTGATGAGGCCTCCCAACTCCCCTTATAGCCTACCCGATCCTCCACTGGTTTATATCCTCTTCTTTTTGTAGTATTTCACATATGTATCCATCGCAAACCACTATTTACTGGTATTTCTTATTCTCTTCGTGACGTGATATTTCATTGTCATTTTAAAATCAATTCCATCGATGAACTCTTCATTATCTTGCAATTCGCTAATTGGACATACATATGCAAAGAAAAAAGAAGATCGATCCAACATAACCTTCTTATTAAGTTTTTTCTTTTAACTCTATCTCCTTCCTATAGTTTGTTGATTTCTTAATGCATTTTCCTCTTCATTATGGAATAAGTCAACTTTCATTATAGCTATTGTGATCCTCTTCTTATTTCTTATTCTCTTTCTGTCGTAAGGCCATTTGGTTTTGATCCGTTATTCTAATAGGACATAGCTATGCAAAAATAGACAACCTAACATTTTAGTTCAATGAAGTTTGTCATTTAATGCTTAACTCCGTTCAAATGGTGTTGTTTTTTTTCATTCTTCGTTCCTCTTCTTGATGAGGCCTCCCAACTCCCCTTATAGCCTACCCGATCCTCCACTGTTTTATATCCTCTTCTTTTTGTAGTATTTCACATATGTATCCTTCGCAAACCACTATTTACTGCTATTTCTTATCCTGTTCGTGACGTGATATTTCATTGTCATTTTAAAATCAATTCCATCGATTAACTCTTCATTATCTTGCAGTTCCATAATTGGACACACATATGCAAAGAAAAAAGAAGATCGATCCAACATAACCTTCTTATTAAGTTTTTTCTTTTTATCTCTATCTCCTTCCTATAGTTTGTTGATTACAAAATGCATTTTCCTCTTCTTTATGAAACAAGTCAACTTTTATGATAGCTATTTTGATCCTTTTCATATTTCTTATTCCCTTTATGTCATCCGTCCATTATTCTCTGTTCCGAGATCCTTATTGGACATAGCTACGCAAAAATAGACAACCTAACATTTCTTTCCAATGAAGTTTGTCATTTAATGCTTAACTATGTTCAGCTGGTGTTGTTTTTTTTCTTTCTTCGTTCCTGTTCTTGATGAGGCCTCCCAACTCCCCTTATAGCCTACCCGATCCTCCACTGGTTTATATCCTATTCTTTTGTAGTATTTCACATATGTATCCTTCCCAAACCACTATTTACTGATATTTCTTATCCTCTTCGTGACGTGATATTTCATTGTCATTTTAAAATCAATTCCATCGATGAACTCTTCATTATCTTGCAGTTCCCTTATTGGACAAACATATGCAAAGAAAAAAGAAGATCGATCCAACATAACCTTCTTGTTAACTTTTTTCTTTTTATGTCTATCTCCTTCCTATAGTTTGTTGACTTCTTAATGCATTTTCCTCTTCTTTATAAAACAAGTCAACTTTCACGATAGCTATTTTGATCCTTTTAATATTTCTTATTCCCTTTATGTCATCCGTCCATTATTCTTTGTTCCGAGATCCTTATTTGACATATCTATGCAAGAATAAACAACCTAACATTTCTTTTCAATGAAGTTTGTCATTTAATGCTTAACTCCGTCCAACTGGTGTTTTTTTTTTCCTTTCTTCGTTCCTCTTCTTGATGAGGCCTCCCAACTCCCCTTATAGCCTACCCGATCCTCCACTGGTTTATATCCTCTTCTTTTTGTAGTATTTCACATATGTATCCATCTTAAACCACTATTTACTGGTATTTCTTATTCTCTTCGTGACGTGATATTTCATTGTCATTTTAAAATCAATTCCATCGATGAACTCTTCATTATCTTGCAATTCGCTAATTGGACATACATATGCAAAGAAAAAAGAAGATCGATCCAACATAACCTTCTTATTAAGTTTTTTCTTTTAACTCTATCTCCTTCCTATAGTTTGTTGATTTCTTAATGCATTTTCCTCTTCATTATGGAATAAGTCAACTTTCATTATAGCTATTGTGATCCTCTTCTTATTTCTTATTCTCTTTCTGTCGTAAGGCCATTTGGTTTTGATCCGTTATTCTAATAGGACATAGCTATGCAAAAATAGACAACCTAACATTTTAGTTCAATGAAGTTTGTCATTTAATGCTTAACTCCGTCCAACTTGTGTTTTTTTTTCCTTTCTTCGTTCCTCTTCTTTATGAGGCCTCTCAACTCCCCTTATAGCCTACCCGATCCTCCACTTATTTTTATCCTCTTTATTTTGTTGTATTTCACATAAGTATCCTTCACGAACCACTATTTACAGGTATTTCCTATCCTCTTCGTAACGTGATGTTTCATTGACATTTTAAACGCAATTTAATCGATGAACTCTTCATTGTCTTGCAGTATAGTATTTGGACAGATATATGCAAAGAGAAGGAAATCAATTCAACATAACCATCTTGTTTAGTTTGTCTTTTTATGACTAACTCCTTCCAATAGTTTGTTGATATACTAATGCATGTTCCTCATCATTATGTAACAATTCAACTTTCATTATAGCTTTTGTGATCCTCTTCTTATTTCTTATTCTCTTTCTGTCGTAAGTCCATTTGGTTTTGATCCGTTATTCTAATTGGACATAGCTATGCAAAAATAGACAACCTAACATTTTAGTTCAATGAAGTTTGTCATTTAATGCTTAACTCAGTCCAACTGGTGTTTGTTTTTCTTTCTTTTTCGTTCCTCTTCTTTATGAGGTCTCCAAACTCCCCTTATAGCCTACCCAATCCTCCACTTGTTTTATCCTGTTCATTTTGTAGTATTTCACATATGTATCCTTCAAGAACCACTATTTAGGCCTTCAGGTATTTCCTATCCTCTTCGTGACATTTTAAATACAATTTAATCGATGAACTCTTCATTATCTTGCAGTATCCTAATTTGACACATATATGCAAAGAAAAGTAAATCAATCCAACATAACCTTCTTGTTAAGTTTGTCTTTTTATGGTTAACTCCTTCCAATAGTTTTTTGATATCATTATGCATGTTTCTCTTCATTATGGAGCAAGTCAACTTTCCTTATAGCTATTGGTGTCCTCTTCTTATTTCTTATCCTCTTTATGTCGTGAGCGCATTATTATTTGATCCGTTTCCTAATTGGACATAGCTATGCAAAAAAAGACAACCTAACATTTCAGTTCAGTGAAGTTTGTCATTTAATGCTTAACTCCGTTCAACTGGTGTTTTTTTTTTTTCTTTCTTTTTCGTTCCTATTCTTTATGAGGTCTCCCAACTCCCCTTATAGCCAACCCAATCCTCCACGTCTTTTTATCCTCTTCATTTTGTAGTATTTCTCATATGTATCCTTCAAGAACGACGATTAAGGCCTACAGGTATTTCCTATTCTCTTCGTGATGTTATGTTTCATTGACATTTTAAACACAATTTAATCGATGAACTCTTCATTATCTTTCAGTATCCTAATTCGACACTTATATGCAAAGATAAGAAAATCTATCCAACGTAAGCTTCTTGTTAAGTTTGTCTTTTGATGGCTTACTCATTCCAATAGTTTGTAGATATCGTAATGCATGTTCCTCCTCATTATGGAATAGGTCAACTTTCATTATAGCTATTGTGATCCTTTTCTTATTTCTTATTCTCTTTCTGTCGTAAGCCCATTTGCTTTGATCCGTTATTCTAATTGGACATAGCTACGCAAAAATAGACAACCTAACATTTCTTTCCAATGAAGTTTGTCATTTAATGCTTAGCTCCATCCAACTGGTGTTTTTTTTTCCTTTCTTCCTTTTTCTCCTTTTCTTCTTCTTTCCTTGTATGTTCCTCTTCTTTATGAGGCCTCCCAACTCCCCTTATAGCCTACCCGATCCTCCACTTGTTTTTATCCTCTTCTTTTTGTAGTATTTCACATATGTATCCCTCGCAAACCACTATTTGCTGGTATTTCTTATCCTCTTCGTGAAGTGGTATTTCATTGTCATTTTAAACACAATTCTATCGATGAACTCTTCATTATCTTGTAATACCCTAATTGGACACACATATGCAAAAAAAAAAAAAAAGAAAATCGATCCAGCATAACCTTCTTATTAAGTTTTTTCTTTTTATGTCTAACTCCTTCCTATAGTTTGTTGATTTCTTAATGCAATTTCCTCTTCATTATGAAACAAGTCAACTTCCATGATAGCTATTGTGATCCTTTTCCTATTTCTTATTTTCTTTATGTCATCCGTCCATTATTGTTTATTGCGTTATCCTTGTTGGACATAGCTATGCAAAAATAGACAACCTAACATTTCAGTTCAATGAAGTTTGTCATTTAATGCTTAACTCCGTCCAACTGGTGGTTTTTTTTCATTCTTCTTCGTTCCTCTTCTTTATGAGGTCTCCCAACTCCCCTTATAGCCTACCCAATCCTCCACGTCTTTTTATCCTCTTCATTTTGTAGTATTTCACTTATCTATCCTTCAAGAACCACTATTAAGGCCTAGAGGTATTTCCAATTCTCTTCGTGACGTTATGTTTCATTGACATTTTAAACACAATTTAATCGATGAACTCTTCATTACCTTTCAGTATCCTAATTCGACACTTATATGCAAAGATAAGAAAATCTATGCAACGTAAGCTTCTTGTTAAGTTTGTCTTTTTATGGCTAACTCCTTCCAATAGTTTGTAGATATCTTAATGCATGTTCCTCTTCATTATGGAATAAGTCAACTTTCATTATAGCTATTGTCATCCTTTTCCTATTTCTTATTTTCTTTATGTCATCCGTTCATTATTGTTTAGTGCGTTATCCTTGTTGGTCATAGCTATGCAAAAATAGACAACCTAATATTTCAGTTCAATGAAGTTTGTCATTTAATGCTTAACTCCGTCCAACTGGTGTTTTCTTTTTCCTTTCTTTGTTCCTCTTCTTGATGAGGCCTCCCAACTCCCCTTATAGCCTACCCGATCCTCCAGTGATTTTTATCCTCTTCTTTTTGTAGTATTTCACATATGTATCCTTCCCAAACCACTATTTACTGATATTTCTTATCCTCTTCGTGACGTGATATTTCATTGTCATTTTAAAATCAATTCCATCGATGAACTCTTCATTATCTTGCAGTTCCCTAATTGGAGAAACATATGCAAAGAAAAAAGAAGATCGATCCAACATAACCTTCTTATTAACTTTTTTCTTTTTATCTCTATCTCCTTCCTATAGTTTGTTGACTTCTTAATGCATTTTCCTCTTCTTTATGAAACAAGTCAACTTTCAAGATAGCTATTTTGATCCTTTTCATATTTCTTATTCCCTTTATGTCATCCGTCCATTATTCTTTGTTCCGAGATCCTTATTGGACATAGCTACGCAAAAATAGACAATCTAACATTCTTTCAATGAAGTTTGTCATTTAATGCTTAACTCCGTCCAACTGGTGTTTTTTTTCCTTTCTTCGTTCCTCTTCTTGATGAGGCATCCCAACTCCCCTTATAGCCTACCCGATCCTCCACTGGTTTATATCCTTTTCATTTTGTAGTATTTCACATATGTATCCATAGCAAACCACTATTTACTGGTATATCTTATCCTCTTCGTGACGTGATATATCATTGTCATTTTAAAATCAATTCCATCGATGAACTCTTCATTATCTTTCAGTATCCTAATTCGACACTTATATGCAAAGATAAGAAAATCTATTCAACGTAACCTTCTTGTTAAGTTTGTCTTTTTATGGCTAACTCCTTCCAATAGTTTGTAGATATCTTAATGCATGTTCCTCTTCTTTATGGATTAAGTCAACTTTCATTATAGCTTTGTGATCCTCTTCTTATTTCTTATTCTCTTTCTGTCGTAAGGCCATTTGGTTTTGATCCGTTATTCTAATTGGACATAGCTATGCAAAAATAGACAACCTAACATTTTATTTCAATGATGTTTGTCATTTAATGCTTAACTCCGTTCAACTGGTGTTGTTTTTTTTCTTTCTTCGTTCCTCTTCTTGATCAGGCCTCCCAACTCCCCTTATAGCCTACCCGATCCTCCACTGGTTTATATCCTCATCTTTTTGTAGTATTTCACATATGTATCCTTCGCAAACCACTATTTACTGCTATTTCTTATCCTGTTCGTGACGTGATACTTCATTGTCATTTTAAAATCAATTCCATCGATGAACTCTTCATTATCTTGCAGTTCCCTAATTGGACACACATATGCAAAGAAAAAAGAAGATCGATCCTACATAACCTTCTTATTAAGTTTTTTCTTTTTATGTCTAACACCTTCCTATAGTTTGTTGATTTCTTAATGCATTTTCCTCTTCATTATAAACAATTCAACTTTCATGATAGCTATTGTGATCCTTTTCCTATTTCTTATTTTCTTTATGTCATCCGTCCATTATTGTTTAGTGCGTTATCCTTGTTGGACATAGCTATGCCAAAATAGACAACCTAACATTTTAGTTCAATGAAGTTTGTCATTTAATGCTTAACTCCGTCCAACTGGTGTTCTTTTTTTCTTTTTTTTTTCGTTCCTCTTCTTTATGAGGTCTCCAAACTCCCCTTATAGCCTACCCAATCCTCCACTTCTTTTTATCCTGTTCATTTTGTAGTATTTCACATATGTATCCTTCAAGAACCACTATTTAGGCCTACAGGTATTTCCTATCCTCTTCGTGACGTTATGTTTCATTGACATTTTAAACACAATTTAATCGATGAACTCTTCATTATCTTTCAGTATCCTAATTCGACACTTATACGAAAGATAAGAAAATCTATCCAACGTAAGCTTCTTGTTAAGTTTGTCTTTTTATGGCTAACTCCTTCCAATAGTTTGTAGATATCGTAATGCATGTTCCTCTTCATTATGGAATAAGTCAACTTTCTTTATAGCTATTGTGATCCTCTTCTTATTTCTTATTCTCTTTCTGTCGTAAGGCCATTTGGTTTTGATCCGTTATTCTAATTGGACATAGCTATGCAAAAATAGACAACCTAACATTTTAGTTCAATGAAGATTGTCATTTAATGCTTAACTCCATTCAAATGGTGTTCTTTTTTTTCTTTCTTCGTTCCTCTTCTTGATGAGGCCTCCCAACTCCCCTTATAGCCTACCCGATCCTCCACTGGTTTATATCCTCTTCTTTTTGTAGTATTTCACATATGTATCCTTCGCAAACCACTATTTACTGGTATTTCTTATCCTCTTCGTGAAGTGGTATTTCATTGTCATTTTAAACACAATTCTATCGATGAACTCTTTATTATCTTGCAATACCCTAATTGGACACACATATGCAAAAAAAAAAGAAAATCAATCCAGCATAACCTTCTTATTAAGTTTTTTCTTTTTATGTCTAACTCCTTCCTATAGTTTGTCGATTTCTTAATGCATTTTCCTCTTCATTATGAAACTAGTCAACTTTCATGATAGCTATTGTGATCCTTTTTCTATTTCTTATTTTTTTTATGTCATCCGTCCATTATTGTTTAGTGCGTTATCCTTGTTAGACATAGCTATGCAAAAATAGACAACCTAACATTTCAGTTCAATGAAGTTTGTCATTTAATGCTTAACTCCGTCCAACTGGTGTTTTCTTTTTCCTTCCTTCGTTCCTCTTCTTGATGAGGCCTCCCAACTCCCAATATAGCCTACACGATCCTCCTGTGATTTTTATCCTCTTCTTTTTGTAGTATTTCACATATGTATCCTTCCCAAACCACTATTTACTGATATTTCTTATCCTCTTCGTGAGGTGATATTTCATTGTCATTTTAAAATCAATTCCATCGATGAACTCTTCATTATCTTGCAGTTCCCTAATTGGACAAACATATGCAAAGAAAAAAGAAGATCGATCCAACATAACCTTCTTTTTAACTTTTTTCTTTTTATGTCTATCTCCTTCCTATAGTTTGTTGACTTCTTAATGCATTTTACTCTTCTTTATGAAACAAGTCAACTTTCATGATAGCTATTTTGATCCTTTTAATATTTCTTATTCCCTTTATGTCATCCGTCCATTATTCTTTGTTCCGAGATCCTTATTGGACATAGCTATGCAAGAATAAACAACCTAACATTTCTTTTCAATGAAGTTTGTCATTTAATGCTTAACTCCGTCCAACTGGTGTTTTTTTTTCCTTTCTTCGTTCCTCTTCTTGATGAGGCCTCCCAACTCCCCTTATAGCCTACCCGATCCTCCACTGGTTTATATCCTCTTCTTTTTGTAGTATTTCACATATGTATCCATCGCAAACCACTATTTACTGGTATTTCTTATCCTCTTCGTGACGTGATATTTCATTGTCATTTTAAAATCAATTCCATCGATGAACTCTTCATTATCTTCCAATTCCCTAATTGGACACACATATGCAAAGAAAAAAGAAGATCGATCCAACATAACCTTCTTATTAAGTTTTTTTCTTTTTATCTCTATTTCCTTCCTATAGTTTGTTGATTTCTTAATGCATTTTCCTCTTCATTATGAAACAAGTCAACTTTCATGATAGCTATTGTGATCAGTTCCTATTTGTTATTGTCTTTATGTCATCCGTCCATTATTGTTTATTGCGTTATCCTTGTTGGACATAGCTATGCAAAAATAGACAACCTAACATTTCAGTTCAATGAAGTTTGTCATTTAATGCTTAACTCCGTCCAACTGGTGTTTTTTTTCCTTTCTTCGTTCCTCTTCTTTATGAGGTCTCCCAACTCCCCTTATAGCCTACCCGATCCTCCACTTATTTTTATCCTCTTTATTTTGTAGTATTTCACATATGTATCCTTCACGAACCATTATTTACAGGTATTTCCTATCCTCTTCGTAACGTGATGTTTCATTGACATTTTAAACGCAATTTAATCTATGAACTCTTCATTGTCTATCAGTATAGTATTTGGACAGATATATGCAAAGAGGGGGAAATCATTTCAACATAACCATCTTGTTTAGTTTTTCTTTTTATGACTAACTCCTTCCAATAGTTTGTTGATATACTAATGCATGTTCCTCATCATTATGAAACAATTCAACTTTCATTATAGCTATTATGGTCCTCTTCTTATTTCCTATCCTCTTTATGTCGTGAGCGCATTATTATTTGATCCGTTTCCTAATTGGACATAGCTATGCAAAAAAAGACAACCTAACATTTCAGTTCAATGAAGTTTGTCATTTAAAGCTTAACTCCGTCCATCTGGTGGTTTTTTTTCTTTCTTTTTCGTTCCTCTTCTTTATGAGGTCTCCAAACTCCTCTTATAGCCTACCCAATCCTCCACTCTTTTTTATCCTCGTCATTTTGTAGTATTTCACATATGTATTCTTCAAGAACCACTATTTAGGCCTACAGGTATTTCCTATCCTCTTCGTGACGTTATGTTTCATTAACATATTAAACACAATTTAATCGATGAACTCTTCATTATCTTTCAGTATCCTAATTCGACACTTATATGCAAAGATAAGAAAATCTATTCAACGTAACCTTCTTGTTAAGTTTGTATTTCTATGGCTAACTCCTTCCAATAGTTTGTAGATATCTTAATGCATGTTCCTCTTCATTATGGAATAAGTCAACTTTCATTATAGCTATTGTGATCCTCTTCTTATTTCTTATTCTCTTTCTGTCGTAAGGCCATTTGGTTTTGATCCGTTATTCTAATAGGACATAGCTATGCAAAAATAGACAACCTAACATTTTAGTTCAATGAAGTTTGTCATTTAATGCTTAACTCCGTTCAAATGGTGTTGTTTTTTTTCATTCTTCGTTCCTCTTCTTGATGAGGCCTCCCAACTCCCCTTATAGCCTACCCGATCCTCCACTGTTTTATATCCTCTTCTTTTTGTAGTATTTCACATATGTATCCTTCGCAAACCACTATTTACTGCTATTTCTTATCCTGTTCGTGACGTGATATTTCATTGTCATTTTAAAATCAATTCCATCGATTAACTCTTCATTATCTTGCAGTTCCATAATTGGACACACATATGCAAAGAAAAAAGAAGATCGATCCAACATAACCTTCTTATTAAGTTTTTTCTTTTTATCTCTATCTCCTTCCTATAGTTTGTTGATTACAAAATGCATTTTCCTCTTCTTTATGAAACAAGTCAACTTTCATGATAGCTATTTTGATCCTTTTCATATTTCTTATTCCCTTTATGTCATCCGTCCATTATTCTCTGTTCCGAGATCCTTATTGGGCATAGCTACGCAAAAATAGACAACCTAACATTTCTTTCCAATGAAGTTTGTCATTTAATGCTTAACTATGTTCAGCTGGTGTTGTTTTTTTTCTTTCTTCGTTCCTCTTCTTGATGAGGCCTCCCAACTCCCCTTATAGCCTACCCGATCCTCCACTGGTTTATATCCTCTTCTTTTGTAGTATTTCACATATGTATCCTTCTCAAACCACTTTTTACTGGTATTTCTTATCCTCTTCGTGAAGTGGTATTTCATTGTCATTTTAAACACAATTCTATTGATGAACTCTTTATTATCTTGCAATACCCTAATTGGACACACATATGCACAAAAAAAAGAAAATCGATCCAACATAACCTTCTTATTAAGTTTTTTCTTTTTATGTTTAACTCCATCCTATAGTTTGTTGATTTCTTAATGCATTTTCCTCTTCATTATGAAACAAGTCAACTTTCATGATAGCTATTGTGATCCTTTTCCTATTTCTTATTTTCTTTATGTCATCCGTCCATTATTGTTTAGTGCGTTATCCTTGTTGGACATAGCTATGCAACCTAACATTTCAGTTCAATGAAGTTTGTCATTTAATGCTTAACTCCGTCCAACTGGTGTTTTCTTTTTCCTTCCTTCGTTCCTCTTCTTGATGAGGCCTCCCAACTCCCCTTATAGCCTACACGATCCTCCAGTGATTTTTATCCTCTTCTTTTTGTAGTATTTCACATATGTATCCTTCCCAAACCACTATTTACTGGTATTTCTTATTCTCTTCGTGACGTGATATTTCATTGTCATTTTAAAATCAATTCCATCGATGAACTCTTCATTATCTTGCAATTCGCTAATTGGACATACATATGCAAAGAAAAAAGAAGATCGATCCAACATAACCTTCTTGTTAACTTTTTTCTTTTTATGTCTATCTCCTTCCTATAGTTTGTTGACTTCTTAATGCATTTTCCTCTTCTTTATAAAACAAGTCAACTTTCACGATAGCTATTTTGATCCTTTTAATATTTCTTATTCCCTTTATGTCATCTGTCCATTATTCTTTGTTCCGAGATCATAGCTATGCAAGAATAAACAACCTAACATTTCTTTTCAATGAAGTTTGTCATTTAATGCTTAACTCCGTCCAACTGGTGTTTTTTTTTCCTTTCTTCGTTCCTCTTCTTGATGAGGCCTCCCAACTCCCCTTATAGCCTACCCGATCCTCCACTGGTTTATATCCTCTTCTTTTTGTAGTATTTCACATATGTATCCATCGCAAACCACTATTTACTGGTATTTCTTATTCTCTTCGTGACGTGATATTTCATTGTCATTTTAAAATCAATTCCATCGATGAACTCTTCATTATCTTGCAATTCGCTAATTGGACATACATATGCAAAGAAAAAAGAAGATCGATCCAACATAACCTTCTTATTAAGTTTTTTCTTTTAACTCTATCTCCTTCCTATAGTTTGTTGATTTCTTAATGCATTTTCCTCTTCATTATGGAATAAGTCAACTTTCATTATAGCTATTGTGATCCTCTTCTTATTTCTTATTCTCTTTCTGTCGTAAGGCCATTTGGTTTTGATCCGTTATTCTAATAGGACATAGCTATGCAAAAATAGACAACCTAACATTTTAGTTCAATGAAGTTTGTCATTTAATGCTTAACTCCGTTCAAATGGTGTTGTTTTTTTTCATTCTTCGTTCCTCTTCTTGATGAGGCCTCCCAACTCCCCTTATAGCCTACCCGATCCTCCACTGTTTTATATCCTCTTCTTTTTGTAGTATTTCACATATGTATCCTTCGCAAACCACTATTTACTGCTATTTCTTATCCTGTTCGTGACGTGATATTTCATTGTCATTTTAAAATCAATTCCATCGATTAACTCTTCATTATCTTGCAGTTCCATAATTGGACACACATATGCAAAGAAAAAAGGAGATCGATCCAACATAACCTTCTTATTAAGTTTTTTCTTTTTATCTCTATCTCCTTCCTATAGTTTGTTGATTACAAAATGCATTTTCCTCTTCTTTATGAAACAAGTCAACTTTCATGATAGCTATTTTGATCCTTTTCATATTTCTTATTCCATTTATGTCATCCGTCCATTATTCTCTGTTCCGAGATCCTTATTGGACATAGCTACGCAAAAATAGACAACCTAACATTTCTTTCCAATGAAGTTTGTCATTTAATGCTTAACTATGTTCAGCTGGTGTTGTTTTTTTTCTTTCTTCGTTCCTCTTCTTGATGAGGCCTCCCAACTCCCCTTATAGCCTACCCGATCCTCCACTGGTTTATATCCTCTTCTTTTGTAGTATTTCACATATGTATCCTTCGCAAACCACTTTTTACTGGTATTTCTTATCCTCTTCGTGAAGTGGTATTTCATTGTCATTTTAAACACAATTCTATTGATGAACTCTTTATTATCTTGCAATACCCTAATTGGACACACATATGCACACAAAAAAGAAAATCGATCCAACATAACCTTCTTATTAAGTTTTTTCTTTTTATGTTTAACTCCATCCTATAGTTTGTTGATTTCTTAATGCATTTTCCTCTTCATTATGAAACAAGTCAACTTTCATGATAGCTATTGTGATCCTTTTCCTATTTCTTATTTTCTTTATGTCATCCGTCTATTATTGTTTAGTGCGTTATCCTTGTTGGACATAGCTATGCAATAATAGACAACCTAACATTTCAGTTCAATGAAGTTTGTCATTTAATGCTTAACTCCGTCCAACTGGTGTTTTCTTTTTCCTTCCTTCGTTCCTCTTCTTGATGAGGCCTCCTAACTCCCCTTATAGCCTACACGATCCTCCAGTGATTTTTATCCTCTTCTTTTTGTAGTATTTCACATATGTATCCTTCCCAAACCACTATTTACTGATATTTCTTATCCTCTTCGTGACGTGATATTTCATTGTCATTTTAAAATCAATTCCATCGATGAACTCTTCATTATCTTGCAGTTCCCTTATTGGACAAACATATGCAAAGAAAAAAGAAGATCGATCCAACATAACCTTCTTGTTAACTTTTTTCTTTTTATGTCTATCTCCTTCCTATAGTTTGTTGACTTCTTAATGCATTTTCCTCTTCTTTATAAAACAAGTCAACTTTCACGATAGCTATTTTGATCCTTTTAATATTTCTTATTCCCTTTATGTCATCCGTCCATTATTCTTTGTTCCGAGATCCTTATTGGACATAGCTATGCAAGAATAAACAACCTAACATTTCTTTTCAATGAAGTTTGTCATTTAATGCTTAACTCCGTCCAACTGGTGTTTTTTTTTTCCTTTCTTCGTTCCTCTTCTTGATGAGGCCTCCCAACTCCCCTTATAGCCTACCCGATCCTCCACTGGTTTATATCCTCTTCTTTTTGTAGTATTTCACATATGTATCCATCTTAAACCACTATTTACTGGTATTTCTTATTCTCTTCGTGACGTGATATTTCATTGTCATTTTAAAATCAATTCCATCGATGAACTCTTCATTATCTTGCAATTCGCTAATTGGACATACATATGCAAAGAAAAAAGAAGATCGATCCAACATAACCTTCTTATTAAGTTTTTTCTTTTAACTCTATCTCCTTCCTATAGTTTGTTGATTTCTTAATGCATTTTCCTCTTCATTATGGAATAAGTCAACTTTCATTATAGCTATTGTGATCCTCTTCTTATTTCTTATTCTCTTTCTGTCGTAAGGCCATTTGGTTTTGATCCGTTATTCTAATAGGACATAGCTATGCAAAAATAGACAACCTAACATTTTAGTTCAATGAAGTTTGTCATTTAATGCTTAACTCCGTCCAACTTGTGTTTTTTTTTCCTTTCTTCGTTCCTCTTCTTTATGAGGCCTCTCAACTCCCCTTATAGCCTACCCGATCCTCCACTTATTTTTATCCTCTTTATTTTGTTGTATTTCACATAAGTATCCTTCACGAACCACTATTTACAGGTATTTCCTATCCTCTTCGTAACGTGATGTTTCATTGACATTTTAAACGCAATTTAATCGATGAACTCTTCATTGTCTTGCAGTATAGTATTTGGACAGATATATGCAAAGAGAAGGAAATCAATTCAACATAACCATCTTGTTTAGTTTGTCTTTTTATGACTAACTCCTTCCAATAGTTTGTTGATATACTAATGCATGTTCCTCATCATTATGTAACAATTCAACTTTCATTATAGCTTTTGTGATCCTCTTCTTATTTCTTATTCTCTTTCTGTCGTAAGTCCATTTGGTTTTGATCCGTTATTCTAATTGGACATAGCTATGCAAAAATAGACAACCTAACATTTTAGTTCAATGAAGTTTGTCATTTAATGCTTAACTCAGTCCAACTGGTGTTTGTTTTTCTTTCTTTTTCGTTCCTCTTCTTTATGAGGTCTCCAAACTCCCCTTATAGCCTACCCAATCCTCCACTTGTTTTATCCTGTTCATTTTGTAGTATTTCACATATGTATCCTTCAAGAACCACTATTTAGGCCTTCAGGTATTTCCTATCCTCTTTGTGACATTTTAAATACAATTTAATCGATGAACTCTTCATTATCTTGCAGTATCCTAATTTGACACATATATGCAAAGAAAAGTAAATCAATCCAACATAACCTTCTTGTTAAGTTTGTCTTTTTATGGTTAACTCCTTCCAATAGTTTTTTTATATCATTATGCATGTTTCTCTTCATTATGGAGCAAGTCAACTTTCCTTATAGCTATTGGTGTCCTCTTCTTATTTCTTATCCTCTTTATGTCGTGAGCGCATTATTATTTGATCCGTTTCCTAATTGGACATAGCTATGCAAAAAAAGACAACCTAACATTTCAGTTCAGTGAAGTTTGTCATTTAATGCTTAACTCCGTTCAACTGGTGTTTTTTTTTTTTCTTTCTTTTTCGTTCCTATTCTTTATGAGGTCTCCCAACTCCCCTTATAGCCAACCCAATCCTCCACGTCTTTTTATCCTCTTCATTTTGTAGTATTTCTCATATGTATCCTTCAAGAACGACGATTAAGGCCTACAGGTATTTCCTATTCTCTTCGTGATGTTATGTTTCATTGACATTTTAAACACAATTTAATCGATGAACTCTTCATTATCTTTCAGTATCCTAATTCGACACTTATATGCAAAGATAAGAAAATCTATCCAACGTAAGCTTCTTGTTAAGTTTGTCTTTTGATGGCTAACTCATTCCAATAGTTTGTAGATATCGTAATGCATGTTCCTCCTCATTATGGAATAGGTCAACTTTCATTATAGCTATTGTGATCCTTTTCTTATTTCTTATTCTCTTTCTGTCGTAAGCCCATTTGCTTTGATCCGTTATTCTAATTGGACATAGCTACGCAAAAATAGACAACCTAACATTTCTTTCCAATGAAGTTTGTCATTTAATGCTTAGCTCCATCCAACTGGTGTTTTTTTTTCCTTTCTTCCTTTTTCTAATTTTCTTCTTCTTTCCTTGTATGTTCCTCTTCTTTATGAGGCCTCCCAACTCCCCTTATAGCCTACCCGATCCTCCACTTGTTTTTATCCTCTTCTTTTTGTAGTATTTCACATATGTATCCTTCGCAAACCACTATTTGCTGGTATTTCTTATCCTCTTCGTGAAGTGGTATTTCATTGTCATTTTAAACACAATTCTATCGATGAACTCTTCATTATCTTGTAATACCCTAATTGGACACACATATGCAAAAAAAAAAAAAAGAAAATCGATCCAGCATAACCTTCTTATTAAGTTTTTTCTTTTTATGTCTAACTCCTTCCTATAGTTTGTTGATTTCTTAATGCAATTTCCTCTTCATTATGAAACAAGTCAACTTCCATGATAGCTATTGTGATCCTTTTCCTATTTCTTATTTTCTTTATGTCATCCGTCCATTATTGTTTATTGCGTTATCCTTGTTGGACATAGCTATGCAAAAATAGACAACCTAACATTTCAGTTCAATGAAGTTTGTCATTTAATGCTTAACTCCGTCCAACTGGTGGTTTTTTTTCATTCTTCTTCGTTCCTCTTCTTTATGAGGTCTCCCAACTCCCCTTATAGCCTACCCAATCCTCCACGTCTTTTTATCCTCTTCATTTTGTAGTATTTCACTTATCTATCCTTCAAGAACCACTATTAAGGCCTAGAGGTATTTCCAATTCTCTTCGTGACGTTATGTTTCATTGACATTTTAAACACAATTTAATCGATGAACTCTTCATTACCTTTCAGTATCCTAATTCGACACTTATATGCAAAGATAAGAAAATCTATGCAACGTAAGCTTCTTGTTAAGTTTGTCTTTTTATGGCTAACTCCTTCCAATAGTTTGTAGATATCTTAATGCATGTTCCTCTTCTTTATGGATTAAGTCAACTTTCATTATAGCTTTGTGATCCTCTTCTTATTTCTTATTCTCTTTCTGTCGTAAGGCCATTTGGTTTTGATCCGTTATTCTAATTGGACATAGCTATGCAAAAATAGACAACCTAACATTTTATTTCAATGATGTTTGTCATTTAATGCTTAACTCCGTTCAACTGGTGTTGTTTTTTTTCTTTCTTCGTTCCTCTTCTTGATCAGGCCTCCCAACTCCCCTTATAGCCTACCCGATCCTCCACTGGTTTATATCCTCATCTTTTTGTAGTATTTCACATATGTATCCTTCGCAAACCACTATTTACTGCTATTTCTTATCCTGTTCGTGACGTGATACTTCATTGTCATTTTAAAATCAATTCCATCGATGAACTCTTCATTATCTTGCAGTTCCCTAATTGGACACACATATGCAAAGAAAAAAGAAGATCGATCCTACATAACCTTCTTATTAAGTTTTTTCTTTTTATGTCTAACACCTTCCTATAGTTTGTTGATTTCTTAATGCATTTTCCTCTTCATTATAAACAATTCAACTTTCATGATAGCTATTGTGATCCTTTTCCTATTTCTTATTTTCTTTATGTCATCCGTCCATTATTGTTTAGTGCGTTATCCTTGTTGGACATAGCTATGCCAAAATAGACAACCTAACATTTTAGTTCAATGAAGTTTGTCATTTAATGCTTAACTCCGTCCAACTGGTGTTCTTTTTTTCTTTTTTTTTTCGTTCCTCTTCTTTATGAGGTCTCCAAACTCCCCTTATAGCCTACCCAATCCTCCACTTCTTTTTATCCTGTTCATTTTGTAGTATTTCACATATGTATCCTTCAAGAACCACTATTTAGGCCTACAGGTATTTCCTATCCTCTTCGTGACATTATGTTTCATTGACATTTTAAACACAATTTAATCGATGAACTCTTCATTATCTTTCAGTATCCTAATTCGACACTTATACGAAAGATAAGAAAATCTATCCAACGTAAGCTTCTTGTTAAGTTTGTCTTTTTATGGCTAACTCCTTCCAATAGTTTGTAGATATCGTAATGCATGTTCCTCTTCATTATGGAATAAGTCAACTTTCTTTATAGCTATTGTGATCCTCTTCTTATTTCTTATTCTCTTTCTGTCGTAAGGCCATTTGGTTTTGATCCGTTATTCTAATTGGACATAGCTATGCAAAAATAGACAACCTAACATTTTAGTTCAATGAAGATTGTCATTTAATGCTTAACTCCATTCAAATGGTGTTCTTTTTTTTCTTTCTTCGTTCCTCTTCTTGATGAGGCCTCCCAACTCCCCTTATAGCCTACCCGATCCTCCACTGGTTTATATCCTCTTCTTTTTGTAGTATTTCACATATGTATCCTTCGCAAACCACTATTTACTGGTATTTCTTATCCTCTTCGTGAAGTGGTATTTCATTGTCATTTTAAACACAATTCTATCGATGAACTCTTTATTATCTTGCAATACCCTAATTGGACACACATATGCAAAAAAAAAAGAAAATCGATCCAGCATAACCTTCTTATTAAGTTTTTTCTTTTTATGTCTAACTCCTTCCTATAGTTTGTCGATTTCTTAATGCATTTTCCTCTTCATTATGAAACTAGTCAACTTTCATGATAGCTATTGTGATCCTTTTTCTATTTCTTATTTTTTTTATGTCATCCGTCCATTATTGTTTAGTGCGTTATCCTTGTTAGACATAGCTATGCAAAAATAGACAACCTAACATTTCAGTTCAATGAAGTTTGTCATTTAATGCTTAACTCCGTCCAACTGGTATTTTCTTTTTCCTTTCTTCGTTCCTCTTCTTTATGAGGCCTCCTAACACCCCTTATAGCCTACCCGATCCTCCAGTGATTTTTATCCTCTTCTTTTTTTAGTATTTCACATATGTATCCTTCCCAAACCACTATTTACTTATATTTCTTATCCTCTTCGTGGCGTGATATTTCATTGTCATTTTAAAATCAATTCCATCGATGAACTCTTCATTATCTTGCAATTCCCTAATTGGACACACATATGCAAAGAAAAAAGAAGATCGATCCAACATAACCTTCTTATTAAGTTTTTTCTTTTTATCTCTATCTCTATAGTTTGTTGATTTCTTAATGCATTTTCCTCTTCATTATGAAACAAGTCAACTTTCATGATAGCTATTGTGATCAGTTCCTATTTCTTATTGTCTTTATGTCATCCGTCCATTATTGTTTAATTCGTTATCCTTGTTGGACATAGCTATGCAAAAATAGACAACCTAACATTTCAGTTCAATGAAGTTTGTCATTTAATGCTTAACTCCGTCCAACTGGTGTTTTTTTCCTTTCTTCGTTCCTCTTCTTTATGAGGACTCCCAACTCCCCTTATAGCCTACCCGATCCTCCACTTATTTTTATCCTCTTTATTTTGTAGTATTTCACATATGTATCCTTCACGAACCTCTATTTACAGGTATTTCCTATCCTCTTCGTAACGTGATGTTTCATTGACATTTTAAACGCAATTTAATCGATGAACTCTTCATTGTCTTGCAGTATAGCATTTGGACAGATATATGCAAAGAGGAGGAAATCAATTCAACATAACCATCTTGTTTAGTTTTTCTTTTTATGACTAACTCCTTCCAATAGTTTGTTGATATACTAATGCATGTTCCTCATCATTATGAAACAATTCAACTTTCATTATAGCTATTATGGTCCTCTTCTTATTTCCTATCCTCTTTATGTCGTGAGCGCATTATTATTTGATCCGTTTCCTAATTGGACATAGCTATGCAAAAAAAGACAACCTAATATTTCTGTTCAATGAAGTTTGTCATTTAATGCTTAACTCCGTCCATCTGGTGTTTTTTTTTTTTTCTTTTTCGTTCCTCTTCTTTATGAGGCCTCCCAACTCCCCTTATAGCCTACCCGATCCTCCACTGGTTTATATCCTCTTCTTTTTGTAGTATTTCACATATGTATCCTTCGCAAACCACTATTTACTGCTATTTCTTATCCTGTTCGTGACATGATATTTCATTGTCATTTTAAAATCAATTCCATCGATGAACTCTTCATTATCTTGCAGTTCCCTAATTGGACACACATATGCAAAGAAAAAAGAAGATCGATCCTACATAACCTTCTTATTAAGTTTTTTCTTTTTATGTCTAACACCTTCCTATAGTTTGTTGATTTCTTAATGCATTTTCCTCTTCATTATAAACAATTCAACTTTCATGATAGCTTTGTGATCCTTTTCCTATTTCTTATTTTCTTTATGTCATCCGTCCATTATTGTTTAGTGCGTTATCCTTGTTGGACATAGCTATGCCAAAATAGACAACCTAACATTTTAGTTCAATGAAGTTTTTCATTTAATGCTTAACTCCGTCCAACTAGTGTTTTTTTTTTCTTTTTTTTTTTTTCGTTCCTCTTCTTTATGAGGTCTCCAAACTCCCCTTATAGCCTACCCAATCCTCCACTTCTTTTTATCCTGTTCATTTTGTAGTATTTCACATATGTATCCTTCAAGAACCACTATTTAGGCCTACAGGTATTTCCTATCCTCTTCGTGACGTTATGTTTCATTGACATTTTAAACACAATTTAATCGATGAAGTCTTCATTATCTTTCAGTATCCTAATTCGACACTTATACGCAAAGATAAGAAAATCTATCCAACGTAAGCTTCTTGTTAAGTTTGTCTTTTTATGGCTAACTCCTTCCAATAGTTTGTAGATATCGTAATGCATGTTCCTCTTCATTATGGAATAAGTCAACTTTCATTATAGCTATTGTGATCCTCTTCTTATTTCTTATTCTCTTTCTGTCGTAAGGCCATTTGGTTTTGATCCGTTATTCTAATTGGACATAGCTATGCAAAAATAGACAACCTAACATTTTAGTTCAATGAAGATTGTCATTTAATGCTTAACTCCATTCAAATGGTGTTCTTTTTTTTCTTTCTTCGTTCCTCTTCTTGATGAGGCCTCCCAACTCCCCTTATAGCCTACCCGATCCTCCACTGGTTTATATCTTCTTCTTTTTGTAGTATTTCACATATGTATCCTTCGCAAACCACTATTTACTGGTATTTCTTATCCTCTTCGTGAAGTGGTATTTCATTGTCATTTTAAACACAATTCTATCGATGAACTCTTTATTATCTTGCAATACCCTAATTGGACACACATATGCAAAAAAAAAGAAAATCGATCCAGCATAACCTTCTTATTAAGTTTTTTCTTTTTATGTCTAACTCCTTCCTATAGTTTGTTGATTTCTTAATGCATTTTCCTCTTCATTATGAAACTAGTCAACTTTCATGATAGCTATTGTGATCCTTTTTCTATTTCTTATTTTCTTTATGTCATCCGTCCATTATTGTTTAGTGCGTTATCCTTGTTAGACATAGCTATGCAAAAATAGACAACCTAACATTTCAGTTCAATGAAGTTTGTCATTTAATGCTTAACTCCGTCCAACTGGTATTTTCTTTTTCCTTTCTTCGTTCCTCTTTATGAGTTCCTCTTTATGAGGCCTCCCAACTCCCCTTATAGCCTACCCGATCCTCCAGTGATTTTTATCCTCTTCTTTTTGTAGTATTATACATATGTATCCTTCCCAAACCACTATTTACTTATATTTCTTATCCTCTTCGTGGCGTGATATTTCATTGTCATTTTAAAATCAATTCCATCGATGAACTCTTCATTATCTTGCAGTTCCCTAATGGACAAACATATGCAAAGAAAAAAGACGATCGACCCAACATAACCTTCTTCTTAACTTTTTTCTTTTTATCTCTATCTCCTTCCTATAGTTTGTTGACTTCTTAATGCATTTTCCTCTTCTTTATGAAACAAGTCAACTTTCATGATAGCGATTTTGATCCTTTTCATATTTCTTATTCCCTTTATGTCATCCGTCCATTATTCTTTGTTCCGAGATCCTTATTGGACATAGCTACGCAAAAATAGACAACCTAACATTTCTTTTCAATGAAGTTTGTCATTTAATGCTTAACTCTGTCCAACTGGTGTTTTTTTTCCTTTCTTCGTTCCTCTTCTTGATGAGGCCTCCCAACTCCCCTTATAGCCTACCCGATCCTCCACTGGTTTATATCCTCTTCTTTTTGCAGTATTTCACATATGTATCTATCGCAAACCACTATCTACTGGTATTTCTTATCCTCTTCGTGACGTGATATTTCATTGTCATTTTAAAATCAATTCCATCGATGAACTCTTCATTATCTTGCAATTCCCTAATTGGACACACATATGCAAAGAAAAAAGAAGATCGATCCAACATAACCTTCTTATTAAGTTTTTTCTTTTTATCTCTATCTCTATAGTTTGTTGATTTCTTAATGCATTTTCCTCTTCATTATGAAACAAGTCAACTTTCATGATAGCTATTGTGATCAGTTCCTATTTCTTATTGTCTTTACGTCATCCGTCCATTATTGTTTATTGCGTTATCCTTTTTTGGACATAGCTATGCAAAAATAGACAACCTAACATTTCAGTTCAATGAAGTTTGTCATTTAATGCTTAACTCCGTCCAACTGGTGTTTTTTTTCCTTTCTTCGTTCCTCTTCTTTATGAGGCCTCCCAACTCCCCTTATAGCCTACCCGATCCTCCACTTATTTTTATCCTCTTTATTTTGTAGTATTTCACATATGTATCCTTCACGAACCACTATTTACAGGTATTTCCTATCCTCTTCGTAACGTGATGTTTCATTGACATTTTAAACGCAATTTAATCGATGAACTCTTCATTGTCTTGCAGTATAGTATTTGGACAGATATATGCAAAGAGGAGGAAATCAATTCAACATAACCATCTTGTTTAGTTTTTCTTTTTATGACTAACTCCTTCCAATAGTTTGTTGATATACTAATGCATGTTCCTCATCATTATGAAACAATTCAACTTTCATTATAGCTATTATGGTCCTCTTCTTATTTCCTATCCTCTTTATGTCGTGAGCGCATTATTATTTGATCCGTTTCCTAATTGGACATAGCTATGCAAAAAAAGACAACCTAACATTTCTGTTCAATGAAGTTTGTCATTTAATGCTTAACTCCGTCCATGTGGTGTTTTTTTTTCTTTCTTTTTCGTTCCTCTTCTTTATGAGGTCTCCAAACTCCTCTTATAGCCTACCCAATCCTCCACTCTTTTTTATCCTCGTCATTTTGTAGTATTTCACATATGTATCCTTCAAGAACCACTATTTTGGCCTACAGGTATTTCCTATCCTCTTCGTGACGTTATGTTTCATTGACATTTTAAACACAATTTAATCGATGAACTCTTCATTATCTTTCAGTATCCTAATTCGACACTTATATGCATAGATAAGAAAATCTATCCAACGTAACCTTCTTGTTAAGTTTGTCTTTTTATGGCTAACTCCTTCCAATAGTTTGTAGATATCTTGATGCATGTTCCTCTTCATTATGGAATAAGTCAACTTTCATTATAGATATTGTGATCCTCTTCTTATTTCTTATTCTCTTTCTGTCGTAAGGCCATTTGGTTTTGATCCGTTATTCTAATTGGACATAGCTGTGCAAAAATAGACAACCTAACATTTTAGTTCAATGATGTTTGTCATTTAATGCTTAACTCCGTTCAACTGGTGTTGTTTTTTTTCTTTCTTCGTTCCTCTTCTTGATGAGTCCTCCCAACTCCCCTTATAGCCTACCCGATCCTCCACTGGTTTATATCCTCTTCTTTTTGTAGTATTTCACATAAGTATTCTTGGCAAACCACTATTTACTGCTATTTCTTATCCTGTTCGTGACGTGATATTTCATTGTCATTTTAAAATCAATTCCATCGATGAACTCTTCATTATCTTGCAGTTCCCTAATTGGACACACATATGCAAAGAAGAAAGAAGATCGATCCAACATAATCTTCTTATTAAGTTTTTTCTTTTTATGTCTAACACCTTCCTATAGTTTGTTGATTTCTTAATGCATTTTCCTCTTCATTATAAACAATTCAACTTTCATGATAGCTATTGTGATCCTTTTCCTATTTCTTATTTTCTTTATGTCATCCGTCCATTATTGTTTAGTGCGTTATCCTTGTTGGACATAGCTATGCCAAAATAGACAACCTAACATTTTAGTTCAATGAAGTTTGTCATTTAATGCTTAACTCCGTCCAACTGGTGTTTTTTTTTTCTTTTTTTTTCGTTCCTCTTCTTTATGAGGTCTCCAAACTCCCCTTATAGCCTACCCAATCCTCCACTTCTTTTTATCCTGTTCATTTTGTAGTATTTCTCATATGTATCCTTCAAGAACCACTATTTAGGCCTACAGGTATTTCCTATCCTCTTCGTGACGTTATGTTTCATTTACATTTTAAACACAATTTAATCGATGAACTCTTCATTATCTTGCAGTATCCTAATTGGACGCATATATGCAAAGAAAAGTAAATCTATCCAACATAACCTTATTGTTAAGTTTGTGTTTTTTTGGCTAATTCCTTCCAATAGTTTGTTGATATCTTTATGCATGTTTCTCTTCATTATGGAACAAGTCAACTTTCCTTATAGCTATTGGTGTCCTCTTCTTATTTCTTATCCTCTTTATGTCGTGAGCGCATTATTATTTGATCCGTTTCCTAATTGGACATAGCTATGCAAAAAAAGACAACCTAACATTTCAGTTCAGTGAAGTTTGTCATTTAATGCTTAACTCCGTCCAACTAGTGTTTTTTTTCTTTCTTTTTCGCTCCTATTCTTTATGAGGTCTCCCAACTCCCCTTATAGCCTACCCAATCATCCACGTCTTTTTATCCTCTTCATTTTGTAGTATTTCACATATGTATTCTTCAAGAACCACTATTAAGGCCTACAGGTATTTCCTATATTCTTCGTGATGTTATGTTTCATTGACATTTTAAACACAATTTAATCGATGAACTCTTCGTTATCTTTCAGTATCCTAATTCGACACTTATATGCAAAGATAAGAAAATCTATCCAACGTAAGCTTCTTGTTAAGTTTGTCTTTTGATGGCTATTTCCTTCCAATAGTTTGCAGATATCGTAATGCATGTTCCTCTTCATTATGGAATAAGTCAACTTTCATTATAGCTATTGTGATCCTCTTCTTATTTCTTATTCTCTTTCTGTCGTAAGGCCATTTGGTATTGATCCGTTATTCTAATTGGACATAGCTATGCAAAAATAGACAACCTAACATTTTAGTTCAATGAAGATTGTCATTTAATGCTTAACTCCATTCAAACCTACAAAGTTTTATCCATTCAAATGGTGTTCTTTTTTTTCTTTCTTCGTTCCTCTTCTTGATGAGGCCTCCCAACTCCCCTTATAGCCTACCCGATCCTCCACTGGTTTATATCCTCTTCTTTTTGTAGTATTTCACATATGTATATGTATCCTTCGCAAAGCACTATTTACTGGTATTTCTTATCCTCTTCGTGAATTGGTATTTCATTGTCATTTTAAACACAATTCTATCGATGAACTCTTTATTATCTTGCAATACCCTAATTGGACACACATATGCAAAAAAAAAGAAAATCGATCCAGCATAACCTTCTTCTTAAGTTTTTTCTTTTTATGTCTAACTCCTTCCTATAGTTTGTTGATTTCTTAATGCATTTTCCTCTTCATTATGAAACTAGTCAACTTTAATGATAGCTATTGTGATCCTTTTTCTATTTCTTATTTTCTTTATGTCATCCGTCCATTATTGTTTAGTGCGTTATCCTTGTTGGACATAGCTATGCCAAAATAGACAACCTAACATTTTAGTTCAATGAAGTTTGTCATTTAATGCTTAACTCCGTCCAACTGGTGTTCTTTTTTTCTTTTTTTTTTCGTTCCTCTTCTTTATGAGGTCTCCAAACTCACCTTATAGCCTACCCAATCCTCCACTTCTTTTTATCCTGTTCATTTTGTAGTATTTCACATATGTATCCTTCAAGAACCACTATTTAGGCCTACAGGTATTTCCTATCCTCTTCGTGACGTTATGTTTCATTGACATTTTAAACACAATTTAATCGATGAACTCTTCATTATCTTTCAGTATCCTAATTCGACACTTATACGAAAGATAAGAAAATCTATCCAACGTAAGCTTCTTGTTAAGTTTGTCTTTTTATGGCTAACTCCTTCCAATAGTTTGTAGATATCGTAATGCATGTTCCTCTTCATTATGGAATAAGTCAACTTTCATTATAGCTATTGTGATCCTCTTCTTATTTCTTATTCTCTTTCTGTCGTAAGGCCATTTGGTTTTGATCCGTTATTCTAATTGGACATAGCTATGCAAAAATAGACAACCTAACATTTTAGTTCAATGAAGATTGTCATTTAATGCTTAACTCCATTCAAATGGTGTTCTTTTTTTTCTTTCTTCGTTCCTCTTCTTGATGAGGCCTCCCAACTCCCCTTATAGCCTACCCGATCCTCCACTGGTTTATATCCTCTTCTTTTTGTAGTATTTCACATATGTATCCTTCGCAAACCACTATTTACTGGTATTTCTTATCCTCTTCGTGAAGTGGTATTTCATTGTCATTTTAAACACAATTCTATCTATGAACTCTTTATTATCTTGCAATACCCTAATTGGAGACACATATGCAAAAAAAAAAGAAAATCGATCCAGCATAACCTTCTTATTAAGTTTTTTCTTCTTATGTCTAACTCCTTCCTATAGTTTGTCGATTTCTTAATGCATTTTCCTCTTCATTATGAAACTAGTCAACTTTCATGATAGCTATTGTGATCCTTTTTCTATTTCTTATTTTTTTTATGTCATCCGTCCATTATTGTTTAGTGCGTTATCCTTGTTAGACATAGCTATGCAAAAATAGACAACCTAACATTTCAGTTCAATGAAGTTTGTCATTTAATGCTTAACTCCGTCCAACTGGTGTTTTCTTTTTCCTTCCTTCGTTCCTCTTCTTGATGAGGCCTCCCAACTCCCAATATAGCCTACACGATCCTCCAGTGATTTTTATCCTCTTCTTTTTGTAGTATTTCACATATGTATCCTTCCCAAACCACTATTTACTGATATTTCTTATCCTCTTCGTGAGGTGATATTTCATTGTCATTTTAAAATCAATTCCATCGATGAACTCTTCATTATCTTGCAGTTCCCTAATTGGACAAACATATGCAAAGAAAAAAGAAGATCGATCCAACATAACCTTCTTTTTAACTTTTTTCTTTTTATGTCTATCTCCTTCCTATAGTTTGTTGACTTCTTAATGCATTTTACTCTTCTTTATGAAACAAGTCAACTTTCATGATAGCTATTTTGATCCTTTTAATATTTCTTATTCCCTTTATGTCATCCGTCCATTATTCTTTGTTCCGAGATCCTTATTGGACATAGCTATGCAAGAATAAACAACCTAACATTTCTTTTCAATGAAGTTTGTCATTTAATGCTTAACTCCGTCCAACTGGTGTTTTTTTTTCCTTTCTTCGTTCCTCTTCTTGATGAGGCCTCCCAACTCCCCTTATAGCCTACCCGATCCTCCACTGGTTTATATCCTCTTCTTTTTGTAGTATTTCACATATGTATCCATCGCAAACCACTATTTACTGGTATTTCTTATCCTCTTCGTGACGTGATATTTCATTGTCATTTTAAAATCAATTCCATCGATGAACTCTTCATTATCTTCCAATTCCCTAATTGGACACACATATGCAAAGAAAAAAGAAGATCGATCCAACATAACCTTCTTATTAAGTTTTTTTCTTTTTATCTCTATCTCCTTCCTATAGTTTGTTGATTTCTTAATGCATTTTCCTCTTCATTATGAAACAAGTCAACTTTCATGATAGCTATTGTGATCAGTTCCTATTTGTTATTGTCTTTATGTCATCCGTCCATTATTGTTTATTGCGTTATCCTTGTTGGACATAGCTATGCAAAAATAGACAACCTAACATTTCAGTTCAATGAAGTTTGTCATTTAATGCTTAACTCCGTCCAACTGGTGTTTTTTTTCCTTTCTTCGTTCCTCTTCTTTATGAGGTCTCCCAACTCCCCTTATAGCCTACCCGATCCTCCACTTATTTTTATCCTCTTTATTTTGTAGTATTTCACATATGTATCCTTCACGAACCATTATTTACAGGTATTTCCTATCCTCTTCGTAACGTGATATTTCATTGACATTTTAAACGCAATTTAATCTATGAACTCTTCATTGTCTATCAGTATAGTATTTGGACAGATATATGCAAAGAGGGGGAAATCAATTCAACATAACCATCTTGTTTAGTTTTTCTTTTTATGACTAACTCCTTCCAATAGTTTGTTGATATACTAATGCATGTTCCTCATCATTATGAAACAATTCAACTTTCATTATAGCTATTATGGTCCTCTTCTTATTTCCTATCCTCTTTATGTCGTGAGCGCATTATTATTTGATCCGTTTCCTAATTGGACATAGCTATGCAAAAAAAGACAACCTAACATTTCAGTTCAATGAAGTTTGTCATTTAAAGCTTAACTCCGTCCATCTGGTGGTTTTTTTTCTTTCTTTTTCGTTCCTCTTCTTTATGAGGTCTCCAAACTCCTCTTATAGCCTACCCAATCCTCCACTCTTTTTTATCCTCGTCATTTTGTAGTATTTCACATATGTATTCTTCAAGAACCACTATTTAGGCCTACAGGTATTTCCTATCCTCTTCGTGACGTTATGTTTCATTAACATTTTAAACACAATTTAATCGATGAACTCTTCATTATCTTTCAGTATCCTAATTCGACACTTATATGCAAAGATAAGAAAATCTATTCAACGTAACCTTCTTGTTAAGTTTGTATTTCTATGGCTAACTCCTTCCAATAGTTTGTAGATATCTTAATGCATGTTCCTCTTCATTATGGAATAAGTCAACTTTCATTATAGCTATTGTGATCCTCTTCTTATTTCTTATTCTCTTTCTGTCGTAAGGCCATTTGGTTTTGATCCGTTATTCTAATAGGACATAGCTATGCAAAAATAGACAACCTAACATTTTAGTTCAATGAAGTTTGTCATTTAATGCTTAACTCCGTTCAAATGGTGTTGTTTTTTTTCATTCTTCGTTCCTCTTCTTGATGAGGCCTCCCAACTCCCCTTATAGCCTACCCAATCCTCCACTGTTTTATATCCTCTTCTTTTTGTAGTATTTCACATAAGTATCCTTCGCAAACCACTATTTACTGCTATTTCTTATCCTGTTCGTGACGTGATAATTCATTGTCATTTTAAAATCAATTCCATCGATTAACTCTTCATTATCTTGCAGTTCCATAATTGGACACACATATGCAAAGAAAAAAGAAGATCGATCCAACATAACCTTCTTATTAAGTTTTTTCTTTTTATCTCTATCTCCTTCCTATAGTTTGTTGATTACAAAATGCATTTTCCTCTTCTTTATGAAACAAGTCAACTTTCATGATAGCTATTTTGATCCTTTTCATATTTCTTATTCCCTTTATGTCATCCGTCCATTATTCTCTGTTCCGAGATCCTTATTGGGCATAGCTACGCAAAAATAGACAACCTAACATTTCTTTCCAATGAAGTTTGTCATTTAATGCTTAACTATGTTCAGCTGGTGTTGTTTTTTTTCTTTCTTCGTTCCTCTTCTTGATGAGGCCTCCCAACTCCCCTTATAGCCTACCCGATCCTCCACTGGTTTATATCCTCTTCTTTTGTAGTATTTCACATATGTATCCTTCGCAAACCACTTTTTACTGGTATTTCTTATCCTCTTCGTGAAGTGGTATTTCATTGTCATTTTAAACACAATTCTATTGATGAACTCTTTATTATCTTGCAATACCCTAATTGGACACACATATGCACAAAAAAAAGAAAATCGATCCAACATAACCTTCTTATTAAGTTTTTTCTTTTTATGTTTAACTCCATCCTATAGTTTGTTGATTTCTTAATGCATTTTCCTCTTCATTATGAAACAAGTCAACTTTCATGATAGCTATTGTGATCCTTTTCCTATTTCTTATTTTCTTTATGTCATCCGTCCATTATTGTTTAGTGCGTTATCCTTGTTGGACATAGCTATGCAATAATAGACAACCTAACATTTCAGTTCAATGAAGTTTGTCATTTAATGCTTAACTCCGTCCAACTGGTGTTTTCTTTTTCCTTCCTTCGTTCCTCTTCTTGATGAGGCCTCCCAACTCCCCTTATAGCCTACACGATCCTCCAGTGATTTTTATGCTCTTCTTTTTGTAGTATTTCACATATGTATCCTTCCCAAACCACTATTTACTGATATTTCTTATCCTCTTCGTGACGTGATATTTCATTGTCATTTTAAAATCAATTCCATCGATGAACTCTTCATTATCTTGCAGTTCCCTTATTGGACAAACATATGCAAAGAAAAAAGAAGATCGATCCAACATAACCTTCTTGTTAACTTTTTTCTTTTTATGTCTATCTCCTTCCTATAGTTTGTTGACTTCTTAATGCATTTTCCTCTTCTTTATAAAACAAGTCAACTTTCACGATAGCTATTTTGATCCTTTTAATATTTCTTATTCCCTTTATGTCATCCGTCCATTATTCTTTGTTCCGAGATCATAGCTATGCAAGAATAAACAACCTAACATTTCTTTTCAATGAAGTTTGTCATTTAATGCTTAACTCCGTCCAACTGGTGTTTTTTTTTTCCTTTCTTCGTTCCTCTTCTTGATGAGGCCTCCCAACTCCCCTTATAGCCTACCCGATCCTCCACTGGTTTATATCCTCTTCTTTTTGTAGTATTTCACATATGTATCCATCGCAAACCACTATTTACTGGTATTTCTTATTCTCTTCGTGACGTGATATTTCATTGTCATTTTAAAATCAATTCCATCGATGAACTCTTCATTATCTTGCAATTCGCTAATTGGACATACATATGCAAAGAAAAAAGAAGATCGATCCAACATAACCTTCTTATTAAGTTTTTTCTTTTAACTCTATCTCCTTCCTATAGTTTGTTGATTTCTTAATGCATTTTCCTCTTCATTATGGAATAAGTCAACTTTCATTATAGCTATTGTGATCCTCTTCTTATTTCTTATTCTCTTTCTGTCGTAAGGCCATTTGGTTTTGATCCGTTATTCTAATAGGACATAGCTATGCAAAAATAGACAACCTAACATTTTAGTTCAATGAAGTTTGTCATTTAATGCTTAACTCCGTTCAAATGGTGTTGTTTTTTTTCATTCTTCGTTCCTCTTCTTGATGAGGCCTCCCAACTCCCCTTATAGCCTACCCGATCCTCCACTGTTTTATATCCTCTTCTTTTTGTAGTATTTCACATATGTATCCTTCGCAAACCACTATTTACTGCTATTTCTTATCCTGTTCGTGACGTGATATTTCATTGTCATTTTAAAATCAATTCCATCGATTAACTCTTCATTATCTTGCAGTTCCATAATTGGACACACATATGCAAAGAAAAAAGGAGATCGATCCAACATAACCTTCTTATTAAGTTTTTTTCTTTTTATCTCTATCTCCTTCCTATAGTTTGTTGATTACAAAATGCATTTTCCTCTTCTTTATGAAACAAGTCAACTTTCATGATAGCTATTTTGATCCTTTTCATATTTCTTATTCCCTTTATGTCATCCGTCCATTATTCTCTGTTCCGAGATCCTTATTGGACATAGCTACGCAAAAATAGACAACCTAACATTTCTTTCCAATGAAGTTTGTCATTTAATGCTTAACTATGTTCAGCTGGTGTTGTTTTTTTTCTTTCTTCGTTCCTCTTCTTGATGAGGCCTCCCAACTCCCCTTATAGCCTACCCGATCCTCCACTGGTTTATATCCTCTTCTTTTGTAGTATTTCACATATGTATCCTTCGCAAACCACTTTTTACTGGTATTTCTTATCCTCTTCGTGAAGTGGTATTTCATTGTCATTTTAAACACAATTCTATTGATGAACTCTTTATTATCTTGCAATACCCTAATTGGACACACATATGCACAAAAAAAAGAAAATCGATCCAACATAACCTTCTTATTAAGTTTTTTCTTTTTATGTTTAACTCCATCCTATAGTTTGTTGATTTCTTAATGCATTTTCCTCTTCATTATGAAACAAGTCAACTTTCATGATAGCTATTGTGATCCTTTTCCTATTTCTTATTTTCTTTATGTCATCCGTCTATTATTGTTTAGTGCGTTATCCTTGTTGGACATAGCTATGCAATAATAGACAACCTAACATTTCAGTTCAATGAAGTTTGTCATTTAATGCTTAACTCCGTCCAACTGGTGTTTTCTTTTTCCTTCCTTCGTTCCTCTTCTTGATGAGGCCTCCTAACTCCCCTTATAGCCTACACGATCCTCCAGTGATTTTTATCCTCTTCTTTTTGTAGTATTTCACATATGTATCCTTCCCAAACCACTATTTACTGATATTTCTTATCCTCTTCGTGACGTGATATTTCATTGTCATTTTAAAATCAATTCCATCGATGAACTCTTCATTATCTTGCAGTTCCCTTATTGGACAAACATATGCAAAGAAAAAAGAAGATCGATCCAACATAACCTTCTTGTTAACTTTTTTCTTTTTATGTCTATCTCCTTCCTATAGTTTGTTGACTTCTTAATGCATTTTCCTCTTCTTTATAAAACAAGTCAACTTTCACGATAGCTATTTTGATCCTTTTAATATTTCTTATTCCCTTTATGTCATCCGTCCATTATTCTTTGTTCCGAGATCCTTATTGGACATAGCTATGCAAGAATAAACAACCTAACATTTCTTTTCAATGAAGTTTGTCATTTAATGCTTAACTCCGTCCAACTGGTGTTTTTTTTTTCCTTTCTTCGTTCCTCTTCTTGATGAGGCCTCCCAACTCCCCTTACAGCCTACCCGATCCTCCACTGGTTTATATCCTCTTCTTTTTGTAGTATTTCACATATGTATCCATCTTAAACCACTATTTACTGGTATTTCTTATTCTCTTCGTGACGTGATATTTCATTGTCATTTTAAAATCAATTCCATCGATGAACTCTTCATTATCTTGCAATTCGCTAATTGGACATACATATGCAAAGAAAAAAGAAGATCGATCCAACATAACCTTCTTATTAAGTTTTTTCTTTTAACTCTATCTCCTTCCTATAGTTTGTTGATTTCTTAATGCATTTTCCTCTTCATTATGGAATAAGTCAACTTTCATTATAGCTATTGTGATCCTCTTCTTATTTCTTATTCTCTTTCTGTCGTAAGGCCATTTGGTTTTGATCCGTTATTCTAATAGGACATAGCTATGCAAAAATAGACAACCTAACATTTTAGTTCAATGAAGTTTGTCATTTAATGCTTAACTCCGTTCAAATGGTGTTGTTTTTTTTCATTCTTCGTTCCTCTTCTTGATGAGGCCTCCCAACTCCCCTTATAGCCTACCCGATCCTCCACTGTTTTATATCCTCTTCTTTTTGTAGTATTTCACATAAGTATCCTTCGCAAACCACTATTTACTGCTATTTCTTATCCTTTTCGTGACGTGATAATTCATTGTCATTTTAAAATCAATTCCATCGATTAACTCTTCATTATCTTGCAGTTCCATAATTGGACACACATATGCAAAGAAAAAAGAAGATCGATCCAACATAACCTTCTTATTAAGTTTTTTCTTTTTATCTCTATCTCCTTCCTATAGTTTGTTGATTACAAAATGCATTTTCCTCTTCTTTATGAAACAAGTCAACTTTCATGATAGCTATTTTGATCCTTTTCATATTTCTTATTCCCTTTATGTCATCCGTCCATTATTCTCTGTTCCGAGATCCTTATTGGGCATAGCTACGCAAAAATAGACAACCTAACATTTCTTTCCAATGAAGTTTGTCATTTAATGCTTAACTATGTTCAGCTGGTGTTGTTTTTTTTCTTTCTTCGTTCCTCTTCTTGATGAGGCCTCCCAACTCCCCTTATAGCCTACCCGATCCTCCACTGGTTTATATCCTCTTCTTTTGTAGTATTTCACATATGTATCCTTCGCAAACCACTTTTTACTGGTATTTCTTATCCTCTTCGTGAAGTGGTATTTCATTGTCATTTTAAACACAATTCTATTGATGAACTCTTTATTATCTTGCAATACCCTAATTGGACACACATATGCACAAAAAAAAGAAAATCGATCCAACATAACCTTCTTATTAAGTTTTTTCTTTTTATGTTTAACTCCATCCTATAGTTTGTTGATTTCTTAATGCATTTTCCTCTTCATTATGAAACAAGTCAACTTTCATGATAGCTATTGTGATCCTTTTCCTATTTCTTATTTTCTTTATGTCATCCGTCCATTATTGTTTAGTGCGTTATCCTTGTTGGACATAGCTATGCAATAATAGACAACCTAACATTTCAGTTCAATGAAGTTTGTCATTTAATGCTTAACTCCGTCCAACTGGTGTTTTCTTTTTCCTTCCTTCGTTCCTTTTCTTGATGAGGCCTCCCAACTCCCCTTATAGCCTACACGATCCTCCAGTGATTTTTATCCTCTTCTTTTTGTAGTATTTCACATATGTATCCTTCCCAAACCACTATTTACTGATATTTCTTATCCTCTTCGTGACGTGATATTTCATTGTCATTTTAAAATCAATTCCATCGATGAACTCTTCATTATCTTGCAGTTCCCTTATTGGACAAACATATGCAAAGAAAAAAGAAGATCGATCCAACATAACCTTCTTGTTAACTTTTTTCTTTTTATGTCTATCTCCTTCCTATAGTTTGTTGACTTCTTAATGCATTTTCCTCTTCTTTATAAAACAAGTCAACTTTCACGATAGCTATTTTGATCCTTTTAATATTTCTTATTCCCTTTATGTCATCCGTCCATTATTCTTTGTTCCGAGATCATAGCTATGCAAGAATAAACAACCTAACATTTCTTTTCAATGAAGTTTGTCATTTAATGCTTAACTCCGTCCAACTGGTGTTTTTTTTTTCCTTTCTTCGTTCCTCTTCTTGATGAGGCCTCCCAACTCCCCTTATAGCCTACCCGATCCTCCACTGGTTTATATCCTCTTCTTTTTGTAGTATTTCACATATGTATCCATCGCAAACCACTATTTACTGGTATTTCTTATTCTCTTCGTGACGTGATATTTCATTGTCATTTTAAAATCAATTCCATCGATGAACTCTTCATTATCTTGCAATTCGCTAATTGGACATACATATGCAAAGAAAAAAGAAGATCGATCCAACATAACCTTCTTATTAAGTTTTTTCTTTTAACTCTATCTCCTTCCTATAGTTTGTTGATTTCTTAATGCATTTTCCTCTTCATTATGGAATAAGTCAACTTTCATTATAGCTATTGTGATCCTCTTCTTATTTCTTATTCTCTTTCTGTCGTAAGGCCATTTGGTTTTGATCCGTTATTCTAATAGGACATAGCTATGCAAAAATAGACAACCTAACATTTTAGTTCAATGAAGTTTGTCATTTAATGCTTAACTCCGTTCAAATGGTGTTGTTTTTTTTCATTCTTCGTTCCTCTTCTTGATGAGGCCTCCCAACTCCCCTTATAGCCTACCCGATCCTCCACTGTTTTATATCCTCTTCTTTTTGTAGTATTTCACATATGTATCCTTCGCAAACCACTATTTACTGCTATTTCTTATCCTGTTCGTGACGTGATATTTCATTGTCATTTTAAAATCAATTCCATCGATTAACTCTTCATTATCTTGCAGTTCCATAATTGGACACACATATGCAAAGAAAAAAGGAGATCGATCCAACATAACCTTCTTATTAAGTTTTTTCTTTTTATCTCTATCTCCTTCCTATAGTTTGTTGATTACAAAATGCATTTTCCTCTTCTTTATGAAACAAGTCAACTTTCATGATAGCTATTTTGATCCTTTTCATATTTCTTATTCCCTTTATGTCATCCGTCCATTATTCTCTGTTCCGAGATCCTTATTGGACATAGCTACGCAAAAATAGACAACCTAACATTTCTTTCCAATGAAGTTTGTCATTTAATGCTTAACTATGTTCAGCTGGTGTTGTTTTTTTTCTTTCTTCGTTCCTCTTCTTGATGAGGCCTCCCAACTCCCCTTATAGCCTACCCGATCCTCCACTGGTTTATATCCTCTTCTTTTGTAGTATTTCACATATGTATCCTTCGCAAACCACTTTTTACTGGTATTTCTTATCCTCTTCGTGAAGTGGTATTTCATTGTCATTTTAAACACAATTCTATTGATGAACTCTTTATTATCTTGCAATACCCTAATTGGACACACATATGCACAAAAAAAAGAAAATCGATCCAACATAACCTTCTTATTAAGTTTTTTCTTTTTATGTTTAACTCCATCCTATAGTTTGTTGATTTCTTAATGCATTTTCCTCTTCATTATGAAACAAGTCAACTTTCATGATAGCTATTGTGATCCTTTTCCTATTTCTTATTTTCTTTATGTCATCCGTCTATTATTGTTTAGTGCGTTATCCTTGTTGGACATAGCTATGCAATAATAGACAACCTAACATTTCAGTTCAATGAAGTTTGTCATTTAATGCTTAACTCCGTCCAACTGGTGTTTTCTTTTTCCTTCCTTCGTTCCTCTTCTTGATGAGGCCTCCTAACTCCCCTTATAGCCTACACGATCCTCCAGTGATTTTTATCCTCTTCTTTTTGTAGTATTTCACATATGTATCCTTCCCAAACCACTATTTACTGATATTTCTTATCCTCTTCGTGACGTGATATTTCATTGTCATTTTAAAATCAATTCCATCGATGAACTCTTCATTATCTTGCAGTTCCCTTATTGGACAAACATATGCAAAGAAAAAAGAAGATCGATCCAACATAACCTTCTTGTTAACTTTTTTCTTTTTATGTCTATCTCCTTCCTATAGTTTGTTGACTTCTTAATGCATTTTCCTCTTCTTTATAAAACAAGTCAACTTTCACGATAGCTATTTTGATCCTTTTAATATTTCTTATTCCCTTTATGTCATCCGTCCATTATTCTTTGTTCCGAGATCCTTATTGGACATAGCTATGCAAGAATAAACAACCTAACATTTCTTTTCAATGAAGTTTGTCATTTAATGCTTAACTCCGTCCAACTGGTGTTTTTTTTTCCTTTCTTCGTTCCTCTTCTTGATGAGGCCTCCCAACTCCCCTTATAGCCTACCCGATCCTCCACTGGTTTATATCCTCTTCTTTTTGTAGTATTTCACATATGTATCCATCTTAAACCACTATTTACTGGTATTTCTTATTCTCTTCGTGACGTGATATTTCATTGTCATTTTAAAATCAATTCCATCGATGAACTCTTCATTATCTTGCAATTCGCTAATTGGACATACATATGCAAAGAAAAAAGAAGATCGATCCAACATAACCTTCTTATTAAGTTTTTTCTTTTAACTCTATCTCCTTCCTATAGTTTGTTGATTTCTTAATGCATTTTCCTCTTCATTATGGAATAAGTCAACTTTCATTATAGCTATTGTGATCCTCTTCTTATTTCTTATTCTCTTTCTGTCGTAAGGCCATTTGGTTTTGATCCGTTATTCTAATAGGACATAGCTATGCAAAAATAGACAACCTAACATTTTAGTTCAATGAAGTTTGTCATTTAATGCTTAACTCCGTCCAACTTGTGTTTTTTTTTCCTTTCTTCGTTCCTCTTCTTTATGAGGCCTCTCAACTCCCCTTATAGCCTACCCGATCCTCCACTTATTTTTATCCTCTTTATTTTGTTGTATTTCACATAAGTATCCTTCACGAACCACTATTTACAGGTATTTCCTATCCTCTTCGTAACGTGATGTTTCATTGACATTTTAAACGCAATTTAATCGATGAACTCTTCATTGTCTTGCAGTATAGTATTTGGACAGATATATGCAAAGAGAAGGAAATCAATTCAACATAACCATCTTGTTTAGTTTGTCTTTTTATGACTAACTCCTTCCAATAGTTTGTTGATATACTAATGCATGTTCCTCATCATTATGTAACAATTCAACTTTCATTATAGCTTTTGTGATCCTCTTCTTATTTCTTATTCTCTTTCTGTCGTAAGTCCATTTGGTTTTGATCCGTTATTCTAATTGGACATAGCTATGCAAAAATAGACAACCTAACATTTTAGTTCAATGAAGTTTGTCATTTAATGCTTAACTCAGTCCAACTGGTGTTTGTTTTTCTTTCTTTTTCGTTCCTCTTCTTTATGAGGTCTCCAAACTCCCCTTATAGCCTACCCAATCCTCCACTTGTTTTATCCTGTTCATTTTGTAGTATTTCACATATGTATCCTTCAAGAACCACTATTTAGGCCTTCAGGTATTTCCTATCCTCTTCGTGACATTTTAAATACAATTTAATCGATGAACTCTTCATTATCTTGCAGTATCCTAATTTGACACATATATGCAAAGAAAAGTAAATCAATCCAACATAACCTTCTTGTTAAGTTTGTCTTTTTATGGTTAACTTCTTCCAATAGTTTTTTTATATCATTATGCATGTTTCTCTTCATTATGGAGCAAGTCAACTTTCCTTATAGCTATTGGTGTCCTCTTCTTATTTCTTATCCTCTTTATGTCGTGAGCGCATTATTATTTGATCCGTTTCCTAATTGGACATAGCTATGCAAAAAAAGACAACCTAACATTTCAGTTCAGTGAAGTTTGTCATTTAATGCTTAACTCCGTTCAACTGGTGTTTTTTTTTTTTCTTTCTTTTTCGTTCCTATTCTTTATGAGGTCTCCCAACTCCCCTTATAGCCTACCCAATCCTCCACGTCTTTTTATCCTCTTCATTTTGTAGTATTTCTCATATGTATCCTTCAAGAACGACGAATAAGGCCTACAGGTATTTCCTATTCTCTTCGTGATGTTATGTTTCATTGACATTTTAAACACAATTTAATCGATGAACTCTTCATTATCTTTCAGGATCCTAATTCGACACTTATATGCAAAGATAAGAAAATCTATCCAACGTAAGCTTCTTGTTAAGTTTGTCTTTTGATGGCTAACTCATTCCAATAGTTTGTAGATATCGTAATGCATGTTCCTCCTCATTATGGAATAGGTCAACTTTCATTATAGCTATTGTGATCCTTTTCTTATTTCTTATTCTCTTTCTGTCGTAAGCCCATTTGCTTTGATCCGTTATTCTAATTGGACATAGCTACGCAAAAATAGACAACCTAACATTTCTTTCCAATGAAGTTTGTCATTTAATGCTTAGCTCCATCCAACTGGTGTTTTTTTTTCCTTTCTTCCTTTTTCTCCTTATCTTCTTCTTTCCTTGTATGTTCCTCTTCTTTATGAGGCCTCCCAACTCCCCTTATAGCCTACCCGATCCTCCACTTGTTTTTATCCTCTTCTTTTTGTAGTATTTCACATATGTATCCTTCGCAAACCACTATTTGCTGGTATTTCTTATCCTCTTCGTGAAGTGGTATTTCATTGTCATTTTAAACACAATTCTATCGATGAACTCTTCATTATCTTGTAATACCCTAATTGGACACACATATGCAAAAAAAAAAAAAAGAAAATCGATCCAGCATAACCTTCTTATTAAGTTTTTTCTTTTTATGTCTAACTCCTTCCTATAGTTTGTTGATTTCTTAATGCAATTTCCTCTTCATTATGAAACAAGTCAACTTCCATGATAGCTATTGTGATCCTTTTCCTATTTCTTATTTTCTTTATGTCATCCGTCCATTATTGTTTATTGCGTTATCCTTGTTGGACATAGCTATGCAAAAATAGACAACCTAACATTTCAGTTCAATGAAGTTTGTCATTTAATGCTTAACTCCGTCCAACTGGTGGTTTTTTTTCATTCTTCTTCGTTCCTCTTCTTTATGAGGTCTCCCAACTCCCCTTATAGCCTACCCAATCCTCCACGTCTTTTTATCCTCTTCATTTTGTAGTATTTCACTTATCTATCCTTCAAGAACCACTATTAAGGCCTAGAGGTATTTCCAATTCTCTTCGTGACGTTATGTTTCATTGACATTTTAAACACAATTTAATCGATGAACTCTTCATTACCTTTCAGTATCCTAATTCGACACTTATATGCAAAGATAAGAAAATCTATGCAACGTAAGCTTCTTGTTAAGTTTGTCTTTTTATGGCTAACTCCTTCCTATAGTTTGTAGATATCTTAATGCATGTTCCTCTTCATTATGGAATAAGTCAACTTTCATTATAGCTATTGTGATCCTTTTTCTATTTCTTATTTTCTTTATGTCATCCGTTCATTATTGTTTAGTGCGTTATCCTTGTTGGTCATAGCTATGCAAAAATAGACAACCTAATATTTCAGTTCAATGAAGTTTGTCATTTAATGCTTAACTCCGTCCAACTGGTATTTTCTTTTTCCTTTCTTCGTTCCTCTTCTTTATGAGGCCTCCCAACTCCCCTTATAGCCTACCCGATCCTCCAGTGATTTTTATCCTCTTCTTTTTGTAGTATTTCACATATGTATCCTTCCCAAACCACTATTTACTTATATTTCTTATCCTCTTCGTGGCGTGATATTTCATTGTCATTTTAAAATCAATTCCATCGATGAACTCTTCATTATCTTGCAGTTCCCTAATGGACAAACATATGCAAAGAAAAAAGACGATCGATCCAACATAACCTTCTTCTTAACTTTTTTCTTTTTATCTCTATCTCGTTCCTATAGTTTGTTGACTTCTTAATGCATTTTCCTCTTCTTTATGAAACAAGTCAACTTTCATGATAGCTATTTTGATCCTTTTCATTAGGCCCTATCACATTTTTTTTTTTTTTTTTTTTTTTTTTAACAGGCGGTGGTTTCGTACTTAGGGAGGCATGAAATGTAAATATATGAAAGAATTTTTCGAAAGTCACGACATGGTATCGATTGCAATAGGTAGATTTTTCTTCCAAATCTATATAACCTCAGATTCAAGTTCCCTGGCCCAGAAACCCCCTGCATAATGAGTTTTGTCCAAATCGAACAATGTTTACCCATTAGGCCTATATTCATTATCCTTCTTTTGTCTAAGGTGAATATTTCAGATGTCTGCATGCCTTGATGTTATAAACAATTGAATCGACCAGCATGGGCTTACAACATTCAAGCGATTGCAATGCTTTTATTTCCAAGGTATGACAAAAGCCACCTGTTCATTGATTTCACAATTGAACTTCTCTTATAGCTTTCCTGATTGAGGACTTATTTCTTATCCTCTTCAGGATGTGATATTTTAAAGTCATTTTATGTACAATGCTATTGTTGAACTCTTAAATGTGTGTTGAAGTATCTCAATTAGACACAGATATGAATAATGGACAAAATGACATTACCCTAGAGCGAAGTTTGGCCGTTTATGCCTAATCGCATCCATTATTATTATTATTATTATTATTATTATTATTATTATTTTTTTATTTTCTTTAAAAAAATTTTATTTATTTTTTGTTGTGTTTGTTCCTTTTCATTATGAAAGCTGTACAACTTCCCTTTTAGACTTCTCAATAACCTACTTATTTGTTATTCTCTTTATGGCATGGTACTTGACATTTACAATTCCGGGGTGCACAGGCAAAGAGAGTTAAGTTCACCATCCTAAAAAATTGAGATATGTCCATAGACTTATAGATAAAAATGTTCTCTACATTTGTGTTAAGTCCAGTAAGTCATATTCAAAACTGTATGGTAGTTATGGATATGTGTCATGGATATGTAGGTTTATCCATCTCTAAAGCTATGTTGGGCTGGTATAGTGTGTTAGTTAGTATTAAGTCACTCTAATTCTCAGAAACAAGAAAGTGGACTTAACTCTCTTTGCCCGCGCACCCCGGAATTGCAATGCTATTTTTGTAAACGCTATTTTCTGATCTATTATCCTAATTACTCACAGATATGCAAAAATCGACAAACTAACATTGCCATAGAATGAAGTTTATCTTTGTTAACAATAATACTTATTTATTGAATACAAACTCAGAATGAATACATCTAATCCCACACAATGCACAGCCTTACAAAACCAAAGCAATGACCCATCTCTCTCGTGCTTACACATGCATGCTACAAACTGCCATCTTGACCTTGAAGACTCTCTTGCATTCTTCATACTCATTTCTCCTTGACACCCGAACATTCTCGATACTTGATCACTTTCGATACTCAATCACTTGCGATATAAATGTACTATAATTCAACAATTTCTTTATGCGTAACTTTGTCTAATTGTTGTTTTTAAATTTCTTGGTTTGTTCCTCTTCTTTATGAATGCCTCCTAACTCACCTTATAGCCAACATAAGCAACCTCTTATTTCTTATCCTCTTTATGTCTTGTTATCTGAGATTTATTTGATGTACAAATGAGCTCATTGTTATTTGATCCATTATCCTAATTGGACATAGCTATGCAAAAATAGACAGTCTAACATTACATTTATTTGAAGTTTGTCTTTTAATGCTTAACTCCACCCAACTAGTGTTTGATAGTTTTGTTTTTTCCTCTTTTTTATGATTGCCTCCCAACTCCCCTTATCCTTTTCATTTTGTGGCACTTGACATTCAATATGTTGAATTCATTATTATCAGTTCCTGTATCCTAGTTGGATGCTTATGCAAAAATAAACCAGCTAATATTACAATTTTATGAATTAAGTCGCTAACAGCATTACTAATAAAAGCTGCTTATATCTGCGTTGAACGGTTGTTTGGTTGTTCACCGTGTAAGTTCTGCATAAGCCGCATTACCAATAACAGGTGTGTAACTGCCGAGTTTACATCGGGTTTGTACATCCAACGTCATCAAATACGTCACTCTATTTGTGACGTTACTAGCTCCTGGCTATGAAGGGACTGCTGAACGCCATCTATCGGTGCAGCGGCAAACAACAATGGATCGTCTGCAGAGTTTCAGTATTTCATTATATTGTTTTCAGAAAGCTGTAATCATGGGTACAAGTATGGAAATATGTCCCGCAAACAAGGAACAATGTTTATAATTCCGCAAAAGCAGCTCAGAATATGCGTAGCCTCAAAATTCAATCTCAGACATCTACGAAACGACCAACTGTTACGGATATCGGCCATCTTGATTATTTACGTCAAGTTTATACAAGGGTGCCAGGCTGTGTAACGGTTGCACACATTCAGCCTTATGCAAGGATTATTAGTACAGTTCTTCTCCTCAGCTGTGTATATTCCTGGTATAAATGTTACAACTGGATTATTAGTAAGACTGTTAATGTCTAACTCCGTCCAATTGTTGTTGTTGATACTTTTGGTATGTTTTTCTCCTATTAAAGGCTTCCCAACTTCCCTTACAGCCTTCCCAATCCAACACTTATTTCTTATCCTCTTCATGTCGTGATTACTGGGCGGATTTCTATGACATGTCATATTTTTCCTCTTTGCATTATTTCAGGTTTCCGACTAATTTAAATCCGATTCCAAGCATCCTGGTGAAAATGGAACGGCTTTTATTGTGCATATAACTGCATATTTAGGAAATTTTCAACTATTGTAGCATATTTAGTATGAATAGTGTATGCATATTTAGGTCATATTTTTGGCACATTTGTGTGCATATTAAAGAGATTTTGAAGCTTCATATAATATTTTGTATATTTTGCATTATAATGATACTTTTTGAGAATTTAAAGATATTTTAAATAATTAACATTCTATTTTAATAAAATGAAAATATATAATGAAAATATATACACAATGTGTAAGTGGTAAAGTCATATTTTAAATTTTATTGGTCATATTTTTTTTAAGTCATAAATGCATGCATATATCCTATTTTTTAGGTCATAGAAATCTGCCCCCTAGTCATAATATTTTAAAGTCATTTTATGTACAAATCTGTTTTGTACTGTTAGTTTTCTGACCCGGTCACTGATTTGCAAGAACAGATGAACTAACATTACCTTAAATTGAAGTCTGTCTATTGAATGCTTAACTCCGTCCTATAGTTTTTTTGATATCTTCATATTTGTTCCTCTTATTGATGAATACTAACCAACTTCCCTCATACCCTTTCTGATCCACTACTGATTTCTTATCCTCTTCATGACATTCATTTTGTTGAAATCATTATTATCTGTTCCTGTATCCTAGATGGACACAGTTATGAAAAAATAGACTGGCTAACATTACAAATTTATGGCGTTGGTCTTTTAATGTGTAACTTCATCCAATTTTTTTTTTTTAATATATTTTTGTGGTTGTTCTTCTTCTTTATGAATGCTTTTAACTCTCCTTAAATTGTGAGTTCCAAGCAAGAGTTGGCCAATCATGCGGGTTTCTGTGTCATAGCAGCCCCTGCTCTAACTCCCGAGCAATCGGGTGAAATATCTGCTAACAGTGTAATGATTCAGGTTCTCACATTTACAGTTGGAATTACAATGAAAATAACCACATACCTCATCACAAGAGATGTTGGAAATGTTCTCCTCTTGCATCCACACAATACTGGCATCTTTTCAGGAAATTTTCTTTCATGCACGTAAGTTCAGCTTCTGAGATAGAATTGATTTCTCTTGTGATATTGTTATTAAGTTCTTCTAACAGTAAGTGACATTTTTTTATGCGAAAACTTGAAAAATAAATTGTATGGGTCAATTTCAACTTGGTGAATTGTATGTAACCCTATTGATATTATTTGAGAATTAATGATATATCCAGATGACTACCGATGAAGGAGAAAGAATAGCTTAATATAAATTGGTTTTTTCCTCTCTGTTGAGAAGGCCTCTCAGTTTCCCTTATAGCCTTCCCAAAATTCACATATTTCTATATCGTCTTCATGTTGTCTACCTGAAATCCATTAAGTGCCATTATGTAGTTGAACTTTTCACTACCAATTCTAGTGTCAGAGTTGATGTTTGATTATGAAATGATCATATTGAATCGTATTCCTTTTTGGTACTGGTATCTTAGATACCTGAGATAATATTGTAAAAAGTTTCAAAGTGATTTAGAATTAATGGTACTATAATGAAAACAAAAAATGACATTTTCAGATATATATTAATTCATTCTTGTGTCCGACTTTAGCGTTGTGTAACAAATAGTTGAATAAAAACACTTTCTTTAACGCACTTTATTTTACCTTAGTAAACTTCTGGACGTCCGTTTCGCAGGGGTTGTGTTCCTGCATCATCAACAGAGTGCCAACTCTGCTGATGATGCAGGAACACCACCTGCGAAACGGCCGTCCAGAAGTTTACTAAGGTAAAATAAAGTGCGTTAAAGAAAGTGTTTTTATTCAACTATATATTAATTGTCCATTATGTATCTGTATCTGGTACCCTATGATCCCCAGGTGGGGCGAAGGGGCCTCCAAGCGGAGGTTTCATTACCTATACTAATTTTGATATGCTTATTTTCCGAGAGAGGGTAGAGGGACAGGTAATTGTCCATTGCACATGATTAATAAATCATCTCATCATCCAAGAAAATTGTGCATGATTTGTTCTTTTGAATTTGGTTTTAGAATTTAGTAATGATATATCCAGATGACTACTGATGAAGAAGAAATTATAGGGAAAAATATTATTATTATTATTATTATTATTATTATTATTATTATTATTTATATAATTATTATTTTCATGTCCCTTTTACCCGATATGTGTAATCGAGGGGGACCCACTCAAGGTAACACAATTTCTGAATAAACATATCTATAGTCGATACAACCAACCACTTATTTCTAATCCTCTATGGGCCGATTGTATAAACATCACTGACTGGAGATCAATTACGATCTAAGTTCAGAAAATGATCTGAGTTCAGACTTGAGTGGTATTGTATAACACTGATCTAAGATCAACCAATCAAAGTTCAATTTCGATCCTAGTTCATACATGAGCGCTTGGCAACATCTCAGAAACAGCTGAGTATAGCGAGACGAGAGTATTGATACTCTGTTTTCCTTTGTATTCAGACTGTGTATTGCGAAAGGAAGGGAAAATAACATGATCAAAATTAAGCAGAAAAAGGATTGTTCCCTTAATTTTTTCAAGGAGGACAAGGATGTCCTGATTGAAATTGTCTTGGAAAATATAAAGACATAATAGAATCCAGAAAGACAGATGTGATAATAACCGTGCAAGACCAAAATGCATTGAAAAATATCTCGATAATTTCAGTCCTGGCAACATAAATCGGCTTAACATTTCCACTACTACTGACTTATAAATGCTTCATCTCAAGAATTGTATAAAAGAAGAGCTGTAACATTAATAGAGTAATGCTTTATGTAAAACGTGAGGTTTTTTGTTCATCTATTACAGTATGTTTGTCATTCATGGAGACCAGGTATTCTAGTGAAACTTTCAATATCAATTTTAAACTTAAAAGCCCACTGAAGTTTTTACTTGATGACTGTCTTATTACAATGTAAAATCTCAGCTCTGAAAGACAAGGTAAAACACACAGGGAGCCCGACGAACGCCATTTTTATCATCACAAGATATCTGAAAATTGGAATGAGTTGATAATAATAACATAAACAATTTATAGAGGTTATGTTGTAGAGTTATGTTACGTTGTATTAGAAGGAGCCTAACAATCCTATATATGCACAACTTCGGTATAGCTAGAAATGTATGAACTTGTCTCTTGTATATTTTCTTGATATTTATTGTAACCACATGCATAATATTATGTTTATAATGAGCTGATCTTGTGTCTCAAATAAGAAAACAGCCCCTTGAACTGAGATCAACGAGTTTGTGTGGAGAAATTTCTCCAGTCAGAATTTATCCTACTTCAGTGCGGATTGATCTCAGATTAGTGTTCATACAACAGAAATTTCTCAGTTCATTTATACAATTGGCCCTCTATGTTGTGATACTTGAAATTAATTTTATGAACAATGCACGGTTTCCAGTTCCGGTTGTATACAATATCGTCGACGCCTGCGGTCCAGTTCTCAAAGCCAAAAAACGGGAAAGTAGTGATGTTTCAACCTGTGCATATTGTTAGTCAGTTCTTTAAAATACCAGTAGTGAAACTAAAGTTACAGTTCAAGTATCTTCAATGCTATAGTGAAAGTGTGGTGTACTGCAAGTTGTCGCACGCCTGGATCAGATCAGCGCCATCTTAGTGGTGGTCTTGTAACGGTCAAATGCATGCAGGTCGACCGTCTTGTAAATAGTGATATCTGCATGGTAGTGCACTTTACTTGTGCGGCCACAACCAGTCTAAACAGTCGCCATGAATAATCTATGTTAAATAACCGTTCACTGAACACAGTTGTAAACATACTTATGAATGACCTAGAGGAATCTCGCCATGAGATCTGTAGATTACAATCTGTAATCATTAGCCTTAATAACAAAATCGCAGCTCTTGAAAATGAGAGCTGGGTAGCCAACCCTAGAAACTCAGCTAAAGTAAACCCTCTTAAACACTACCGTAGTTATGACAATTACCCTACTAGTGATAAATCACGCCCGACTTCGTCCTTCATGACGACCAATAGATTCGATGTTCTATCATATGACGAGGATTTTCCGTCACTAAATTGTAATGACAATCAGAATTACACCAGGAAAACACGAAGCAGCCTAGTCAAAAATCTCACAACTCATAAACCTAAACTAAAATCCCGTTTCAAGCAAAACTCAAAATCATACCAAAAAAAAAGTTATGATTTGCTCTGATAGCCAAGGTAGGGGATTAGCGGAAGAGCTAGCCACTGTAATGCCTAGTAATTTCCTAGTACAAGGCCTGGTTAAACCTGGTGCTAAAATTAAAAATATAACAGAAGGGATCTCACATTCCACTTTGACAATGAAAGATCATGTCATCATCTTAGGAGGGACAAATGACATCTCATGTAAATCAGCAAATGAAGTAACCCAAGTGCTGAGTGAAGTTCTACTCAGTCTGCAGGCTCAAGTAACAATAGTGGGCATACCTTTCAGGCATGATCTCCATGAATCATCGTTAGAAAACGTATTGACACGTCACCTGAATAGCGAACTATCGGCCCTCTGTGCATCTAGCAAGAATGCCAATTTTCTGTCAACTGAGGCCCTAGTTAGAAAATGTTTTACTAGACATGGCCTCCATCTAAACAAATTTGGTAAATGTGAACTAAGCAAGCTACTCTATGATCTTGAAGCAGTTCACTAACCTCTAGTAAAGTTAAAACTACTATCTCATCACCAGCTCCTGCAAATGTAGAGGTGGTTCACAATATCGTGGATCACGAGAGTGTCCCTGCTGTTCCATCCCATGCTCCGGCGGAGGATGAGATGTCTCTCAAACTCAGCGACTGTGATGTTAGCCCAGTTGCTCCTACACAGGCTCCAGCTGTTGCAGTTATGCCTCACCTAATGGCTGAATGTGATGATGACCCAACTCTAGCCAACAAGGGGGTGTCGTGTGTATATGATGATAATGTGAATGACTCTACCCTCCCATCACCTGCTCCAGCAACGGAAGAGATGACTCAAGAAATGGTTGGTTACAAGATCGTCCCCGCCAACCCATCATCGACATCAATGGTTGAGGAAGTAATTCACAACAGAGTTTTGGTCGACAACTTCCCTCCTACTTCTCCAGCAGTTGAAAACGTTTTAAAAATAAATGCAATCTCATCACCAGCTCCAGCTGATGGACCCCATCTAACTTCTCTGCAAAAAAGTACCTGCCTCCCGCCACCAGCTGTAGCTACAGAAGTACCTGCTAACTCGACCCTTCTAGAAAATGTTCAGTCAGATGAAGCTGATTGTAAATCCAACACATCATGCCAGTCCACAAGACTGCGCAAAGCTCCATCCCACTACAGTGATTTTTTATAGCTCACAGAAACATTGACTTCCAATTAGTAGATAAGTCTCTCTCATCAGATGCTGATCTCCAGCTCAGTAGGCCCAATTTTCTTACGTTCATACTTCTAAACATACAATGTATTCGTACGAAATGCTCTGAATTATTGGCATACCTAAACTCATTACCGTATCCCACCGACGTTCTTCTTCTCACAGAACACTGGCTTAGGAAACAAGAGTTAAATCTTTACACCATCCCAGATTACAAAATATCCAACATTTTTTGTCGTTCTACGCACAAAAATGGTGGCTCAGCCATACTAGTAAATAAAAACATCAACTATAAAAATCTATCACATACTACTTATTTAAATGAAGAGATAAACTTTGAACATGTTGTGTCTGTGATTCAAAAAAACAACACTAAATTTACACTTGTATGCATTTACTGATCCCCAAGCAGTTCAATTGACATCTTCCTCGATAAGCTAGATGAATTAATAGGCATCTTAAAAAAGGAAAAAAGCTTCCTAATCATCGGAGGTGATTTTAACATAAATTTCCTTGATGAAAACACCACCGTATCCACCCTACGTGGTATACTCCATTCATACAATTTAAGACCAGTTATAAATGCCCCAACCCGAATATCAAATTCATCACAGTCTTGTCTTGACCAGTTCATAATAGACCAAAATTTCCCCCCCCCCTTTGCCATTGACAATACTGATATCGGTATCTCTGACCATAATGCCATCTTTTTGACCATCGTACAACCAAGACCCTTGACCTACGATAACCCCTCTAAGAGCTTTACTTGGAAAAGAAAACTTAGCCAAGCGAATATTTCAAATTTTTATTACTCAAAGAATCTTGGCATGAAGTATTAAATGCCAATACTACCGATCAAAAAATGAAAACTCTACTAGATACATTAAAATATTACTATGACACAGCTTTTCCACTACGTAAAATACCGGATAAACCTCAACAGAGCTCCTCTAACTGGTTAACGAAAGGTATACTTACCTCCTGCAAAAGGAAAAGGCTCCTAGTTAGAATTAACAAAGGAGTTAATGATCCCAACCTTAAAGCATACTTGAAAAGATACTCTGCAATTCTCCGTAGAGTATTAAATGAGGCTAAAAAACAGACAAACTCCAACATCATAAAAAACGCCAAAAATAAAGGAAAAGCTATATGGTCTGTTGTAAAGCACGAAATGAACTCCATAAGTCAGAAAAACCAAGAAAACCTGACAATTACCATTAATGGTAAACAATGCTCAGACCCTTATGAAATTTCTAACACTTTTAATACTTACTTTGCTGAAGCAGCGAAAGAACTTTTTAATTCCAAACCTGTAGGTGACACTTCTCCACATACTTCACTAACTCATAACCTTAATTCATCTCTCTTCTTACGTCCAGTGAATAACTCCGAAATACTTAAGATAATGATGAGTCTTAGTAACAAATTTTCCACTGGTAATGATGGTATTCCGGATACCATTATCAAACAATGTGCCAACAGTCTCATAGAGCCGACGTCTGCAACTCTTCCCTTTCATCAGGCCATTTCCCTAGCTTCCTTAAACAAGCCAAAATCACCCCAATCCACAAAAAAGGTGAAGTGTCAAATATAAAAAATTACAGTCTAAAATTATCAGTCTTTTCCAAAATTCTGGAGAAAGTAATGTCGAACAGACTCATCCCTTTTCTGGAAAAACATAAGATACTCACCAACTCTCAATTTGGCTTCCGTAAGGGCAGATCTATAAATAATGCCCTATTTTCATTAATAGAGAGTATCCTTCGCGCCAAAGATAACCAAGAACAAATACTAGGACTTTTTGTAGACCTTACCAAGGCTTTTGACGTAGTCGACATTAACATATTAACAGCAAAACTAGAAGTTTATGGAATACGTGGAATTGCTATGAATTGGTTCACCTCCTACCTGTCCAACCGGACACATTTTGTAGAATTTAATAAGGCTTGCTCTGACCATATAACAGCCTGCCACGGCGTCCCTCAAGGCTCAATCCTTGGTCCCCTATTATTTTTATTATATATTAATGACCTCCCACTCCGCCTACCTCAAGTTAACACAATCCTCTTCGCAGATGATACCACACTCCTTTTTAAGGATCACAATAATCTATCTCTCCAAAAATCAATCAAAGATACCTCAATCACTTCAAAATTGGCTAAATAGTAACAAGCTCTTCCTCAATCTAGATAAAACGATTTTTATTAATTTCACTCGAACTACTCAACTAGGTGAAACTTATAAATTCAGAATTGAAAACACCGATATTATGGAACCAATCAAACAAAATTTTTGGCACTTGGATAGACTCCACCTTAACATGGGAATCCCATATTTCTTATCTCTACGAGAAACTTTCTCGCACTAGTTATGCAATGAGAGTCCTAGTTAACTCCTGCACACCAGAAATTTTAAAAATAGCGTACTTTGGCTATGTACAATCTATTTTAACTTACGCAATACCCTTTTGGGGCATCTCATGTAAATCCATTCATGTGTTCAGACTCCAAAAACGTATTGTCAGAATTATGAAAAAAGTGCCTCTAAGAACACACACCAAACCTATTTTCAATGAATTTAAAGCTCTCCCATTACCTTGCTTATATATTCTGGAACAACAGCTTTCATAAACAAGAATAAAAACTTATTCCAATTTAATTCCGACTATCACACTCACTTCACCAGAATTGTTAACAACATTCACCTCAACCATTGCAGACTAGCAAAAACTCAAATTAGTATGTCTCATAAAGGAATCCAACTTTACAATAAGCTCCCCCAAGAAATTAAATCACTGAACTTTGCACAATTTAAGAAAAAAGTCAAGCTCATCCTCCTGGACCATCTATTCTTTTCGGTCGACGAATATTTGAATTTATCCTTACCATAATTTAAAACACTGGTAGATCTGTTTTCACTGTAGCTAATTTAATAAATGTACATATTCTAGAATAAGGTCGTTTGAAAATTATAATGTATGTTTTGTAGGTATGTTTGCTAATTATTGTATCTAGGTTAAGGCTTAGGTTAAGATCTGACTGACGAAGCCATGTATTCTTGTAATACTTAAGGCGGAAAATAAATTACAATTACAATTACAATATACATGAACTCATTATTATGTAATGTATTATCCTAATTGGACACAGTTATACAAGAAGAGACCGGCTAATATTGCTTTTTTATGAAGTTGGTCTTTTAATGCTGAACTGTATCCAACTGGTGTTTGAATAGTTTTGAATTTGTTCTTGTTTTTTATGAAGGTCTCCCAACTCCCCTTATGGCCTATCATATCCTCAATGTATTTTTATCCTCTTTATGTCGTGATATTTGACATTTGTAATTTGCATTGCTATTTTTGAAAACATTATTTTCTGATCCAGTCAGTTTCGTAATTGGACACATATATGCAAAAGTAGACAAGCTAACATTTTATTTATATCAAGTTTGTCTCTTATTGCCTAATGCTGTTAAATTTTCATAAAAAACTCTAGATAGTCTGGACATATCTTTTCTGCTATTTTATCCATACAATTTTTAACAAACTCTCAGTCACTAAACGGTTTTAGAGCACAAGCAATCTCCTATCCTCAAATATAGGCCTAACTTGCTAAGACAATGTTTTGTTTTCTGCCACCAGATTTGTTTGTTGAAGAAACTGTTTCTTGGATCTGATGTTTTAATTCAAGTAGGTGTTTTCTGCATTGCTAACCTAAAACATAGCATTAAAAGGTAATAATTTACAGTTTTATTTTTATTTATTACTAGCTGAAAAGGCCCGGCATCGCCCGGGCTTTGTATTTTGTAATTTGAAATTAACTTATGGAGGACTTTCGATGTTGAAACTCTAGGTCCTGATATAATAATGTATGTAGAATTCGAAATGAGGAAGAACAACATATGGCACTCAGACTATTCCCTCAGAAAACGCTAGATATAGCTTTTTATGGTTCATAGAGGATGTCGAATGCTGCATTCCGTTGCTTCTACTTATCATGCCTGGGAGGGGTTGAAATAAGAAGAAACATAAATTACATAAGATTGTATTGACTTGACGGAAAATTTTATTTCTCATTCTTATGTTAAACCGTTTCGGGCCTGAAATAAAATAGAAATGCAGTATCACTTTCATACTTTCCTCCCCTAAAACCCGGGACATAATATACTGCGAGTATAGGACTCAAAATGTTCCATCCCATGCTTAGAGCCTATGATAAATCTCAACTAATACGAAGCCTACAGCTATGGATAACTGACTATTTACCGACTTCTGGTATAGCATACTCACACACTTAAGTTGTTCCTGCAATACGACCTCTTATTCTACATCAAAATGTGAAGTGAGAAAATATTTCTTATGTCGAGGGTAGAGAAAGTTATGTGACTGCATCACACTGTGCTTTATTTTCGTGTAATTCATTTTTCAGTAATTATTTTCGCCAATATATTACATGGAATCATAATTCGTTAAAGTCCAGCATTAGGCTATATAGTTGCCAAGGCCCTATGTAATCACAGTAAACAATACACGGTTGTCATGTGAACTGAACAACATTTCATTTTTTTCAGTAGAATATTCACAGAAATTATATAATTTTCAAGGGAAGGACTGATTTGTTTCAATTTTAATGTTGACCGCTATACTTTCCGGGCTTAACTGGGTATGTGTGCAAAATTCCGTGTAAATTGGTAAAGAAATGTTGATTTGTATAAGGAACAAACATACATACATACCCACAAACACACATTCGACTTTATATATTAGATACACCTAATAATAATCATAATTCACAATAAAAGCCTTAAACTTAAACGATCACGATTGTTGTTAATAATAATAACAACAGCAACATAGGTTTGTCAGAGGTTCGAATTCAAATAATATACAGTAATAAGTAATTACACATAACTGAGTTACACACTGTATATTCATACTTGTGATGTTATTATGATCTTGATGCATGGCCATATAATGGTGCTGTATATTGCCTTTGTGCACACCCGCTAACATTTTTGAACACAGAAGACAAATAACATTTTTGTCTCTATATAGCCTACACACACAAACCCCTATTCCCATTCTTCGTTGAATTTGCGTTTAGCTTTACTAGGCTCTTTAGACAGTGACATGACTGTTTATGTCTTGCATCCACCACTACTTGTATTGGATTAAACTACACTGACCGAAGGGAGTCAAACACAGTTTGTGAGTTTCGCAGAGCCATCACGTGATGTTTAATGCAATGTCGTGAACCAGAACTGGTTTGCGAATCTGTAAATGCCCGACTCTGTATTAAGGAATCGAAATGTTCTATTGTTATCTAATAATTTAAATAAAAATTCTTGCACTTACTTGACTTTTACTTTCCATTTGTCAGTGGTTGTCTATCCGACCACATTCGGGAGGTTGCAGGTAGTTGAGAATGCTGGATTGGAGTTAACACTTACCTTGAACTTCCTTGTCTGCTGCATGTATCTTAGTCCTATGTTTGTGTTGTATTGGTGGGGGGGGGGGGAGGGGGAGGGACCAAAGAATTATATGCACTAAATGGCTAAAATATTTAGGCAACTATGAACTATAATGAAATAGGCACTAAATCTTTTAAAATAACCTCCCTAAGGAATGCTTTAATGCATATTTGCATGAGAGATTAAGATTAAGTTAATACTTGATATTTAAATGGTTACACTTTACTTTCAAAATGTTCTGATAAAGAAAATCACATTAATTATTGCTCTTATTTGCAATTAAAATGGCAATAAACAGTAAGGCCTTTTTTTCAAATTTTCTGTTGCAAAAGAACGCTTTTTTTTTTTTTTTTTTGTGTGTGTGAAAATGAATGTTCATCATCACACAATTTAATGGATCAAACTTAAGAAAAGAGACCCTTGTAGGTACTCCAATGCTTATTCAGTTCATCTTTGCCCTAAACACAGATGTCACGTTCAGTAAATGTCTTATATCACTATTTTTTACATTTTTCTAAGAAGTGCTAAGAGTAATTTTCTAAACAATTTGTGCTAAAGACCTGAAATTTGTCACGCTTAACCAAAAGCTGAACAGAAGTTACAGTTTCAAATTTTAGTTCAATTTATTTCTGAAATATTCATTAAGTTAATTTATTTTTAAATATAATTTGATAGATATAGTTTTGCCTGCTATATTCCGAGAAACTTTACTAGTTGCCATCAGACAGAAACAACTGAAATAAGCAATTTTGTGCAGCTATTGGCTAGAGTTTATATATTGGCAACCAAAATACTTATTAAATCTGTATTTAAAAAAACCCAATGTTGCAATCAAATGTAATGAATGGAAGAAGGAGAAGGGAGGGTGGGAGAGGAAGAGGGCAACAGAGTGTACAAATGAAATACAGTGCATGCCGCTTATTGTGACCACTTTGGGATGCAGCTAATCTGATAATATTAACCGATTGATAACAGTAGACAAAGGAATTAAATGAATGTTATTTGTGCAATTTAAGCTAATACACTACAAAAACAGAATTAGAAACTATGTATTCATTAGATAATACCTAACTGTGAATCATTGAACCATTCATAATACAGTATTAGACTATAAGCAAATATTTTCTCAACCAGTAACAAAGTTTTTATTTATATCTGTTTTTATTTAGGAGTTCATTAACCAATACTGCATACTCAGTTATGAGTTACGAGTATTTTTTGAAATCTATACTGACCTGTAGTGAACACCGTGTAGCAAAACATCTAACGCCTGTATGTTCAGGTCTTTTCATTTTGCATTTTCCATCATTGCATGTCAACACTGTTATCTTCATAAATCAAAAGATGCAGCTTAACTAAGGGGTGAAACATGCTTTATTGCTTTAAAGAGAAAGTTAGATAATGCCACCCCCTCGAACAGGTCATCCTGTGAGCTGGGAACAGTATTGTTACATCCAGTACAACACAATACAGTTAAGTTAGAAACAAAACCCTTAAAAATGAAATTTTGAATGACGTACAGTACTTGGAAATAAAGCTGCAAAAACTAAAATGTGATAACATAAACTGAATCTTTGAACACAATAAACAGCATTTGTTTCAATGTATCAGTATTAATCCGTACGGAACTTGATAAAAGTCATAACATTACCCAATTCATACCGTTATCTGTGATTACATTAAGCGGCATTCACTGTAGTACATAATGGCAATAAAATATTTTCGTAATAATATAAATGTGTGTGGAAAACTATGGTAGAAATATACAAGTATGCAAAAATTAAGATTGGTCTTATTCAGTTGTGTCAAATGAACAGATATAGGCTTTTAGTCACTTTCTTCATTATGATCTATCAATAAATATATGTATTTTCATCCAAATCCAGGGACTCCATGTCCTGTCTGAATATAACTCTGACCCTCCCCTAAAGGCATTGAAGTGAAAGGGGAAGTAAATTATTTAGTGAAAGAAGTTTTAAAAGAAACATTGGTCCATAACTATGAATGACCTCTTGGAATCTGCTTGCTTCCGGTAACTATGAAGCCCTGCTAGCAGAGTTTCCGCATTTTTCAATGATATGCAGCAATATGGCAGCTGTGTAGATACATGACATCAAGCTAAATTGGCTTCATTGTTCTGACCAATATGAATAGGGAAAAAGTCAATATAAATTTTCATTAGTTGTATTTTTTTAAAAACATTTATGAGGAATACTAAACATTTTCTGAATAAAATCTTCTAGTGTTACTATTATACATGACTGTCTTAATAATTATAAGCATAAGAACATTGTGCGAGGGTGTATCAAAAAGTAATGGGAAAACTTCTTTTGTTTGGACACTTTGATTTTGTTTTATTAAAATTTAATTAGAAACTCTCAAAATACTCTCCTTCTGAGGCTACGCATAGGTTCCAACATTCTATCCACTTTTCAAAACACTCAGATAAGCCCTTGTTTGACACCCAGTTCGGTATACCCGAAATAGCACTATTTAGTTCGTTATCGGTTTGAAAACGGTGCCCATGAAGTCATTTTTTTACTTGTGGAAACAGATAGAAGTCACAGGGGGCAAGATCCGGCGAATATGGTGGGTGGGGCATGATTTCAATACCTAGTTAAGTGATTGCCTCTTGTGTTGCTTTGACTCGATGAGCAGGGGTGTTGTCCTGGTGGAGGATCCGTCCATTGGCAGCAAGTTCTGGTCTCTTCTCAGCCATTTTCCTATTGAGTGGTCCTTTAAGGACGTTACTGTAGTATTGAGCATTTACTGTTTTGTGTTTAGGAACCACGTGATCATAAATTATGCCAATTTTGTTGAAATATACAAGGTGCATGACTTTCCCTGCACTTGGTTGCACCTTTGCTTTTTTTGGCCTTGGGCTGGAAGGATGATTCCATTGTGCACTTTGTTCTTTCATTTCTGGATCGTAATGATGAAACCAGCTCTCATCACATGTGACAACCTTGTCCAGAAAGTGGGTTCCCTTCGAAGCCTTGTGATCCATTGCTGGCAGGTCATGACCTGATGAGTCACCTGTTCCTCATTAAGCAATCATGGAATCCATTTTGCTGCCACTTTTCTGTAGCCCAAGTCATTACTAATTATGTCTTCAACTGACCTAAATGAAATGAGCATAATGTTTGTAATCTTCGCTATTGTTAATCGTCGATCTTCCTGCAGCATGGCATCAATGGGGTTGCAGTTCACCTCAGTTTTTGATGTGGAGGGCCTCCTTGACATGGAGCGTCTTCAAGACTTGTTTTGCCATCTTTCAATTTTGTATGCCATTCAAAAAAAAACGTGTTTTTTTATAAGGCTTGGTCTCCATATGCTTCTTATATCATTTGCAGCATTTCAGTTCCTGATTTTTTCAGAAGAACACAAAACCCAAATTGACACTCGTTGCTCTAACTTGAAAACCTTGTTGGGTCACTGAAACACGTGCTTACAAAATGGCTCCCTCAGACAAACTGAACAGCACAAGGATAGTGTCGCACATATCCCAGTGTCAGTCAAGGTCAGGCTTCTCCATTATCATGATTGGTGAATTTTGATGCACGTGCGTTTAAACAGAAAAAAAATTTCCCATTACTTTTTGATACACCCTCGTATTATTCAAAGTGAAAGTTGGCAATAGTGATATTTTAAGATGGCCATGCAGAATATCTTCTGCTCACCTTGCCTTGCTAAGAACGCCTTCGTTAAGATTGTAGGAAACACTACGTGTTCAAGGGGCCAGCAGAAACCGGTTTGCTTCAAGTGACAGTTGTAGGTGAGGCTTGAGATGTGGCAGGCCTTTAGGCCTATAGATCATTTGCCAGGTAGGTAGCAGAGATTTCTTACCTGGTAGGGGAATATAGATACAGAGGATATTCTTACTGCATTCAGAGTATTTAGGCTGGTGGAAGGGAAGTTCGGAAACGTGCCCAGCATAAAGGGTGAGTAGGATTAATGAAAACAAACCAGCCAGCATTGTCCAAGCTTTAGTTTAGCAGTTGAGTTTGGTATGTACGTGAGTAATAGAGTGAAATAGCTGTTGTTAGTAGGCTACTAAAGTATTTTAAGTAATATATTATTTTTTACTCAGGATTATGTGGCGACCATGGGAAATAACTACTGAGCCTGCTGCTTATGACAGCAGTGGTGACGAGGATACTTTGCCTATGGTTTTGTCATTTTCAAGTTACTATAGGATGTGAAAAACCAGTATGTCAACAAGCGACTCTTATCATTTTAAACGTTTACAGATATTTCACAGAAGGAGCGGTATGTGTGATTCACCAGTGGCTCATACTGTGGTAGCAATGAGTGTTCTATTTTTATTTATTTTCCATTCTTCCTGTAACACTTACTGGCTGCCAGATGACAAAGAGTAGCAAACATTAAAAATATGGATGGAAATAAACAAATATAAACTTAAACCAATGAACCCGACTATGGAAAACAATAATCTTTCACTTGAATACACAAGCAAACAAACACAAGCAAAATAAACTATATATATGGTCCATACGCATGGCTTCGAAATATGGCCAAAGATCCCTTCAATGCTGCCAAAGCGATGTCTTCCAGAATGTGTTTAGGAAGGCCAAACTTCTGGTTGTCCTAATTAAAGAATTATTAATGTGGACATAAATAATTATGAAACACCAACCAAGAGAAGGGATGAAAACAAAATAATTTGCGAACATCATAAGGTTTATGTTGTACCCATGACCTAATACAAAGAACTGTTTACGAATTTTATTCAAATCAAATAGCTCAAACATTAAACAAGATTCTAAGTGCTTTCTGTGAGAAACAAGAAACACAGACTATGAGTTTCCAAATCAGAGAACGTCGCTGATGAAACTTTTAAAATCCATGACCTTCAGATTTAAAAAGCAGAGTCACCACACATCAGCAATGGAATAAAAAAGAATACAGATATGGTGAGGTGATTATTTGAATAAAATTGTATACTACAGACAGTTAAGCTACCAAGATCCCTATCTCAACGAAACTTGGTATGATACGCAGGATGTTTTTCGGTGATGGACAGATGAAACAGAGCCTTGTGATGACTGATTTTCAGCTGGAAAGAGAGAAAGAATAGTGAACCTTCATATTGGTGGACAAAATGGTTTTATCCTTGGAACTATGTTTGTTACTCACAAAAACCTGCTGGATACTCCAGCTGAGTATCATGGGAAAATGAATGCTAAATTGTTGGAAGAATGATTTGAAGACACAGTCCGACAAAGACACAATCTGACCACTGGAAGAACTCTCAGTGGTTGTGATGGACAATGCGAAGAATCATTCACGTATTCTGAATCCCATGCCATTCACCTGTGAAAAAATAATGTTCATAGACAAACTTTAAGTTGGCCTTCCAACTCCAGTATCGACTACACTGCTGCAATTGTGAAAAGCCATAAAGCATTCATATGATAAAGTCAAAGTTCTACCCAGTTGATGAATTAGCAGCAAAATATGAACCCACAATTTTAAGATTGCCTCCTTATCACAGCTGTCTGAACTCAATTGTATTTGTATCATCAGAACCAAGATGAACAATTTCTTCGGAGAATGCTCTTGGAAAGAAACATAAAAAAGAACTGACAAATTTTATGATTGAACTATGAGGGTAACAGTGGCGGCTCCTCGGGGTAGGCAGCGCACATACTTCAATTGACGTTTTGATATACTATAGAACGTTTAATAGTTTTATTCAATTTTATTATTCAATTCGCTAGCCCACAGAAATTTAAAAATCCTGCCTGGATAGAGCTCTCTACTGCACTTGGTTGAAAGAATCTTCTTTCATGAGGTAGGCAGCTTTGGAAAGTGCCTGCCTTTTGAACTCTGAGACGGGGCAATGCAGCAAGCTGCATGTGCGAATTGTCTATATCCCCTGCTTGCGTAAACTGTCTTGGCCAGCTAATACAATTTCTGCCTGCCCCATTATGGAAATTTCTGAAAGTAACCGATATCTTTATGAAGATTAAACCGCACATTTTTGAAAGCGGATGTAAAGCTGCTGCAGTGTCCTAGTTTTTTGCAGTGAAGTTGAAGCACTGTAAAGAAAGAATGCAAGGAAAGCCTGTTCCTTCACGAATCTTTCCGAAAGTAGTCAATGTCTTTACAAAGGCTCAATGCTGTAAGTTTGGGCGTAGGAAAGATTCCCGTTAGATTTTATGTTTATGAAATTTAAAATCAATATTTTGAAAATGATTTCTGTCTTTAAGTTTGTTGTACCGGTAGTTTAAGTTTAATGTTCAATCTTATGTTTGATCTTATCTTATATTATCATTATGGCTGAACTTCCAAAAACACCGTTCTCTCGTCTTATTTAAGTATGGCTGTACATCGTGTTGGTAAGAAGTGTGCTAGAAAATGTAATCTTTTGTGGTATGATTCACACAGGAAGTTACCTGAAAACCATCTCTATTGCTGGTCCTGTCTTTTGTTATCAATTATGAAACTTTAATATTAAAAACTTATCAAAAGCTATAAAACATTAAATGCCAAAAGATCACTTAGGCAATTCTGTATGTCATAAATGATTGAAAAAAATCCTATTTCTGAATTGTAGTCAGAGTATTTAGCAACATAGCTATAAAACAAAAAAGTGGAGAAAGATAGACAAATAACGAGAAGACCAATGTCACGGGATTGTTAGGTAAGCAGGAACTACCCATTCCATTCTGAGTCGCCACTAAACCAAGGGAATTTCAAAGAGTTCACAACTTGAATCTTTAGTTACAATGATGATCTGCGTCATCTCTGGGAGAAGTTAGGGAAAACTTTCACAAGGTTGTCCTAAACCATACAAAATGAACCAATCAAATTTATATATAAAGAACTAGCAACAAGCTGCGGTGTGAGAGGAGCTTTTCTTGTTCAAAATGGTGAAATCATATTTACAAATCACTTTCACTTACAGCATTAACCACAACGTTTATTGAACGTAATCTACTACATCAATTGATAAAACAGGAATTCTGGTATGATGATGTAATTGGATGTTATGCTGACATGTGAGATCGGCACAGCTATTTAATTTTGAAGTGAATTAAGCTGAACTGAATTCGTCACACTTTCAGGTTAATTTATTCTGTAATCTCTTGTTTGCCTATCCATAATATTTGCTCACAAGCTGCCACTGGAGGGTAATTAATATATAGCAAATTTAAAATAAGTGTTCACCTTATTCCCTCATATTCCTTAAAATTGCTTTCATAAATACAGCGCATAGCTTAAAACAGAACCAACATTATAGATTTTATTCACAGTGTTATTTTACAGTATTGTAGAATATTCATATAGGCCTATGCCCATTAATTTGTGCATAGAATGTCTTTATAAAATCACATGAGATCTTCAGTAATAAAAACAGTAGATATATTATATTGGTATTGCAAAACAGTATTTTCACTAATGACTATGTCTATGTTTGTTTGATTCACATTAACTTAAATTATATTTGTAGCTATAATACACCTTTCGAGAAGAAAAATCATACAATATATTATAGTGGCTGTCCAAAACAACACATGTCAGGGACGGGGTTCATAGTGAATAAGAGGGCCAAGAAGTTAGTTATGGATTTTAAACCACTGGACCACAGAGTGTGCTATCTGCGACTCAGGGGAAAATTTTTTAATATTAGCTTATTTAGTGTATATGCTCCAACTGAAGTATCACCTATGGAAGAAAAGGATATTTTTTATAGCTTCATGGATAAGAAGATAGATAATGCACCAAAAAGTGACATTAAAATTATTCTGGGAGACTTCAATGCCCAAGTGGGTAAAGAACGGGCGCTGTACCCTACAATTGGGCAGTTCAGTGCCCATGATGTAACAAATGATAACGGATTGAGGATGACCAGTTTTGCAACATCTAAGGGATTGATAGTTGGCAGTACATGCTTCCCTGGAAGAAACATACATAAATATACCTGGAGGTCACCAGATGGAGAAACAAGAACACAGATAGATCACATGTTAATAAGCGCTAGACATAGATCAAATTTAATGGGCATCAGAACATAATTAGAGGAGCCAATATAGATTCAGATCATCATCTCGTCATCGCTAATATTAGATTTAGAATATCAAATATCAAGGAAATAAAGGGATCCAAAAATAACAGATATAATTTGAATAACCTGACCACAAATCAAGATATAAATTCTTTTAAAGAGAAAATAGCAGAAAATTTTATGGGAATTGACAGTAATGAAGATGATATAGATGGCATATGGACATTTAGAAACACTATGAGTAGAACACCAGAGGAGAAGCTGGGTCTGGCAAAGAAGGAACCGAGGAGTGAATGGTTTGATAACGAATGCCAAGAAGCAACCAGTAATAAAAACGAAGCTTATAAAAGAATGCTACAGAAAAGAAATGTTAGGGGAGCAGTAGAGGAATACAGGAAAATGAGGAGAGAAGAAAAAAAGACTCTTAGACAGAGAAAGAGGGAATGGGAAAGAAAACAAATTGAAATCTTACAGCAACACAAGGACAGGAATGAAGTAAGGCAGTTCTATAAGAATATTAATGCTGCCAGAAGGGATTACAAACCAAGGATAACAATATGTGCGAAGGAGGATGATACAATAGCGGCAGATAAAAACAGTGTCCTGAATAGATGGGCAGAATATTTCAATGGATTATTAAACGCAACATTAAATGAAGACAGTAGTAATGAAGAATATCAAATAGATCCAAATGAGTCTGTCATAGAACCACCCGATGAACTGGATATTAAATTGGCAATAGAAAATTTGAAGAACAATAAGTCCCCAGGAGAAGATAATTTACAGGCAGAATTGTTTAAGCATGGGGGTCAAGTAATAATACGGAATATGCACAAGCTAATTAGCAAGATATGGGAGGAAGAAAAGATGCCAGAGCATTGGAAGAAAGGATTAATCTGCCCTATTTACAAAAAAGGAGACCCATTAAAATGCTCAAATTATCGAGGGATAACATTATTAAATATTGCTTATAAAATATTATCCAGAATTATATATAATAAACTGGTGCCATTTGTAGAAAAGGAAATTGGAAAGTATCAGGGCGGCTTTCGAAGAGGAAAATCCACAGTAGACCAAATGTTTACTTTGAGGCAGGTCCTTGAGAAAACAAATGAATTTAATATAAACACCCATCATCTATTTGTGGATTTCAAGGCTGCATATGACAGAATAAATAGGGAGCAGCTTTATATAACAATGCTGGAACTTGATGTCCCACTTAAACTAATTCGCTTAATACGAATGACCTTGGAAGGGTCGAATTGCAAAGTAAAAATCCAGACTGACATGAGTCATGAATTCCAATGTAATACTGGATTGCGCCCTATCATGCCTTCTTTTTAACGTGGCATTGGAGAAAGTGGTAAGAGATGCTGGAGTACAGAGGGAGCACACCATATTCACCAAATCCGTCCAACTGCTTGGTTATGCAGATGATATAGATATAATTGGAAGATCCTTCTCGGCTATGTCAGAAGCATTTTTGGCCTTAGAAAGTAATGCAAGGAAAATAGGACTAGTAATAAACGAAAAGAAAACCAAATATATGACGTCAGATGTAAGGTATCTAGGAAGACTAGAAGTACATATAGGGAACTATACATTTGAAAGAGTGCACCAATTTACATATCTGGGATCCATAGTTCAGATGAATAATGACAATACACAAGAAATACAACAGAGAATCAACATGGCAAACAGATGTTATTTTGGGCTCCGGAAACATATGGGAAGCAATATATTAACAAGATCTGTGAGAGTCCTACTATATAAGACACTCATAAGACCAGTGTTATTATATGCCAGTGAAACGTGGACCATTACAAAAGCCAACGAGAATATTCTCCAATGTTTTGAAAGGAAAATATGGAGAAGAATGTATGGTGCAGTGTGTGACAATGGGGTATGGAGAAGACAGTACAACCATGAACTATATGCACTCTTTATGGATACTGAAATTAGTAAGTATGTAAAACTTAAGAGATTAAGATGAGCAGGACATGTAATCAGAAAAGAGGAAGCTGAAATACCAAAGAGGACACTCATAATACAACCGGAGGGCAGAAGGAAGAAGGGAAGACCAAGAACGCGGTGGATAGACGAGGTGAATGGTGATGCTAGAAGTTATGGAATGAGGAATTGGAAGATGGCTGCACTTGACCGTGACAGATGGAGAATTTTTCTTGGGGAGGCCAAGACCCAGTGATGGGTTGTCGAGCCAATGATGATGATGATGATGATGATAATACACCTTACTAAAAAACTACAGACAAAACTGTATTCGGTGCACTAGCTATCTTGACACTGTAAAATGTTTATGTGTAAAATATTGTCTCTATTATCTAACTTAACATACACAGTATGTTGTCACTAAATAAAATTAAATTGTAGTTACTCTCTTGATGGTTGTTGAGCGATGGATCTCTTTATAACCATATGCGCTATTATTTTTGGCTGGAAGATGCATTTCAGCACAAGGTATGCTACCTTCAGTTCCTATAATAGGCTACACATAAGAGGAAGTTAGCCTATTTTTTGTTTTTGTTTTTGTTTGTTTTTGTTTTTGTTGACTTGTCCAACATGGAACCTAATTTTAAATTTACTAACCTTGTAATTTACTAACCAATGTTTTTAAACATTGTAAGAAGGAGTTAGAAATAGTAAGAGAATGCACCCACTCCTCATAAATGTACATGACCAAAGGTTAATCTGCCAGTAATATAGTTACGCTCAGCAAGAACAAGTCTCCTTCTTACAAGGTTTGTAGATTCAAAATTAGGTTCCATACTAGACAAGCCACAAATTTTTTTTAGACTAACTTCCTCTTATGTGTTTTCTCTTTTCATTATTGGACTCATTATTTTCTTATATTTTAATATTCTATTGCTAGCATTTCGTTACTATTATATATGGTATCTAGTGTATTTGTTTTTTTGTAGGTATTACTTTAATGTATTTTGTATTTATCCTGGTTGAGTGGAAGATAAGGCCCTATGGCCTTAACTCTGCCAGGCAAAATAAAACCTTATTATTATTATTATTATTATTATGTGTGTTATAGGAATTGAAGATAGCACATCTTGTGCTGAAATGCATCTTACAGCCATAAAATAATAACGCATATAACTCAACAACCATCAAGAGAGTAACTACAATTTAATTTTATTTAGTGACGACATACTGTATACCGGTATGTTAAGTTAGACAATAGAGACAATATTTTACACATAAACATTTTACAGTGTCAAGATAGCCAGTGCACCGAATACATTTTTGTTTGTTGTTTTTCAGTAAGTTGTATTTTAGCTACAAATTTAAGTTAATGTGATTCAAACAAACATAGACATAGTCATTAGTGAAAATACTGTTTTGCAATACCAATATAATATATCTACTGTTTTTATTGCTCAAGATCTCATGTGATTTTATAAAGGCATTTTATGCACAAAATAATGGACATAGGCCTATATGAATACTCTACAATACTGTAATAGAACACTGTGAATAAAATCCACAATGTTGGTTCTCTTATAAGCTATGCACTATGTTTATTAAAGCAATTTTAAGAAATATGAGGGAATAAGGGGAACACTTATTTTAAATTTGCTATATATAAAAAGAAGCTAGGGCACTAATGGAAAAGGTTACCGAAAAAAAAAAAAAATCACTTGCCCATCTACATCAGGCCAGTGGAAAATACTGAAAAAGAATATCTTGGAGCCCTAGAAAGTACATAATTCCTTGTAAACCCAAGATTCGTCTTCATCATCAGAGGAAAAGGTATGTAATATTCTGTAATTTCTGATAACGTTACTCCAATATGTGTATGCACATCTGCAGATCTTTTATGGATTTAGGACTATCGAAATTAATATTAAGTTATTCATCTATAAAAGAAACAGAATAACTCAGACTTAAGAGAGATGTTGATGTGGTTCAAGGCTGGTATATGTAAGGTTGCCTCGTTCGACGCGCATGCGTATTGAGCACGAGGGATGTGACGTGGCCCCTAGCCCGGCAGGAGGATTTAAACACCTACCTACAATGGCAATGATGGGAATAAAACTCATTTTTAACTAAAATAATGCATGTATCTGTAAAGATAGACTACATATGATCTTACAGGGGGTATGGGTTAATAGAGGGACCACTTCTGAGTGCTCAGGCCTCAAATGAATAAGCTGTAACAAAATATATTGAGACATTTGAAACAAAATATTTAAGCTGCTGGTTTCTGTAAAACATACTGTGGATGTCAAAATAAAAAACACGCACAAACATCTTACATTTCTCTTTAAATTTATTGGGGTACTTTTACAACTCTTGGTTATGACTCAGAAAATGGGAAGTAGCCTATACAACTTTTTTTGTCTTATGCAGAGGGGAGTTTGCCCTTTTGTAAATAATTCTTTATCCATACACATTGCCAGCAGAAACTTAAGGAGCCTGTCCATTTTATTTATAGACAGCAGCAGACTATTGAAAATTTTCCTTGCTGAGCTGACCACCTACACTATATTTGACAACAAAAATGTTCTATTCAAAAAGATGGGTTAAGGGTTAGAAAATGTGATTTTACCCTTCAGATGTAAAAAATGTACATTGTGAAGCAAGACTCCCTTTTAAAAATCTTTAAAACATCAGTTCACAGTCAGACAGCTCTAGTTTCAAGTGTCGTGCACAAGTTCTATGTTAATATTGATTCAAATTTCAAAGTTCTGATTAGTTACGTCATATATGTGCTATAATTATCGCCTGAATTTAATAGTTGGGAAATTCTTATAGCCTATATATAATTTTATCACCTCAAGTGTCAGTGTACCAGAGTGTGTGTTTTTTTAAAGAGTGGCTCACTATTGAATTCCATTACTGCTTTAATGCCGCTTAAATAATTACAATGTTAGTGTACTGTACAGTATAATGTCTTAATAACGCTTTGAGGAATTAGGAATCCTCTTTTCCAGTATATACCAGTATTAAAATAAAAATCCCTCAACATTTTATTTATGGACTCCCCTAATAAAACATCTGTCAGAAACTGAATAACTACATGTACCCATAAACCTGACTGGGGCTCACCCACCGGGGTGGGGGGAAGAATATTCAACAATGGATCTGTTGTTAACTGCAAAAGAAGCCACTTCCTACTGAAGGTGAGTTATTGACTCATTATTTTATTATAAGCGTGTCTTAAAATCCATATTTACATGTAAAGATGACTAAATTGAGTCTTGGACTGTTCGACCATTTAAATGCTGTCGGTCGGTATACATTTAAAGATATACCTGTTATATTTATGATCACTTTGATTCATTTGTAAATGTTTATTTCAAAGTGTTCTACAAACAGAATACAGATTGGTTTATAATATAATATTTGTTATTCCGTGCGCAGATTTTATCTATCTTCCAGTTTTCTGCCTCTGGAAAGCATTATTCCATGTTGTCTATTGCTCTTTGGTTTTAATAATTGTTTAGTATATATGACTATAAGCTCTGTAATTAAATTGTGACAAGTAGGCCTACATTGCAATCAGAGGTGACTTCGTTCATCTTATAGACGTTTAATTTAACTTAATTTCATGTAAAATAAATACAGAAAATACACAACTTCGCATTGATCTCATTGAGAAATTTATTTTTCTAAGTCAAGACGAATATTGCAAAGTATACCAAAGTCTTTTCTTTTTAAGCCTCCTTCCATAATTTAGAATAATTTACCTGAAATAAGTAAACATACCTAGAAATATAAAATTCAAAATCTTTCAGCATAATCTAAGCTCTATCTACTAGACTACTTTTTCCTGAGTCAGACAAACTTTTTCCTAACTTTGTAAAGCTGCACTATTCTTATTTGTACCTGTATTAAATATTTATTTTAATTTGTGTTAAATCCTCTTTATATGCAGGGTCGTATGCATTCTATCTTCACCTCAGAAACATGTATTAGGGGCCTATTATTGGTAAAACGATGGTGTTTTCGTGTTATTTCTTCCCATCATTACCATTGTATGTAGCTGCTTAATTCTCGCGCGGGCTGGGGGTGACGTCACACAGCAGTGTAGGACTCTCCCCACAGCTCTTACGGGAACGAGGCAACCTTACATATACCAGCCTTGGATGTGGTTTACTCTCTCGGCCTTTAGGCACACACCACTGGAACACGACACATCTGACCTCTATTCTTCCTTTCCACTGGTCCAAAAGACACTGAATGCAGTATAATTGTTTAAATGATGGCTTCATTATACTAAAGAAAACATACAATATATAAAGCATGTATCCAAGATCTTTTTTTCGGGAGGGGCTATTATAACATACTATTTTCACACACATTTATATTATTAAACTTCATACATTAGAATAACATTACTATACAACGATACTGAAACAAAACAATGCAAGTTTGTTTGTTTGTTTGTTTGTTTGTTGTGTACATAACATTTTAATCTAACTAAGGTAAAAGCATTAAAGCTGATGAGTCATGGAACAAAATTTTCTTGCTTTCCCACTATTGGAAAATTGATAAAGCACCATTTCAGCTTTGCAGTTGTTACTGGTTGGGGCAGAACTGCCAAAGTGCCAACTGATCAGCTGTTAATAGCTAAGCAAGCTAGCTACAAGGCTGCATAGGCAAGATACAATATTAGACTGAACTTTGTGAATACTTAGAGAAAGTAGTAACGACATTTAGTCTATTATCTGTCACATGCAAATGTCCTTATTAATGACTGACATAAAATGTCTGAACATTTCCGTCTTGCAATAGGTTCGTGTATATTATATTATGCTTATGTTTAAGGAAACGTACCAACGCTTAAACTTAAATAATCATTAATTACGGGGTTCAATACTGGTATATTAATCTAAAAGTGGAATATGGTGGATGGAAAATATAGCGTAAGATTAAAGTATTCTTATGCTTGGCCTAAATTTTCCATCCACTTTATAACATATTTAATTTTTATCATGTAAATGTGACTGGTATGTTACCATTGACAGAGGATATCAGGTGAATAGAAAGTAGAGTGTATTTTATAACCATTTATGAAATGAAGTATGTTATATACAGTATTGTAGGTTTAATACTTAAATTTCTTAATTTATGTGTAATTGCCAAATTTATTCTTCAGAAGAAGGTATATGCAAATTAGGCCTACTAATTAAATTATAACCACTGTATACGGCTCATGCTATACGAAAATAAGGTGAGACCTTAGCGAGGTGAATAGCAAATGACAGCAAGAAAACCTTGCCCAGTTCAGATAACTCTGCGTCTAGAAGTGTCATGTTGCGCAATTTCAATTCCATGCCAGGAAACTACAGTAAGTTATATATAAACCAAAAATTTCGACTGTAGCATGAGAAAGAACAAAATGTTTCCTAGTAAGATTGTTGAGCATTCATGCGCCTCGCTGGATTATGTTTGTTTTCTTATACCATACACTCCAATCAGGTTTCAGTGTAAGGTTGTATTCTTAAGAGTTCTGTTGAGGGATGACCAAAGTGCTAAGAGTCATTTTCTAAAAAATTTGTGCTAAAAACCTGAAATTTTCCACGCTCAACAAAGCTGAACAGAAGCTACAATTTCAAATTTTAGTTCAATATCTCAATTTGTTTCTGAGATATTCATTAAATTAATTCATTTTAAAATATAATTCAAGTTCTACCTTTGACAAATATTACAATATGAACCTGATTTTTGCATGTAACATTCTCTGATGCTTTCTTTACAAAGTTACTAATGGATTTTTTAAACCTTATTTATACCAGTACTTTTTCTTTTTCTTTATTTTATTTTTTTTTTTATTTTATTTTTTATTTATAAATATTTTATATAGGAAAATTGAAAGTTTTAAAATATGAGGTATGAAAAGAATACTTTTCAAAAATTAATGCCTACATAAAATTCTGATTACTGATTACTGATTAATAATTTTGTTGCACACATTTTGAAATTGAGTAGGCTATACGAGCGATTGAAATTTACATGCACTGGCAAGCCAAAGTGCACAGTACTTTAACATGCTCCCAAATGGCTAACAATTTCACATAGTTACACTTTAAGGTATGCTGGTTTTTACATTAAGATAAAAAATTAGCACTTTCACAGAATGGCTAAAACAGTACTTCTGCCATCCCTTACTACATCTCCTTAGATGTTCATGATTTATAAGTATCCTAATGTTCATCCAGTACTTTTGTTTCAGATTTTTGTTTCTGTTTCTGGTTTTTATAAGTGTATAGAGAGGTGTACAATTGCAATATTAATATTGTTCAAAACTGACTGCCGGTGTTATAGGGACTCGTGAATACGTACACAAACACGAGGCATGATTTTTAAAGTGTAAGCCTAATATCTTTAATTAAGCACAGACTGAAGAAGTTCAAGTTGAAACAGAATTCTTCCTGTTTGCCATAATAACGACTTATGTAAAGGTATTTAAATGCAAGTAGTACTCATACCCTTTAAAACATCCTGAAAAGTATAAGAAAGCATCTATTGTACACTATAGGCTGACTTCTGTAATAGGCCCAGTCCTCTTTACTTAAGGGAAATATTCAAGGCTTGATTTTTGAAGTAGTAACATAATCTTGATTTAGCAACATTAATTTAGATTTGGTTACATAAATAATAAAATAGCATTAAATCTGCATAAACATCTTAGGCCAGGAAAAGTAGTAGGATATCTGTGATATCCTTCTTCCTTCAAACAAGTGTGGCAGCAGCGTATGACAAAGAAATGGCAGGGATTGCCATGCACCATTATTTTTCCTTTGTATGTTCAGCATGAGCCATAATTATCTACCTTAGTTTGGATGATGAAGTGTGTTCAGACAATGCAATGGATAGTCAATAAACATAATCAATACCAGAATCTGTGTCATTGCCTATAGAAGCCTGTCGAACAGTATCCCAAGGTTTGAAGTCATCCCCTTACTTCCCCTCCTTTCAAGACCTCCAAAGCGTAGCAATTGGTTCAGTTGTGCAACTGGGTCTGCTAGATGTACCATTCTTCATTGGGGCGCCAACAGGTGATGGGCTTACCTGGATTAGATGTAAATACCTTTTCATCCATCCAAATAGTAGCATTCCAAATACCCGGTGGCATCAGAATCTTCTATAGGGCAAAACCCTCGTGAACTTCTCGATAGTTGTAGTGAAGAGCCTTTTTTATAGCAGCATGACGATTATGCAAACCTGCATCATGGAGTCGATGGCTAACTGTGCAACTGCTGCTAGGTGCCTCCAGTTTTCTCAATACAGACTGAAAAAGATCATCCCCTATTGCATGAACAATGGTGGCATCCTGATCTTGTGTTGTTTTTCTGATTCCCCTGTTTGTCTTCCGATAGTCTCTATGAGCCTCTTCACCTGCTTCCGGCCAAATATGCAGGATATCCATCTCCACACTGTCTCCAATTGACATGGTACCATAATTTCAATCTGTTCAGGTGCCATATTAGTTTCCACATCCCAATGATATGACCTCGATTTATCTGTGACACAATCCACAGCTGAAACCATGTTTGATTTCATGAGACAACTACTGACCATTTGAAGTCACAACGTGGCAATGTTTACATTTACATGTACCGTTTATGTTTTCTGACTATTCTTGGAGCCGATTGTACCTTGAGAAGCATATTTATACAGGTGTCACACCTGTGAGTGGTTTCATTCTCAATTTTGCACCTAATTAGAATAATTAATTTTGTACATTTTCTTATGAATAACATAAAATCAAAACTCATGACAATTCACAATGGTATTTAGTTTGAGTGATTTTCAATATGAACTTTATTTCATTGCATTGCAAGGATGAAGCATCAGGATGGGCAAGATGACCTCAACTATCTCAGAAAAAATGTTGATGATTCTGAGGAAAATTATTTGAATAAAACATAAGTGTCTTCTGGCAATTTCTGAGTGTTTAATCCAGCTCTTATTAGAATTCCATGAAGCTTCCATATGCGTTGGTTCAATATTATGGTAAAAACATAATAGAGGAAGGGATTCCTTTTAATATTCAGAGCTAAGGAAAGAAATCCAATGATTTACACAACTGCTGTTATATCTGTATAAAGACATCTGACAATAAATATATTGCTGTGTTGCTAAATCCTTGCGAAGCAAGATACCCATGTGGGTGACTGTGACTAACACTGTCCAAAGCGCATTGACAATCTAAAGACATTTATTACTTCTTATCTTGATTTACCTCAGAGAACAAAATTGCATCTCTCTGAGAACACAGAAAAATAAAAAAGTCTACTTCTAGTGGTTTCACAAAGTTGAGCAGCATGTAGCACATTTCTATCAAACGTCAAAAATGATTCACTGCACACTAGCAAGGAATATTTAGTCGTGGGTCAAGAAGGTTACTGCTATATGATCTTCTACAGTTGCAGTTACATGTGGTGTTCTCTTAATAAGTACTGTCACTCCACGTTGATGAGAGAATCAGAGGTACCGTATTTTACAGACCATAAGACGCTCTGGACCATAAGACACACCTTGATTTTAGGATGGAAATTTAAAGGAAAAGAAATTTAATATGATTCTAAACCAAACATTTTAAAGGGAATAATATACTTCATTGCATAAACAAATTATAACTTTGTACAATGGAATCAGTGTAAATCACTTCTAACTTAAAACCTGCGTTGTACGAAAATCTCTTCTGTCCAGGTGGCATCACGTAAATTTTAACAACTGAAATGATTTCTCATGAAAGACTGAAAATACTTTTACACCCTCTAATCCTCAGTTTAGCTTATGGTAAGTGTAATAGGGCAAGGCTGTTTAGAGGTCATTGCCTTCATTTAAACCACCCGGCAGACAACTCCTTTTGTATAAAAGAACTCAACATTCCTTTCTTTTCGCATTGTAGGTATACCCTCATTTTATGATTGTGACAAGTGCACTGAAGTAGGCCTACAGTCTGCCAAAGTTTGTAACAATCTTATCGTTTAAAACACTTTGTTTATAACTATGGGCTATGGTTTTCCAGCAATATTTACCATAATTTTTATTTTTTTCATGTACTTCTGACCATTAGACGCACCCAACTTTCTAGGCTCTGTTTTCAAAGTAAAAAAGTGAGTCTTATGGTCTGTAAAATACGGTATCTTCATTTGAATGTGCTATTTAAACTCCCAATAATTCACACAGAATTTGAATGTGATACAGTCAGTTCCTGGTGTATTTGGTCATTTTGCTTGTTTAACAGCCTAAAGAAATAATTTCTCTTTTACTAATCAGAATTTCCAGATTGTTATTTGTTTCTGTGTTTAGTGTAGGATGCTGTGACATTCTCTGTGCAATGAAAGAGTGCAAAGAAGAGGATTCAGCAAGAAATTTGTTCTTAACATCTCAGTAAATTGTCTTTCAAATTTAATGCTGATTGAAGGATAGGTGCCCTTCTTGACCTTTTGCCCGAAAATATCATATTTTTCTACGAGGTTATGTGATAGATATTAGTTTTTCTTCTGAAATGTTTGACTGGATAAGACTTCTCATTCTAATAATCCTGCTAATATTTTTTGGTTTGTTCCCAGTATCTTCGCCTTCTGCTGCCTAATTTTACTGTGCCTCTCAGTAGTTGGACTATAATCTGCCTGAAGATCACAAATGCAGCAATAATAAAATATATTCTTTCTTGTGTAGTGAAGAGAAACCATTATTTTGATTTTCCAGAACTTAAAGTCTCTTAAAGAAGCTCCATATTCGTTACTTCACAAGTTCATCTCATCAGTCCACTGTATCTCTATATCTCTGCTTTTTGTTTGTCCTTTCACACAATATAATATTCAGATCATATGAATTCTTTCAGTTCTACCTAATTTTCATTGCTGAAAGCATCAAACGTTCATCTTCCAGTACGGTCGAGCAAGCAGTATGATATTAACGTTGAGATTAAAATGGAATGTAACAGCACACTGATCTGAAAAGAGGACTGGTAAGGCCTCTATTATTATTCTTTTAGGATTCATGTTTCTGGGAACATAAAATCTGTCGAGTTTTGCAGCACAATCTTGAAAAAAATGTGAAGCCCCGAGCGTGATGCCCGACATTTGCAGTCCAGTGATTAGTGTAACGTGTCATTTAGTTTAGTAGCTTATATGGTTTCTCTTCTAGTCTTGTTGTAAAATTTAGATCATCATGCTTAGAACTGTGGCTATAAACGAATCAGATGTGTCATATTACAAAAGAAGACATTTCTCTCTCCCCCTTCTCTCTCTCTCTCACTGCTTGACGCTTCATGATGGAGCATAAATAATTATGAAAAAATAATTTTTCTTATAACTCTGCCTGATGCAGTTTTTCTTTATATCTTAAAGTTCAATGATTGACTTTATAACTATTTTATTAGGTTCTATATTGATATTACCTTATGATAATTGTATGGTGATGTTAAATGTATAAAGTAAAATTTCTGTGAAAGATGAATGTCTTGTCAATTTAGAAAATGTACTGTATGAAGTTTGGTTGCAGATGAGGTTTTGTTCAAATTTGCCCTTGCTATGGTAAGGGTAAGCCCATAGTTATGTAAAAACAGCTTGTCAGGCACCTCTGCATATTATAATACAAGGCGCGTCCATAAAGTAACTTTCCCACAGGTCATTAACGGAAACAAATCACAATTTAACGGAAACATTTATTGTAACAGATACAGGATGTGTTGAGCTATTTTTCAACATATTCACCCTTCAGACATTTGTCATACTGTGGGCAGAGGTGTACAAATCTCGATTTTAGCTTTCCCATACCCGCTTGAACATCAGGCAAGCAAGTTGCGAGCATCCCAGCTAGCAAGCAGGCAGGTTTTTTAGACTTGGATGGGCTTATAAGCTAAATAACTGTAGTTGCTAAGTGTAGGTATTACTTTCTTGCTTTTCTACTTGCTGGTAGAAGAAATTCATCATGTAGATAAATAAAAGGTGGATAAAGTATTAAAAATCGTTTTAACTTCTTGACACATTTATTATTTTTGTTATTGTTATTGATTTTTTTTATGTTTTCTCAAAAATGTTTGAAACATTTTCCCATGCCGGACTAGTACCTTTGTTCATTGATAATTCAAACTCTCCACATTTTAGGTTCTCCTCGGCTTCCTTCAGGGTAAAATTCTTCATTCTCCTATTACTTGCACTCTACACACATCTGAAGTTCCTCAACTATGTAACTGCACGACTTACCAGTGCACTGATATACCCAGTTTCATATTCTTTCCACCAGGCCTTGCAGTTTCTTTAGGCCCCGTGAAACCCACCAGGTTATGAAGAGCTTGTGACTCATAGCGACAGTATTTCTTTCCATCGTAGCAATCTGGCTTGCTCTCTTGTCAAGCAAGTTAAAAGCTGTGGCTGGTTGCAGAGTTAGAAAGGGACAAGCAAGCTAAGATCAGAATATGTACACCTCTGACCGTGGGACCAACTTTTGTATCCCTGTGTCATAGAAGTCTGCCGTCTGGGATTGGAAGCACTGTGTGACAAACAACTCAACCTCTCTGTCATTCTCTATCATTTCTTTAGGTGTAGGAAAGGATGGAAATCACTGTGCACTGGGAGCGAAGTCCAGGGTGTAGGGTGGATGTTTAAACGCCTCCTAGCAAGTCTCCTGCAGAAGTTCGACTGAGAGGTGTTTAAACATTCACCCAAAAGCCTGAACCTCGCTCCTAGTGATTTCCATCTTTTCCTACACCTCACAAAATGACAAAGAATGACAGAGAGGTGAAGGTGGTTGTCACACAGAGGTTCAAGTCCCAGATGGCACACTTCTACAACACAGGTATTCCAAAGTTGTTGCCATGGTAAGATAAATGTTTCAATTCCAGTGGCGAATATGTTGAAAAATAGCTGAACATTGGCTGGCTCTGTTGCAATAAATATTTCCTTGAAATTGTGTTTTGTTTCTGTAAATGGTCCCAGGGAAACTTACTTTGTGGATGGCGCTCATAATTAGTAATTAGAGCTAATTACATTACCACTCTTGTATGGGATATGCCTAGTCAGATATTTGGAGGGGAAAAAATCCTCATTTCTTTCTTCTCTCCTTTGTTTGGTTGTGCCCAGCGCTTTGAATTCCATTTCCTCAAACCAATCTGAATTAATTTTCACTTCTGCTGCTTTGAGGATTGTGGTGCCATCTTATTTTCCACACTAATTTCTGGACATCTCTTCTAGAGGCTCATCATTATATCGCATACAGGCTGTATCACTTGTGATACTCTCCCTCTGGTTAATATTATTGTTGACATCTTCTGCATTTCAGGAGTATACTCAGTATCCATTTAATTTTTAATATCAAATATAGATATATGTAATTTTTTTATTTCTTAATCTTTTGGGTAAGGTATTTTTTAAACAAACATATAAATTATATAAAAAATCCATTAATCAAATTTGTTAAGTAAGGCTTAAAAAAAATCTCACATAAAAATTCATGCTCATATTCTAATATCTGCCGGAGGAATTAGATTTTAATTTTGTGTAAAAAATGAATTAAATTATTTAACACCTCAAAGCAGGTTAGGTTACTAAATGAAATTTGAAAATTTATTTTTATTATTATTATTATTATTATTATTATTATTATTATTATCCGATAGAGGTGACACCAATGACGGCTTCACAGTTGTATCTAAAAAACCTAGGGTTAAGAAGGCCCCGCTAATAGGAGTTAGGAATTCTTCCTCACTACCAGTAGTTGCCAAACCAACTAGAGGTAAAGCCTTATTCGTGTCACGCTATGGTAACACTGTAAACGCGGAAGATATTGCAGAATCCTTACGTACCCAGGTAAATCTCAAAACATTTGCAGTAACAAAGCTGAAAACTAAATTTAATTCTTATGCCAGTTTTCATATTTCTGTTTGTGAGGAAGATTTCCCTCTTATTAATAATGTAGATATCTGGCCTACAGGGGTGCTGTTTTTTCCATTCCGTGGCCGCCTACAAAAGGAACAAATCGCGCCCACCAGTCCTGACCCAGCTGTATGTAGCCCTACAACGAAGTCGCAGGGTAAACCTCCTGAAAAAACTCCTGAAAAATCCAGTAGATCTTCCCCTAGGAAGATTATGGATACACTGCTAGCCAGAACATCTTCTAAAAGCAGCCTTGGAGGGGGCTCTCCTTAACCCTAAATGGCAAATAGTTGTGATCATATGGATCAGTCTATGTTTAGTAACAGCAATTTAGGCACTGAAATTTATTACCAAAATGTTCGTGGTTTAAGAACTAAATCCACGGACCTTTTCGACAATATTAACACAAATGAACCCATCATCATTTGTCTTACTGAAACATGGTTAAATGATGACCATTATGATCACAATTATTTTCCTGAAATATATCAGGTGTACAGATCTGACAGAAAATATACACTAGTTAGCCAAACTCGGGGAGGAGGGTCTTTAATTGCCATCAGCAACAGTGTCAGGCATAAACGTAGACCTGAATTAGAACAGACAGATGAATGTGTGTGGATTGAGTTAACTCTCAAAAATGCTCAGCCTATTTTAATTGGATGCCATTATTTTGCGCCCAATACGAGTATTGCTGCATTTCAGCAGTATTTTAATTTTCTCGAAAATAATTTAGATTGTAACAACTTTCAGGTCATTTTACTCGGTGATTTTAATATCCCTGGTTTCAATTGGCTGGCAGGTGTTGCACCTAACTTATATCACTATCATAAAATTAAAGGTGAAATTGTACACCAAACATGCTCTTTCCTAAATTTGTCTCAAATCAATGACACTGTCCCTAGTAAAAATTTATTAGACTTAGTTTTTACAAGTCTGGATGAGATCACTGTATCAATACCGGATTATGCACTGGTGAATATTGATAACTATCATCCCCCTATTGTTATGAATTTAATTAGCCAAGTGAGTGAAGGTACTCAGTTCCCAACAGAAAGTTTATGCTATCACAAAGGTGACTATTATAAACTATACAACACATTAGCTTCATCTGACTGGTCCGCAGTGTATAATCAAAAATCACCTGACACTGCTGTTGAAAATCTTGCATATTTAGTTAGTGATGCAATTAATAAGTCAATCCCTAAAACATTTGCTGTTAAACCAAAATATCCGGCTTGGTTTTCAAGAGAGCTTAAATTATATATAAGGAAAAAGAAACATTATCATCGACTTTTTAAAAAACACTCGACTGATTTGTATTATCAATGTTTCTCAGATTACCGAAGATTGGTAAAAGTAACTATTAAAATTGATAGGCAAAAATGGTACAAATCAATCGATCAAGATTTAAAGTCAAACCCTGCTAAATTTTGGAGTTATGTTTCGAAGTTACGAAATAAAAACGATCCCGTATTGCATGTTAAAATTAACAATACCATTGTTTCAGAACCATCAAAGCTAGTGAATATTTTCGCAGAGCATTTTCAGATTATAAATACGCCCACTAATGAAGTACCTGGGCCCTATGCTCAAACTGTCACATCTGAATGCCTACATGTTCCAACTATCGTAGATTCCGATGTCTTGGTAGCTATTCGACACTTGAAACCATCTAAGAGTTCGGGACTCGACCAGATACCAAGCTTTATTGTTAAGGGGTGTGCCCCAATACTGACACCTGTACTTACATATGTGTATAACCTTTCGCTGGAAACAGAAACTTTTCCTTCAATTTGGAAAATTTCTGCTATCAGACCGGTACACAAGAAAGGCAAAAGCAAAGAATTGGCAAATTTTAGGCCCATAGCCATATTAAATACATTTTCAAAAATTTTTGAAACCATCATTCATAAACATATTTCATTTTTCAGTAAAAATAAATTAAATGATTTCCAGCATGGTTTTACCAAGGACATGTCCACAGCAACCAATATTATCACTTTTCTCAATGACATACTTAAAGAAAATTGCTCACAATCGCAATCAGATGCCATATTTTTTGACCTGAGCAGAGCATTTGATGTAGTAAATCACGATCTTCTTGTTAAAAAATTGAGTAATTTAGGTCTACATAACAAGTATGTCAATTGGTTTTCAAGTTATTTAAGAAACAGATCTGCTCGAGTTAGAATATCTAACTATTTTTCAGAGCCTTTTTACATACCAGATGGTGTACCCCAGGGGTCAGTGTTGGGTCCTTTCTTGTTCTTAGTTTTTATTAACGACATATCTAATATGCTAACATGTAAGAAAATAGCATACGCAGACGACCTATGTATATGGAATAAAATATCTACGGCTTCGGACTGCAAATTACTGCAAAGGAATATCGATTACATACACCAGTGGTGTAAATCAAATTTAATGATAATTAACACCAGTAAGACCCAGAGCATGATATTTAGTAGAAAAACTAACCAAATAATATACAATTATCGTCTTGGCCAAAACATAATAGCACGTTCAGAAAATATAAAATACCTTGGAGTTTATCTTGACTCAAAATTATATTTTCATGTCCATATTGACCATATTTTCACACAGGCTTTAAAAACTCTTGGATTAGTTCGTTTAATTTCTCAAAATTTAAAAAGCATAGAGTCATTACTTACTCTTTACAAATTTTTAATTCGCAGTGGCTTAGAATATTGTAGTGTTGCTTATAACAGCATTACAATATCTGACAGTAATAAGCTGGAACGAATACAAAGAAAATTTGTTTCCCTTATACGTAATAAGTTTAACAGAAATTTGGACTATGAAGATATACTTAAGTTATTAAATTTGGAAACATTATATAATAGGCGTGTTTCTGCAGATGCTAATTTCATAGCTAAAGTCTTTCGTGGGGAAATACATTGCAAATCAATTTTAGATAGCATAGGGCTCTCTGTCCCATATGCACGAGGAACAAGAAATCGAACAATTTTTTCTGTTCAACAGCCATATGTGATTCCTTCTAACAGAATGGCTATTGCTTGCAATGCCCTATTTAAAAATTCTGATATATTCCACAAGCAGTGATTATTATTACTGTTATCATTATTATTATTATCACTATTATTATTATTATTACTATTATTATTATTATTATTATTATTATTATTATTATTATTATTATTATTATTATAATATACACACAAGACTGACAAGGACTCATTCATTATTTTGATAAAACGGCCATATTCTCTACAAGTTTAACAAGAAATGTAATGACACAATCTTTAATTAAAGAATGCGACCTGCTTTCCTCAAATATAAACATATAAACTAGTGTCTGCATTGAATTATAAGTAAAGAATGTGCTGACGTAACGAAGTTCATGCTATTGACATAGCACTGCTGACCGCACAATCAATCATGTTAAAACTGCAGACTTGTCAGTTAGGTAGTCAGATGTCTAATTATGTGTTATCTTGTAATTCCTGTTGTATATGTAATTCTTTTATTATTGTAAATAATATATCATCATCATAATTCACCACTGCCATTCCTTTATCATAATTCATTTATCATAATTCATTCTAATATTAAGTAGAAGCCTACTGTTTAAAATTTGTAAAAATTGTCTGTAGCTTCTATAAATAAATAAATAAATAATTAAATAAATAAATAATTGAAATTATTATTATTATTATTATTATTATTATTATTATTATTATTATTATTATTATTATTATTATTTTAGTTTTAATTAAGCATGTGAATTTCAAGTTTGAAGGACAAATAATTCTTAAAATCACTCTCAACACTTTGGTAATCACTCAAAACACGTCTAGTACTTTCTTTTAATCTTTTTAGTGCCCATTTATTTAACCCAGGGTCCCTGGGCCAGTGGGTATAACCCCTGGTCATACATTGAAATTCATTAATTTTCATTTATTAACAGATCTTTCCTTTCTTACAATTTCAAGATTTTGTTTTTCTTTCATCCTGTATCATTAGATTGTCGGGATTGGATATTTTCTTGCTTTCATTGTATAATTTTTCCATTTGAACCGTCACTGATGGTCTTCATCTTGCTGTTTCCTTTCTAAAACCACTCTCTGGGTGTACTTACATGACTAGTACTGCTTTCTTTATCTGTCGAGGTTTATGGTAACCGTTACTATTTCTCCATCACTCCATCTATGTATTTTTTATTGACCCTGCCATCCACCCCTGAAGTACACGGCTATATCTCTGGTTCAACAACCGATTTTGTTCTTTGCGTCTTTTACTCCTGATCTTAGAACACTGGGAAAATTATTGATAAGTTTAATGTGAGCTTTAAGTATTTTTTCCTTTTGTTTCCTATTCTTTTCTGTCTGATGTTGCAGGAAACGTGACTACATATCTGATAATTGACTTGATAGTGCAGAAAACCCTGTAAAACCTCACTCACATCCAGTGGCTATGACTGTGTCCCGTTGTCGAGAAATGGTACAGAATTATTGTCCTAGTTTCCTTGCTCAATTTGTACCCTGGAGCAACCGAGCACTTTCAGGGAATTATTGCCTCATAGCAGTAACTCTTCGTCATCATCCATTTCTACTTTCTGTTTGATAGCTGATACATTTTGCTTGAATTCTCTGAATGTATTATTCGTTCTTGAATCATTTCAACTCTTCTCAGTTTTCTACGAGCTGCTTCATATCTTTGGCACGTGTACACTGCATGGTACCTTGAGTCTTCTTCTCAATCCTGACATTAACAAAGGCTGTTTTCAGTTATGATGAATGAATTAGATTTGTTGTGAAGTATCCATGTCGTGATAAAAATTTACGCATGATCTATGATGAGCCATTTGCTCTTGGTTCTTTTGCGCATGCTGTTGTAAGTAGACTTTAATTATGAATCCTTGTGGAGTGTCTCTCCATTGCCTCTCTCAAGTATTTTTTGTTTAATCTCTTCAGTTCTGTTGGTAAGTTTTTTATACTAGTCGTATGATAAATTTTAGCATTAACTGCTCATTCTGCTACTCATGTTGGGAGGTGCTTTCAAATTTTGTAAGCAATAGCTAGTTCTCTAGGAGGAGATCTCCCGGAATTTCTCTAGGTATAACCGCTAGCGCATTATTGGATACTGTCGTGTAGGCTCATGTTACATTGAGAAGAGTTTGTCTCTGAGCCGCAATGTTTTGCCGTTTATTGCACACATTTATATATTATTTTGTTCACAAATTCAGTACCCAAACTGCTAGGGATGATAGAAGAGACCAATACAAACTTTTATCAGAGAACTATGAGTCGGAAACTCATCTTTAGTCGCTCTCTAATACGGCTCTACAGTGTGGTCCAGTGAGGTCTCTTGGGAAATTTATTGTAATTGAATGCTAATTTTCACATTATAGTAATGAAAAACATATTTCATTGCTTTATTCTCAGTCACTCCCAATAACTTCTTCTTATCTCGTACTATCTGCACATGTTCATATTCAATATGAGTTTCCAATCCATGGTCTTTCAAAAAAAGTGTATTGTGCCTCTCTATCATCACTTTCGGTATCGAAAAGTCTTTTGATTCATAAGAAACTCATATTATTACCTAAATGTCCTTGGCACTAAATTATTACTAAATACTGCCATTATTGTTAAAAACTGTTTCATAGACTTCAAAGGTATAATACAATTTCCTTGTGTTAGTTTAAGCTTCAAAACATCATATAAAAAGTTTTGCTTAACATTTTCTATGGAATAACCGGCTAAAAAGGAATATTGTGCCATGCACGAGTCCCCCACTCCAATTCCCTAATGGGACCCACCTGGAAAGTAGGGGTTTTGGGTGGGAAATAACTTAAAACAGTGGAGATATCTAGCGGTGGCATTTGAACTACTAGCAGGAACGGTAGCACAGCGCAACTGGTGAAACAGAAAAATTAAATAATTTATTTCTCCTTTATTCTCTTCTTTTATTTTCTCTTCCTCTCTTCCTTTCCCGTCTCCTTCCTCTCTTCCTCTCACCTCCTCTTCACCCTACCTACCTATCTGGGACATATTCCTAACTTTAAATTTCGAATCGACCGGGATTCGAACTCTTGACCCCTTGCTTCATAGCTAGGAGCCTTAACCATTACATGAGGACCGGTACTTGACATGAGGTACTGTTCGTGCCATTTTAAGAAGACCTCGTCCCACACCATTGTTTTTCTACAAAAGAATATAATAGCATTGTTCCCTAATATTTATTTATTCAACACCATATAAGTAATACAGATCCATTGCATTGGTTGAGTCAAGTTTGATACATTAGTAAAGTGAAAAAGATAGACGCGACATCCTTACTAGTGATATTTCCCTCTTGGAAATCATAACGATAAAGATGGCCCTACCATCGATGCCAAATTGGGCCTGTGCCCTGGCAGAGAGGAAAGAAAAACAAGAAGATATATGGCCTGAGTTCTATTGCATGGAGGTTATGATAGACAGAAGCTGGACCCACCCAAACACCCACCTGCCTAGCTTTCCATGGCTACCACCACAAAATCTGCAAGAATACACAGTATCACACCCCCAGCTGTGACTGTGTGTGCACCCTATGTGAAAGTTTTTGTGACAGATACCACATACTTAAGTACCAAAAGCCAGTGAAAACCTTAAACGGAATACAGCAAAAACAATGGACACTTCTAAACAACTAAACAACAATTATTATTATTATTATTATTATTATTATTATTATTATTATTATTATTATTATCATCATTATTATTATTATTATTGTTGTTGTTACTATTATCATCAGCATCTATGAAAACTTTAGCGTGGTGCTAAAGTTTTCATAGAATTCCCCTCTAAATATGTTAGTTAATTTGTATGTCACTATTACTTTTTGGTAAATCATGCGAGCAAGCTCAAAGGTTTTAAGTACCCACAAAAAGGAACGTCTGAAAGAAACTTAATGAAATTTTTATATTTGAATGTAAAATACATTCATAATTAGGTGTTCTATGAAGGCCGACAGGATTGAGGATTATTGTTTCTGTGGCTCTATATTGGTTATAAATTATAATATATATCTTTTATATTGAAATGCACCTAAAATCTGTTGCCACTAATCTTCATACACAAAATGCTCCATTCTGCCTTAATTAATTAAGCATTAAACTATAACCCGGATGTAGCATACTTAAAGTAAAAATTGTGCTTTATTGTCCATTATTATTATTATTATTATTATTATTATTATTACTATTATTAAAATTACTACCATACTTGCTTGTGTAATTTGCAAACTTTTTACACTACTTTGGCCACCGAAAAATGATGATGATGATTATGAGTGTTCTGCCCGAAGGCAGGTCCAGATCCAGAACAAAGCCGTGAGATGATGCCCATGACTCGTCCGAAGTGATTCAGGCAAAGGTGATGTTGTGGAAATTTGCCATTGTTTCTTGCTGAATGGGAATGAAAGGACACAACATCCAATCCTAAACCAAGGAAGGAAATTTTCCACTGCTGAAAAATCCTCGACCAGCCGGGAATCAAACCCGGGCTGCCAGGATGGAAGGTAATCACGCTACCAGGGGTGCGTAAAATATGCGGATTTTTTAAAACTAGGTCTTCATAACTGCATTCCTTAATTCTTCCAAATGAGGTAGAAGTTGAATTACTATAGCATTACTATAGAAGTTGAATTACTATAGAGGAATAGGATGGTAACAGGTAATCAGCAGTTACTGGAAAATAGTCTTTGAGAAGTTGCAGTCACAATATACAGTACGACGACTTTATTTTGATGTCGAGAACTGCCTCTACCTGCTGCCACCCTAATCCTCTCTGACCTGTCAGTCAGTGAATAGAAAGGTAATCAGTCGTATTCACACTTGTCAGCAGTTCAGTACATTGTTGCCAAATACATACCACAGCACGTTTACTTCACTTGAGAAATGGTGAATGACAGCGGCAACACTAGGGAAACCCACGAGACTACAAAAGCACCTGTTCTTTGTCGGTGTCGTTGTTGGTGCTCTTTTCAGAGCATCTGTTCTTTGTCGGTGTCGGTGCAGATTTTTGGATTAGAGAACAATTCTATTACCGTATATTCTTTTGTAGATAGACGATGGTTTGGGACGAGGTCTTCTTAAAATGGCAAGAACAGTACGACGACTTCATATTGATATCAAGAGTATATAAAGAACTAACCAGTTACTTGTAATGACTTACCAGCTCTTATTACTTGCAGCTTATAATAGTTTACATAAATTCTGTTGACCACCGGAGTTCTGAGCTTCATACTCCAAGACTCTTTAGAGTAAAATGAACATACTCCACTTTAATAACTAATGCTTAATTTAAATATAAACTGGATGTTTTCTGTGTCAATACAAATTACTAATACTTAATTATAATTAATGTGGATAATTATACTAATTCTTGTTAACAATATCCTTTGTAGGTGGAACTTAACAGCGATGGTGTGAATCCAAAAACCATATGGAGACAGAGAAGTGTTCCTGAATAACCATAGGCATTCGAAAGAGATACAGATGTGATCATCGAGCATGTGTAGTCAGTGTGTGCAAATGACAAAATGGTGCCTCATGAAGAAAAATATCCAGGTAGGCCTATGCTAAGTGTACAAGATGTGAATCTTCCTCAGTGGTTTGTTACAGTTTTTTTCGTGGACTATAAACCAAGTTAAAATCCCTCAAATATTCAAACTTTCAGCTGTTGGCATCTATCAGGCTTTTCTTCCAGGGAAGAACTAAACAAAATTGTAGACCATAGGTAGGTAGAATTGATTGGTGAGTCTGAATTGGGTATTACTGTGAATCATCACTTTAATTTAATGCAAACTCTCAAACTATGAGGGCTGTCCACAAAGTACATTTCCCTAGGGCATTTACACAAACAAAACACAATTTCATGGAAATATTTATTACAACAGATACAGCATGTGTTCAGCTATTTTTTAACAATTGAGACATTTGTCATAATGTGGGACCAGCTTATGAATACATGTGCCATAGAAGTCTGCCACCTGGGATTTGAACCATTGTGTCACAATCTTCTCTGTTTCTCTGTCAATCTTTATTATTCTTTGTCATTTCTTGAGGGGTAGGAAAAGATGCAAATCACTGGGAGCGAGGTCCGAGCTGTAGTGTGAAGGCTTAAATACCTCCCTGCAAGTCTCCAGCAAAAGTTCGGCTAGGAGGTGTTTCAACATTCACCCTACAACCCAGACCTTCCTCCCAGTGATATCCATATTTTCCTACACCTCAAGAAATAGCAGAGAATGACAGAAGCAGTGATCAAATCCCAGGCAGCAGCCTTCTAAAACACAAGTGTTCAAAAGTTGGTTCCATGGTAAGACAAATTTCTCATTTCCAGTGGCGAATATGTTGAAAAACTGCTGAAGACTTGTTGTATCTGTTAATAAATATTTCCATGAAATTGTGTTTTTTTTCTGTAAATAGCCCCAGGGAATCTTACTTTGTGGACGGCCCTTGTAGTTCTCACATCAAAACTTTGAATATCGGCGGTTTCCTGTCACTGTGTTCACCATTCTGGTGTCGAGGTTGGATTTGCTCTCCTCACGCAGTAGGCTAGGGTTCAATTCTCTGTCGGGACAAGTTTCCTGAGTGGAACTTTGTCTGGGATTACTCTCACCTGGCACATGTCATGAAACTTAGGCCCCATTGGTCTCCAGACATCATCTAGCCGTCAATATCATCTTCATCAAGTCCACTTTGTTTAGAGCAAGTGTGTGAGTGACGTCCTGATGTGCCTTGTCTTCTGTGTTCGAGTTGTCTCGGTGTTGGCCCCGACATCGGGCTGATCGCTCATCCTGGGATGTCCTTGTATGTGATCTGGTGGCTAAGCCCTCTTCCAAGGGCCCAGGTGGGTAAGTGGCTTATATGGGAGAGGTGAAACGGAGAAAGAAGAAGTCCTGTTACCTTGTCACCCCCAACTCTTCCATGTATTCTTTTAGCGAAATCTCGAGAAATTATTTTTCAAAGAAAATGCGAACAAGAATAGTTCTTGTGTGACTAACAGGGACAATAAAAAGTGTTCACTATCCTTGCAGGTCTGTTTATGGCAATTAAATTAAACATCAGATCATCACGTCTTTGGGAAGACAAGGTATTTGATATAACTTACATTAGACGAAATAACTGTGTTAGCTTTTTTGCAAACGTGACTTGCATAAATAGTTATTAAGTTGCGGCATCTCTATTTATCATCAGATTGTTAGTGGTGCCTCACATTTCCCTATGCCCCTATTGAGATCTGAAAGCAGGAGATGCGGATTCTGAGAAATTGGCAGTGAGCACATTGCATTGGCATAGAGGTCTGAACTTTGAAGTCACAGATGACTGTTCTCTAGTGTTCTGTATGACCCTGAAATGGAATCGGGGTTGTTATTGCCAGTCCGAAGGATATCACTGGTATAATGATGTTGGCTGCTCATGGCTGTTCTTAAAGCAAACATTAATGATGAACTTTCTTACGGTAACAATACAACAGCAAAAGCTAATCATTCCTTGGATTTTCACGTGGTTAGAGGTATTGATTATGATACAAATAGTACAGTGGTACGGTTTGGATGAAAGGCTGGCATTGGATTATGATACAAATAGTACAGTGGTACGGTTTGGATGAAAGGCTGGCATTGGTGTTCATCTTATTTTTTTAAGTAGGTAGTCTCTATCTACAGCATACAACTACGTACTCAAGTATAGCTGGTGAATCAACTCTGCCCACCTGTTGTAAACTGTCATCTGCTTTCTGAGAAATAAGTCGCCTGGTTCAGTTCTTGGCAAATCAAGTGTGTTGTGCTAAATGATTTGTAGAAATTTAAATAAAATTGTTGAATTTTTGTATTGATCGAAGGAAGTGGCTCTTCGAAAAGAACATGAATCCAATAAGTACTCGCCTTGGTAAACTTATACAAAAATACAGTTCTTTCCACTGTGCCTGCTGGTACAAGTTAATAAGTTGGAAGCTCGGACGTATAATTTAGATGGTAGATTTGATTTTGACCATTTTTAACTGAATCTGTGGAATGACTGCAATATCTATTTGGCTAGGACCCATATCCCCATATCCCCATATCCCCATGAAGGCCCTAAACTGGTTTTAATTTTTGTTTTACCATAAGCAGGAAAATGGCCAGGTTTAAAGAATACTAGATTTATAATACCAAAATTCATTCAACAGCTTTATTTTGAAAACATCAGGAATAATGTGTTTTAGATCAAAAATAGAAATTTCTATAATGTAGTAACACTTGCAACAACTTGTTAAACATACATGGAAAACCCCACTATATATATATATATATATATATATATATATACAGGGTGCGGCATTTAAAGTTTCCCATTTTCAAAACCGTGTAACACATTTATTTAACAAATAAATAAGCTACATTGAACATTTTTAAATGGCTTACAGTCTTGGATTTGCAATTCTGGTCTTACTTTTTGAATATGATGTCCTTGAGATGCCCTCAATTAACTTCAACACATTGCTGCAATCTACCTCGTACACTGGCCATTACGCATTGTGTGGTGTCTTGCGTAACATGTGCAATTTCCTGCAAATCCACGCATAATCCACAAGCGGCCACTTCACAGTCCTATGGTTGTCATATGGTGTGCCATTGCAGCACTGGGTATTATTGGCCCTTATTTCTTTGAGAGCGATAATGGTGCTTCGGTTTCTGTCAACTCTGAACGTTACAATCACATGCTGCAAACTTTCTTTCTATCAGAATTGACACATCGTAACTTGGATATTGAGAAATTGTGGTTTCAACAGGATGGTGTTGTATAGCACATACTGCACATCTTTCAATGGACACCCTTCATGCTGGTTTCCCCGGCCGAATTCGTTCCAAATTCTTTCCCTTAAAATCTCCCGATCTTACTGCAGCAGATTTTTTTTTTCTGTGGGACTATCTGAAGTCTAAAGTTTTCGCTCATGCCCTCCCTGACATTAATAGTCTTAAGAATGCAATTCAGCAGGAAATTGCAAATGTTACGCACGACACCACACACCACGTAAAGGCCAGTGTACGAGGGAGATTGCAGCAATGTGTTGAAGTTAATGGAGGGCATCTCAAGGAAATCATATTCAAAAAGTAAGACCAGAACTGTAAATCCAAGACTGTAAGCCATTTAAAAATGTTCAATGTAGCTTATTTCTTTGTTAAATAAATGTGTTACACGGTTTTGAAAATGGGAAACTTTAAGTGCCGCACCCTGTATATATATATATATATATATATATAAACCCTTTGACCTAAACTGGAAAGTTTTTAGTTCACTTCTTACTGCCTTACATCGCTCTAAATGATTTTACCAGCAATATTCCCTAAATAAGCACTTGATTCAGCTAAGCTGTAATTTTGTACTAAACGCCCACATACCGTACAATATTATCCAATTGGTCTGATTCACTGATTACTGATTTGACGGTAAGTAGACTTCAAAAATCCAATAGAAAATGGGATGCATAATTTAGAAACCTCACTGTAATTGATCCTTAATAGCTACTAGAAAAAATCCTAAATTTCAACGGTAAATAAAAAAAATCCTCAAGCACGCCAAAAATCCACTACATCTTTGAATATCACTTGCCTTGAAACTAATTTACAAATCTATAAACTTGAAGAATACTGTATGAAATTTTACTTTAACTATTCAAAATCATTCTGTATTTAATGAATATCGCCTTGGCTTGAAACTGATTTTAAATATCTTAAATTGAAAGAATACTGTATGAAATTTTATTTTGACTATAGCAAATCACTCTGTATTTAATACTGAAGATTAATTGTGGAAGATTTTAAAGCCTCAGAAATATATTAAATGTAGAACACAGTTTTCTATTTGCTTCCAAGTAATAGTCCAAATCTGACTCTAAATACCATGGCCTTCATTTGTACTGTGAATTAGAATATTACCGCAAGAATCAGCTATCCGTTTCATGTTTCCTTATATTCCTGAGTTTATGCATAATCTAAACTTTAACATCAACTGGCTAGAAATCAGGAGAACTGGAAAGTCGTTTGTAGTGACACTGTGCAAATTTACAAGACAGACGAAACAATACGGACTGCAAACAAGAATGTTTTGAAGACATGATTGGGCGTAATTTCAAAACCAAACCAGAGTATCAAAAATGAACTTTAGCAAATTGTAAACTCATTATGTTTGCTGATGATATGTCTATATTCTATCAGGGTAATAATGAAAATGAGATAATTAAACAAATCCAAACCGACCTCAATGTACTCTCAAAATGGGTTAATACTAACCTGTTATTCTTAAATCCCTCTAAAACTAAGTACATGCTTTTTAGGAAGAGGGGATATCAAATAAAAGAACATGAAGTAATAAAAATTGAAGATACGATTGTTGAAGAAGTTCACAGCACCACTTTCCTTGGACTAAAATTAGATCAAACACTCAGCTGGAATGATCACATTGAACATATTAGTAATAAAGTCTCAATTGTCACTGGCATCCTGTTTAGACTAAGGAATATGGGACTATCGAGGTCAATACTAAAGGGTATCTATTATGCTTTAATACATTGCCATTTCAACTATATGGATATTCTTTGGAAATCTGGCACAAATAATCGCATACATCAACTTGAAATACTACAAAACAGGGCTTTAAAGATCATTTACAATTTAGAGTACACAACCCCAACAAAATATATCTATTCTCATACTGGTATCATCCCACTAAATGTAAGTATAAAGATGTCCACAGCAATATTTGCACATAAATTATTACATAACCTGTTCCACTCAAACATCACCCTTAGAAAATTTGATGATACACATAACTATGCCACTAGAGGTCAATTCAATATTACTACCTCTGCTAGTGAAACTACAAAGTATGGTGTAAATAGCCTAATGTCACGAATTACGAAAGTTTATAATGCACTCCCTGCTAATATAAAAAATTCAAATTCCATTAGTATATTCAAAACCAATGTTCAAAAGTTCTTTTTAGATGAATACTTTAAGGTATAACTCAGAGCTATTACAGATAAGTTATTGATTTATGTAATGCACACTGTTAAGGTAAATTATACTCCAAACTAGCTTATCATAATGTTTTACCAACTAATGTTTTAAGTTCTAACAACCAATGTTTTGAATTTTTACTTATTTTATGTATTATCATACTTATCCTTTGTATTGTATTGTATGTATATAGTAACAGTCCCTAAGCGCGAGCCTTATGGCTCATTGGGGCTAATTATGATGAATAAATTGAATTGAATTGAATTAAATACAAATACAAGAATTAAACAGAAAATTTAGATCCGAAATTTGGGTGAGCTGAATTTAATGAAGTTACAGAATTAAACCATTAGCCTCACAAAGAAATAAGAAAGCTGTCACCCAAAATGCAGCGGATATATCAATTTTCTTCTGACTGCCACGTTCACCAGTTTCACTGTTAGAAAATTTACGTGTATACTTCATTGTGCCATACTCCAGACTGACTGGTCACGGTAAACGTAGTTCCAGACCTCCCTGCCAGAAAATATGGCACTGCACTCGCAGGCTGCGTTCAACTAATGTTGAAGCACTACACGTTAAAATCGGTTCATTTTAGAATTTTACAGAGAACCACTTTTTCAATATATTACTAAATTAGTCATTTTACTAACAGCATGAGCCGAATTCACGGCTCACCACCCTCCACTCAGCCTTCAGGCATAAACAAAATTAAATCATCTTTCCAGTCCTGTCAAACCCAGCCAAAATACAGAGTGACCCTTAATGTCTCTGTTCCTACACATACATTCTTTTAAAGACGGAAAGATAATGTTTGAAAACAGAATGCTTTTTGAATTTCGAAAGTATTAAAATTGCTATAATTGTAATTTCTATTTAATATCTGGTATATAAATATATTTTATAGCTTCGAAATCTTAGAAACACAATTATGGAAGCGTGAATTTCCTTGTCACATGTAGCCTATATATTTGTTTTACTTGACTCTCTCACCCTTTAAGCCTGGTTTTTATGTATTACCTTATTGAAAAATAACTTACAAGAAAAATATTACCAGCGCAAACATGAAAGGTTCACAATAAATAGGACACCCCATAGATTACTGGTATATTGCTCATCTTGTAAGCGCAGAATATTATTGTTTTTATTGAAGCTGGATCAAATCCCAAAGTGTTCTGTTTTCTCTTAAATTACGTTTATAACATTTTAAAATTTATCTTAACATTATATGCAGAACATTCAATTAGAACAATTAGGATCTACTTTCTAAACAATGTCTTGGTTTTGATAGGATAACCTCAATGATTAAAGGTGTTGTACAGTTGTTGTTAGTGTTATTAGTAAAGGAGTGTACTAACAAGGGAAGTACTCGTCTTTGAAAGAAACGGATCTCAGTGAGAATTGGCAGAAACCCCAACCAGAAACAACATAACATGGTGGCTTCATTCATTTTACTTCAATTGAGAAATACAGCTGATATTTCTTATTCATTATATATTTAAAAAAGACAGCACAGTCAGTTTGTAAGACAAGTATAGATATTATAGCAGTTTCGTTCTCTTTCTCTTTCTGGCTTTCTTTCACTTATTCTTGAGGTTAGTTATGTTACATTTATTGAAAGTCAACCTTATCAATTCATATTACAACACCAATACTGCAATAGTGGCAATATAATAATAATTAATACAACTAAAAACAATGACTATAAAATTGATGGAACTGTAATTTTGTCTATCAGGAGTTCTTTTACATGCCTATTAATCTACAGACATAGACATTCACATTAATGCAGACATGAACGCCACCTTGCAAATAAGTATATGTTATAGCATTTAAATTTCAGAAACACAATTTTACTTAGAATATTTATTTAACAACTAGATTAAACCCTTGCGAAGAGTTTCTTTTCGCCTCTTTTAACTGATGTGCTACTCCTCATGTGTACCCAATCTCTAATTAAAAAAGTAAGTTTCCCCTAATATGCACACGTTTTTATATGACAGAGTGATAAAAAATATGTAAAAATTATATTTATAGTAGCTTTTTTAATGGTATTATTTCTCTATTTTAGACTAAAATTAATATATATCAGCGCAATGCATGGGACAGCCCATAAACGCTATGTTTCTCTTAACCTTTGACGATCTATAAGTAAATAAATTCATTCATATACACTCGTTTAAACTGACTGATATAATAAATGCTTAAAATTCCTCATTATATACTGGCAATAATTATTAACGATGAAGTGTTTGGTTCTGTGACATGTATGTTACAGCTTTAGAGTAGCCGTATAGGTTAGGAATGGATTATAGAGAAACCACATTCAATCTGAAAACAGTTCGTCAGAAATTATACAAGGGTTGGATATTTAATAGTGCCAACACATCTATAAAATCACTGTGAATATCAGGAAATTTGAATCGCCTTTGTGAGATAATGCTTGGATATCCAGCATACTTCAGAGCAAATTGAAGCCTTCTATCACTACGAATGACTTTACAGTAACCAGAAGAAGATGAGCTGGCCCCATCAGCTGGTCTAAAATGGGTGATAACAGAAGTGATAACAATTATGAGTGCTACGTCCGCAAATGCTACAGGTTTACCCACTATCACCTACTAGTAATTTGTCATATTGTCCATTTTCAAATTCAACAGCAACTGTATTATTGTCCCAAAGACATGCATCATGAGTCGAACCTGGCCAGTGAAAATCTTCAATTTGGAATCACTGATAACTTGAGTGTTGATGAAATAGAAACTTTTACGATTTCTATAGACTACAGTTCTGCGTTAGGTCCTGAAGGACAGAGTAACACTTTTGGAATTAGGAAGAATTCCATCTTTTTGACTAACACACTTTCTCGACTGTTCGTTATTGACACATGCAATGGTTTTAAGGCAATCGAACTATTGATCACGTTATTGCATGCCCTACTGGCTGTAGTTCGTTGAATATGTATTAAATCTTCTGTCCAATTTGAAAAACGCCTGTACGGAAGATTTGCAGTCTTGAGAATAGAGTCGAATTCCTGTCAGAAATGTGTTAAAGAAATAGTTTCACCATATCGAGCAGCATTTCTATACAATCCGTATGGAATCCAAACCTTTCTCTGAATTCGTGGGTATTGTTTGTAAATGGGTCTCTTCTCTCCTTAATTGCTCTCATTCATACTGCCTTCTTCTTATATCCTAAATATCCTAAATATAATCTACATAATCCATTTAATAGGATATTTAACTCATAACACATGCAAACTGCGACTGAACACAATTACTAAACAATTTTACTTTACCCCCTGAGAAGGAGTAAATTTTTGCCTTATTTACTCTATAACTTACTATGTTAGTAACATACTCAGAGTTGGTGCTCTCCACTACTTGTGGAGTAAATTAATTTAATCTGGGAATAATTACAATTTTTACTTCTTTAGGTATTTATTTCTTTAGTTCATTACTCTGGGTTGGAAGTCGCCTATTTCCTTCTCAGCTACAGATTTACTACTTTTGTTTGGTTTAAACTGGTGGCATATTAATACACAGGACGACTATGAAATTACAAGTTTTTATGTAATAGACTTACACCTAATCTTTCTAATCACTAAATGTAATTTTTTATTGGCCCCACCATCCACCCCTGGAGTACCTCAGTCATAGGCTGTATCTCCGGTCCAACAACCGATTTCGCTTTTGTTCTAGGATCATCTCTATCTCCAGATATTAGAACCTAATATGACGAACCTATCTAGCAGGTTATTTTATAATTGAACACATTTGAATACAAACATACAAGCTATATTCTCTAGCTGTTACAACTTGCATAATCTGACAAGATCATTTTAACTTTTTACATCACATAATGCTGATCATTTTAATATTTTAAAAGTGACGAAACTAATCTAGTGAAATATTTTTTACAACTTGTAATTATACTTAATAAAATATATGTAACTGATATTGGCAATATACATTCATCCTGGAACATTTTATAAGATAAATTAAATAGAGGGTATAAGGCTGTACTGAAAAAAAACTATTACTACGGACCCTCTTTGGATATCATGAAATTCTTGAATATTAGAACATAAAATAAAGACTTGCATTAAACTACACAATGTTGATTTTTTCCCCTGCATTAGGCACGGCAGAGGGGGTAGATCGTCTATGCAGAAGTTATGGTTCTGTTAGAAAACATTTGAGTCTTTGTATGAATTGAACTGGTGGTATTCTTCACACAGAGAACGACTATGTTTTTACTTAGCGCTATACCCATACCGAGAAGACTTAAAAGCTTCAAACATTGTACAGCAACAAACTCATTCATTTACTTGTTTGTGTTACATGAAATCATTTTAGCCGACTGCACATCTTCTTGACACTGGCCTTCGTGAAGAATCTGAACAATATCTTCAACCGAATCAAAGCGTCATAATTGAATAAGACACTAGCAAGAGACTATTCACTCTTCGTAGCCTGTGTTTTTTTTTTTCCTTGGTGAAATTTCTGTCCCCAACTCTCTCCCTCTTTCTCTAAGTGCAGTTGATGGAATGTTCGTTTTTGTGTGTCCGTTAATACCTAGTGGATGCTCGAGACCTGGGTACGGTACATAGTCTGTGATTATAGAATTTTGTAATGGTGTTTCTTTTATGAATGCGTGAAGAACCAGATGCCAACAATGCTTATACGAATTTATTATTAATTATAAAATATAATATAAGTATCCACCTTATACCCTCGTTTAAAAGTTTTTAAATGGGGGTATAAGGTGGATACATATATTATATTTTATTCATTGGAGAAAAATGAAGTTTATTAATTATTAATTATTATTATTCGGTCGACCGAGGTGGTCTAGAGGTAGCTTGCCCGCATCTAGATCCGAAGGTCACGGGATCAAATCCGGTCGCGGCACATAAAAGAACTCCAAGCTTAAATTAGAGCCTCTGGACAAAACTTCTCGGCCCTTCCACGTCCAAGTAGTACCTTAGTTTCTGAGGGGAGTTGAGAGGCGATGGGCTTACCACCAGTCCCTCTGCTCTCTCTCGGAAAATAAGTGTAACAAAATTAGTATAGGTAATGAAACCTCTACATAAGGGAACGAGTCAGTCAGTCAGTCATTATTTCGAGATGTAATAATGTTTCCAGTAATTTGTTGGGGTTAATGTAGGGAACCAGTATTTTGATCTGTTGCGTCGTCCATGCTGAAACTGATAACACTTCCTTACAGGATGATAATCTGCGGCGTAGTGTATAAATGTTACAGCAATTTGGATACAGAGGAGAACTTGCTTCACATGCGTAAATTTTTACTTCTGTTCATATTGTTACGTTGAGAAAGACATACACCGTTCATTTTTCTATTGTAGGGAAATGCGGGTGAAGTTGGTAGCGTGACTCCCTTCCTCCCTGGTGGCCTGGGTTCAATTTCCGGCTGAGTCGGGGATTTTTTAACAGTAGAAAGTTTCCTTCCAGTGTACAGGATTGGGTGTTGTGTCCTTTAATTCCCAAATGAAATGGAAATGGCAAATATCCCTTGCCTGAATTACCTCGGACGATGGTGATAATCCGGGTCTGGATCTGCCTTCGGGCATTTTTTTTGTGTCCCACCCTTACCCCTGCAGTGCCAAGCAATTAAGCCTAAACCTCCGGTCAAACCAAATTTTGGCAACCATATGTGATATGTGTATACCTATTGTGCCCTTATGTAAATCCGTAGGGGATGTTGATGGTGTGACGTGTTTGGGCTGTGTACTTGTATCTTTGTATTTTGGCGCAGGATTGACTTAAGTGCGGATAGGTCTTATCCTCACTTAAGTCAAGCCCATCATCTTCATCTTCATCATCATACTGACTCCAGAAGGCCCGCCAAGTGACCTTTTAATTGAAACATGGATATTTTAGCGTAATATGAGGAACAGCTTTGTCATGTTGTATCAGTTTCTTTTGTCGCTCCCGCAAACAAATTTTGTTTTCAAGTCGTCCAGTAATAGTGGGTTAGAGATCCTGAAAACTTTGTGTCCAACGTTTGTTTGGAGATATCGAGCAACTCACGTAAGAGAGGTGGGTCGTGTGGGAGAGACGCCATTTTTGCTTTACGTGCATAGCCTTCAAAATTGGCCATCTAGTTGTTTTCAGCTGATCAATATTAATGGAGTTTATGGAACCTGCAATACCGTTTGGAAGCCTCAATTAATTAAAGGAAATTATAGTTTTGATTGAAGTGGGTTAATTTAAACTAAATCAGAAAATAGAAAACGATGACACAAAGCAGATTAAACGGACTTTTGATGACAATGAGTGTTCACAGACATTTCCGAATTATCTCGAAAGAAGTTAATAGAAGAAGAGATTTTTGCGAAATTTACTGAAAATCCAAATGGGCTAACATTTTACAAAGGCGGAGCTTCCTCTTTAGAACGGCTACGTTCGTTATTTTGACATTTTTTATGGCTAAATAACTACCTTTACCTTATTTCATTTTATTCGCTTTTATCCACTTCTCCGTTCATATATATTTTTTTTGTTAAATAAAGTATTTTAAACTTTAATGTTTTACTTAAGTTTCAAGCCCCTACCAGGACCAGGGTATAGAGCTATGTTTCCTGAACGGTTTCAGAGAGACCAGGTGTATTTTTCTAGAAATACAATCTGATGTTCAGCTATTGACTGAAATAAGTTCAAGTTCTTCTGAAACACACTGCAAAAGCCTACTCTTCCTGAGTGTACACAGAACATGGCGATATTGTAACATATCCAATTCTAGTCTATACTATATTTTTCAAAAACCGTTCTTTAAGAGAAACATTTATTCGAACTTCCCAATTAATTTAATATAAAAGTATTAACAGCTCTAATTACTGCACTTATATTTTATCTCATAAGGATGTTTTCATAAATATCATCATTTAATGGTATTGTATGTCCCGTAAAATATTATTAATATTGTAAATTTACTAATGATCGTTGTAAATATTTTTACATTCTCTTCTCGTAACATAGGTACTACAGGTAGAGGAATATTATATTCGACCCCGAAGCTCAAATTTATGTTTTATTCCCATATTTATACATTTTGAAGTCGCCTGAATCCAAAGATACTTTTTTCATAAAGGCCTGCCTATGTGACTGTGAACAGCCTAGCTCCAGAACGAAAAATCATATGAAAAAAATAGTGTTTGAGTTAATACCAACTGGGGATGTCACACGAAGATTGGCAACGACTTTTAATGTCACTTGACATGAAGAATAGTTCCATTTTCGCATTTTTCTCTAAAACTGCTGAAACGATTTTGATTGAATTTTATATATGAGATACTTATACTGAGATCTAAAACTTTTATTTCAAACATTTTTTCGTAAAAATTATCTGAGGGGAAGTTATAACCTTATAAGCCACCCACTGTTCCTAAAAACTCAATCTTGCTTGGTGAACAATAAAGCTTTGTATCAGATTGATACAACTAAATGCGCGCTCTTTGCAGTACGACCTCTTCTATCCATATAAAAAACGAATGTAAGTCTGTCTGTCCTTTATGCATTACTACACCATTCATCTGAGCGCCATGAAACTTTGGGAGGTTATTGAGTACACTCCCGTGAAGGTTTATGGCATAGTGCGTTTTTAATTTTAGCTTTCGTTCACGAGTTATGCGTGAAAAACGGGAAGAAAATGTGCATTTCTTTGCGCTTTTGAAGCATCAGTTTTCAGTAATACATTTCAATTGTCAAATCAATTGCAGATGGCTTTGCCTACTTTTGTCATACCTTGGAAATAAAAGCACCGCGATCACTTGAATTTTGTAAGCCCACCCTGGTCGATTCATTTGTTTATAATGTCAAGGCATGCAGACATCTGGAATTTTCACTCTAGACGGAAGAGGGATAATGAAAATAGGCCTAAATGGGCAAACATTGTTCGATTTGGACGAAACTCACTATGTAGGGGTTTTCTGGGCCAGGGAACTCGAATCTGAGGTTATTTTTCTCAGGATGCGCTTTCTAATCGTGGAATTAACTTCAAAGCCGGATTTATAGCTGTTTCACTAATTAGGCCTATCAATCGTTTAGTTTAGATCTATGAATGTCTCGCGTGCAAAGTGTTAATAAATATTTTAAAATTATTTTGCTCTTAATTTTTAATGTTTCGATTAATTATCGTGGGCGAAGCCGCGGGGATCTGCCATAAACTATAAAAAGCTATATCTAGCGTTTTCTGAGGGAATAGTTTGAGTGTGATAAGTCGTTCTTCCTCATTTTAAATTACAAATACCTATAGGCCTATAAAGACCTGGGGTTTGAAAATCAAAAGTCCTTCATAAGTTATTTTCGAATTTACAAAATACAAAACCGAGCGACGCCGGGCCTTTTAAGCTAGTATTCTGTATAAAAATGTGAAGTGAGAAAAATACAGGTATATTGCCCACGCTTATGGCAAAAAGTTACATGAGTGCATTAGTCAGATTTTGTTTGAATTGTCTATCCTTAGGGGATGCGTTGTGGTAATGAATGAACTTGTCTTCATTTTGTCAACCAATTTACATAGAGAGAATGGCATACATATGATTATGTGTTCATATGTATTACATGCATATATATTATATCTATTTTTTATTTGGCAGAGGAAGTGACGGGTTTCACAACAGATTTTTTATACTAATTACTTGTTTTATAGTATGTTTTGACTTTGTGTAACCATTAAATGAGATAAGCCGAATATGTATTATTTCCTAAATACTAATAATCTTTCAGAATGTACCCGAAATAGAAATTGTGTGGTAACACAGTACAATAATTTGTAGTCCCTTAAAAATAGAAACTCTTCTCAAGGGATACAACCTTCATGTCATCCAGATGAGGAGATAATATTTCGTTTCTTCCATGAATAAGATATGAAGAAGGCGTTGTTCGTAGACAGCCTATACAAAGTTCGCAGTAGCACATAGAGGCGCGTCCATAAAGTAGGTTTCCCTGGGGCCGTTTACAGAAACAAAACGCACTTTCAAGGAAATATTTATTGCAACAGACACAGCCAGTGTTCAGCTATTTTCCAACATATTCGCCAACGGAATTGAAACATTTGTCTTACCGTGGCACCAACTTTTGAATGCCTGTGTTGTATAAGTGTTCCGCCTGAGATTTGAACCACCGTGTGACAACCACCTTCTCCCCTCTGTCATTATCTGTCATTCTTTGTCATTTCGTGAGGTGAAGGCAAAGATGAAAATCACTGGGAACGAAGCCCGGGCTGTAGGGTGGATGTTTAAAGTTAAACACCTCCTAGCAAGTCTCCTGCAGAAGTTCGGCTGGGAGGTGTTTAAACATTCACCCTAAAGTCCGGACCTCGCTTCCAGTGATTTCCATCTTCTCCTATACCTTATGAAATGACAAGGAATGACAGAGAGGCGAAGGTGATTGTCACACGGTGGTTCAAATCTCAGGCGGCACACTTCTACGACACAGGTATTAAAAAGTTCGTGCCACGGTAAGACAAATGTTTAAATTCCGGTGTCGAATATGTTGAAAAATAGCTGAACACTGTTGCAATAAAACACATTTCTTTGAAATTGTGTTTTGTTTCTGTAAACGGCTCCAGGGAAACTTACTTTATGGACGTGCCTTGTAGTTAACTACTCGAGCTTGTGGGCAAAGCCTGAAGATTAACTGCATTGATAAAGAAAGAAATAAAAGGAATTAAAAGGAACTAATTGATAAACCTATGGTTGAAAATCGCATGCTACTCTAGTAGAAGGAAATAGGCTCCTTTCTTTTGTATTTGTAAATCCGGTGAGTCGGTTCAATTACCGCACTATATGATTTTATAATATTATACATCTTGTGACTACTTTATTTGCGTTTTACTCGTTACGATATGTATTCTATTAGTTAATAGTAAATTGCTCTAAGAAGCCACAAATCCTATCAAATACATATTCAATATAGCCTGTGTATTTTAATCGAACTGTGATTATAAAATTTAACTATTTATGCTAGTCTGGGAAACATTACAGCATATTCTTAGCAAATTCCTTGATGACTTCATTTTATTTCTCTTCATTAATAATTGCTCAATACTATGCTAAGCTAAGCTAAGCTAAGCTAAACGCATTAGTGTTACGTTACTTACGAGACAGGGCTTACCATCCCTGCCACCACCTATCGATTCACTGATTGCAAGATATGGCTGTTAAATGAGATTTCTTGCAGCAGTCATGAATATGTTTAAGTATGGTAAGTTGTCCTCACGAAGCTGAGCATATTCCATTCCAGGCTTTCCTACCCCAGAAAATGAAGTATATACCGAACTTCTAGATCCGTTCAGCTAAGCTTAACACTGGATAATTTTCAAATCCCGACATCTGAATTAGCCTACATAATATATCTGTAAATAACTTACACTTCTGATGTTTATGAGAGAGACTAGTACGTAATAATATTAACATTAAGTAATAGCTAGAGTTGAGACACTTAGGATCATACATTTCTTTCGAGAACATATTGAAGTTTTTTTTTCTCCACGAGTCTAGGCCCTTAATCATTTCCATATTCCGTGACTCTCTAAATGAATGGTGATTTATTAAAGGTATTTGAAATTCCTGTCAATTAACCCTAGTAGATGTGGACTAAATAGTATAATTATGTCTCCTGTTAAAGAGTTTTATACACTACCGTGTCATATACGCCAATGTAAATCTCTAACTAAATTCAAAAGAGATGCCCGGTCTTACTTAATAGCCTATACCAATTTGCAAATAACTTCTAGGGATCTATTTGCTATAATATTTATGTTAAATTCTTGTGTCCTTTTTTACTTATATGAAATCAGTGGGTATAAATGTTTGTAGTTCCTGTATATGTTTTATATTGTATTTAATAATTGTTTTATATTGCCTCTTTGATCTTTTATGATTTATTTTCAGATCTGTAATTTGACTGTCCCTGTTAATGATCTTGAGCTTATTGGGACCTTTGTAAATAAATAAATAAATAAATAAAACTTCAAATTTGCTAGTAGCTCTTCTATAGCCTAGTCAATGAAGTGTCCGAAAGTTACATTTTGAGCTGAAGTGAACTAGAGGCGATAGTGGATTAAAAACCGGATGTGATATCAGAAGTTATGATTGAAATGTGGGTAAATTACAGGATTGCGTAGGTAATATTAATTAAGTTGTTAGCAGAATGCTTGCTTTGACGAGTTGTGTTCAATCACAAGGTGGCTTTGGCAAAATAGAAGAATGAAGACCGCGATCTTTGATTGAAATAATGATTACTGAAGCATACAAATGGCGAAAACTCAAAGTTTGTAATGACTAATTATGAAGTTGTTTGTCACTAACATAGCGTTAACGGCTTCAACTTGCTGCAAGACCTAAAAAATTAGCACTGTGAAGTTACGTTGTGATTTCATGTGGTGAAGAAAGGAGCTTTTTCAAAACAATAACATCCCTTATAGGCCTATGAAACAAGGAGACGTTTCGCTTTCGATATGCTCAGAGAATATATTATTTATAGCAAAAACTTAAGCAGTATGTAGAATTCAACGACGCAGACTGATCTTTAGTTCATTTGTCCTGTAAGTACAATATTTCAGTATTTCAGTATACTCATATTTCAGTTATGTGCAGCTAATGTTTACCTTCTTTCTCTACCGTATAACATTGCCATATCATAGTTTCGGCATAGTTAACTTCATGTGCAACGTCTTAAATGTCTCAGAGCTAGTAAATTAACTAAGCGAAGACTATAAATTCACCTGTCCTTGTTAATACCATTGATTCTCTAAAAGTTGGTACACTTTGTGAAACAGAGCCCTGGTAAAAATTTCAATTCCGTGGTTTTTAAAAGTATATGACCAGGCAAAACTAAAGGTAGGTCGCAAAATAACGTTTAAAAACCTGTGAAAACCTTAAGCGATAGACATCAATTTTGGTTAGGTTTCGGCCAGGATAAAACAACTGGATCGGCGAAGATTTTCAGTTTCCAAGTTCGCGTGTTCGATCCCTGCTCAGGTCTATGGCGTTTATTTTATCGTAATATAGAAAAGCATGTAAAAGAACTCCTGCGGAACAGATTTCCAACAAACCAACGACAATTAATTACAGGCCTAAGTAGCAGTACACAACCATCGTTAAATAAACAAAACACAAGAAACAAACAAACAAACAAGAGTAAGTAAGACGTCCTCCTACCTTAACTTGAAGTTCTCGGAGCACCAGACCCTGGAAAATAATAGAAAAGAAAGCCATAAGCATGTATTACTGTATAACCTTAGGTCCTACACTCATTTCGAATCTATTTCATTTCCCTCCAGCCATGTGTATAAGTAAAATATCCTCTTACCATAGGCCTGCTGGGATTTAGATTTCGGACACCATCCACGCAGAATCAACATCACACATATTTTACACTTCGTATAACTTTTAAATTTTGATAAAATTATATTACATAGCAACGACTATTTTCCCGCCTTTATGTTTAATCCGCAAGACTGGAGACGCCAAGGCGACTAGTGATTGTAATTATTGTGACTTCTCGTACTTATTGCTATAGCAAGCCTTCTCAATAGACGTCACTTCACATACTTATATTTGTTTATTTCATATTATTTATCTTACAATTATGAACCTAACTTGGAGAACTCTTGAAAAAGAGGACTTATCATTTTGAAACTAAATGCAGGTCAGTTTGTGAGATGATTTAATGGTTCTAGCTATCATTGGGCCTCAGAGGCCCATCTGTGATTTCCACTCATACATTGGATTTTAATTAAATTTTAAAACCTACCCTAATTTGTCTTACCAGTTATACATTTCTAAAATATGGTTTCGAGTTTAAAAGTGACCCACGTATCCTCCCATGGGGACCTCGCAAGCCCATGCAGATATAAGCTATTTTTAAAAGTGCTGTCCATCTTCGCAGCATAAGAACATGACATTTGCTCTTGTAAGTTACGTCATTTGTTACTGTAGACGCTTAGCCGACTCATATTCCTTATTGGTCCTTCTAATTATTTGATCAATTTCATGGGCTTTTAGGCCTCTGTTCAGTGGGGTTTAACTCTCTCTCTCTCTCTTTTTTTTTTTTAATAATATTTTGCCGGTAATTTCGTCCGCAGTGGCGCAGCCAGGATTTATTCTGGGGGATGCTAATACTTATAAAATACATGCTAATAAAATAAAACCATTTATTATGAGCTGGGTACAATTAATTTTCTTGAATTTTCTTTACAACTTATTCTAATGCAATGAGGTTATCCAATTACGAACATCATTAACATTATTGTTATTATCATCATTATCGTCATCGTCGTCATCATCATCATCAAATCGTATAATATACGATATTAACATCATCACATATTCCTATCTTGCCTATAATTGTTTATAAAAAAATGATATTCTATTTTTAACATTTCACAATGCTAAATTCATAGTTTTTTACCAGTAGGTCTAATCACAACTGAATCTGCTCGCCGATGGTATTGGGTCCCATGTGTTTTAAAATGATCGTGTGAAGCGCAGTAGCAAACGAGAGTTAAAAAAAACTGCGTTAGAGGCAATCAAACGATTGAATGACGGATTGACGGAGAATTTAACATTGGTTGTTGTTACTGCTGTAATATACAGAACTAAACATACTAAATTGTTTCGACTTCCATGACGACTTGCTATTAACATGAATATTTTATAAAATTCTGCCATTAAGTTATGAATCCTACAGCAAACTTTATACAAAGGGATTTGAACTCATTTCGGCAAATGCAAGACAACGCTGCAAAGAGATTATTGATTTTCTGGTACATGGCTCCCAACAAGAGATGAAGTGGCTTTTCAGCCACCAAGTATTACGCCTACTTTTATTGTGACCACAGTGAGAAATTTATTATTTAAAAAGGCAAAGCGAATTTTGACATTTTCAATGTTTATGAAACTCAGTCTATTTAATAATCATATGCTATTCTTAAGTAGAAGAGTATTTTTCATGTGATTGAAATCATAGCTGGTGACAATGGAGTGCCATGAAGATTTTTACTGGTGGAAAATTGTGCAACTTTTATTTCGAGTGTCTTGTGTAAGTTGTACTTTTAATTTAAGATATGACTTTGAAATTCCCACCACGTTTCTCATTTCTCATGTCTGTTTTTTCTTTCTTGTTATTACGTGTTCTCAGTTTTTGTAAATACGTACCGAATAAAAACGAATTTTATATTAATCTGCAATAGAATAATTAATACTGGTTAGTATTAAATTCAGCGAGTTTAATCTTTGGCTAAATCCAAAAACAGGTCGCCCCTTAAGCTCCGCCACTCGATATTCACATTTGCACGAAATGTGTGATGTTTTTTGTTTCTGAGCGAAGCAGGGTGACCAACTGTCCTTGTATATTGTCGCAAGTGCCTTGTACCCATCTCTGTATTAAGGTAAGTTGTCAAAAGATAGCCTAAATAATGCGTAACGCTAACCACATAGTTAAGTTAGCGAAGCGGAGGCGGTAGCCGTAGCGAAGCGGCCTTGCATTTTCGAATAACGTACGGTACACTGTTTGTAGGTTTCGAAAATGTGCCATATTATCTCTCCCGCGAGGTTTGTCAGCCTGTCCACCCACAATTATAGCTCGTCTATCGGTATGACGTCACATCTCCAACTTCCAGTCACGAGTTTTTAGCTTTCGTAATACGAGGGCAGAAAAATGGCGAAGTTTTCGCTAGATCGTGGTATATAAGGAACTGCATTATTTAGGGTGGGTCGGGGGGACCGAATGATTCTTGGATTTTCCATAATCTTTTAACTTAACAACTGCATATGACACCAGGGGTTATTTTATTAAAATGTTAATTTTATAGATTAAAGAATTAGATCCTGACCAGAAAATGTTCTGCTCATCATGACAAAAAAAAAAGCCAAGACAGTTCGCAATGAGCGGGTGAGGCCTATGATTCAGATTAATAATAATATTTTATTGATCCATGGACATATACATTACGCAATAGATCGCGTCAGAGTATAAAATTTATGACATTTACAGAATATGAAATCTACTGTATTACATAGGCCTAAACAGGTTATACAAAAGCAAATTAAAATCGATATTCACTGTCCTAAATTTACAAAATTAAAGCTTTGCTCAGGTTACAAAGCACACAATATGAAATAAGTTTTAAAATGCTAAATCGTAAACACTGAATTCCAGAAATTCTTTGGAAGTATAAAAAGCTTTCATTTTTAGCCATCTCTTAACAAATCGTTTAAAATGATTTGTTGCGATTGCTCTTGCTGTTAAAGGTAAGATACTTGTAACTATTAGAGGTTTTACTTAAGCTAACATTAGGAAATTATTATTATTTTCCTCGTATCATACGTGTGGGCATCAGGGCTAAGGGAGTATGGGTCAAAGTGATCCTTACCATATATCAGACATGAATCAATATATAGGCATGGTAAGGTAATTATTTTTAATGGAGTGAACACAGTCTACACGTTTGAGTATTTTGCATTCCCATTATAATTCTAATAGCTTTCTTTTGCCATATAAAGGAGTCTTCCATATCAGCTATTACAAGTATTCCATATTGCATGTGCGAGTGAAAATATGCATAGTAGGCCTATGCTGGAATGAACTTGTCATTTCCAATACATAATTTAATTTTTCTTAATAAACAAAGCGATTCTTGAAAGTTCTAAATGTTAGACAGATCAAACGCGAAGGCTATGGATGAGGCAGGCTTCTAATTACGAGGCGCATCCATAAAGTAACTTTCCTCAGGCCATAAACGGAATCAAAACACAATTTAATGGAATCATTTATTGTAACAGATACAGGATGTGTTGAGCTATTTTTCAAATATTCACCACCGGAATTCAGACATTTGTCATGCCGTGGGACCAATGTTTTAATACATGTGCCGCCTGGGATTTGAACCATTGTGCGATAACCTTCTCCGTTTCTCTGTCAATTTCTACCATTCTCTGTCATTTCTTCAGGGGTAGGAAAAGATGAAAACCCCTGGGTGCACGGTCCGAGCTGTAGGGTGGAATCTTCAACATCTCCCTGCAAGTCTCCTGCAAAAGTTCGGCTAGTAGATATTTCAACATCCACTCTACAGTCCGAACCTCGCTCCCAGTGATTTCCATCTTTTCCTACACTTCAATAAATGACAGAGAATGACAGAGAAGCTGAGATGGTTGTCACACAGTGGTTCAGAACCCAGGCGGCACTTCTACGACACAAAATTTGGTCTCAGTTCCTGTGGCGCATATGTTGAAAAATAGCTGCACACTTGCTATGTCTGTTGCGATAAATATTTCCATGAAATTTTGTTTTGTTTGTGTAAACGACCCTAGGGAAACTTACTTTGTGGACGGCCCTCGTAATATCGAACAAGTTTATTTCCCGGCTTTTGTCATTAATGAGATTACAAGAGTCTACAGACCTCTGGAAAGAATATAGTAAATGATGCTGAAACTGATAGGATATGTATGAGGGTGTGGAGTTCTCCGAGCTTGCATTAAGGAGGTAGGTACAAGCTTAACTCTTGGAAAAATAACATGCAGCAATTAATTTTGATGCAAAAATTATTTAAATACTGCATCTGCATTATTAATTTCTCTAACGGTACTATAGGTAGAGGAAGTATCGATATTGTGATCGACCCTGAAATTCTATGTCGAATTTTAAACATGAATATTATGTTTTGACGTCCCCTTAATTACAAATATTCAATTTTTAGAAACGTCTATGTGTGTACCTATGTGTGATTTTTTCTGTCACAGTGTGTATGATTGTGTGTGTCTGTGCACAACATAGCTGGAGAACGGAAAATTGTATAGACCTAATAGCAACATTTTACATTTAGATTTGATAGCCTATATTCTGGGGATGTGACACGAAGATCGGCAACGACTTTCTCGTACTTTTACTACCAGTATACATTAAGAAAATTCCGTCCGTTTCTAATTTCTCGAAAATTGTTCTAAAGATTTTGTTTAAATTTTTACTCGACGAACCTATACAGTAGTTAGAGCTAAAGCGTCTATTTAAAAAATAATATTCATAAAAACCTAAGCCTGACATCGTTTGTATAAACACAGGTTTAGTCTTGCGTTGCGAATATAGGCCTATATTTGCATTACACTGAAACAACTCAAAACGCAACCACTACAGTAGGTATATCAGAATCTGAATTGAGATTAGTACGTATGCAAGAAACCTATAATTGCATTTATTAATATACGAGTAAGTTTATGAAACGAGCAACGCGAATTTGATCATTTTCATAGGAGTATCATAATTCACCTCAACAACTATAAATTATTTCCTTTCACCCGTATCACAATATTAATGAATTTCATGAGCTAGAAGTAATTCAAAATAGAGCGATTAAAATTATGTTTAATATTCCCTTTAGAACCCATACTAGTGATATATTCAAAATTTCTGGAATGAAGCCACTTTCTGTCTCTACAAATGCAGCAATAGTCGGTCACTTGCATTCTATCAAATATAAACTTATTAAATCTAACACCACCTTGATTACACCCGAAGATGTTCATCTCCATAACACAAGACAAGTCAGTCATCTTTTTGTAACTCATAGCGAATCCACTACGTATGGCTTAAATGGAATATTACCTCATGCTAAAAAATTGTATAACATGTTACCTGAAAGTGTGTCCAGTTCCATTAGAAATTTTAAACCAAAAGCATTATATTTGTTAGATGTGTACTTTAGTCAGTAGAATAGTTATAATATATTTCTGTGAAGTCGTACAAAAAATGCATATTTCAAAATTGGTTAGTATATTTCAAGTTTTGTGTGTGTGTGTGTGTGTGTGTGGTTTGTAGTACGTTTGTCACTAGTGAATTTGTTATAGCCTTAAGATAATTATAGTATGTGTTATAATTTTTTCCTTTGAACCAAGGTATTTATGTCACTCCTCGCATGAGCTTTGCTCTTTGGGGTTGTATTATATTATATTAAATATTATTAAATTAACAATCGATAATCTTTAGTCATTTCTCTTAAATCTCGTAATTCTTTGTTACCCTCCCTGCCTGAAGGCTTTATATTTTATAGTTGCCTTTGTATCTAAAAAAAAGGTAAAAATAAAGAAAACATTTCCCCCACCCTTTTCATACCCTGTAAATTACAAAAAACCCAGGTTAGCATAAAATATAAGAAAAGTAGTTAGGATATTTCATGGGGAATAACTCTTTTTTGCAGGTAAAAATCAAAGAAGTCATTCTGCTTAGCCAAAATTCATCACCATCACCATCATTAGTATTGGTATCATTAGCAACAACGTGTTTTATATGCTGAAGAGTGAATTTTGCTGTTTGCACCAATGCTTCTACAGAATTAGACTTGAGACTTTTACCACATACGTGATTAATTAACTGATGCAAATAACTCCATTCTTCTAACTGTAGATAAAGCTCAATAATATTAATGAATGCTTGGTAAGAAACTTCATTTCCATTCACAAATGCAGAAACTTTTAAAGTTTGATTTTATACGTAGAATTCTACAGTCATGGTGTCGAATTTTACGGCATAGAGGATTAATTTATTGCTGAGCAATTTAAAATGAAGTTCCATATTTTCTGTATGAATATTTACTAGGTATTTTACCAGAAATTTCTTGAACGCATTGTTGAAAGTTTCTTATTGCGTCATTTTCAGCATTCCTTCTAAAAATTTCTTCTTTTTTCTTCCTTTATTTCTTCAATTTCCACAACTCTGTCTTCAGAAGTTTTCCTTTTTAATGGTGGTTTAGAATTTTTCCTTTTAAATGGTGTTTTTTTTTTAGATAAGCAGGAAGTCCATCGAAAATAATTTGCAAAGAACCGGATTTTCATTATGGGCTATCATACAAGAACATTCCTTTCTCACCTTAAGAATCAGTGTATGAAACTTCGTGATGGATGCATTCCGAGTCGAAGTGTTGCATGACTAGGGCAAGACATTTAATGACTTTAAAATAGTGAAAGGTTCAAAATAAAAAATGCACTTATAATCTAAAATATTGAAAAATTACACGAACTTAAAAAAAATTACCAATAAATTTACCATTATTACTTATAACTAGTTTTTTAAGTAATGAATTGCAAAATGCAATTTAATGGATGACAGTGTATTATATATATATATATATATATATATATATATATATATATATATATACAGGGTGTCTCAAAAAAATGTACTAACACTTTGAATGAGTATAAAAACATTATTTATGAACATAGAGACAAGTTTAAATTCTTGAATTACAGAAGAAATATGTAATTAAAGAATCATGTTCTCAATGTTCAAATTGATGACCGCCATTGTCTAGACAAAGCTGATAACGCAAACGTCACGACACAGTTCATTTGGAATTCCGCGACATTGTCTTTCAATTTCTAATTTCAGTGCATCAACTGTTCTTGGTTTTGTGCGATAAACTCTGTCCTTGAGGTATACCCATAAAAAGAAGTCCATTGGCGTGAGGTCTGGGGAACACGCAGGGTATTCAATTCCACCCCTTCGTCCAATCCGTGTGTTTGGATAAGCTGCATGGAGGTGAGCTCTTACATCTCGATTGTAGTGTTATCTGTAATCTGTACATCTGTAATTCAAGCCTTTAAACTTGTCTCTATGTTGATAAATAATGTTTTATAGACATTCAAAGTGTTAGTACATTTTTTTGAGACACCAGCTTTGTCTGGACAATGACGGTCATCAATTTGAACATTGCGAACATGATTCTTTAATTACATATTTCTTCTGTAATTCAAGCCTTTAAACTTGTCTCTATGTTCATAAATAATGTTTTTATACTCATTCAAAGTGTTGGTACATTTTTGAGACACCCTGTATATATATATTTGTTACTAAAGAAGTAAGTAAAGTTATGCTATCTGGACACCCTTAGCGAAAAAGAAATTCTTTCTGGACGGGCATGCACATCAAATTGCCCCTAACAAATGTGTGTCATTCAAAAATAAAGAAAAAAATCTTTATTGCTATAAGACAAATTTCTATGGTGTTTACAATAAACCTGAATTAAAATGAACTATGAACTCTTGGCGGAGATTCTCAAATAAAAACTATTGTCTGTTGTCTGAAAGTAACGATTTGTACATGGAAATGCTCCTCTCTACCTCCACTGAAACATGGCCTAAAAATGCCGAAAATGACCTAAAATTTCCAAAGAATTACTACTTATATTTTGAAAATGAAACATCAAAGTAAAGCAAAAAATGCAAAAACAAATTGCCCTTATTTAATCACTTATTTCATGAGACATATATATATCTATGAACTATCTTTTAACCTTCAATGCCTTGCCCTATTAATGACATTACACTCCTGGCTGAGGGAATCCAGTCCTGTCTAGGAATAGGCCTACTTGTCACCCATTGTTTGTGTGATTCCTGTTCTTTTGGGAAACTGAAACGTATTGCACAATTTTAACACCCTTATTGTATAATTGACCGTCGGCGTGATCTTGTGGTTAGCGTCGCTGACTATAGATCCGGCCGGGGTTCGATCCTCGGTACCTCCTCAGATTTTTCTGAGGTAGGGAGGTCGGGAGCAAGGTGCACTCAGCCTCGTGATTCAAACTGAAGAGCTGCTAGATAGAGAAGTAGCGGCTCCGGTCATGGAAACCACCATTAACGGTCGTGGATGTCGGCAAGTTGACCTCTTGCCCCCTAATCCTGCCATCTGCCTATGAGAAGATGCCGCATCGATCGGGTGGTAGGCCTTGTCCCTTCAGAGGTGTAGCGTCACGGAGTTTAGTTTAGTTTATTGTATAATTGCTCTTGCAACCCGGACACATTTTTTAGGCATTTTAACTAATATAAACGGAAACACTACACTGCTCAAAATCATAGCGCGTGACGTCAAACCCCCCTCCACCAACTTTCCCGCCTGTGGTAGAATGGATGATAGTCCCTCGAAGGTTTTTCATTTTGAGCTAAAATGAACTATGCAGTTGATTGAATAAGCGGATGTGATGGCAGAAGTCATCATCGAAAGGTACGTAGTTAATATCAATTAAGACCTAATAGTCCAGTAGCGTAAAACCAAAAAATTAGACGAATCGGAAATAATTGCTACAAAAGGTTTTATTGTTTAATGGCTTCATTTGTTGCCTAATATGACTCTCCTAGGTTTTCCCTCCCGGCGGAGTTGTGCTTAAGTGGTGGGGGGTAAAAATATGACCCCCAAAGGGATATTTTTGCGGTTTTACGGTTATATCTCGTAAAGAACTCACGATATCGAAAACATGGTCCTATTAAAAGTTGTAGGGCATTAAATTCTGCATTGAATGAGACTAAACACATATTTTTTGGACAACCCGTTACCATGCTACTGCTCATCAACTTTGGACAAATTTTAGATATTTATGAAAAACTAGTGGACCCGTTCTGCTCTGCAGCATTTCTGAAAGAAGAAGAAGAAGAAAATGTCCAGCCCCATCACTTTCTTTTTGTTAACTAAAAATATCTCTAAAAAATTAAGAAAAGAAGAAGAAATTCTCGCACCCCAGTACTATTTTTTTGTTTGTTTGTTGTTATTATTAAAAATCTATTTTTTTCCTCTTCAGTTTTATAATAATCGATTGTCCGCGCATAACTTTTCTCTCACTCAACTGATGTGAGTGATCAATTCGGCATGTTAAAGAGCTGTTACTGGTGAGTGTTCTTAGACTATCACCAGCTGCGTACGTTAATTAGAGCCTGAGATATCGCCTCTCAAAGTTACAGAATTTCTGTATCTCGAGGATGGTGGTAGTTGGGTGATTTCAATGCCCGATAACATATCTGTGCTTAAATACCATTCGTTAAAAAATGAAGCAAATTAGCCAAGAATACGGTAATAGAGATGTGTAAACATAGTACTATAGCACTCGATTGTATTAATCTTGTACTTAGTAAATATATAAAATATTAAAATTTTAGAAAAGAAACACAATATTCTTCAAATCAATTAGTGGTGATTTTATTTCATAACGAAAATTGCAGTTAAAGGTATGAAGATGAAAAGGGGAAAAAGTAGGTAGGCATACAAACTGTACAGACGTCGATGTTTCATTGTCGTTAGGCCAATCGGCTCCGATAAGGAGTCCGTCGCCCCATCACTCGGCTCCTAAAATTCTGTAATTGCCGTCACCCCATACATGCAGTCCAGGTCTTCGTCAACATCTGGTTCTTCAGTTGCATCTGGTTGGAAGGAGTTAGTGCAGGAGTTCCCCTTGCAGTTGGCACAAATCAATGAGCAATTAATCCCAACCTTCCGACACCCACAATTACGTGCACACCCCTTGTTGCATTTGCAAAAAATTGTGGAGAGAAGACACTGTGGAGCTGGTTCCTTGGAGGTAAGAACGGGGTCAAGACCAGAGGAGCGGATCCATCTGGTGTCCTAACCACATTTATACTTGTAGGTAAGTTCCCAATCAATGTTGGCGGACTGCTTCGGATGTTAGTGGTAGGGATCATAGGCTTACCGAGGGGGGGGGTTATGGGGGTTTGAACCCCCCCCCCCCATTGATTAAAAAAAGGAAAATTGTATGATTTTTTAAAGTCTGCCCATAAATTACTTAATACAAGTATAAAGCGTGGGAAGCTTAAAACTCGTTATTTTGCGTCTTAATTTTTAAAATTTTCCGGGGGAGGACCCCCGGAAGCTTAAAACTTGTTATTTTGCATCATAATTTTTAAAATTTTCCGGGGGAGGACCCCCGGACCCCCCTCTTCCTGGTGGGTATTCCATACCCCCCAGACTCCGCGGATGTTATAACCCCCCATATGGTCGGCCTGGTTACGCCTATTGTAGGGATGCCAGGTTGAATTTGGATTTCACGAGGGCTTTGGAAAACAGGTCGAATAGCAATTTATCTAAAGTATCTCCTGCCCTACCTCCGTAGAGGGTTGTTAAAAATCGTAGGCCAGCTTCGGCAATAGCTTCAGTTTGAGTGTCATGGTCGAAGAAGGTTTGATTTCTTCGAGAAGACATCTATTTTCGACCAACAGCTTAACCACCTTCTTCTTGCCTTGTCTGAAGAGTGCCGAAGTTGTGTCACATCCACTTATGGTGTGGAGAAATATGAGTGGCCTTCTGATGTTGTCTGCCAGTTTGAAGCAGTTGGGACTTTTGATGGGGTCGTTCCTCTTCCAGGTTTTGAGAAATATATGTTTGCTGATGGTGTGCCTAGGGCAATGAGCATGATGAGGAGGTCCGTATCTTCATCAACTACCAAACCTTCTCATGCTCCTGTGATACCACAAGGGTTGTGGCAACGCACAGGTGGTCTGCGTCTTCATTAGCTTGCTTTTCTGAGAAGCCTTCATCTTCAAGCTTCTCAGTAAGCAAGGTAATAAGACGTGCTTTATTTCTGTCGTTAAAAAGAAATTGCTCCTGAGTTATGGTCACCACCATTAACTCTGTAAAGATGACCTCAGGAGTAGTATGTCTTTTGCCTTGGCGGAGACGTTCAGCAGATTTCATGCTCTTGGTGGGCAGGTCTTCTGGGTACCCATCAAACACCACACTTATCGCATTTCGGTTGTAGTCAACGTATCTGGTTAGGATTAAGTGGAATGTTTCACCATTCTTCCACACAACCCGGTGGAGAAGAAATCCACCATCGATGACAAAAGCTGCTTCTTCCAGGTTTACCTTATTCAGTGGTGTGAAGAAGTCATATAACACTGACTTGGAAGTCTTCCTCATTCCAACTGCATCGTTGGTCAAACTATAAGGTAGAACTTTACGGAAACGGCTGGTCCAACAAATTCACTTTTAATCTCATCGAACGCAAAATTTATCCCTTTACTACTTTTGTATGGACCACTTTATTGATACATGGTTAGATGATATTCCCAAAAAGCAGAAGTTAAAACGACAATTTTTCATAAATATGTAAAATTTGTCCAACTTTGATGAGCAGTAGTATGAAAACGGGTTGCCCAAAACATATGTGTTTAGTCTTATTCAATGCAGAATGTAATGCCCTACAACTTTTAATAGGACCATGTTTTCGATATCATGAGTCCTTTACGAGATATAACCGTAAAACAGCAAAAATACCCCTTTGGGGGTCACATTTTTACCCCCCACCACTTAAGCACAAATCCGCCGGGGGGGGGGGGACCTAGGATAGTCATATTGGGCAAGAAATGAATCCACTAAAACAATAAAACCTTTTGTAGCAATTATTTCCGATTTGGATTTTAATTCTACTGGCCTATAAGCAGCTAATTAATTAATTGCAGACGATTTCAAGGTGGCTTTGGTATAATATAAAAATCTAGTCCGCGATCTGTGAAAAATGTCGAAAGCTCGTAGCTAACGACTTCAGCTTTCTGGCACGTCCTGAGTAGGGCTTCCTTAGTAGGCTACTGTGCAGTTGCGTGGCTTCTATTCGCGCTCGTGATATAGAATAAAAACTAGTGATGGATGTTTTAGAGTGAAAAAATCGGTTTTATTCGGTTCCTGAAAGTTCTCGAGATATCAATAATCGCATAAGAAGTATTTGAATCATCGTTAGAATGATTGAATGCCAGGATAAGCGTGAACTGAAGACGAGTTTTCGAGAAAAAAGATCGCTCGCGCACTCGTATCACTTTGGTATCTTCGTTAACTCTGTCTAAGTTTTGCACGAAAAGGTATAAATATATGGACGCACAACTACCATGCGGACGCTGTTGCCAAACTGCCTAATCTTAACAGTTGACCCCAGGGAAGACAAGACAGCGTACTATTCTTATGAATTTTTACTCTGTGAACGCTACTAGCACAATGAGATTAACGCAATATCTGAGAGTGCTGCGTGAAACTAACACACCCTTTGACTATCACATCCGTTTCGGGAACCAATGGCAGTAGATCTTGTAACACGATGAAATTGCCGAATTGAACATTCGAAGGACGATTTGAGTTATCAATCGAATCAGTTTTTAGCATCTCTCACTTCTAGGCTACCGATTTTGAGTTCTCACATCTTGCATTGCAAGTACTCGGATTCCGCTTTCATCCGAGTACTTTTCCATTCGAATGATCACTCGATAATTTATATTACTCTAGAACAGATTACTCGATTCTTAAAATCATTCAATTCTGCCAATCATTAATAAAAACATTGCTCCGATAAAAAAAAAAGCATGACGTCATGTGATGAAGAAAATAGGTTTTCAGAATGTAAACGTTCCTTAGATGAATCAAGGAGGTTTCAATTTCGATTAGGGTGACCAATCGTCCCGCATTTTAAGGTGTTTTGTAAATATCCCGCACAGGACGTCATATGTCCCGCGATTGTTTTGTTTTCTGTCTGAACGAATTTTTATGTTATTACCATCGTACGAATTTTCACAATATGAAACTGTTCTGCCATCTAGCTTTAACTAAACATAGCGTAACTGCTATGAACAGCATGATCTTTGAAAGTGTAAAGAAATATGTTATAATCGTGATCGTTCTAGAAGCATTCCGGGGAGAATTAAATGAAACCCGCAATTAATTTTTTCCCACTATTTTAATGCAGGAGGAATGCTTGCTTGTACATTATTTTTCTACATAGTCCCCTCCCAGTTCAATTCACTTATGCAATCTGATAGGAAGTGCTTCGATACCGCGTGAGAAAAAATATTTTGGTTGACGCTGTAGCCACTCGTGCACCGCCTATTGAACGTCTTCATCAGACTTGAACTTCCGCCCTCCAAGGTGCTCCTTTAATGGACCAAAGATGTGGAAATCTGATGGTGACAAATCTGGAGAGTATGGCGGATGTGGGAGGCACTTGAAGCGAATGTCATGGATGGTTTTCATGCTTGCACGAGCAGCATGAGGACGGGCGTTATCATGTTGAAGCAAAACTCCTGCTCTCAGCAACCCCTTTCGCTTTGGCACCATCAAAAGAATTTTTCTCACGCGGTATCAAAGCACTTCCTATCCGATGGCGCAAGTGCATTGAACTGGGAGGGGAGTATGTGGCAAAATAATGTACAAGCAAGCACTCTTCCTGCAGTAAAATAGTGGCAAAAATTAATTTCGGTTTTCATTTGATTCTCCCTCGTTTATTCCGACTTCCGAGTTGCCGTTAGTCCGTGGCATGGCGTATGTGGCCATTCTGTAACACGAAACATATCAATATAAACGTGTTGTGTTAACTGGCATAGGCGCCAACTTTGGGGGAAAGGTAAGTTACTTTCTGCCCCTCCAGCATTTAAAATTGTATCATATAAGGCATATGTATAACTATAAAAATCCAATTCTTGTCCCTCCCCAAAAAATACTTTCGAGTTACCTCCATTTAATTGGTGTTTTTCTTTAAGTTTTTGTGATTTATGAAATGGATTCGGCGTCTGATAGTGATGACTGTACAGTAAGTAAAGTAAAGTGATCCCTATACAGGCCACGGAGGCCCAGAGGGTTCCAGGAGGTTGAGGCTCCCAGATTTTGGACATTCGGCACATGAAGGTGGTAAGGTTGTCAGCCTTACGCACCGGCCGCCTTTACCCCCAGGATTGCTCCTGGTACTCATTTCTGTTAGGGGCTGAGTCGACCCCAGGGCCATAGTGCCACCAGAAGGATTAGGCCAATTGAAAAATCTCAACGACCTCATCGGGAATCGAACCCGCGACCTTCCGGTTTGTAGCGCAGCGCCTCAACCACTACGCTACGGCTGATGACTGTACAGTACAGTCCCGATATTCCGAACCTCGCTATTCCGAAAATCCGCCTATTCCGAAGAGAGTTCAGAAAAAATACCATTTTTTAAACTTAAAAACAGGAGAAATTAAAAAGACACTCGTAAAAGAAACGTACATTTATTGTTATACAAAGAAGTTAAATAGAGATATAGGCCTACATAGAGCCTAAGCTTCATGAAAACCCCTGAAACCAAATTGGAATGAAAGCTGGCACTTAATTTACGCCTTAACAAGTCAATACATTGATATTATTCATGAAATCCGCCTATTCCGAGTTCCCGCTAAACCGAACGGTGTTCGGTCCCAATTAGTTCCGAATAGCGGGACTCTACTGTACATACTTCTTAACGAATTTGGAATTTTAACTGTGGCGTCTCTGTATGTTTTAGCAAGTTTACTTATTGTACAAGTGCGTCATAGAAACGAGCTTTTCTCTTTTATACACTCCCACGATACATAGGGAAGAAATAATTTTGTGCCTCCAAAATTTCGATTGCAGAAATCTCTTGATTTCCACTTATATTTTGGTGTGAAACTGTATAATAAATTACCTTTAGATTTAAGACGAATTGACAGAGTTAAAAATATTATCAATCAACTAAACTTTTATACTGTACAGGAATATTTGGAGACAGATTTTATTTAATTACTAGCTGACGAAACCCATTGCATTGTATGCTTAATGGTTAAATAATAGTAATAATTATTATAGTTATTATTCTACTTCATCGCAAAAAAGTCATCATTTAAACCCGAGAAGGTAAAAAGGAAAAATAAATGCGTATGTGCATATAGTGCAAAGAATATTTTTCTTTGTTATTATTTCAATTTTAAAAAATGTAGCTGTCCCCTAAACTTGTAGAATGTCCCCCCATTTTTTACTGTCTTGTCTCCCATTCCATCCTTCAGCAGTTGGTCAACTGCTATATAGCTATAAGTAGTAAATTGAATTCAGAAAGATTTGTGATGTATTATTTTCGCCCTCTACTTTCGATACATTCAGACTAGCCTATATTATATTTGCAGAGAATGAAGGACCACGTAGAAGTTGACGAAGCAGGCTGATCTTAGTTATGTACTGTACAGTTATTATTTACCTTCTTACTGTTTTATAAAGCTATAGAAGACTATGGTTTCGGCGTAGTTAACTTAACGAGAAATGCCTTAAATGCCTCAACTCTAATAATAACTAGGAATATTAGCTATTTTTTAAAAACAAGAAACCATTAATATCCCGTTCTTTGTAATATGCAATGGAAATACTGTAGGCCTACTACGTTTAATGCTTATATTATTAGAAATACAGCTCTGAAAGGGTTGACAGTTTGTGAAAATCATAAGCAATAGACCTGTTTCAGTTTTTATTTTCGTGGACCAGGATGAAACAGCTGGTTCGGCAAAGTCTTTCTCTTCCCAAGTTCGCATGTCCGATCCCTGACTAGTTCGATGGCATGTAATTGGTCGTAAATTCTACAGTCCATGTCTGAAGATTTACAAGCATATATGAGGTGTGATAAAAAAAATACGGTGAATAATTTTTTAAAAACAAAGTAATAAGTTTACATAGAATTTTAATTAATCTCCTTCAGAGTACTATCCTTGGCTAGCGATACACTTGTCCAAATGTTGAATCCATGACTGAAAGCATTTTTGGAATTTTTTTCGGAAGGGCTTTAAGCTGCTCTGTCGTGGCCATCTCCATGTCGGGAATGGTGTCAAAACGTTTTCCTTTTAGCATGCTTTTTATTTTCTGGAAGAGTCAGAAGTCGCCGGGTGCTAAATCTGGTGAGTAAGGCAGAATTGGACAGATAGGAATACTTTTTCCGGCCAAAAACTCGCGAATCAGAAGCGACGTGTGGCACGACGCGTTGTCGTGATGAAGAAGGAAGGCACTGGTCCATTTTCTGGTCTCTTTCTTAGATGTTTAGTTCTTCGGCAAGCTCTCTAATAGTCATTAGTCAATAGTCTACTAGTCATTCGCCTGTTTGAACGATCAAATGCTGCCATTTTTTGCACGTTTTCGTCTGTTTTTGAGGTCGATGGACGTCTTTGCCGTTGTCGCCTTCAACCGACTCATTTCCGCTTTTAAATTGCTCATACCGCTTCTAAACAGTCTTCAGAGTGACCACATCATTGCAATCTACTGATTTCAACATTTCATGAGCTTCTTTGGGATTATTTTCTAACTTAGAACAAAACGTTGACGAGCTGTTCGAAATCCAGGATGCGCGACAGACACGGTAAACACGATCTCTAGAGGCTCTGGAAGCTGATTAACAAGTCAGAATATGTTCAAACTTGACAATGCATATCTCAACAGATCAGGCTATCGGGCATACTACATCAAATGGATGTGGCATCAGCAGTTGCTGCTATAAAAATCATTTACCGTATTTTTTTTATCACACCTTGTAAAATAACTCTAGAGGAACAAAATTCTGACAAACAAGCAACGATTAATTACAGGCCTAAATAGCAGTAAATGACCATAACAATAGCTTATTAACGAAGTCCCAGAACCTCAAAAATAAATCTTTAAGAAAGTCATAAGCGTTTACTGAATATTCATAGGCCCTGCACCTATTTCAAATCCATTTTATTTATTTCCAGCTATGTTTATATCAGTAAAATGTCCTCTTACCGTACTGGGAAGTTGCATTCGCGCACCGTCCCTGCAGAATCGACCTCACACAAATTTGACACTCATTCAACTTTTAAATTTAGAGAAAATGAATTTACGTAGCAACGACTATTTCCCCCTTCATGTTCAATCCACAAGACTAGAGGCGCCAAGGCGACGAATTATTGTAAGTAATTTCTCTTACTTATTCCTATAGCAGGCTTATCATTAGGTCGCCCGCGGGCGGATCCGGCCCGTGAAGGTATATGCTTTTTTAAATTTTATTTTAACATGCCCCATTACAAATAATATTACAGGTTTCATTTCGAACAGTTAGCAAGATACATGATACATAAATTTGAAGTTTTCAGAAACAATATTCACATAATTATTCATTTAAATATGATTTTACAATTAAGTGAGTCTTTTGTTTCTAATTCCTAGGTAAATTTTATTCTGTCCCGTGTAAAATAAAATTAGGTACTGGAGTTTATTTAAGTCGTTAGAAATTATGAACATATTAGAATTCTTGGGCATATCTGTTCATGAGTTTGCAGTTTTCGAATGGCCATGTGTTTTCTTTTGCCATTATTTTGTGTTTTAAATGCTTGTTCGTAGTAACATTTGTGAAGTGGCTGAACGCTACAACGCTGGCCAAATTAATAGCTTCCTGCAAAATATAACAATGATGATCACAATGCAGAGTTTATTTCAGGATTTTCGAAAGTTGAAGAAAAATATTGTTTCAATACATTCACAATCTTTTAACTTTTCACATTACACGTGAACTCCTCAGCGAGCTTCATGATTAGTTTATCTTTGATGAAGTGATGCTTATACTAGAAATCTGCGATTTCTCTGTTAAGTGAGAATCCATTGGCTACAGACAATTTCGGATTCAGCTGAGTAAAACGAATAAATTTCCAGTATCACAGAAAAAGATTTCTAACTTTGCAGAATGATTGAATCACTTGGAGATGCTTCGAGAATACCGTTGGTTTACTTTCAGTGCAATGGCTTTCGTTAGGTGCAAGAACACGAGTTTCTATGGGACGATACGTTTGAAAGTGTACTGCCTGTTTCTGTTATCAATTATGAACATAATTTGGGGTGCACTTGGAAAAGAAGTCCTGTCACTTTTCGTACAAGTAACTTTTTAGATGACTTATTGTAAGTGACGTTTGAAACGTCCCAAGTTGGCCTACCCGTTTTGGTAAATTGGCTTTTTCACATCCTGTTGTAGTTTAAAGTTAGACGTATCTGCTGAGGCCCAGAAACGCCCAACGTTTTTCTCCATTCCGGTATATAGGCCTAATCATAGCTTGAATTCACCACTTTTTTTTTTCCGCGCTACAATCGCCAAGCAACTGTGAGTGCTTTAAAATGACTGATGAGTGATGACTGCAGCACATTTAAAATAAAAATAAAACGCAGTAAGAGTGGGGGAAATAAGTAAAAATTACGAGTAAAATAATAATAATAATAATAATAATAATAATAATAATAATAATAATAACAATAATTAGAATAAGAATAATGTATCTTATAGTAAAGTGATCCCTATACAGGCCATGTGGGCCCAAAGGGTTCCAGGAGATTGGGGCTCCCTGATTTTGGACATTTGGAACGCCTCTACCCCCAGGATTGCTCCTCATTTATGTTAGGGGCTGAGTCAGGGTCATAGTGCCATCAGAATGATTAGACCAATTAAAAAACTCCAACGACCTCATCGGGAATCGAACCCGCGACCTTGCGGTTTGTAGCGCAACGTCTCAACCACTACGCTACGGCGTATCCCTAATACATCATATGCTAGGTAGCTCTTTAAATATTAAAATTTGGCCAGGTTTACTTGTATCCATCATAGGAAAAATTATGAAATTTATCAACTCATATGTATAATATATTTTAATAACTAGCTTATATCTTGAAAGACAAAGTTGTTTTGCTAGCAATGCCTTCTACAACGTCTGTGCTTAATTATCTGTGCACGTTAACTGTAACATGATATCACAAACGTGTCAGTAGAGGTATTATTAACAAAGCAGCGCATTCATCTTGTGTATAAGAAGCAAGTTTACGCCAAAGCTCTTGAATATATAATATTTTCTGTCTGATTTTTTTCACTTGTAAATGTTATAACACTATTATAATAACCATAATAATGATACCTATAATAATAATGATAATATCACCAATAATAAGAACAAAATAATAATAATAATTAAATATTTACATTGCCAAAATCATGTACAAAATCAACTTTTTTGAAAGGCAACTTCTTCTTCTTCTTCTTCTTCTTCTTCTTATTATTATTATTATTATTATTATTATTATTATTATTATTATTATTATGTTTGGTTTTTTAAATATAACAGTACTTGCTTTTACAAATATTAAAATGGTTACATAGAATGTTATTGTAAGTTTAATCGATGTGTTTGAGTTGTTTTTAATAGCTATAAAAGAACAAAAACAGCATGTTAGATCAAATCTAACATGCGACTAATGGCGTGACCGTCATGTACGCGAGTGGTGCGAGGTTACATATGACATAAGCAAAATCATATGAAATATGCTTAGGGTATACTGTCTGCAATAAGTCAACGGTAGTGTCTAGGGTTGACTTATCTACCTAGGCAAAACCCATAGTGAGAAGAATATTGACATAAGATTATTCTGATCACAGTATCCTCTTAGCAGTTTGTGTGCAAAATACGCCATTTTTTTCCAAAGGCGTGTAGAGTAGCAATAGGTCTACAGTTGTGAACACTTTCTTGATCTTTCCTAAAAGCTGGAACAATTTTGGCCGCTTCGAAGATTTTAGGAAAGAAAGGGGTGGTGCGCATAATAGGCCCAATTGGGGTAATTATATGATAATTCGACGATTTAATAAAATATCACTTGGACCCTAAATTTCAATACTGTTAAAATTCTTCATGTTTCTTACAATTCCTAGTATCTCATCACTAGGCCTAATAGTGCTTTGTGTTGAGTACTGGATCTTTGTTTTAATGTCCAGCCACATTAATACAATAAAATATTGGTGATACTCCAATTAGCGACACAAGTTTTATGCTACATGTAAAATATTCAATACATAGTTGAATGCTACTACTGTGAAGTTACATTCACACACGATAAACTTAACATTAGTAAAAGGGCTACTAGAATCTGTTTTATCGTGAATATTTAACATAAAAGGTCACTTGTATTCTTAAATATATATATCGGTATATATATTGATTTTGTTACAAGCCTTTCCTGGCATTGTGCATTCCCATTGCTTACAAACATAAACAAATAGCCTGGCTTGTTACAGGTTGAAATTTTGTTCCATTAAGCAATGCCTGCGGAAGTCCAGAGTACATGCATCAGTAAATAGTGCCTTTACACCAATAATGCATGTTCTTTTAGATAAGTTAATATATACTTTAGCCTACTTGTATTCTAAATTCATTTAAATGTCATTACATCACTGGAAATATTATAGTAAAGCATATGATTAAAATAAAACTTTACAAAAATATAAGATAGGTCTAAACATAAATAAAATGTAATACAAACATTTTTTAAATACAAAGACAAATATATTACCACCATATCCACTGATGTGGCGAAAGAGGATGCGTTCACTCCTCTCACGCAGCAGGCCCCGGTCTGATTTCTGGTCAGGTAAAGTTTCCTAGGTGGAGTTTGTCCTCATCTATAAGACTAATGTATGGTAACTTTAGGCCCTGTGGTCCTTGAATATCATATGACCGTCATTATGAATTTCATCCCATCCACACCTTTTTCTGAGTGAATCACGGTCTGTCTCGTCCTATATGTTCATGTTGTCTCAAAGGTGGCCCCAGTATTAGGCTGATCACTCATCCGGGGAGGCCCTCCTTGTCCTTGTCTGGTCAAAAAAGTATGTATGTGATAGAATTGAAACTTCTCCTCCGACAGGTCGCAGTCCTGTAAGGCCCAGGCAGCATGGGCTGCATAAACATCCCTTCAAGAAGGAGGTAAAGCTCCAGTGAAGAAGAAGAAGAAATATTAATAATTAAGGAATCGCGCACAATGTGCATTATCTTAACCTACTGACAAACACCCAGTCCTGAACCCGGGGAGGGGATGTTTCACTACTGAAAAATCCCCGACCCGGCCGGGAATCGAACCCGGGCCGCCGGAGTGGAAGGCAGGCGCGCTACCGACTCACCCACGGCGAGAAGAAGAAATATTATCACCATGATACATTGTGACTGATTTCGTAACTTAGCCTATCTGTGATGTGACCGACGGAACGTTAAACTTATGTAGAAAAAAATATATATGGGATGCCCACCTCTCTTAGCTTCATGACTCGCCCCTCCCCCAAGTTTCATGAAAAGTAAACCCCTCACCTTCATATCACTTTAACATCATGAAAAGTAACCCCCTAACAGTAGGCCTACTCTAAAACTTCTTCCCAAAGGAAGAGTATTATTGAATTTGTAATAGAAACAGAGTACGGTAAATTGAAAAAGTATGTTTAACGAGGTTGTGTTTACTTGACATATATACATAACTGCTACTGGTTGTACAGTGTATTTTATTCATGTCTTAGACCGTTAGAAGAGTTTTTATTGCCTTTTGAAGTTATAAAATTTGACCATTTTTATGTTTAACATATAAAATGCTAATTTAAAAAAATTAAACCCCCCAGAAATTTCATTGACGCACTCTGTGTCTTAAGCCCCCTCTGTGGGCACATCTGTAAATACATAGAAATTTAAGTTCTTAGGATGATATAAAAGGCTGAGATAACACAAGGACTTTTGACCTGCACAGCAGAATACCTTTTCAGATTTATTATGATAAGGACTCTCTGTTGAATGTATGGATAATCAACTTCTTTACAGTTTTTAAACTTGATAGATGAAACACTACTACAGCTAAATAAAGCACAGTTAAATTATTTATATGAAATCATGCAAATATCTAAGGATAGTTTTAACTAGAGACAGGAATGTAACCAATGAAGTCTCATTTAGTTCAAATCATCATCTCCAGAGCTACCACTGTAGAGTTCTCAAACATGTGTTTACTATTCTACCTTTCCTTCCTTCCTCCATGACTCTACAGCCTTTGGTGGGCCTTGGTCTCCCTCACAATCCGTTTCCAATCATCTCTCTGCTGGGCAATCCTTTTCCAACCTCTTATTCCCATTCTCAGCAAATCCTGCTCCACATCTTCTAACCATCTTTTCCTTGATCTTCCTTTTCTTCTAACACCTATTATATCATTATATAGGAGACGTTTTGGTGTTCTATCCATTTCCATCCTCTCAACATGTCCCAACCAACTAATTCGTAGGGATTTGACGAACCTTACCAAATCTTCTCCTTGCAGAATTTGGTTTATTTCCGTGTTTGTTCTTATTCTCCAAACTCCAGATTCATATATTGGGCCATATATACGTCTAATAACTTTTCTCTCAAATATTCTTAAAGCATTTTCATCATCCTTATTTAGCGTCCATGATTCCCCTGCATATGACACGACAGGCCTTATTAAAGTTTTATACAGTTTTAATTTTGTTGGTTTTGTTAGTAATCTTGATTTTAGTAGATTGAGGTTTGCGAAGTATGCTCTGCTTGCTGTTATTATCCGATTATTTATTTCTTCCGATATTAGCCCTGTATTACTAACCTTTACACCTAAATATGTAAAGTTTGAAACCTTTTCAAATTCATAATTTCCTATTTTAATGAATTGTACTATTTGCCCTATGTTGTTTACATAATTTGTTTCAGTCTGTATGTACCTTGTTTTATCTACATTGATAGTCAGTCCAGCTGACTTTCCCACTATTTCAATTGTTTTAACCATTTCTTCTAAAGCTGGTATATTTCTTGCTATTAAGGCTATATCATCTGCATAGGCGCAGGCTTGTTTGGATTTATACAATATGTTTCCATTCAAGTTAAGCTCATTTAGTACACTGTTTAATGCTAAATTAAAGAGAACAGCTGACAGGCCGTCTCCCTGTCTTACTCCGGTAGATATATCGAAACTTCTACTCAACATTCCTCCTACCATTACTCTTGCTTTACTGTTTTCAAAAGTCATTTTAGTAAGTCTTATAAGTTTCTTAGGTATACCATATTCTTCCATGCATCTTAATAAGTGTGTCCTATTGACGCTATCAAACGCCTGCTTAAAGTCAATGAATAGTATATGGAGAGGTACATTATATTCATGGCACTTTTCCATTACCTGACGCATGACAAAAATTTGTTCTGTAGTACTCCTTTCTTGCCTAAAGCCGCACTGGTATTCTTCAAGAATATTCTCTGCAAACTTATTGATTTTTTGGAGAATGACATGCGAGAGGACTTTGTATATTACATCAAGCAAGGTAATTCCTCTATAGTTGCCACACTCAAACTTGTCCCCTTTCTTGTATATTGGGCAAACAAAACCAATATTCCAGTCCCTTGGCATTGTTTCACTCTTCCATATATTCACAATCAGTTTGTGAATTGATTTTATAAGGTTCTTTCCTCCACATTTGAAGAGTTCTGCCGTTAATGTATCCTCACCTGGTGCTCTGTCATTTTTTTGTTTTTGTATTGCTAGCTCTATATCTAATTCGTCCGGTATTTCAACTTCTTGTTGATCTGCATCCAGCTCATAATCTCTCAATTCCATTTCTTCATTTTCCAATTCTATGTTCAGTATTTCCTCATAGTATTCAGCCCACCTATTTATTATTCCTTCCTTGTCTCCAATCATTTGGCCATTTTTGTCTTTACATAAATCTAATCTAGGTTGGAATCCTTTATTCATTTTTTTAACTGCCTGATAGAACTTCCTATTCTCATTTTGATTATTACAATTTTCAATTGATTCTATTTTCCTCTTAATATATTCTTTCTTTTTTCTCCTTATTAGCTTGTTTGCTATTTTCCTACTTTCTCTATATTTTTCGTGGGCTGAACGGGTCTTTTTTTGCAACATCTGTAGTCTATCAATGTTTTTTTGGTCTAGGGCTTTCCTACACTCTTGATCAAACCATTCTTCATTTCTTCTTTTCGGGTTTTCTCCAATAGTTTCTTTTGTGACTTCAATTATGGTTTGTTTAATTGTTTCCCATTGCTTTTCTATAGGTTCATTTTCCCACTCTGGCATGAGTAAGTTTTCGCTCAGTTTAGAATCTAAATTTTGCTCATAAGTTTTGCGTTGGGTCTCTTCTTTAAGTTTACCTGTATCCCATTTAATCCGTTGGTTTGTATTTCTATGCTTAATTACATTTAACCGATCACTGATTTTGGCTTTGACCATATAGTGATCTGAGTCACAGTTTGGTCCTCTTGCAGTCCTGACATCTATTATTGATGAGCTATGTCTTTTGGATACTAAAATATGGTCTATTTGGTTCACCTCATCACTTCCTGGAATTTTCCAGGTGCCTTTATGTATTCTTTTATGGTTAAAACAGGTACTTTTGATGATTAGATCATGCGTTACTGCTAACTGGCTTAGGAGTTTCCCATTCTCATTTGTTTCCAAATGCAATGTAAATCTTCCTGCTATTCCATTTAAAAAGTCTTCGGTCCCAATTTTAGCATTAAAGTCGCCCAAGACTATCAGTGTATCGTAGCTTGAAACTTTTTCACATTCCTTATATAAGCAGTCATAAAAGGTTGTTTTTTCCTCTTCTTTACTGTCCTCAGTTGGTGCATATACTGAGATTAATGAAATATTTCTAAATTTACCTTTCAGTCTAATTATACATATTCTGTCATTTATTGGTATAAAAGATATAAAACTCTTCCTGGTTTGTGCGTCAATAATAAAACCAGTCCCACTTTGACCTGTTCTTGTTTTTGTCCCGCTAAAAAAACATTGTAAAATCCCTTTTGTCAATTCTGCCTTGTCCTACCCATCTAATTTCCTGTATGGCTAGGATATTTACTCCAGATTGTATTGCTTCATTTGCTATTTCAATCATCTTTCCAGGCTGTAACATTGTTCTCACATTCCATGTAGCAGCAGTTAAAATCGATTTCCGTTTTCCATTGCCAGGTCGTTTTCCGTATAATCCATCCGGCTTTTCTATTTGTGAGGGTTTCGTAACAAGATTTTTTTACTAGATAAGGTCGTTAGCCTTAAGCTAAACCCTTGGCCAGTGGGGACTGGAGCTTTGATTTCGGGGACCTTCCCCTAGGGCGTTGCCTTCACCTCGGCTAAAGAGATCACCCTTCCCTTCCGCAGTAGGTAATCTTACTATACCTCCGACGCTGCCGTTGGCTTGCTAGAAGCTCCTCCGCCACCTGTCTAAGTGTAAACCCTGCTGCCGATTTACACTTAAGAGTAACCTTCTTCCGCCATCAGTGCCATACAGAAAAACATTTCCCAGCCACCAATGTCGTTGAGGTCCTCTTCTGGAGTACTTCTTCATCTGACCCCTCTCCTTCGACCTGTCCGACAAGGGAGGCCCTGCCAGTAGCTATGCTACCGTCGGCATAGCTCTCAGGATCATCGGGGTACTCAAGCTCCACCACCAGCTTCAAGGTCATGTACTCCCCAGGTGGAGATTCTACCTTTATATTATGTATTTCAATGATTTGGGGATTTTAGTTGCTCTGATACTTCATTATTGAATTTATGGAATCAAGATTTATATGGTATGTACCCCTTTCATGCCTAAATTTTGACTTCACACATGAAATATATTCTTTAATCATTTTTAGGTAGATTTCGAAGAAAAATCTACCTATTGCAATGGATACCATGTCATGATTTTCGAAAAATTCTTTCATATCTTTACGTTTCATGCTCCCCTAAGTACGAAACCACCGCCCGTTCAAAAAAAAAAAAAAAAAAAAAAAAAATTGTGATATTTATATATATATATATACTAGCTGAAAAGGCCCGGCGTCGCCCGGGCTTTGTATTTTGTAATTTGAAATTAACTTATGGAGGACTTTCGATTTTGAAACTCTAGGTCCTTATATAATATGTATGTAAAACTTGAAATGAAGAAAAAGATTTATCAAACTATTCCATCAGAAAACGCTAGATATAGCTTTTTATGGCTCATAGAGGATGTCGAATGCTGCATTCCGTTGCTTCTACACATCATGCCTGGGAGGGGTTGAAATAAGAAGAAACATAAATTACATAAGATTGTATTGACTTGACGGAAAATTTTATTTCTCATTCTCATGTTACAACCGTTTCGGGGCTTAAATAAAATAGAAATGCAGTATCACTTTCATACTTTCCTCCCCTAAAACCCGGGACATAATATACTGCGAGTATAGGACTCAAAATGTTCCATCCCATGCTTAGGGCCTATGATAAATCTCAACTAATAAAAAGCCTACAGCTATGGATAATTCACTATTTACCGACTTCTGATATAGCATACTCACACACTTAAGTTGTCCCTGCAATACGACCTCTTATTCTACATCAAAATGTGAAGTGAGAAAATATTTCTTATGTCGAGGGTAGAGAAAGTACTTATTTTCGCCAATTGCATCGATTCAATCATAATTCGTTAAAGTCCAGTTGTCAAGGCCCTATGTGATCAGAGTAAACAATACACTGTTGTCATGTGAACTGAACAGCATTTCATTTTTTTTCAGTATAATATTCCCAGAAATTATATAATTTTCAAGGGAAGGAGTATTTTATTTGAATTTTAATGTTGACCGCGTTACTTCCCGGGCTTAACTGGGTATGTGTGCAAAATTTTGTACAAATTGGTGAAGAAATGTAGATTTGTATAAGGAACATACATACATACAAACCCACATATCCACAAACCCACATATCCACAAACACACATTCGACTTTATATATTATATATATATATATCTTTACACGATAGCGGCCGTAATTTTGAAGATATTTGAACCAAATTTTATTATGTTATTTCTAGGCCCAATAGTTCGGGGGAGGGGGTTGAAATTTCAAAACATTTATATCTCGGCCCCTATGAAGTATAGAGGGAAACTTTGTTTGAATAAATTAGAGTACTCGCTATGGAGTTCACAGTGACACCAACAATTCGGGGGTTTTTGGGGGTACGAGTGGGGGTGGGGGTGAGGGGATGGAAATTCGAAATTTTTGAAACTACGTCTTGTGGGGTATCGTTGAAAAGCTCTTGATGAGTAATCTACAAATCAATAACTAGTTTCTTGATAGCTCTCATATGACGCGAGATTTTAATGTTTGAAAATAATAACACTTAAAAGAATTATTATAATATAATTTTGTCTTGTTTAGCGGCTTTGCTAATTTTATTCATTGCTGATCTTGCGCACGGCCTCCCAGAATATTATATCCTATTCTTGTTGTCAAAACAAATGATTGTAGGCTCTTCCTCTTTACCGAATTCAGTTCTTATTACTGCGGGTTTGCCATCCCAAGGCTAAAGAAAAAGAGAGCTACGCAGCGACAATGAATTAAACCAAAAGCACTTTGAAATCTACCTCAGCCTGTAGGCCTGCCTAAAGGGATTTTTATAACCCATCTGACCTAGGAAACATATCTCTGCACAAATAGTTTCAAATCCCTAGTGACTGTGCTGTCCCGAGCCATGAGGAAATAAATCACGAAATATATGCAACGAAATCTCCGCACAAAAAATACCAATATAACAAGAATACTCTGTGTAAGTTAAAATATTATAGTCTCTGCATTTATTTGATTAAAATAATCTAAAATTCCCCTCAATTACGATACTCTAAATAATGATAAATCTCTTCTTTATGATTACATTTAGAATCTTTATAATATACTTTTACCTCAATACAATGATAAATTAGGTCCCTAAAGTGCCAGAACAAATAGGCGGAAGAAGGCAAAGAAGAGGTCGAACAAAAAAGTATGTATCTACCGACCTTAACCACATTAGAAGTCATTGCCTCTTGCGAAGCTCTACAGATATTTCTATCAGGTGTCCCATGTGTTCCAGAAGGTCTCTTAGTATTTTTGTGTTTCCCTCTCATGAATAAGAAACAAAACAGACTCTCAAATAGAATTTTTCAAAGATAGCCAAAAATAAAATGTATCTGTTTGTTCATGCTTTCCTTTACTTATATAATGTAAATTGTGTTCGGTCAAAATGAGCAAAAAGTGAGTGGACATAGTACGTATTAGTGTAGTGTATTAATTTAAGGTGGAGTATAAGCTCATGAGCTAAAATTACCTAAGTTAAAAAAAAATTACAGAGTGGTTCCCCATACACCATCAAAATTGGAACACCTTTTGTAACAGTTTGGTATAACAATAGCATTCTACAACTTTTTTTTGACCCATGCAAAATCGTTCTATCAAGATTTCACTGTATCGCTAACAAAGTTTCCCCTGAGTACCATTCAAAAGTCTGAATACATAAGTGCAGACGGTAAGTTACATGCTTCTGCAGCGAAAACAAAGTGGTTAACTGGAAAGGCATACATGACACTTCAATACATGGAACCAGTATCAAATATATAAGAATTTCTGCCTATGAAATAAGGGTTTATCATAGGTAATCCCCAGAGAGATTATCGATATATTTTCGAGAACGAAGTTCGAGCAAATTTATCTGATGAAACTCATCTGAGTATGATTTATTAATATAAATATATAAGCATTCATGAACCACAGATTATTGTCTCTGTTGGACATTACATGAGAATATTAATAGGATAATAATTCCTCCGACTCTGGGACTTGAACTCAGGACCTTTGCCTATTCGTGCCAATACTCTACCAACTAAGCTAAGCTGGAGTTCAATTCACATCGCCAGATGGAACATCTCTCTACTGCATATGACATAACTTGTCTGTCTGTGAGGTAGACCTTTAGGGCAATCAGTTATAGGAGAGAGGTTCCATCTGGCACTGTGAATTCAACTCCGGCTTATCTCAGTTGGTAGAGCATTGGTGTGAATAGCCAAAGGTCCTGGGTTCAAGTCCCAGTGTCAGAGGAATTTTTATCCTATAATATTCTCATGTAATGTCCAACAGAGACAATAATCTGTGGTTCATGAATGCTTATACTGTATGTCTATCGTGAATATTAACTGTACAATAACAGTGGGAGCCCGGTCACAAAAATCACTACTTAGTGTGCCTCACAGTACTGCATATGACATAACTTGTCTGTCTGTGAGGTAGACCATTAGGGCAATCAGTCATAGGAGAGAGGTTCCATCTGGCGCTGTGAATTGAACTCCGGCTTAGCTCAGTTGGTAGAGCATTGGCGCGAATAGCCAAAGGTCCTGGGTTCAAGTCCCAGTGTCGGAGGAATTTTCTCCTACAATATTCTCATGATTTATTAAGACTATTCCATGAATTAAATGTAACGGACTCTGTAATTAATTTTCTTAAATTGTTATCGATATTCTGGGAGTCGTAAGATCACGGTGTACTAGATGAATGAACAGTAAGATTTATCGAATCTATCCGAGATCTTGATGCTACCAATTGCTTGCATCACAAAATTGAGGGCATTGTGACAGTTCCTTACATAAAAAAAGTATAAAATCACACAAACTGGCCTGCACTGAATAGAAATAGTGTTTTTATTCAATGGACATGTATATTATTTCAATTTCCCAACAAGTTATGTTGTATAAGATAATGTGTTTTTATTATGCTCAGTGGAAGCATTAGACGTATTAATCACCACATGTTGATGCCTTAAGTACATGTCCAGTAACGAGCTGAGGTTTTATAAAATTAAATTTCATCCTTGCGATCGGAGGAAGGATATTAAAAGATAAACGATCGTGATTGGTCTATGTCCGAGGAACTGCTAAATGTGATTGGTGAATATCAAAGAGTATGAGTGGAATAGTCACAATAGAACACTTATAACTATAAGTAGTCACTCCATTCATCATATCAGCAACTAAAAGTACTTCATGTAAAAGTGACATATAATTAAAGCCGCCAACTATAGTCCTTTCACATTCGCCAGAGGTTTCAAGGCCAAACGTAGCACACCTATGATGCCCCCACTTACCGCACTCATATGGCATCATACCCCTCCAATGCCAGTCACATGACAAGCCAGTAGGGAGTTCCCCTTGGTGTTGTATGAGTGTGTGCGACAGCGCAGCTCCTCCGCGCATAGGAGAATACTGTTGACTGCTGATCAGTGGGGGCATATTAGACGTGAGAAGTTGTGGCCTTGAAACCTCTGGTGAATGTGAAAGCACTATAGTATGCAAGTAGTCATTCATATGTTGGCGACATTGTATAATATTAGCAGTAATTCAAACAGCATGGATGAAAGAGCTCAACATGAATTGTGAAGTTTAGCAAAAAAAATAAAAAAATAAAAAAAATGCTTCCAGAGGTTAAGAAAATGCCCAAAGCTAGGATGCAGAGGGATAAAAATTGGTTGAAAGGGTGCCAAAGAAATCTGACATGGTCCAAGGATGTTTGGAAAGGAATAAAAAGGTTCTGAGTGAGGTTAGAAGGCCCTGCAGTATAGCAGAGGAGGCCGGCCGTGTTTCATATTATTGTGATTTAATCGTGACATGCAGAAGATAGCTTTCAGAATTTTACCTTTATTTTTGTAGCATCCATCTGCCATAATTTAGGGTTTCATCGGCTTTTAAGGATGATAGTCTTTGCATCCTTATCAGTATATCATGAAGCAACATAAAAAATAAAACTGTAGACAAAATGTTCATTAATTGATTTGAAAATATATGCAGATATAAAAGTATCTTACATAGTCTGAACATGTAACTTTCAGGAGCAGCGCAGTACTTTACATATTTCACATCCTGCATTACAGTACAAACTGAGCATAACACATTACATGAAAATTCAGCAACACTGAAAAATAGTGCAATACAAGCATAACGAGGAGCACAGATTTGGAAGCACACATTCATAACAACTTTCAGAGAAACATTTAGTTGTTTTCTTTCATTTATTATTCATTCATTTATTTATTTATTGAATATACAGTTTTATGAACCCTATTTTACCTGAAGGTACATTAGGGTTATAGTTATAACAAATTTAATTGTAATTTACATATTTATCTTTCTCTATTTGGCTATGATATACCATTCCGTTCTATAACTAGCAGTGCTGAGCATTACACCCAATCACCCTGGTAACTTTAAACTATAATCGATTATGTAGGCTACATAAGAAAGAAAATAATAAAATTATCTAGAACAGCATTTTCTTAGAAATATATGAAATAATGGTTTAGCATAAAGAAGTTTACAATAATCTAGAGGTCCTTTTAAAACGTGTCTTTCTCTTTCAAACACTGGACAGCTAAATAAAAGATGTTCGACAGTTTGTTGTTCGCCACATATACACAAGTTTCCATTTTCTCTTATCACTTTGAATCTTTTGAAATAGAAGCCAAAATTTCCATGTCCATTTATTTATTTATAGCATAGGATATTGAACATTACAGATAGAAAAGTTTGTTTCAGTGTTCAGGACAGCAGTTTTCTTTCTTGTTGTTCCACTTCTGATAGATCCAAAGATTGACTTGTATTCTCCACGTGTCCATTGGTCCTGGAGTCAAAAGAAAAACATGGATCCTCATTAAACAATGTTAAAGTTGCTGTATAACAATGAACAGAAATAAATTTGTGAGAGGTAGTTGATCAACCCTCTAGATATGTGGTTTCAGAATACTAAAAGATAACTTATATTTTTAATTATATTAAGTTATTACATCACTACAAAATGGACAAAACACATATTTTTACTTTATTATTCTTACTGTCACCTTCTGTGTTCGTAGTATGATTCAGTGCATGCTCCAGAAATTATAAACTGTCCCTAAATATAGATTGGTAAATATCTTTCCTTGTGCTGTTAAAATAAATCTAAGCAATTTTTTAATACTCAATTCCTGCAATAAAATAGTGCAATTATCGAAACCTCTGACTAAGAGAAACCATATGTGAAATTCTAAATACTTCAGGGTAAATTTCTAAACAGGGTGAAAATCATTAAACTGCTTATTAGTTCAATATTCACTTATAAAATTTTGGAGACTGCTTCTTAATAAATACAAATTTAAAAAAAAAAGTTAACCCATATTAAATAACAGACCATAGACTATTTGACTATATGCTGAGTTGATTCGGCATGTATTTCATATTGGCAACATTGCACACTTGGTCCCTATTGGTGCAGCCTGTCTGAGACGGGGATCATCATATTATCAAATTTAGCCCTCTTATAGAAGAAAGTGGGTAGTATAATTTACAGTGGGTGGGTTAAACTGCAGCACTCATGAATAGCGTGACCAGCTGTTGAAGGAAGAAATGAGGGACAAGACAGCATTCAAAGGGGGACATTCCAAAATTTTGGAGGACAGCTGCATTTTAGCTTTAGCTTTAAAATGAAAAAAAAAAATTGAAAATGCTGCCAGTTGTTCTCTTTTTTTAATTAATTAATTTATTTATTTATTTATTTTTTTACCAAGAGTACTCTTCCTAACGTAACAAGTTAATAACATAGAAAAATTCATTTCACTCATCTTTATTGTACAATTCTTTTCTAGTTGGTGGGTTGAAAACCCTTAATCTAAATTAAATCATACAAAAGTCAACAAATTCTGAAATAATAAAATGAATAGTGTACATTTCATAACCTAAAAGTTTTCACAATTTTTTAGTTGGAATTAGTAGAAGAAGAAATACATAGGCCTATTTGTGGCACTTTATAATTCATCAGTTATATGAAGTACTTTTTAACAACACTTGTTCTAGATTTAAACTTCTAATTTTTAACTACTGAGTATAGAAAATAGAAGTACTGGAAACTTCAACATAAGTAAAACAGAAGTTGGAAGGTTCATCTGGAATGCTTCTCCAAAGATCATACTGTTGGCAATGGGTATGCTATGATTAGTTGAAGCTAAATGGCAGGGCAGTTGCATAGTGTGAAAATTTGTACTTTACCGATGACAATAACACAAAAATTCATTTAGATAGAAAGGAAACAATTGCAAAACACGGGACGGTTGGTCACCCTTCTCATAAAGACAACATTTCCTCTCTTAAAAATTAAGTATGGTATCACATGAGACCACAGAATATTCTTTCCGTTAAACATTACATGAGAATATATCTACATCTTAAATGCTATGTACAATAACTGTGGAATCTTGGTCACTAAATTAGTCTACCTCACAATACTGTATCTAAGATAAATGTCTTTCAGTGAGGTAGATTCCATCTAGTTTTGTCAATCAAACCCTGGCTAGCTCAGTTGGTAGAGCATCGGTATGGAAAGCCAAAGGTCATGCATTCAAATCCCAGTGCCAGAGGAATTTATCTCCTAGAATGTTCCCCGGGAGTAAGTGGAATGAGGGAAATCCCTTGAAGGCAATCCCATATCATTAACTCTTCCCTGTAGACCCTTACTCCGACTCCAGCAAAGCAGGGATGGGGAGGGGAACCTGCAGCAGAAGTAACTTAATTAGTTAAATCCCCAGAGTAAATTGAATGAAGGAATCCCCCCAAAGGCAGTACCAGATTCAATTCACAGTGGAATCATGTTAACTGTGAAATATGATTTATTACATTTTTTGGGGGTAAGACCATAAAAGTTACAACCCATTTTTACATTTAAACTTTTAAAGAATATTCATTTGTAGATAACTTACTACCATTGGTAGTATAGACTTAGGGCCTGTATTACCAACAATTCCTCCTGATATATGACTTCCAGATAGCTTAACTGGAAGATGTCTTGTAATACCATCTCAGAACTGCTATCGGGAAGAACACAGTAAAATTTTGTAAAATGATCCTTAGCTCGTTGAGCGAAGAGGTGTGTTTGTTGTAGTTTGATGGCACTAGGTATGGCAGCTCGAATTTGTATGTGTACAATTAAATTACATAATAATATATCATTTTAAGGGCATTAGTTGATTTGTGCAATTCTATTTTATTCATATGTGAGCCTAAACTGGTATTATTGTGTACGTTAAATCTTCCAGCATCAATTCTGAAACTCAGGTGGCTAAAACCCAATTAATAAAAAGATTAATGGCAACTGAGATGGACTTTTAGAGGCAGTCTGCAGGGATATCTAGACATGAAAGGCTCAGAAATGAAGTCATGGGGAAGAAAATGGATGTCACAAATTTGATCACTGATTTTGTAGAAGAAAATCAGCTCTTATGGTAAGGATTTACAAAAAGGATGTCACAGGAGAGACTACCACAGAGGATTATGGAATGGGAACCACCAGGAAGAAAGAAAAGAGGGAGACCGCCGACCACGTGGATACAAGGAATTCAGACATCAATTAGAAGAAGAAATATTAAAGGGAATTTATGGGAAGATAGACATAAATGGAGAATGATTAAATTGGATATGTAATCTTGGGTTACTGGAAAATGTAAATGGAAGTACATGTAAAACCAGATAATAAAAATTAAAAACATAAATAAAAAAAAAAATAAAAAAAAAAAAAAATAATAATAATAATAATAATAATAATAATAATAATAATAATAATAATAATAATAATATTCCACATTGAAGACATTATAAGCAGACTGCAACTGCCATCTACCAGTCTAGAGTCACAGCACCTGGAGGCCAGAAGAATGAAACATGGATTTCTACTCAACTGAATGCCATGGTGAACCGGGGATAGGAAGGACCAAACAGGAAATGAAGAGTGCTCTCAACAGACTAGCAGTCCATGGTTTTCATCATAAATTATGAATTCGGACAGGCTTCCATGAACCGTCAGATCAGTGTGTGAGCTTTATTAGGAAAGAAATGTGAAAATTACCATTTTACCAAATGCAACGAAAGAATGCTATCTTTGTTGGAATATAGCAAACAATAATACACTTTTGTGTGATTCTCTTCTTATATAATACTAGCTTAAAAGGCCCAGCATCGCCCGGGTTTTTATTTTGTAATTTGAAATTAACTAGATGAAGGACTTTCGATTTTCAAACTCTAGGGCCTTGTATAATAGGCCTATGTACATAGAACTTGAAATGAGGAAGAACAACTTATCACACTCAAACTATTCCCTCAGAAAACGCTAGATATAGCTTTTTATGGCTCATAGAGGATGTCGAATGTTGCATTCCATTGCTTCTACACACCATGCCTGGGAGGGGTTGAAATAAGGAGAAACATAAATTCCTGCTACATAAGATTTTATTGTCTTTATGAAAAATTTTATTTCTCACTCTCATGTTACCATACAACCGTTTCAGAGCTGAAATTAAAGAAAACATACTTTCCTCCCCCAAAACCTGGTACATAATATACTGCGGGCATAGGACTGAAATGTTCCATCCTATTTTGTCTTCTTTTAGATGTTTAGGGCCTATGATCAACATCCCTATACAAAGCCTACAGGTATGAGTGACCAAACAGTTGATAGGATTTTTTGCTGACTTCTGATATAGCATAGGCCTACTCACTGGCACATGCTTAAGCGGTCCCTGCAATACGATTGCTTATTCTACATCAAAATGTGAAGTGAGAAAATGATATTTTCCATGTCTTGGGTAGAGAAAGTTACGTGACTGCTTCACATTGTGTTTTATTTTCGTGAGTCGTCTGTCAACCAGGAAGAAACTACATTGTTATGTTAAATTATTGGAATATAAGGTTTGGTGTGATTTAAGCAACAGTTTTCTAAATGGCACTATTGACAGATCATCACAAAATATTTATTTTTGAAGTATTTTTTAGTGATTAAAATAAAAAAAATAAGTTAGAAGGTTTAGTAGACAAAGTTATGATGGAGTATTTGTTTAATTAAAATATTACATAATTATGGCATTATCACACCATGTCTGCAAATTGGTTCGATACTGGCAACCTTACCCTAAATTTGTTGATAGAGTTAAGTTACTTGTTATCCAATTGAAAACAACATAAAACTTCCTACAGATTCTGAGTTCATGTGAAGGGATAGAATCATAAGATGAGGAAGAATATTCATTTTGTAGATGAGAATAATTCCCTGAATAATTTTTAAAAATTATGAAAGATCCAACCAGTAGTAGATATCTTCAGACAAGTCTGTCACTCTTCTCCATAGACAGATAGACAATAGATGGACAGATTATCCCATTTGCAAGGTTCTGTTCATCGAGGCAACTAGCCTTAGATCTGTTGGGTTTAAGAATTTGTAACCGGCAACATTAACTGGGCTTAAGCGTTTACAACTCGCAGATATTGGACTTGGTGCTGCAACTATACTTTAACACAATTCCCATGATGAAGTAATTAATGGCACTACATATTAGGACTAAAGTGTTCCCTATTACAGGCCATGGAGGCCCAGAGGGTTCCAGGAGGTTGAGGCTCCCAGATTTATAGACATCGGCACATAAAGGTGGTAAGGTTGTCAGCCTTACGCACCGGCCGCCTTTGCCCCCAGTATTGCTCCTGGTACTCTTTTCTGTTAGAGGCTGAGTTGACCCCAGGGCCATAGTGCCACCAGAAGGATTAGGCCATTTGAAAAACTCCAATGACCTCATCGGGGATCGAACCCGCGACCTTCCGATTTGTAGAGCAGCGCCTCAACCACTATGCTACGGCGTACCCCACATATTAGGACAAAGGTAACACTAATTACAAACTGTAGGGGCCTAAGGATATACAGGTAACATTCCAAATAAAGCATAAAGCTGGAACAAGTACAAGCAGGTGGAGAACAGCTGCAGAGCTTGTCCTTTGCCCACATTTTCAGACACCACAAGAAATTGTAACAAAGTGGTCAAAAAGAAATCCACTGAGGTAACTAGTCCATCTATTGTGCAGAAGTACAACCAGTCGATGTCTGTGACCAGCAGGTGGAGTGCTTAAGCATTTAGTTCAAAACAAGAAAAAAGCCTGTGAAATGCATCCTTTATTTCATAGATTTGGCAGCAACTCAAATATGCAAGACTGCAAGTCCAGAAGTTTGCCTAAATGTGCTTACACTGATATGATGAATGGATGTGACAGAGGTTTCGACCAATACTCCTGCCCTTTCAAGGCTTGTTCTGTTAGACAGTAGTGAGGATGAAGAATGTCTTCTTCCAAATGGTCGGAACTACAATCCACCAGCAAAACTGCCTGGTGAAAGTGAACATTTTGATGGGTATAAACATTTTCCCAAGTTGAACAATATTATTTTTCAAAAATGTGTTGTTTTGAGGGGATTGCAGCCACCATTAAAAAGTCTGAAATGTGTATGACAAGAAATAAAGACTGCTTCAAAAGTGATAGATACCGGTACTTCAAACATTTTAAAATTTATTGTATTAATATTATTAATTAATAACTTTTGTGTATAGCCTACTACCATTTCTGCCAGTGAGCACTTTGTTCCAAATGGTTACAAAGAAGGCATAACCTTCATGATAGTGCTACTACTCAGATATTTTATTTAACTTTTGTCAAGAAACAATGTAATGTGATGGCAAAGAACACTGAAATATTGCAGGAAATAATTTCAGCCTCGAAAATATTTAATCTACAGTCATTTGTTTCCAAATATAAGATCAATTTTTTAATTTTGTTGCAGGTAGATTGCAATGTTGACCAGTACCAATGAATTTTTTCTGAAGGAGTTTGAACTAGTGATAGAGATCTACTTGTAAGAAGTTAGCATCTAATATTAGATTGTGATGCCAAAGAACATCAACAATTAGTACAACAATTCATGTGGTGATTACAATATATGCTAAACTTTATCTTAGCTAATAATAATTTACACATTCTAAATGTCAGACACAAGCCAACTTTTATAGATCGTAGAGTCTGGCAGAAAGTTCTCAATTTTGCACTAAGCATAGAATATGTAAATTTTCACAAAATGCTCGAGTAAGGTCCTCTGAAAATCTCTATGCATTTCATGAATCTCCGTTACATGTTCAGAAAATTGGATTATGGTGTGCGATTTCTCGTTCATAGATTATTGGGCCAATTTTTTTCAAAACTACAATTGGTTCTAATGTTTAGTGTAATTATATTTTATTTTCTTTCATTGAGCGGTTAAATGAAACTAAACTGTTCTCCAGAGTTTTCCTACTGGACAATGCTACAGCTCATATGTTGTATCAATCAATGCTGCAAGGACTATATCCTCCTTGATCCCCTGATCTAACCCCTCCCAATTATTTTTTGGGGGGAGCCACTTAAGCATCAGTCTATATAGACAATCCCAAAACAATCAATGAATTGAAACTGGAATAAGCAAATACAGTAAAACCCCAATAATACACGCCTGTTTGTTACGTTGTCCCGCGTTAAACGCTCTTTTCATCCGGTCCCTTGACATCACTATATAAAACTACCGTATATAAAATCCACCTCTTAATACGCTCTTCATCCCATTTAATACACCTTTCATCTGCCAAAAATTCTAAATATCGTGTTTTTAAGGATACTGAGAAAATATCTTTGAGACTTCTACATTTACCATTAGCACCCACAGCACATTTACTGTTAGCACCTGCACGTTAGAATGGAATGAAACTCTTGAGTACCTGAAAGACTATTCATAGCATGGATTCAGTCCTCCACGGTCCTCCTTGCTGCCAGTTTTAAATTGCATTGTGACTTGATCTTGTGTAGAAGTGCAAAGTGATTTGTTAGTTCCAACATGAGTTAAGGAGTGAAACGGAAAGCTTTATTGATATCGGAGAAATTAGAAATTCTCCATAAACATGATGAAAACATCAGTATGAATCAGAAACAGTTGGCAGAATCATTACGAATCCCTTCTTCGAACGCTTAAAACAATAATGAAAAATCGTGAAGCGGTTTACGAATTGTACTACAGTACTGTAGTATACTTGCTCTTACTTTTTTCCCCAAAGGAAAGAATATAAAGTACCCCTCAGCATATTTACTGTATATAATCCTTAATATGATTCAACAAATGTGTATTTTGATTCATATTTTGGTGTTAAAATTTTTAAATCTAAAAATGACCCACTCTCGCTAATACACGGTCCCGTGTAATACGCTATTCTTACGCGTCCCCTTGAAGAGCGTCTTGCCGAGGTTTCACTGTATATTAAATCTGTGACAAGAGAAACTCTAATCGAAGTTTTCAAAAACAAATTAAAACGAGTGAATTTGTGTCTTCAAGAAAGTGGTAAACATTTTCAACATCTTCTGTGAACAGGTAAATTTTACATTACTTTTATTCCTTCAGAAATTGCTGAAGCAGAGCATTATAACCATTCGCCAGTTCTGCCAACTGAATTTTGTTTCTTAGCGGAATCTCAACCACATGACTGCTGCGAAGCGACTTATTGATGACGCTGTACAAGAAGTTTGCTCTAGGGGAAGTTCTGTCTCTATTTTCTGGCACTAGTTGTGGATACCTTTCACATGACTGTACTCTTCACATAGTAAAACATTAATTTCAAGAAAAATTTCCCTCATTACTTTCTGGGATCATGAATCATGTTCTGAAAAATTTACCTTAGTGGTGTGTTGGGAAAACCACTGTTGTACCTTCACTTGAAAGATAAAATTAAGATTTCTTACTAAATCTACAGTGTTGGAGTTATGATAAAAATTTCAAGGAATGCAAAGTATCTGGAATAACCTTAGACCATGTGCCTGACAGTACTGCATATGACATAACCTGTTTTTAGTGAGGTTGATAAGTCATAGGAGAGAGGTTCCATCTGGCACTGTGAAACGAATTCTGGCTAGCTCAGTTGGTAGATTAGTAGTAGGGAAAGCTGAAGGTCATGGGTTTGAATCCCAGTGTCAGAGAAATCTTTATTTTATAATATTCTCACTTTACTGGTGTTATTGCTATTGTTTACAAGTCCGGAGGATAAAGTTTAGATATCTGGCTAAGGTATTTTACCTGTCCCTCTGCCCTCTGTCGGAAAATAAGAGTAACTAAATTCACATAGGTAACAGAAACCTCCACTTGGAGACCCTTCGCCCCAACATAGGGGATATAGGAAACCAGATAAGGTAATTTTAATTTCTGTTCTAAATGAAGGCCATGGAATGAATAGGTTTGGCTTGATATTGGCTCTCTTCTAAATATTACTTTAAATGGTTAAGTGCGCCTGTATGAAGAATAGTTTGTGATTCACTGTATTATTTTGCATGAGAGAAGAGGTTCATATATTAGTTTCCCTAAATATTTGTCTTAATAATCGTTAATTATGGACTTTGTCTCAAGCTATAAAGTTTATTTCTGCATAGCAACACATTAGGCTTAATGCTTCCATTGTGTACATATTGATGTGAGTGGCTGTGAAATTTATCATGGGTTCTGCTGATTCTGGAGAACCCTCTACATCATTAACCAACCCAGAGAATTTAGTTGACTGTGTTTTATGTGGACTAAAATTTACAAAGCGTGGAATCAATATCCATATTGCAAGAAGTCATGGCTCTTCACAAAATTCATCAGTCACAGATATTGGTGAGTTAACTGCATCTTCTGCACCAGCCATCAGTAGATCTACTGTGACAGAAGACCACAGTTGTCCATTATGTGGTCTTTGTTTTAATACATCACGAGGACTTATCATACATAAATCCAAGAGACATGTTGAATCGTCCAATAAAGAAAAAATAGAAAGGATTCTAAGAAGCAGCTCTCAAGACAGTCAAGATATTACACGTGTAGGAAGTCAAAAGATACTTAAAAATGCTACAACAAAAGACGTGCAGAAGGATATCTCTTTTTGGCATAAGACATTTGAAGATATTCATAATAATATTAAAATGTTTGATTCTACCATCTTTGAAGATAAGATGAATAGTTTTCTGACTTTTCTGTATGAAGCTAATTCAATATTACCAGGTCCTGAACATCCTGCCACCCGATATTATCGATTGCGAAGAGAGGGAAAGAAAAATAATGTATATCATCAAAATATTTCTTCTAATCCTCAGAGATCATCCAAAGCTCGTAGAATGAGAAATATGAATAGGTATGAGTATGAAGTTGCTCAGTTCAACTATTATAACAGAAGGAAAGCTGTTGTACGAAAGATTATGAATTCTGACAATCCAAAGCAATGTCCCATCAAACTGGATCAAATTGAAGATAATTTTCAACACATGTTTGGGTCCTCCAACAACAATGTCAGAGAAATATATCCCCAACATGAACCACGAGAAAATGTTTTTGAAGTTTCTCTAAACAGTATCAAAAAAGCAATAAAAGGTATGTCATTAGACACCTCGTCTGGACCAGATCGAATACTAATGAGAACTATTAAAGAATTAGACATTTCTGATGTCTTGAGAATAATTATTAATATAATGCTAGTCACTTCCTATGTACCAAAAAAATTAAAACATGGTAGAACAATACTGATATATAAAGGAAAGGGAGATGTAAATAATGTTTCCTCTTGGCGGCCAATAACAATCTATTCTGAAATCAGAAGAATAGTAGAACGAGTTTTGGGCCAAGAGTTGAGAAATCAAATTGAGTTGAACTACAATCAACGTGGATTTGTTTCCGAATTATCAGGATGTCATATAAATTCCAGACTTGTTGCAGGTTGTTTAAATGATGCAAAATTGAACACAAAAGATTGTGTAGGCCTAGTTGCATTTTTGGACATTTCCCATGCTTTTGACCGTATTGGTCATGCACATATCAATAACTGTCTTGCAGCATATGGAGTATCTTCCGATCTTCATAACCTAATAATTTCCTTGCTCACAGACAACTTTATTCAAGTAGAGGCTGGAAATCAAAGAACTAAAAGGATCCCAGTTCACTGTGGGGTACCACAAGGAGGTCCCCTTTCTCCTATACTGTTAAATCTTGCTATTGATTTCATATACAATGACATCTGTGATAAAAAAATTTCAGGAAAACAAGGTTATTATTTAAATAATGATATTGAACCTCTTTGTTTGACTGGGTTTGCAGATGATCAAGTGGTAACTAGCTGCAGCATTGACTCAGCTATTCGAATAATTGATGCTACTGAAAACCTTTTGACCTCGATTGGGTTAGAAATTAATGCTAACAAAAGTTCAGCTATTTTTATTAACAATGGAAAACTTTTACAACAAGATCTTCATTTGGGTTCAGGAGAATTAATTTCATCTATAACGGAACATGAAAATATTAAGTATTTGGGCTGTAGCTTTAATAATGAGCTTCTGCTTAATAAAGACGCACTCATGCCATTTCAACAAAATTTAGAAAAACTATCCAAGTCTCCTTTACTGAAAGCCAATCAGAAGTTGAACATAATTAACCAATACATTTTTCCTTCTCTAATTTACTCTCTTCAGACGGCACCCTTGACTAAAATCCCATTATACATTCTTGATGGTCTAGATGTCATAATAAGATGAACTGTGAAGGAAATTGTTGGTCTTCCTAATAGAGCAGCCAATGCACCACGGAACTTACGTGAGCTTGGGCTAATTAACAGTTAATGGGAAGCTCCATTGCAACATTTATCTGTTGCTCACAAACTTTCAAATTGTGAAGATCCACGTTTCCTTGAAGTTTTTAACTACGAACAAGAAGTTAGAGATAGCCTTGCTCGCTTAGACCTGCCAATGGAAATAACAAATGGCCATAAAAGTTATAGACAACTTAGAAAGTTAATGCGCCTTAAGTCTTTTGGTGAATGGTCATCTATGCCTTGGCAAGGTATCGGAGAGTCACATTTTAAAGAATATCCTGTTGCTAACAATTTCATGGCGGAAAAGATGCATCTAACATCATCTGAATGGACAGCCATGCTGAAACTGAATGTTAATTATGCGAACCTACGAGGAGTCCCTGGTAATAATTGTGCTATTAATGGATCATCCCTTTGCAGAAGGTGTGCAAAGGAGTTAGAAACACCGAGTCACGTACTCGGATCATGTCCATTTAATTCACTGATTATTAATAAGAGACATCATCGGGTAAAACACTCATTGTCCGGCCTCCTGACAAATAAAGGATATGAATGCTTTGAGGAAGTGCATGCTGTAGATGGATTAGGATCTAATCGCTTCATAGATATTATAGCATTCAAAAAAGGGGCTAAAACAGCTTACATCCTAGATCCTACTATTCGTTATGAATCTAACGACGATGATCAAGCCGAAAATGTTGACATGGAGAAAAAGAGCATCTATGAGAGCTGCATTCCATTTCTTAAAGAAAAATATCACGCAAGATTTGGTGGCTGTCATTTTTCAGTACATGGTCTTTTGTTTGGTTCCAGAGGTACGATCTATCGCTCTGTTGCACAACAACTGTGAAAACTAGGGATAACCAAAGAAGAAACAAAACACCTTACTGAAAGCATAATTGTTGATTCAATATCAATCTTGAATCACCATATTTACTCCCAAAAGTAAAAGTGAGCTTCTGCTTAGAAGAATAATGTAAAACTGTATATATTTATGTATGCCATGTACTTAATAATTGTCTTGTCAGATGGAATTGTTAAGCTGTGTCTTAATGGCAACTTGCGTGGAGGCAAGCAGCTTCATTTATGTTTATAATAAATGATTTTCTTCTTCTTAAAAAATAAAGTATTTCCTATGCAGGCCATGTGAAGCCTTTTGGGTACCAGGATAAGCTCCCAGATATTTAGTCATTTGGCACATGAAGGTAATAAGCTTTATGTGTCAGCTGGTTTTTACCCCCAGGATTGTTCCAAAACTCGTTTATGTTGGAAGCTGAGTAGACCCCAGGGCCATAGTGCCACCATAAAGTCGGGACTGAACCCACTATTTTTCCGTTTTTAGCACAATAACTCAACCATTTGCACCATAGTGTACCCAAATTAATTAATTTTAATTGATGATAATATTGTTGCTACCATCACAAAGAAACTTAATTCTTTTACATCCAGTATAGTCTTGCATAATATGATGTATCAGGGAAATAAATCTCTTTTCATATTGTGACGTCTGCCAGTAAGAGTGGTGGTGTGATAACTGATAAGTAGTTTTAAACTTATTTTCAGTTTATTTAAAGTTGATAGATCCTCAAAGACAATATCAATACAAAACATTGAAGAAAGAAAAATAAGACGTGATCTCCCGAAAACAATTTAATTTAATTCTTAACTTAATTTTACCCACTTCCAGATAAGCTAGAGTAATACAATTTGGCGAACTTACATATTTTGGCCTGTGCTCACTTGTTCCAAATTGATAGTCTACATGCAAGCAGCGGAAAAGTTAAACCATAGTTAAAAACTGTGCTGCTTTATCTGCTCTATTATATGTGATTAATATTATCTTCATCAGGCACTTTGTTTTATCAGTTTACCTGATTTTATTTAAATCAATATTAGTGTCAAAAGACTCTTCAGATGTCAAGTCGTGACTTCTAGCTTTATGTAGGTTAATCCCATGTTTTGTAAATTGTCAATTGCATAATTTACATGTCACTAAATCAGTGGAATTGGATGAAGATGCAGTTGCATTTTTATTATTGACACTCATAACATTTATTAGTGAGCGATTAATAAGGGGACAAGAAGACACAATGCATTTTGAATTTTTCCTGATGCTGGTAATATGGAATATTTTCCCGGGCTTCTAACCGCAAGAAAATTTTCTGTAGGTGATGATTGCTCTATTTCTGCGATGCTCTTCTTTCCCAGTTACTATGACAACGAACGAAGCAAGGCCACTTAGACTATTATTACTTTCACAATTTTAACGTTTTAGCTATAAACCTTTAAAAGCTATTTATGCTAGTTTTTCGCTCTTACCTCTTTAACGAAAGCAAGAATGGAAAGTACGGCTTCGAGGTGCATTTGGATCATCTTCGATCCCTGTATATTAAAATTTCAGATCTCTGAGTGCTGTAAACTTGGCTGGGCATCGCACTCGGACAAACAGATGAACGCTTTTTATTATATAGAAGATAGATAAAATGTAAATATAATACAGAATGTTTCAGAAAAATGTATACACACTTTGAAATGTTATAGAAAATTTATTTCCCGTTCTACAAGCTTAAATTTCTGGCAGAAAGTAATGTTACATTTCTTCAACAGATGGCAGCAGAATAGATTCAACAATCATCCAACAAACGTGCCATAATCATCCAACAATGAAAAGTACCAAACAGTCCTTACTCGTTCCATATCCCCTGCCATTCGTGCATTATACGGTTTTATTACCAACAAGATGGCCCTCCGCCGCACTGCCATAAGGACGTACAGTCGGTCAAATAAAAAACGTCGGGACTCGTATGCTGTTAAAATTAAAGTTTTGACGCATTAGTTCACAAGTTTCCTATAAAAAACACAAAATACAGGTCATTTTCGGAACATATGAGGCCATGCGGCAGGAGGGAAAAAATGAACATCGCGGAAATCGCAACACACGATATTCAACTTAATGCATTGTCATAATTCATTTTGCTTTGTGTCATCGCCACATACAAATGCTAACGTGAGAGAAAGTGTGGTTAGGGCTGTAATTGACCTGCATTTTTCGGTCTCTGAAGCAGCGAGAAGGTTCCATATTTATGAAAAGAAGCTCAGAGGTGGGAACGTTACTATAATGCGACCGGAAGTTTTCATAGCAAACGTTGATCTGGCCGGACGCGTATTTCGATGCTAAGATTGGTTGCAGATGCTGAGCGTAAGTTATTGATTTTGGACTACAAGTACCGGTATTATAAAATAAAATCTTTAAAAAATGCTCCTTGAATAAACATATTCCTCGCGAATCTATTAATTATTAATATTATAACAATTTGCAACCAAGAATATGGCGGATTTGAGGCATCTAGCCACAGCCTTCTATACATGTTTGTTTTGGAACAAAACTGACTAAATAATCAAGAAAATACATGGAGAGACAAGAGGCAGATGTGAACCTAACCTTAAGTCTTCCTGTACATGCGCATATGCTCGTTCGTGATACTTAATCAAATACCGCCCGACGTTTTTTATTTGACCGACTGTACGAGCATACCTAGACCGAAATTTGCCAAGGCAGTGGATAGGACGCAGGGAGCCAATAGAGTTTCCTGTACGCTCTCCAGACTTAACGTCGCTGGATTTCTTCTTATGGGGCACAGTAAAAGATGTGTTCGAACGTAAACCACGTAACCTAGACACACTTTGGAATGAGATTCAAGCGGTGTACGCAGAAATCCCTTTGGACACTTCGGTACGATGTACGGAGTCAATGGTGACTCGTACTCAGAAATGTACTGATGCTGAAGGCTTCCGTTTTGATCATCTGAACATTTGACCATTAATCACACCTTCGTCAGAAAGGCATTTATTTTTCAAATTGGACTTCCATTTCCATTTCCAGAAATCTAACCTTGTAGAACGGAAAATAGATTTTCTGTGACACTTCAAAGTGTGTATACATTTTTCTGAAGCACTCTGTATATATATCAGAACTTATTTGGAAGTTCCCTACCCTCATTTAGGGCTTCATTGTGTTACGCGTGCATTATTCCACAGTCCGCAGCACAAGTTGTTAAATGAGACCAACGATGTAGAAAGGGATTTAATTGGAAGTGTAGAAGAATGAATGGAATGTGGAAGACGCTAAAACATTGCAAGAACAGGTACGATAAAATCACAGGATCTCCACCTGAATTACGCCTCCATTTCCTCACATGTTCCAGGTTTCAGAAGAACCAAAATTCTCACCATGTTGCGTGAATAACTACACATGTAAGAAGGCTTTCTGGACAAAGGACATCCTTACAACTTCAGTACTAATTTAAGCTTGCAAAGAATATTACTAGCAGTTCTAGGATCAGCCAATATGCGAATACATATTTCTTTGTTAGGAAATTATCATGGGTAATGTAACGAGAGATCCGGATTTTATCGATAAATTCACGTGCATCGAAGTTATGTTTATTGTGAATATTTAGCGAATACTCACTGAATTAAACATGCAAAAAATTAATAAAACCGCGGAAAAAACTATTAAAAATATCGCTTTTTGTGGAGATAGCCTATGGCGAGACACTTGATACAGGCCTATTATAAGCAGGGCACGTATTTTGATGATATGTCATCTTTTAACTGGAACGTCATGGATGTTGGCCACTAGTGCAGATATTCTGATCTTGACTCCTAGATTATAATAATTGTAATTTTCAGGGTAATTTTTTGTCATTTTCCCCATTTTTATTTTCAGGTCACTTTTTAATTTCAGGTCATTTTTAGAATGTAATGTCATTGTTTGGAAATTTTTTGGTTATTTTACGGTCTTTTTTCCACATTTCTTATTTTTAGGTAAGTGGTTTATTATAAATTCATTATTTTCTGTGTTCTATTGTAGCGAGTTATGCAAAAACACTTTTTGAAATAAAGAAGAATCTGAATCTGCGTGAAAATTCTTACGGTATTTTTTTATTGTTTATCTATCGGACTTAATATTCATTCTGAATCTGAAGTCTCTGTCATGTAGTTCTACTATATTATTTAATTTTTTGTTTCTGTAGGCATGTGTGTGTCTGTTTGTAGGTCTACAGCATATCTCGAGAAAGAAAAATAAGATAAAAACAAAATTTCATATATTGGGCTAGATATGTTCTAGAAATGTGACAAGAAGAAGGACGATGACTGCCTCTTACTTTTAATGCCAATGAAGAACATTTTATTTTTCGCGATTTTCTCAAAAACGGCTCTAACGATTTTGTTTAAACTTTATATAAGCTAGGAGATGCTTATGCTAAGAACTAAAACTGTTATTTGAACTATTTTTAGTAAAACATTCTCTGAAGGGCCATTACAACCAGTTCATACCCAGGCCCGACGAGAGGGACGGGCAGCCGACCAGGTTTTATTATTTTACTTCCTAGATTTACTCTAAAATAAAAATTTTTATAAGTCAATAAACAGTTTAAGTTATTTTCTGTGTTTATTTTATCTGCATTGTCCTCTCGTATAACGGTGACACGGAATTAATTAGTTAATCTGAAACGGATTATTCTTGAAGAAAAATTGCTAATTTGAAAAGTATAAGCAGAAATCCTTTTGGACTCAATAGTAGACCTCACTAACGTTCGGCATTTAAAATCATAATTTTCAAAAGATTAAACTGGTAGGCCTACATACTGATAAAATTGTTTCTAATTAGAGCATTTTAATGCATTTTTCAGTTTCGTACCCGGCATCAGTTAACCGATTTGGTCCAGAATCAATAGGCTTCATCCTATGGGTGTAATAAATGGTATACCAAGATTTGTGAAAATCCGATAAAGCTTATTTGAGTTATCACGTTTACAGACACACGGACAGACAGACAGACAGACAGACAGTACTGTCTACCAGACCATCTCATAAAGTACCGGTACCATTCTGGCACTTAATAATTATGCAATATTCATTACATAATCTTTTTGTTGCATACATTATAAAGGGCGAGTTGAGTAGTGAATTTAATATTTGACGGGGGCCCTTGCTTTCTTTCCACGGCCCTGTTCATACCAACTCTGGCTCACAAGTCTTGCGTGACGAACAATACGGGCAAACGCTCTCCTTGCATACTGACTCTTATTCTATATCAGAACGTTGTTGTATTGCCCATGCTTAGGTTAAACAAATTTATATGAGACTTTATTTTGGTTCTGTGTCCTTTCGAGATGAGACACGAAGCGTGGCAATGACTTTCCTCTTCAATTTTACAACCACTTTATATGACAATAACTTGATTTTCACGATTTCCTCAAAAAGGCTCTATTGTGTTTAAATTCACAACAAGAATTGCATAATATGATTAATATATTATAATATATAATATGGTATATTATATGAATATTTTATGAATAATTTTCTCAATAAATTATTATTTATTTATACTGGCGAAGTTAAGGCCATGAGGCATTTTCTTCCACTGCACCAGTAAAACTATACATATCGTAAATCATACATACTACAAACAATACAAGAATTAATAAATTATAAATTAAAACTAAACATGCTACAGACAATAAAATTACAAGGATTTAATTACAAGTTTGATAAACTAAACTAAAATAAAATTAATGACTAATAAAATGGATATTCAATTTATTTCTAAATTGTGGTACAATTCTCGGACAGATAGTTATAAGCCACTCATACGCAAAACTTAGATTTTAAATCTTGCCTCGCGAAGAATGCCGCTTTGAATTTGGCTGAGACAACTGAATGCGCAGCCGTGTACAGGTAGGGGAAAAAAAGCGGACCGACTTAAATATCTAAGTTGCCGATATGAGCCACTGCGCATGCCTAGCGGCATTCACAGGATAGCATGGAATGTATTGAAATTTGTTCTATTATCGACTGTTGACTTAGCCCATTACGAAACCCATTAGAAAAGAAGCTAGTAAAATTCATTTTCTGGGAATAATCCGTTAATTAAGTAGTTAAATGCTGTGGTAATCGAAAAGTAGTGGGAAAACAATGTGCCTTAAGGAAATAAACAATTTCCTTCCTTGGCAGGATTCGAACCGAGAACGCGCTGTCATCGTGCTACGGAATCGCTTAACAACCTACGTTCCTTGAGAATCTGTTATGAAACAAGTGGAGACTACAGCCGATAAATTGCTTGAATTGAGAAATAATTTCACGTAATTTGCATTGCTTGTGAAAACAAACGTTTCCGTTACATCTCTTACATTTATTTACGTATCACAAGGCTCTGAAATCAGCTACAAGAGTCGGTCAGCTTTTTTTTTCCCTACCTGTACACTATGCTGGAATATAATAAAGGTCGAGGAAATTGTGTTTCATATCAGATTTAAAAAAATCTCATTTTATTATCAATGAAAATATCAATGTTCTGTTAAAAAAAGAAACAAATAAACAAACAAACAGACCACATGAGTCTCCTATTCTCTTATTTGTATTTTCCCAGAAAACGACCTTGTAAACCATACTTTCCACGATTCAAAACAATGCCATAAATCCATTCGAAAACTGGTTTATCAGGCATATCAAACAACAACTGGTAGCATGATACGTATGATATGATATTCATTGCACCAAGAAAAATGACAAAAGAGTCTACTGGATTCGACATCTTGTCGTTTTACCAGTAGTAAACAAAAGTAAAATGATCCCTATACAGGCCATAGAGGCCCAGAGGGTTCCAGGAGGTTGAGGCTCCCAGATTTTGGACATTCGGCACATGAAGGTGGTAAGGTTGTCAGCCTTACGCACCGGCCGCCTTTACCCCCAGGATTGCTCCTGGTACTCATTTCTGTTGGAGGCTGAGTCGACCCCTGGGCCATTAGTGCCACTAGAAAGATTAGGACATTTGAAAAATCTCAACCACCTTATCGGGAATCGAACCCGCGACCTTCCGGTTTGTAGCGAAGCGCCTCAACCACTACGCTACGGCGTACCCCCGTTTTACCAGTAGACATCTTAAAAAAAACAATAACACTTTTTAATTGGAGGTATGTGTAGATATAGTGACGGTGCTGCTAATTAGGCCTACATATAAACTGATTTCCCTTTCTGCAAAAGAGAAAGAAAAAACTAGGAAGTAAGAGAAACAAAAGCAAAAAAGACAATTTTCTAACAAACTCATCAAAGTACGTTTCTTCTTTGTTATCTCTTTAGGATCTGTTCGTAACTCCCTCAACAGCTACCAAGAACAATTCACCTTGGGTGGATCCCTGGGCACCTAAATATAAAAGTTAACGAAATCGCCGATAGCCTGGCAAAGGAAGGTGCAAATATATTGACTACCATACGGCATCTTCTACCTCCCGAAGATATTTTTCCTATTTTGAAGAACTCAAGATATAGGCTGTGGCTAGATCAGTGGAAAGATTGCACACAAAATTGTAGCAAACACTACGGAAACATCCAACCAGACATTAAATAAAGATCTTGGATTCATCCCATGCTGTAGGCCTACCTTGCAACGTCAAAACGTACGTCACTACTAAGGCTCGGAAATTATTAAGTGCCAGAATGGTAGGCTACTTCATGAAATGTATATTGGACGGGAAAATGTCTGTCTGTCTGTCCGTGTGTCTGTACGCGTGATAACTCGAATACGCTTTATCGGATTTCCATGAAACTTGGTATATTTGTAATGTCCATGGGACGAAGCCTATTGATTTTGAAACAAATCGGTTGACTGGTACCGAAGTATGCCCAGTTCAGTGCCTATTTTCTGGTAATACATTAGACACAATTTATCAATTGCAAATCAGTTCTCATGATAACATATTGCTTTACAGTGTTCATATATGGCTTTGGAAGTTGCAAAACAGTTAGCTTTGACAAATGACACTACCCACATATTCCTTCACATAATATGATCATCAAAGTTTTGAACTTAGTTCTTCCAAGCCCTGCTTAATGAATCGATCTGGAGCTTAACTCGGAGATCGTTTACAAAAATAACATTTTCTGCATAGGCCTATCATAAATGCAATTATCACTGATTAAATAAAAGCATTCTGGCACTTTTCCTTATCAGTTTACCTGATTTTATTGCTCTATCAGAAGACTAAATGTTCATTCAAATATGCTCTGAAATGTGAAAAATATGCTCCGGAACCTACTAACTGGTTAGAAATACTGTTCATAAATACCATACACGTTATGCAAATAAATTTGATATACCATTTCATCGGCTGCTTAAGACTTCTAAATCTTATAAAGTTGAGGGACTTAGATTATACAATTTGCTACCTACGGCCGTAACTGGACTTCCCACGAATTCTTTTAAAACTAGACTTCACAAATGGTTACTATTGAATCCCTTTTATTCAATTCAAGAATTTATGGAAGCCCACCTTGAAGATATCTAGTATAAATACCATTGACGAGATCTATTACATAACGTGTTATGTTTAAGGATCTAAACATATTATTATTATTATTATTATTATTAACCGTTGTGTATCAGGGTGTTCGTCATAGTAGACCTTCTGTATATTTTAAATATAACTAGGGATAGGATATCGGAAGCAAAATATCGATATTGATATCGATATACTGTAGATCGATATGAATTTCAATAACAGTCTTGAAATTTCTATGCTGCTAAGCTTTAAAATATGTAAATAGTCACTTAATATATAGCCTATATGAAATAAAATTCATCAATGAGCCACTATCAGTCTAGCCAGATGGAGAAAACATAGTGATGATATAATGGAACAGTTCTATATAAAATAGTATTAACACCTCCATTTTTGTGTATGCTACAGCGTTTTGTAAATCTTAATTTTCACTTTAAAAATTTGTAAAGTTTGAAAAAATTAATATATTTTTTAAATTTTGTTTAATTTTCAGATAGTTTTCTGTTGTAACATTCACTTACTAAAAAATTCAGAAAATTTGGTCAAGAAATGTGGATTTTACTTTCGAACTTATCTAGCAGATTGTACGAGTATTACTACTAATTCACTTAAACCATAAAAGAACATTTATTTCTTAAATGTTATATTGAAGATATTTAAGTAAAACACGATTATATTATTGTTATAGTTCCTAGCAGTGCATACTGGTAAGTATTGTTTCTTGAAATATAGTATGCTCTTATGAACAGATGTAGATTTTCAGCTGTCATGAGTCTGGACAAGTCTATATCGAAAACGGGAGTTTGATAGCTTGTCTCTCTGTATGGCTTCCCCTGAGCGCATTTCGCCAGTGTATATTCATGCTGTTGGGTTATTATGTGTTTATAGTGTTTACAGGAATGAATGAATGAATGAATGAGCCCGCTTTGTCCCTAAAGGGCTAGGGCCTCCTACAAGAGGGAAAGCTCATACTAATAACTCACGTGGTGAGCTATTCCACATGAGAGAGGCTGTACTTTGAGTTGATTCACTGAGGATATAGTCATTTTTACAGTTCATTGCTCTTCTTTACTCGTTGTCCCAGTTCTTTCCATGCACTTCTGTTTCGGGCGACGCTGGACCAATGCACTCCAATTTTCTTTTTGAAGTAGTCTGCCCATCTTTTTCTTGGTCTGCCTGGTGTCCTTTTTCCGGCGTAGGGGTCCCCAACAGAGTCTCCGACCTGATTAGAATATAAAGAAAAGAGGAATTGTCTTAATAACTTCTGTAGGAGATAATAAAGCAATTCGATAAATATTGAGTGAATCGTGAATTGTGATTGGCTATTAAACAGTCACACAAAATCACGCCATGTCCTGACTAAATATACAGAGTGTTAATGAATAACACCGAAATATTTTACCTGTGTATAAAGGGGTCATAGACAAGCAACTCTTATTAGGAGATTTTTGCTCTATGACGTAAAATGTGTATGCTACAGTGTATTAAAGTCGTTACAATTTGGTGCTCATAAGTCAATAACTAAGTGAAATAGGGTTAAAAATTTCATTAAATTTGACTTCCTACCTGCTTAGTGATCGATAAAAACCTGATTCTTTACAAACAGCTATATCATAATTTAGAGTTTTCATAATGTGCAAAATTTGCAGACTAATCATATGAACGATCGCCACTGCATTAGTTCTTTTATTCATAACTACAGTGTTAAGAACGAAGTTCCTTTGTTTTTTTTTTCAAATGTTAGACGTCAGTAGAGGCTATGCCATGGGAAATGTTATGCTATAACAGGAAAAATTGAGTCCATAGAGCAAAAATCTCCTAATAAAAGTCCCCTTTATATACAGGTAAAATATTTCGGTGTTATTCATTGACACTCTGTATGTGAACTTTAGGTCTGACGCTTCCCCTGTGGACAACTGGAATATTTTTCTTTCTTTCTTTATCGTAGTTTCACCTCTCTCTTTTAGGATTTAAGCGACCCAAGCCGCCCGGGCCTTACAGGGCCGCGACCTGTCGGGAGAGGGATTATCTTTGGATCACATACATACTTTTTTGACCAGACAAAGACATGGAGGGCCTCCCCGGATGAGTGATCAGCCCAATGCCGGGGCCACCTCCGAGACAACACGAACACATAGGACGAGACACACACACTCACACACTCACTCCAAACAAGGCGAAGATGGGATGAAGATGATAATGACGGCCAGATGATATCTGGGGACCACAAGGGCCTAAAGTTACCCGACATTTGTCTCAAAGGTGAGGAAAAACCCCATAAGAAACCCCACCTAGGTAACTTGTCCCGACCAGGAATAGAACCCGGGCCCGCTGCGTGAGAGGATTGAACGCTTCCCCTGAGCCATAGCGGTGGACCAATTGGAATCTAAGTTTTATAAATGTGAAGATAAACAGCGAAAGATTAAAAAAAAAAGTCCGTACTAATTATGTATTGATCATTATGGTGAATGCACAACTCTTGGTTAATAAACCAATTTACTTATTAAGAGTGAAACATTAGGTTTAACAAAAGTGTCGACAGCACCATTAATTGAAATTAGAAGTAATAATAAAACCGTAATAACTAATTGTTGTAAGACTATAAAAAGTTTCCCCTTCACTATGTAATAAACTCATATTTGAAGAGATTGTATTCAAATTACTTAGTTACTCATATTGCATATCGAGTGCCGTACTGGTTTTTGCACAGCGAACAAGTTTTTTTTTCCGGACACACTTGGCGTATTTTTATTATACAATACCATGCATATTCACGGAATAATTGCGCATGAAACTGCATGTATAGCAAGCCACAAAAAGAATTCTGGACATATCACGGAGGTATAGGTTTTACTCACATTCCTTAGTCCCCACTTAGCTTTCTCTACTATGGACTCAGTGCCCAAGGGCGGGGATGGAAATGAATTCCATGGTTTCTCCTACAAGATATAAAGCTAAGAGATCGCTGATTTAAGCTATTGTTATACATTCTTCAATTCTAAACACACAGACATGGATTCCCACGTAAGTATAGTGCATTAAATGGTAGCAACATAAATTATTATTATTAATTCAACGCTAAATAGCCTAATTCTGATAGGCCTATTTATTTAGTTGTAGAAAAACATGATTCCCATAGTAGTAGTTTACTCCTACTATAATGCAATGTAGTTTATTCGTGTATCGTACATTTACCGTATACACCCTTGGTGTTATTAAATGTTTTTACCATAGATATACTTCTTACAAATTGCACAATGTTAACATAAAAAACGTCATGATAGATAAATTTCATTTCCGTTTTTGGTAAATTTTTAAAAGTATGTTACTAAAAGGTTCCTCCTTTTACCACAAAACATAAAAAAACATAAACATAAAAAAGTGTTGCGTCTTGGACTCGCATTCGGGAGGTCCCAGGTTCAAAACCCGTGGCCAGCCAATTTAACATGAGTTTTTTCATGGTTCCCCAGTCCTAAAGGCAAATGCCGAATTGGATATTTGCATACCATTAATCATCCTCAGCATTTCATCCTATATCATATCCATTTAAATTAACATAATTTAAATTTACTCCATAAAATACACTAATAATATAAATAATTGACAATAGTTCCATGTCCTACCCTACTGTATAGACACAGATCCCGAACTCCTGATATGACCTCGTAGGTTAAAGGAGTATAAACACAGCTGAATTTTAAAAATGTGTCAGCTTCAAGTTTATAAATTTCGTATTCACATTATGTAGCCTACCCTGTCATGCTGTACATGCCTTAATTATAAATATACAGAGGGACAAACAACACAGTTGTTCTGTTATTCTTCTAATACTTATTTAATAATTAGTTTTTCCCATTCCATTTTAGCAATATATAAAAAGTTCCCCGTGTCTTTCATTTTTTCCATGTTTTTCGTCATTGTTAATCTATCAAATAAAATGCGATGTCCGAAGCCCCGAAGCATTTTGATTGGCTCTCGAAGACAGCGGCCGAGATGCCACAAACTGGTAAATGTATTACACTTTTAAAAGCAAATTCTGAATAATATACAGCGTAAAATCCAAACTTTAAAATACAATCTCTTCAATTTTTAATCTGACTGGATTTTTTTTGTAGACTGTAGCCTGTAAGTAATATAAATCATAATTCCTATTTTTTTAAGTGTTAACATAATACTAAAAACTAGTTTTGTTGTTTCATGGAAGTTATTGAATAGCAGATTTTGTTTGTTATGGCTAACTATCGACGATTGTGTACAGGCTTGCAACCGACGCCGAAGTATGAGGATTTTGTCCCACACAAGTGCTATTATAATGCCTGTAAATCTACACATACATATAAATTACAAGCCCCCTGCCTAAACGATTGATTTACTCGGGCCAACGAAACAACATAGTGATAGAAGTCGTAAATACAGTGCGAACCAAAGATAAAGCCACCGGACTTCTTCCGTGCATAGCGCGCGACCTTCAATGGTCATAGGGCGTCCTATCGCCGCGACAGTTTTAACTCTCTCCGCTACCTCCATCTCTTTTCGGAAAGTGAAGTAAGAGAATACCCAACGAATAGAAGAATTTCAATATTTAACCAATCTAGCTTAAGGTAGTTGTTGAAAATGCTATCTCCTCTCATAAGTATGTGAAAACGACATACAAATTTTGCATAAAACTTTTAAGTCGTCCGATGTTTTGAAAAATCCCAACTTCCTGAGCTAAGCGACGACTGATTCAGGAAAATTAAGAAAATCTTAATGATAATAATTAATATTTTCTTGTCACTTTAGGTCACGTTTTCTTCTTATTTAAAACTGTTCCATAGTTGAAACTTATCCTCTCAAAATCATATGATAAATGCAATCGCAAACTTCATTGTCGTAGAAGTAATGTACGTTTCAAACACGGTGGCAACATTTTCAACACCTAATTTAAAAAAGAAGTGACTGATCTTTTTTCATTTGGATTTTTACTTTTTTTACTTTTCAGTGAGAGATGGGAGTAGCGGGAAAAGATAAAACGTTATCAAAGGCCAAAGATCAAAGATGGCCAAAGGCCAAAGATCGATGTAAATGTGTGAGAGATATTTTCGATAGTACCTCCATTTTTAATGAATGAAAAAACTTGAATGGTACAAAATTCATTATATGAGTCTGTTTAGTACTTCCTTTATCAATCGCTAAGCCAAATATGTTTTTATTGTTTTACACTGAAGGTAATTCTGTGGTATATTTGCAGTACTAGCACGTGCCCGCGATTATTTACTCAACTGCTAGATGCTGAATTTAAATAATTTATTGAAGAGAAAAATATTTTAAACGTTATATTTAACAACGACATCGTTTTACATAAATTAATTTTATTCTTAACTACATTGTTTTGCGTAAAAATATAAATAATTAAACGAACAAAACGAATCTCGTGCTGCCACATGGGCATACAGATTCCAAATGAAACTATTAAAATTTACCACAGATCCATGAACCGTACGCAAATCATACATAAATAATTAATGCGATTGATAATTAAAAAGCTAAAAACCCGGCTTCGAGGCGCATTTCACGATCAAAGTGCACCTCCCGGTGGGGGGGGGGGACATCTCAGATTCGAGTTCACTAGCTCAAAAAAAAAATCCGACTGAGTTTAGTCCAAATCACTTGAACTTTTTCCCATTAGGCGTGCATTTATTATCTTCTTCTGTTCACATATCTAAAAATATCAGGATCTCTTGTTGTCGTAATGTTGCAAACAATTGGAACAAATATGGTAACCGAGCAAGGTCACCTTTAATTAATTTTACAATTGAATTCGGTCTTATTAATAGGTGGCGTGAAAGTGCAAGGAAACACGGGTCCAAATATTATATTAAATTTTATGACTTGTTAAAAAGTACAACAAACAACGCATATGTACGTTTATATTTACTTAAAGATCTCCGTACACACAACCTAAATTATGCGGAACTGATCTTTGCTCACGCCTAAAGAGTTGCTATCATATTTTCAGGTTGGTAACTCTGCAAGTTGTAAAATCGTTTAATTAAAAATTGATGAAAATAATAATAATAATAATAATAATAATAATAATAATAATAATAATAATAATAATAATAATAATGATAATAATATACAGTCAGTTGATGCACAAGTTCATTAGCCTATAATTAACCATATAGGTCTATGACCTGTCAATGTAAATTAGTTTATTGTAGTACATTGACAGTTGATTACCCGTAGTATTTAAATCTGTTAATTCACTAGCAGGTTCCCGCGACTTCGTCCACGATAATTAATTCGAAGATTAAAAATTAAGACCATAGTAATGAAGCAATATATTTATTAACATGCGCGAATCATTTAGAAACTAAATGCTTAATAATTACAACGAAACAGCTAAAAATCTGGCTATGGAATGCATTGCACGATTAGAAAGCGCCGCCTGAGAAAAACGACTTCAGATTTGAGTTCCCTGGCCTAGAAAACCCCTGCATAGTGCAAATCGAACAGTGTTTGCCCGTTTAGGCCTATATTAATTATCCCTGTTCCGTCTAGGTTGATAGCTTCAGGTGTCTGCGTGCCTTGACATTAAAACAAACGAATCGACCAGGGTGAGCTCATAAAATCGAAACGATCAATAATCCCATGCGATATATTGAAAAAATCGCAATGCATTTATTATTTATTATTACATTATTACATAGAATTGCAAATACAAATACAAATACATATTTATACAAGTAAAATAAAACAATTTTCAAATTTCAAAAGTAACAACAACTACAACTACTACTATTATTTCCAAGTTCTGACAAAAATACGCAAAGCCACCTTCAATTGATTTGACAAGAGAAAATTCCACGATTAAAAAGCGCCGCCAAGAAAAAGAACCTCATATTCAAGTTCTCTGGCCCAGAAAACCCCTGCATAGTGAGTCCAAATCGAACAATGACCTACATTCATTATGAATCATTCATAAACTAAACTATTAATAATTATAAGGGAACAGATAAAAATTAGGCTTCAGAGTGCATTCCACGATTAGAAAGCGCCGCCGGGGGGGGGGAAACCTCATATTCGAGTTCTCTGGCCCAGAAAACCTCTGCATAGTGAGCTCCGTCCAAATTGATCAACGTTTGTCCATTTAAACCTATATTCATTACCCCTCTTCCGACTTCGTTGAAAATTTCAGATATCTGCGGGCCTTGGCATTATAAACAAATGAATCGATTCTTTTATTTCCAAATCATGACCAAAAACGGCAAAGTCACCTGCAATTGATTTGACAAATGAAATGTAACTTGTTACTGAAAACTGATGCTTGGATAACGAAAAAAATGCACGTTTTTCTGACAGTTTTTTTTTTTTTACTTACAGCTCACAAACGAAAGCGAGAATAAAAAAAAATTCGGCTTCGAGGTGCTTTCATCCACCCTTCAGTCCATCTATGTTTAAAATTTCAGATCTCTGCGTTCAGTAGATTTCGCTGTGCATCGCATACTGAGACAGACAGAGAGAAATACAGACTGAAAGACTAACACTTCCATTTATTATTATAGATATAGATCATTCTGATTTCTTCTCTCTTGATAATGCTTCAGACTTAACACTTATCACAGCAAATAACACTAACATTTTCTGAGTTTACATAAAGGCAAATTGCATGCATTAATATTCTCAGCACTTAATTGTGTTCTAGTTCTTAACAGCAGTTGCTTTCGTGGGCATGATTAAGTGAGACTATGAAGTGAAACAGTTAATCTCATATGAAAGTTCATTATTCTCTTATGCAACTAATTTAATCACGACAAACTGTTGGTTCCCATGAGTAGCAATTTTATGGCATTACTTTGTGTAGCGCTGAAGGTATATTTCCACTTCACTAATTACAAAAATTGATTCATTCCGAGCTGTTGTTAGTTCAAGTACATAATGGACACGTTTATTCAGGTAGTTTTTAGCTTCATGCTTCACTGATTGATACAGAGCGAACAAATAAAATTGCTATTTTTATTAAAGCTAATAAGAAATAAATTTCATAATGCTCATTCTTGTACTTAAATAAACCCTTCCATAAATTGCCTACCTCAATTTCTAAATTGGATAAACACAATCTGCCTCCATAACAATCTCCCATCCAACCAATTATCTTAGTCTTCCAATCTCATTTCGACAAACCTCTTTTCTGGCTAAATATGATATTTCATCTATGCTTCGATATTGTAGTCCACCTTAGTTCTGATAGGCCTATAATATTCCGTTTTAGTTATCATATAGTATTTCACCTTGACTCCGATCTAGCATTCCGTCTTATTCTAATATAGGCCTAGTGTTCCACCGTAATTTCACCTCGGCTCCTGTATAGTATTCTACCCAAATTTCTATCAGTATTCCATTTTAGCTCCGAAATAGTAATCCACCTTAGTTCCGATCGGTATCCCAACTTATCTCCGATCAGTATCTCATCCTTATCTCCTATAGGCCTGTAGTATTCCACTTTAGCTTTGATATAATGTTCCACCTTAGCTGAATTATATCCGAAAATAAAAGCTAAATTGGACAATATGAAATTATTTAACTTGTTTTTAGGTAGCTAACTTTGTAATTTTTCATTGAACTTCGCGGTATCATTTCACATAATTGAAGCTATTTTCTTCTTATTTGCAAGTATTGACATGGATGTTACCAATCCTTTATAGCACTGATTTGTAGAAAACCATCCTAACTTACTTTAAATATATGTAGCCCTTACATTTTGTTCTGGAATGCAGCATGCTATCTGGGGTATCCGTGGAAAGCTGTGGTATTTCCTTAACTGCATATTTAGGTGTCAGCATCGAAAGGGAATTATCTGAAATTTAGTAAGAGTAGTCTGAAAGTGATATATCAAAGTTAGAAAAATGGAACTGTAAGTACAGTGAAATTCTAAAGAGTTTATAACAAGGGTGTAGAAGCAAGGACATCAAGTTACTTTATTTAATTCCTGCAGATTTCTTATGGTATCAGACACAACAGGACTATGGACATGGACACAACTGGACATCTGGTGTTACTAAAACTAAATATCGTTTGGCTAAAATCTACTGTCAATATGATGTGATCTTACCTAAGAGCTATTTTATTCAGTATTATATAATTCAATAACACAGTTAACGGACGGTTATAATTCATTTTAAATGTTAGAATACAGAATACAATGGTGATGTAATAATTTCACGCTTAAATCGGTTGACTGGTTCTATCAACTTCTAGCGATGAGTGTCAGTAATATGCTGTAATTTTGCAATGTTTATGGTAAAATCTACTCAGGAAGAAAACCAAACTGTCCGAGCATAACCACAAATAACCTTGGAATAATCTGCAGTCAATAACAAACTTAGCCGAATGTCAAACTTTGTGGCAAGTTAAGCGCATTGCGTAAAGCCTGTCTCGGTGAAGGAAATGAAAGTGAAACCACGTGTTGTAACTTACGCTAAGGAATAACTGATGTTCTGTTTATATATGAAAGCAGACAGTTTCGCTCCAATGAAGTTATTTTACCAGAGACACGAGTTCGTATACACTAGGCATACATGAGTGGTTATCATTAACTTTATTGACCATTCAAATAGCATCAATAAAAGTAGAGGGTAAGAAAATTACTCTGTGAGAACATCTCAGAGTGACTATAGTATATTGCGATACTAGTTCCGAAAGCGGCGCATACGGATCGAGGAAAGAGTTTGAAAAAACGAGGCGCTTGTGCCGAGTTTTCTCAATTTCCGAGGTCGTTATGCGCTTACGGTACGAGTATTGCATGCTATTTTTTGCACGATGATTATTTATATCAATTTAATTCTATTAATGGAGATATTAGCTGAAAATATTATGTATATACATTTTTGCACGACGTAACTAATTAGTGGTACTTACGAATATTGTTGCCGTGGATCGTAACTTGACATTCCCGCACGCAATCTGGTTGCTATGAAAACAAAAGAAATCTCCGTGCGGTAAAAATTACAAAAAGCACAAGTGCCGTAAGTAAAACCATCATAATACAAACCTTTATGGAAGACCGGAACCAAGGCCCCCCAGTTTGTGGCGATTTTAACAGGACAAATATTCGGTCCCCATAACAACCAACATATGCAAATCACTTTCTGAAATATAACATCCATCTTCAATAGTGTATAAACATAATATTTTCAGCTAATATCTCAATTAATATAAACAAATTGATATAAATAATCATCGTGCAAAAAATAGCATGCAATACTCGTGCCGTAAGCGCATAACGGATTTCGGAAATTGAAAAAAAACTCTTTCCTCGATCCGTATGCACCGCTTACGGCACTTGTATCGCTATATATTATTTCATAACGCAAATAATATTACCTTCAGACGGTATCTTTAAATTTGTCATTATTTAACACCAGTTACTTTGTTATATGAACAATCAGGAATGCTTCATATGAGTTGGTTTAAAATATAATGCTATAATCTTTATATATATACAATAGTAAACAAACATATCCATAATAATATTGTATTAAGCTTCCTATGCATTCCTATGGCACAAGGCGTAAACCGAATATTTGTTGTAACTCATTCACAATCGGTTACTTATGGACTAAGGGATTGCACTGTGGACGTAATTTCATCAAATCTTTCTTCATTGCTCTATTAATTGTTGTGTACCTTGAGCTGACAACTTTTAACTTCCTTGATAGTGCCGAACTGCCAGGCTGGTGAGTAAGCTTAGGCTAGTACTGACATGGTTAACACGAAGAAAATACAAAAGTAACTTCTTTTCTGCATAGGCATATCATAATTGCAGTTATCACTGATTAAACAAAAGCATTCTGGCACATTTAGCTGATTTTATTTGGTTTTACAATCTGGTCACCTTTCGAATAATGAGACTGATACAACTAAATCCATGCAATCTAAAATGGAATATGTTAAAGGTAGAGTAATTTATTTGTTTCACAAAAAATTCTTAATGAACAGATTGATTATTAATGAAGTTGTGCCGTAATGCAGAGCAAGTATGAAAGTTTTCTTTTTCCGGATGTAGTTTCACTTAATGACAAACTAAATACCATCTCCATAATTACGAGTATTATGGTAACATACACAATAACTTCGCTCGCTTTCACTCCTGTAACGAACATCGGAAATAAGTTGTTTAGCAAATTTATTTGATTATTTTTGCTCAAAAGGAAGCTGTTGTCTTATTTCCTTATTATAATTATCATAAGGACTGGTTGGAGCAATGACATAGAATTCAAGGAAATATTCTGGGGAAGAGTAATTAAAATTATTTTAATGATGAATGCAACGTAAGTGAAGATATTTTTGTCTTCCACAGAACGAAAGTCAGTTTACGAGACTGAGTATTCAGAATTAATGACAACTTTATTTTATTATAACAATTAAAACAATAACTTGCACATAACGTGCAATTTAAACAATCTGGATCTTGAGATGTTTTGGGAAGGCGAGAAGGCCTGAGTGAGGCTGTCGAGGCTCCATCGTCGCGGACACACATTCAGGAGACCGCGGCCTCGAGTCCCATGGCCGGCCAATCTGGGTGTGAATTTTTTGGAGGGTTAAAATATATGTTATTGTGCTGTTGAGCTCTATCTGTAACACAACATATAAAGTGGCTGATCTTATTGACGCCATCAGCTCAGCAACCTTTATGTTTCGACTAGGCCTTTCGATACTTTTGTATCTTCACCAGGGCATCTTGCTATGCAAATGTAGATGCATTAATAAATAATTAAAACGGCATTGTCTTCTAGATATGTCATCGTGATAAGGAAAAAGGTATAAGTAGAAGACGATGCCGTATTTATTTAAATTATAAATTCTGGTGCACTGGCAACGGTCTCAGGCCTAAGTTGCAGTACACACCCGCAGTTAAATAACCATGCAACAAACTAATTCTTCAATTGACTCTTTCAGAAATGCTATAGGCCTAGAAATCATCACATAGTATTTTTCATTACATATCGGTTTACAGTTCTAATTTGTTATTATTGTATATTATATTATTACATACTTAACTGTGTAACTGAACTAAACTAAACTCCGTGGTGCTACATCCCTGAAGGGACAAGGCCTACCACCCGACCGCTGCGTCATCTACCATACACATATAGCAGGATTGGGGGGTCAGCATGCCGATACCCATGGCCGTTAATGTTGGTTGACCGGAGCCGCTACTTCTCTAGCTCAAGTAGCTCCTCAATTTGAATCATGAGGCACCCCGTTCCAGACCTCCCTACCTCAGAAAAACCCGAGGGCCGACGGATGTAGTCAGCGATGCTAACCACAAGACCACGCGCCGGCGGTCTGTCTGTATAACTACTAGTAAAATATTCTGGTGTACAGGCCTAATAGATCTCATGACGCGGTTGTCATAGGTTCGATTACCAGTTTCCTTTAAAGTTTATTCTTTTGCTTTGGTGTTTTCTGAAGATGAGTGGTTACACCTTTTGACAAATCCTGTTAAGGGCTCTTCGTGTTAAGTTTCCATGTTTCCATGTAAATCCATAGAACATCCATGTATTCCCGGTCTTTTACTGTATCTTCTGCACGTTCCTGGTATCATCTTCCCTCCAGCATCAGGGTCTGTTGTACGCTGTCAACAATTAAAACTAGGCTAAAGGAATATCTAAACAAAAACATAATATTTTAGGTATAACACATTTGCTTTTTATTGTTTCTTGTATGGGTATATTGTAGATCTAAGCTAAGTTACTTCCTTTCCTAGTGTAAAACATTTTGCTATAATAGTTTAATTTTATGTAACATAGACTCAATTAGCTACTGTACTCTTATATTATATTATAACTAGTTTATTCTTATTACTTATAGAACTATGTTAGTGTATTTGCTTGTTCCTTTTTTTTTCTCTATCTCTGGTTGAGTGTAAGAAAAGGCCTTTAAACCTTAACTCTGCCAGATTAAATAAAGGTTTATTATTATTATTATTATTATTATTATTATTATTATTATTAAAGCTGTAGGATCCGTTTTCTGGTATATTAAAGCTTCACTAGTTATCCCAGACAGAAATATCTTATAGTACTTCACGATGAATGTGGCAAGACCTATAATAGGAGGAAGAAATACATCTCGTTTGATATTTTCGTTATTGTTGCCAGAACTTCATAATGATTACAGAAAAGGATAACTATGTTGTCTAAAGTCAGTTATGTAGGAGTAATTACGAAACAGGAGTTTCAAAGCAATTTGGAAGTAATACTATTATGATGGACTCAAATGAGAAAATTGATTTCCGGTTGAGCAGGCACGTGTGGGTAAACTTTCACATGTGTTATGGATTCTGTGCGAGCGTTGAAGTTTATTCTGTTTCCTTGACGTTTTAATAATAACTATTTGAATTATATAATTTGTAGTGAAAATGATGTAAGGTAGATATCAACATGAATACCAAAGAAATAGAAAAAATCGGCATAACAAGCGAAATGCTTGCTTTATCACAGAAATGTTGGGGATCTTTAATCAAATTGGGAAAATCTACTATAAATTATATTCTGTATTCTGCTTTCGAGAAATTGAAGCCGTTTGCTAGTCGTGTGGTCTTAAATGTGCCACCTTGACTTTCAAAATCGTTGTAACTAGACACCATTAAATGTATTAAGTTACGGTACTCTTTAAAATGCATCGGCTAACTATTGAATTCAGATTAGATCGCTTGTTACTTTACAGGGTTTCCAAATTTACTTGTTTTTTGCCTTTTTAAAATTCTGTGTATCTTCGAACACGAGTTCTCCAAATTCGATTTGCTCATATTTACAAAAAATATCATTTAAGTATTAACCTCCATTGTTTCAAAAATATAATACTGTATATAATTATATTGAAAATACGAAAATTGCTTCATATAGGCCTATTTGTTGTAAGTCTACATCATAACTTACTTTATCTATAGTAGGCCTAGCCTACCTATGTCACGGATGGTAGAAGTTAAAAGTCATAACATCATACAGAAGTTTCTTAAATGTAGTTGAAGTTTAAGTTAAATTAATTATATGTAGGCCTATTAATTTCTGTTTATTAATCATTATAAACTCAATACATACAATATATGCATGCTATTATATATCCAGTGCTTTAGTTGGGCCGGTACGCACCGGTACTGCGTACCGGTATAAAATTATTTTCCTTCTACCATACCGGGAAAAATATGTGCTCCGGTACGTCGTACTGGCAGTACAGGAACGATATTGTCCTAAAATACTTATTAAATGTCCAATTCACGAGAGTGTATTTGTTAATAATGACAAACACTATTAAATTCGCAATAGATATGCGTTCTATGGAAGGTGAGTACCCCCATAAAATATTTTCCAACTAAAGCACTGTATATATCTAATAACAGCACTTCAGCTGAAAAAGGCTGCCCCAACATTCTCATAAAATAAATTTGAGTACCAGTATCGGTAAATGGTCAGACCTGTTTAATGTACATTCTTTCTTATTGACATTTCATTAAATTGCTCTTACGTGGATGTATTCTATAAGTAACTCATAACTTAACTCGGATTTAGGTCATATAATTACTACCTTTTCAAAGTATTAATTATATTAGCCTATATGTGGGGCTTCTGTTAAGAGAATCAACTAGACAATAGAAATTGTCTAGGGGTATAAATTAAGGTAATAGCTAACTCTGAAATGGACAGCTGTTTATCAGAACATTCTAGAATATTTGGTGAAAAAACTCACTTATGAATTAATTTAGTTATACATACGTTTGCGTTATGAATTAAAATTCATGTCAAAGAAAGGCTGGAAATTGCAAGCAAATTTCAATTGCACTTCGTTTTTTACGAAACATTATGTGCATTATGCAGTCTATGGCCGCTGCACATTTATTATATGAAAAAATCTAGAATGCGTCATGATGACATTTTTATGGAATGTTTTTCTTTTACCATAAAAAATGCATTCCTTTGTAATAATATGCGTACATATTACAGTGTTTTTATTAATGAGAAGGACGTATCGCTTTCCTTGCAAAGAATTCGTCAAATGTGTTCACGGTTTAAACAAATTACTTGTTAACATGGTCTATGGTTCGTTCCGCAAGAGTTCCGTACCTCAGTTAACTTTCTCCCAAAATAATTAAATAGGAACAGTATTTTGTGCTCTACAATGATCGCCTATTCTAACAAAAGCATAACGCACTCCGTTCATACACTTCCAGTTACGTCATGCATGGTTCAGCACAAGAATGCGATAACTTCCTTTTCTTGCTCTATTCCTGTATTTCTCACACCTCAGCATGTTCTTTTTATTATACAGTGAACGCCACTTAATGTAATCGCGGATAATGTTATCAATCGGGTAATTTTGTCACTTTTATGAAGTCCCGTACAGATTAATACTGATACATTGAAAAAATACTGTTTATTGTGATCAAAGATTCGGTTTTTGTTATCACATTTTCCTTTTTGCGGCTTTAATTCCAAGTACTGTACATCAATCAAAATTTCGTTTCTAAGGGTTTCGTGTCTAACTCAACTGTATTTTTTTTTTTTTTAATAATAATCAGCATGCTCCATTGCTTGCATCGCAATACTACATGCTATGTTAACATTTCTAAGTATCTACGATGTTCCTTCCCTTACATTATCAGTATCCTAATATATATACACACATATATATGATACAGCACACCACTTCACACCTCACCAGTACACAAGTTCTGCTGATAGTTTACATATGTTGAGGATCACCTTCACTTTCACTTCACGATTGCTGTTATTTACAATTTTACAGCGTTCCCATCTCCTACTGTATTAATTTTCTATAGCACTAGTTTACAAGTCTAAGCTTAATAATGTACTTGTTTTGAACTTGAGGTAGCCCTATTGTTCCCAGCTCACAGGATGACCAGTTCGAGTGGGGTGGCATTACCTAACTTTCTCTTTTAAGCAATAAAACATGTGTTACCCCTTAATTAAGCTGCAGCTTTTGATTTATGAAGATAACAGTGTAGACATTTAGTGACTTCTAGTGTCAAATGAAGTCGTTAGATGTTTTGCTACGCGGTGTTCACCACAGATCAGTATAGACTTCCAAAAATACTCGTAACTCGTAGCTGAATATGAAGTATTGGTTAATGGACTCCTAAAGGACAATAAAAACAATTAAAAACTTTTTTACTGGTTGAAAAATAGTTGCTTGCAGTCTATTACTGTATTATGAGTGCTTCAATGATTCACAGTTCCGTATTATTTTATGAATAAATATTTGTAATTCTGTCTTTTAATGCATTATCTTATATTACAGTTACAATTAGAGCCCAAACTTATTGGATTGCTAAATACATAACATGTATGTCATATGACATAACCTCACAGGAGTACAGTTTTGCTCTTGATGAGAACATATGGTTTCCAATTCAGATAAAATTGATGGAGTGCTCAAATAAATAATTATATCTAAGCTTGGAAAGCAAATAGACCCAACCAATTTACATATATTAATATATATGTATATATATATATATTTTATGATCTCTTATATATCCATAACCATATAACTATTTTATCACCAATTAAAGGTAAACCAAGGTAAACCAATTAATTAACCTTATCACTTATATCATATTTTACCTCCTATTTTTTTACTCACCTCATTGAGAGCCCTGGTTAATATTTTGTAGTGATATTTTGTAATCAAAACTATGTAGTACCTATCCTATCTTCATATGAATTCGATAAAAAAATATTAATATACAATTAGCTTTTGAAACTAGCATAAGATTGGAGTAGCTTTAGCTTTATATATATATATATATATATATATATATATATAATTAGATATGCTAATTATTTACTTATAAGAGATCATAGTTACGTCCTCTCAATGAGAAGAAGTTTCCCCCTTTGTCTAAATTCTGTATATTATACAGAGTAAGATAATGGATTATCCCTAATGTGGATATACAATATTTCGGTTAATTTTGTAACCTTAATTCTGGTTTGCAGAGTCTTGTATCTCTCCTGCTTTGCATCGTGGTGGTGGTGAATGCACAACAATACAAACAACAGCCTCAGCAATATGACTATCAGCAACCCACTAGACCCCTGCCAGCCATCATCATGCACAAGCAATCTCTCACTCAGGATGGTTCCTTCAACTATGCCTTCGCCGCTGACAATGGACTGCAACAAGGAGAAACCATCAGCCCTGATGGCACTCGCCGAGGCGCTTACTCTTATGTAGATCCTAATGGAAAGAAGATCACTGTCAAATACACTGCTGGCAAAGATGGCTTCCGAGTGGAGGGTGACCATCTTCCCAAGGCACCAGCACCAATTGCCGCAGCTGCTCCTGCACCAGTACATGTCCCTTCACCAGCACCACAATCGGAAGGTGGATTCATTCCCAGACCTTCTCCATACGCAGGATCTTCTTACCAGGGAGCTGGCGCCAACTCGATTTACAGATCTGGACCGAGTCCTTACTACAAGGTGCAGGATGATTATGAGAGCAAGCCTGGTGCTGCCGCCTACAAGAGCGTATATCAATCCACTGCCCCTGCCACCTTCCCCATAACAGAGCACCGCCACCCCAGGCCAGTTGTTGCTCAGCCATCCACACAGTACAGCAGTAATATCAATCTCAATGACAAGGGCATCCAAGAACCTCACAGCTTTGGCAGTGGCTATTCTTTCGAATTCGCTGGTTGAAACAGTCTTTTCTAAACACTAAGTATCTCTCTTAGCCCATTCCAAAAGAGAAGTTCGTTATCTGTCCTTGCTTTTGGTTTGCTTCCTATTATTTTTCTGAATGCGAAGTTGAAAGTTTACCTAAACTATACACTTAGTGTCAATTAAGGTTCATCTTAACTAACATGGAATTCTTGAAGGGCACACATACTAGTAAGGAAATTGGATCTGGGCAGAACCTTTAGCAGTTATGATCTGCTAAACTAATGAAGACCTGGCCCATTAAAGCTCCATCCACAATGTGCAGTCGGTAGTTGGTAGTCTAACTAAGTAAAACGTGTGGTGGACGCCATTCACAAAGTGCAGTTGCAGTCGGCAGTCGGGAAATTCATCTTCGACTACTGACTGCAAGTTATAATATGAGATTGGAAATGATTTACTTGTGAAAATAAATAGATTAGCTTGCTACGAAAAAGCACAATGTGCTTATTATATTTTTTATGCATTATAAAACAATTCCTCCACATTTTTGTACTGTAAAATGTTTCCGTAATCTCAATGTCGACTGCATATTTTGGGTAACTCAAGTGCTGTTCCCAAGCGCCAATTGCAACTGTCGATTCCGAATATCAACTGCTGACTGCACAATGTGGATAGAGCTGTAGGATTGTTTACATCTGTACAGCTTTCTTCTTCGTTGCTTATGGTAATACTGCAATTCAAAGAAAACATTCCTATTTACTCATGTAATATAACACATCTAATCATGGTTATTGTATACAATCTGCACATGTTATCTTGAAATTTACAACTTTTGAATGAAACACAGTTTTTTTCAAAGAAGTAGAATAGGCTAAATACATCGAAGAAGGTTTCTAGGTTTTTTGTGAACATTTTATGAGAAGTACTCGAATGTTTGTGGTATGAGTGCAATTAGGTGTGAATGAATTGAACACCATGTTCACAAAATCATCCCAAATCTCTTCACTGAATGATGTTTTAGCAATTGCGAATGGTGACGAAATGTCATCAGTGAGTAAGTATCGCTGGAAATGTTTTTGTATCAGCTGACTTTTTTAAATTCATTCACAAAGGTAGATTTTTCTCAATATCTGAATATCAGGATTGGACCATTTTTGCACACAAGTCTTCGATTCAACTATCTTAGAATAGACTATTCCTTAATTTATGTTGTAATGCTTTATGTCGTACCTATATGAAAAACAAAGGTATAAAATATTGCGCATAATGTTTTAGATAAACTGAAGTGATATATTACAATCACATTACTAAAACATTCATTTGGCAGAGTACATATTTATATTCAATTAAACCATCACAAAGATTGTGAAAGTATCTTGATTTACAACAAAAGTATGCAAGATCAATCACTGAAAATCCTTAACATCCACATTTTTTTGAAAGGATGAATACATCTCTGAATATGAAATATAATCTTATAATTTACTTTCTGTACCAGTATGCTTGAAGTGAGCTACAATGCAATGGGAAATTAAGCAAAGAATTCTCTAATTTGTACTTTTTCATTTGCAGCACTATTACAGTATGTAAAATTTATGGAATGCTGTTTATTTTCTCAAGACAGTAGTATTGTTAGTGTTTATGCCATTTTTGTTATTTCTGTATTGTTTCCAATAAATAAATTCGTAATTTATTATGAATGAATTTTATTTGCAATGCTGCCTTGCTGATTGCTTCTACCAAGAAATGTAAGGCTCTTTTCACACTGGGTAACTTGTGACGGTCGCCGGTGACCATCACCGGCGAAGAAGCATTGGTTTAAATGGGAGCATTCACACTGGGTCACTTGTGACGGTCACCGCATTTATGATTGCCAACAATGCAAATTGTATATACATAATTCAGTTGTATAATTGAGCTCAGCGAAACTAGTTATCCAGCCATATGTTTAGATTTGATAATTACTGAAGATTTTGTAAATGAGGTGGAATGTCACCTGCCATTTGGGATGTGAAAAGCGATTAAAAATTGTTTTATCATGTAGTTACTATTGGCAATACTAGCGGTGACCGTCACAAGTGACCCAAGTGTGAAAAGAGCCAAAAACCGGTGACTGTCACCGACGGTCACCGGTGTCCGTTACAAGTGACCCAGTGTGAAAAGAGCCTAAGAAAACGAAAGAAGTTGGTTTAACAGAAGTATAAAAATTGATACAACCATTAATAATAAATTATTACAACTACATAAGAATTGGATTGTCTGAAGAGCAATAATGAGTATTGATTATTTGAGCAAATAACTGCTCAAATTACCTTTTATTCAATTGACAGGTTAATAGTTAACTGGGTAACTGGATAATGGTGTCTTTTTCTTTTAAACAGATTGTGACCGTTTATGGAACCTGTATGTACGAGGGTGGTTCGAAAAGTAAAGCACAATATTTTTTTTACAAAAAGTATATTATGTACAATTACAAACAAATGCACACATGAAGGGACATCTTTTGTCTATTTTTCTAAGTAGTCGCCAAGTTTCTCAACACATTTCTCCCATCATGGTACATCTGACACAAAGCGTTTACCAGCCAGTAATTTCTTCATGGGACCAAATAAGTGAAAGTATGGAGGTTGCTGGAGCACCTCCCAACCAATTTTTTTTTATTTTCTCAGGAACAGCTGCAGCATTGTTGTGAAGAAGTTTGACACCATCAGCATGAATGTTACAGTCCAGACGTGGCACCATCGGACTTTCGATTTTTTGGTCCCATGAAGAAATTCCTGGCCAGTAAATGCCTTGGGTCAGATGCAGAAGTGAAAACAGCAGTCCACAGATGGCTATACTCCAATCGAACCGACTTCTATGAACAGGGTATTTTGAAACTGGTATCATGATGGGAGAAATGTGTTGAGAAACTCGGCAACTATTTAGAAAAATAGACAAAAGATATTCCTCCGTGTGTGCATTTGTTTGTAATTGTACCTATTAAACTTATTGTAAAAAAATTATTGTGCATTGCTTTCCGATCTACCCTTGCAGTATTGTCCATGTATAGCCCATGACGAACCCAGAGAAGTGTAGAATACATAACGTAATTTGCTCAGTGACCAAGAGGACGAAAATAACAATTTTGAAAAACACTTACATGAAAATACTAATACTAATACTAACACTGGTATTTCAGTAATGGAAAACCAGATTCCACAGATACAAAACATGTCTAAGGAAATAATGTACCAGTAATCAAAGAACGCCGTGTACCCACTGTAGATCTGCGCAGAAGAACATGCACCATTCGGAAAACACTTCTTTCAGCTTCTAGGCACCAGTGTTACCTCGAAATCTGATGTTTCAGGAATCACATAGGCCCAGGTACCGAAGATGTTATAATGGCTGTAACATCTAATAGTATAGCCTACGTACAGAAGAAGGAAAGAACTCTTTTGGAGTATTTTTAGACTTAACATGATCCAATAAATCATACCTTTCTTCTCAATAAATAGAAAATGTTGGAATTACAGGAATTGCCTTGGATTTGTTTGATCTTACCTGTCAAATAGCTACCAACAGTCTTATTTAGCCATTATTATAACATTATAATAGTATATTAAAAGTATCTTTATTAATATTCATTACTACTTCACATTGTATATCCTCTTTAATGCTGCTTCCATGCTCTCCATGCACCAAGAGCAGTGAAATGTAGAATTTCCATTATACTCATGACGCTGAATCCTATCAACACTCCAAGCAGTCCTGCAGTACTAGCAACAAAGTCACTCAGACTGATATACTCAGAACGATACATACCGTATACTGTTTCTTCAGTAAAACTTATCATAACCCAAGAATAATCTTTGTCATCTTTGCTATCGTATTCAAAGATTGATCTACTTCCTGTCGTAACTGAGTATGTTAGTTCTTTGCATGCTGGCAGACATTTGCATTCTCTGTCATCAATAGAAATTAGTGTTGTTCCTACACACAACCTTGCCTCTACACTATCTTGAACTATTTTTCCAGAAATCTCTGGCATATAATATAGAAGTGTACCACAGTTTCTAATAGTCGGATTAACTGCACACTCTACTTTGCAAATAAATTTTGAAGAACCTGAGGTATCATTCAGACTGGAAATAACATTTTCTGTGTTCTAATTTGATATGTCGGAAAGATTCAGAAGAATTAGTCAATTCAGGTTTAACAGTTAGGTTATATGTCATGATTGTATGGGATATGATATATATTCATTAAAGGTCCTCCTGCATCTGCAGGGCTGTGTACACTAACTTCAAATATTATTTGCTCATTGTAAAAGGCTTGAAAATTAATTCCTATTATTCCAATACTACTAACTATTCTCATAGGTACTGATGAACTACTTGATTCTGGAGGGAATCCTTTCTCTATACTCCAATCAAAGTAGCGATGTTATTATGAATATTAAAAAATTTATTGCCTGTAAGATTTCTATAAAGGAATTCTGGTTTCAGTCCATTGAATGTCCAACAGTTAATCCAAAACGCTGATTTATATATGTATGCTTTGATTGGATACATTGAATGTATGACTGCTGGATAGGCCCTACATGAAGTATTTTCCAAAATCCTCACAATTCATATAATCTCTACAGAAAGTCACTGTAGGAAAAGGGATAGAATAGATTTCCACAGGTTCTGGTGAGAAGGTTGTAATAACTGGAGATTTTCCCATTTCTTGTACAGTATACTTATGAAGTGTGAGGCGATGGGCTTACCACCTGTCCCTCTGCCCTCACTCGGAAAATAAGGGTAACAAAATTCAAACAGGTATCAGAAACCTCCAATCGGAGGCCCTTCGCCCCGACACTGGGGATATAGGACAGAGAGAGAGAGAGAGAGATACTTATAAAGTACATCGCTGTGATGACTGACACAATGAAAGCCACAGTCCAACATAATCAGACAATGAAATGTAATCTGTTATTTCCCATGTACTTCATGACCATGAAGAGTAGTTCTGTAAACAAATTCTGTGAACTCTTTACTGAACAAACAAATGTATCTTTCATATATATTGGAAGTTTACACAGTGAAGCTATATTATAAAGGATATAATATTGAGTTGGGTCTAGCATGTATACTTCACTATTAGTATAAATACCTGAAGTAGTTTCGAAGACCATCGTCATTCATAATCATCAGATTAACACCAACACCAGTTGGTCTTCGACCATGAATGACGATGGTCTTCAAAAATAGTTCAGGTATTTATACAAAAAGTGAAATATACGTGCTAGACCCAACTCATTATTATATTCTTTAAGATGTATCTTTTATCTTCTAGTATAAAATCTCTCACTGTTGGTGTTTGTTTTGAATTTTGTAAGTCTTCGTTGAAATTTTCCAATGAGTTACTGATAGTTTGTACATGAATTATATTGTGTGCTGAAGAACGAGTATGATGGTGTACCTTGAACATTGTCCTGCTAATCAGTAATTGGAGAAAACAGTTTGTGTCCAATGAAATTACTCTGAATTTACCTTGTATGAGCAATAACATAAATTAAATTAAATACACACTTAGCTAGACTTGAAGTTCAAAGTACTCCATAAAGATAACTCATATTACCAAAAACAAAGTAGCAAGTATCAGAAAAGAAAGTTAAAAAACTTAAACTATGTTCATATTAAGTTATGTCACTACAAAATGGAAAAATTGAAGTTTCATAGTGAATCACTTTCTTTAAAGCATATTTGATAACAAATGCTACTGTGAAAACTATGATAAGGATAGATGATTTATTTGACTAATTCTGTACCCATCCTGGTACCCTAGTAAAAGGTTCTTGACCAAACCTTAGACACATAGGACGGAAGCTGTACGAAGCACAGAAAAACTCAAATCTGGATTATTTTTTGCCCCTCAAATTGACAACTCATAAGTCATAAACGACCGTACAATATGTGATAATATCAATTTTGTGAAAGATTCCATGTTATATTGTTACTGTAATGTTAGTGTAACCAATGTTAGTGTGTTGCTTTTTTCTTCACATGATTTAGAAGCTAAAAATAGGCACTGTTTTTTATTTATATCAAACGTAAAATGGGATAATATGCATAATGGTAATACCATATCTCACAAAACTAAAGCAGAAAGGGCAAAACTAATGGCACATTTGACATCAGCGACCTAAATATACCAAAGAATATGTTTATACATATTCGTTGGTATATTTAGGTCGCTGATGTCTAAGGCACCAAAATGGCTGTTGGTCTGCATTATAATTCCTTATGCCGAAGAGACTGGAAATACATCTGAGCTTTCCTGGAACAAAGTTTCTTCAATTGGTTTACATCTCTCCTTTGAGAGTGGGATAAATCAAAAACAAAATTAATCGTAATTTAGGTAATAATTCTATAGAAATTAAAAAGTAGTAGAATTTTTTATTCTTAAAATTTCAAATTTTCTTGATTTTACTTTCTCGCATATACGTAGTATAGAGAAAGTATTGTGATCGTGACCGTGACAAAAAATCAAAATCAAGATAACACAGGGAAAGCATGTTTCACGATGCCTAGAAACCGAAAATAATGTTTTGGAATGACGTCTGTCTGTCTTTCTGTGGACAAGCACAGCGGGTAAATGGTTGATTGTATTTACTTCATTTTTTTAATTAAGGACTATTTTTCGGAATTTTATCGAACCGCCCAGAAATTGAGTTTTATAACTGAAATCTTAAGGGGGACTTTAAATCTTGATTTTTGAAAAATTGGCTCTAACGATTTTAATAAAAATGTAAAATTGGAAACTCTTATCTATGACTAACAAAATGGCTATATCCGTTTTTCTGCAAAAATAACTTAGAGAGTACTTTACTCATATCCATTTTCAATTTTTCTAGGCTATTTCCATTACATTGGGCGATACTTGGAAACTTAGAACATTCAAGTTGTAGAGAGAATTATAAGAACATTTTTTATGAAATTGATAGGTATCAAGATAAAAACGAAATGACATGACTTAAATGCTAATTTCAGAACAAACGTTTTGATTGGCATAAGAGAAGATTAAGTCGCCCCCTTACGCTCCAAACAATGCGTTGCTGTTCGCTTGTTATCTCGGCACACCCGATCGTTCCTTCTCTCCAAACTCCCGATCGTACCAAATACAAGCTACCAACCCATACACCAAAATGACAACCCTCTAGCTTACTCGGCAATCCCGACCAGACCACAATCACCTCTTCACATAATCTAAATAATGCATAACACTATCCACTTAGTTAAGTGCGCGAGCGGAGGCGGCAGCCGAAGCGAAGCACCCTTGCATTTTCGAATAATGTACGATACACTGTTTGTAGGTTTCGAAAATGTGGCATATTATATCTTCCACACGTTAGTAAGCCTGTCAACTTTTGTTCATCTTTTGTTTACCGGTATGACGTCACACTACCAACGTCCAATCACGAGTTTCTATGTAATATGAGGACAGAAGAAGTGGTATAAAAGAAAGTGCATCGCGAGGGAGCGGCGGGCGGGAACATTCATCCAAGGTGCGACTTAATATTATTTTTTCCCAAAATATGAATATTCTTTTGTTGCCCATAGTAACAAGAATACTATAATCTAGATATTGTTGTGAAATGTAAGTCAGTTTACCACAGTCGTAGCATTTGCTTCTATTGTTCGGCTATAGCCTATCTCAGTGTATCCTGCCTGCATTTTGACCTTTGAGATTGAGGAAACCATGCAAACCCCAAGTTATTATTATTATTGTTGTTATTGTTATTATTATTACTATTATTTCACGGTAAAGGCATTGAACATAAAGATCGACCCTGATGCTTTCCGTTCCAGACACTTGTTAGTTTTATGAAAACGTAATAAGTAAAATTTAATTGTCTCTATAACTAACTTTTTTCTGTGCTACCTTTAACACGTATACGCGAGAAAGTTTGTGCAACATATTTTTGCACCATTTATTTAGTAATAGCAATACATAATTATGATAATAATATACAGTACGACAAATTATTGGGTGTCCCACGTGCTTATATAAGTTGGCGGAACTATGCACTGGTCGTAATATGTCCTTCCTCGAGATATTTCTGGCGTAACTCTAAGAACCATACAAAATACTTTTATTACCTGTAAGAAAAACGGGCAACCAGCTAGTTATACAATAAATTGTCTTTGGTGTCTTTCTCTCAATACTTTTTTTTCCTGTTCGAAAGACGGGTAACCAGCTATATATACAATAAATTATCTTGGTGTCCTCTCAAATTAGGCCTACCTATGAGAGAATGTAATTTATCATACAAATCGGGACAACTGAACGTCACTATCACCCAAAAGAAGAAAGGGCTCTTTCGATTGGAATTTTTTAAGTGAAATTTTTATATTCTTCTAAAACACGAGATTGTAGTATAGGAATATTCGTGTGTCTACAACTTTGGTTGCAACAAACTCGTATAAGGTTACAATGCAATCTTTTAACTTAACAAGTATGAGACAAAATGATTGAAATAATTGGAAACCACGAGGGATCAGCGCCATTCTTGCCATAGTGTTGGATTTATTTACTACTAAAGGCAAAGGGCAATATCGAGTCTTTATCGATCGATTTAAATAACTTTGTTTCGATTAGCCCATGAAAATGTCTGACAATGAGTGTTCTAGTGTGTAAAGCAGTGTTCTATTTATATTTTATGTGAAGTAATCAGAAGTGACAGTAGTAAAACTATACGGTTTGTTATTGTGTCTACATATTTCACTCGATGTGACTGAATTAGCTTCTCTTGTGGTGATTTCGTCTTGACAGCACCGACCTAGTTCGTTATTGTGAGTAAACACACATTCTGCAATACATTCTCATCTAGTTCTGTATTTTTTCGCATTCTTTATTGATGTTCTGTTACCCATAACTCCACTCTATAGTGAAATTAGGAATAACTTTTTGGGGAGCAGAGAAACACTACAAATAGTGAAGATATGTTTATAGTTTGGTTAGGTCGCCCGGCTGTCTCATTTTGCCTAGTTCGTTTGCAATAAATACAAAAGTCTGTCCGCAAACACATGACTGCAGTAAACTATAGCTAAGGTCCTCTTTAATTAGTAGGACTAACATTAAAATAATATAAAGCCACATGGCTGACTGACTGACTGACTGACTGACTCACTCACTCACTCACTCATTCACTCATTCACTCACATTAATGTTTGCCCACTTCCAGATGAGCTAGAAACTTGAAATTTGGTACACATATAGCTTTTAGGCTATAAACCACAGGAAAATTCCAAAAAGTTATTTTTTTTAATTTTTAGCCCTAAAACCCCCGAAAAAGGGCTCGGTTTCCATGGCAACGGTATTATCAAACGGTGTTCACATAGGGCTCTGAAAGTGGCAAAAAGGTAATAGCCAATACAGCAGACTAAATACACGCACTCTATCTTCCATACATCTTTTAAAAAACCTTCCCCGAGAACTTCAGCGGGGGTTTGGGGGCGGAGCCCCCAATGAGCGAAGCGAGTCCCTATAATATAGAGCTACACGGCTGACACTCACTCACTGACATTAATGTTTGCCCACTTCCAGAAGAGCTAGAAACTTGAAATTTGGTACACATATAGCTTTAAGGATGTAAACCACAGGAAAATTCCAAAAAGTGGGAAAATGATAGTATACGCCACAACCGAGTCCCCCACTCCAACTCTCTAACGGGACCCGCCTGGAAAGTATGGGTTTTGGTTGGGGAGAAACTTAAAACAGTGGAGACATCTAGCGGCAGTGAAATATTATGTATGGTGCAAGGGTCATTTTCATTGTGAAATATTATGTTTTTTTATTATAATAGATTTTTTATGATAGTGAAATATTATGTTGGCGTTGGTGCAAGGGTAATTTCTCTTTTAAATGTGAAATATTTAGCTGCATTATCGGCGTTGACCATCGGCCGGCGGGTGGAGGGGAAGGCGTGAGGGGTAGCGGCCAGGCGGGGAAAGCGGCCGCGTCGATGGAAGGGGGGATCAGGTTGTGGCGCATATTACCATCTTGCCCAAAAAGTTAATTTTTTTAATTTTTAGCCCTAACCCCCCCCCCCCCCCGAAAAAGGGCTCGGTTTCCATGGCAACGGTATTATCAAACAGTGTTCACATAGGGCTCTGCCAATACAGCAGACTAAATAACGCACTCTATCTTCCATTGATCTTTTAAAAAAACCTTTCCCGAGAACCTCAGCGGGGGTTTGGGGGCGGAGCCCCCAATGAGCAAAGCGAGTCTATACTATATTATCCGATGTTCGGTGCCCGAAGCATTTTTTTTTTTTTTTTGCTCTCGAGGACGTACCTTCAGTACTACAGAAGGCTGTGGTTACTGGTATAACTCGAAATGATCTCCTTTTAGCAGTATCTCTTTATAATAACTTACCTGAGTAAAATCTATACAAGTTAAAATAGAAGTTTATGTCAACATTAGTAAAATTAAAGCGACTTAATATTATTTTTTCCCAAAATATGAATATTCTTTTGTTGCCCATAGTAACAAGAATACTATAATCTAGATATTGTTGTGAAATGTAAGTCAGTTTACCACAGTCGTAGCATTTGCTTCTATTGTTCGGCTATAGCCTATCTCAGTGTATCCTGCCTGCATTTTGACCTTTGAGATTGAGGAAACCATGCAAACCCCAAGTTATTATTATTATTGTTGTTATTGTTATTATTATTACTATTATTTCACGGTAAAGGCATTGAACATAAAGATCGACCCTGATGCTTTCCGTTCCAGACACTTGTTAGTTTTATGAAAACGTAATAAGTAAAATTTAATTGTCTCTATAACTAACTTTTTTCTGTGCTACCTTTAACACGTATACGCGAGAAAGTTTGTGCAACATATTTTTGCACCATTTATTTAGTAATAGCAATACATAATTATGATAATAATATACAGTACGACAAATTATTGGGTGTCCCACGTGCTTATATAAGTTGGCGGAACTATGCACTGGTCGTAATATGTCCTTCCTCGAGATATTTCTGGCGTAACTCTAAGAACCATACAAAATACTTTTATTACCTGTAAGAAAAACGGGCAACCAGCTAGTTATACAATAAATTGTCTTTGGTGTCTTTCTCTCAATACTTTTTTTTCCTGTTCGAAAGACGGGTAACCAGCTATATATACAATAAATTATCTTGGTGTCCTCTCAAATTAGGCCTACCTATGAGAGAATGTAATTTATCATACAAATCGGGACAACTGAACGTCACTATCACCCAAAAGAAGAAAGGGCTCTTTCGATTGGAATTTTTTAAGTGAAATTTTTATATTCTTCTAAAACACGAGATTGTAGTATAGGAATATTCGTGTGTCTACAACTTTGGTTGCAACAAACTCGTATAAGGTTACAATGCAATCTTTTAACTTAACAAGTATGAGACAAAATGATTGAAATAATTGGAAACCACGAGGGATCAGCGCCATTCTTGCCAAAGTGTTGGATTTATTTACTACTAAAGGCAAAGGGCAATATCGAGTCTTTATCGATCGATTTAAATAACTTTGTTTCGATTAGCCCATGAAAATGTCTGACAATGAGTGTTCTAGTGTGTAAAGCAGTGTTCTATTTATATTTTATGTGAAGTAATCAGAAGTGACAGTAGTAAAACTATACGGTTTGTTATTGTGTCTACATATTTCACTCGATGTGACTGAATTAGCTTCTCTTGTGGTGATTTCGTCTTGACAGCACCGACCTAGTTCGTTATTGTGAGTAAACACACATTCTGCAATACATTCTCATCTAGTTCTGTATTTTTTCGCATTCTTTATTGATGTTCTGTTACCCATAACTCCACTCTATAGTGAAATTAGGAATAACTTTTTGGGGAGCAGAGAAACACTACAAATAGTGAAGATATGTTTATAGTTTGGTTAGGTCGCCCGGCTGTCTCATTTTGCCTAGTTCGTTTGCAATAAATACAAAAGTCTGTCCGCAAACACATGACTGCAGTAAACTATAGCTAAGGTCCTCTTTAATTAGTAGGACTAACATTAAAATAATATAAAGCCACATGGCTGACTGACTGACTGACTGACTGACTCACTCACTCACTCACTCATTCACTCATTCACTCACATTAATGTTTGCCCACTTCCAGATGAGCTAGAAACTTGAAATTTGGTACACATATAGCTTTTAGGCTATAAACCACAGGAAAATTCCAAAAAGTTATTTTTTTTAATTTTTAGCCCTAAAACCCCCGAAAAAGGGCTCGGTTTCCATGGCAACGGTATTATCAAACGGTGTTCACATAGGGCTCTGAAAGTGGCAAAAAGGTAATAGCCAATACAGCAGACTAAATACACGCACTCTATCTTCCATACATCTTTTAAAAAACCTTCCCCGAGAACTTCAGCGGGGGTTTGGGGGCGGAGCCCCCAATGAGCGAAGCGAGTCCCTATAATATAGAGCTACACGGCTGACACTCACTCACTGACATTAATGTTTGCCCACTTCCAGAAGAGCTAGAAACTTGAAATTTGGTACACATATAGCTTTAAGGATGTAAACCACAGGAAAATTCCAAAAAGTGGGAAAATGATAGTATACGCCACAACCGAGTCCCCCACTCCAACTCTCTAACGGGACCCGCCTGGAAAGTATGGGTTTTGGTTGGGGAGAAACTTAAAACAGTGGAGACATCTAGCGGCAGTGAAATATTATGTATGGTGCAAGGGTCATTTTCATTGTGAAATATTATGTTTTTTTATTATAATAGATTTTTTATGATAGTGAAATATTATGTTGGCGTTGGTGCAAGGGTAATTTCTCTTTTAAATGTGAAATATTTAGCTGCATTATCGGCGTTGACCATCGGCCGGCGGGTGGAGGGGAAGGCGTGAGGGGTAGCGGCCAGGCGGGGAAAGCGGCCGCGTCGATGGAAGGGGGGATCAGGTTGTGGCGCATATTACCATCTTGCCCAAAAAGTTAATTTTTTTAATTTTTAGCCCTAACCCCCCCCCCCCCCGAAAAAGGGCTCGGTTTCCATGGCAACGGTATTATCAAACAGTGTTCACATAGGGCTCTGCCAATACAGCAGACTAAATAACGCACTCTATCTTCCATTGATCTTTTAAAAAAACCTTTCCCGAGAACCTCAGCGGGGGTTTGGGGGCGGAGCCCCCAATGAGCAAAGCGAGTCTATACTATATTATCCGATGTTCGGTGCCCGAAGCATTTTTTTTTTTTTTTTGCTCTCGAGGACGTACCTTCAGTACTACAGAAGGCTGTGGTTACTGGTATAACTCGAAATGATCTCCTTTTAGCAGTATCTCTTTATAATAACTTACCTGAGTAAAATCTATACAAGTTAAAATAGAAGTTTATGTCAACATTAGTAAAATTAAAGCGACTTAATATTATTTTTTCCCAAAATATGAATATTCTTTTGTTGCCCATAGTAACAAGAATACTATAATCTAGATATTGTTGTGAAATGTAAGTCAGTTTACCACAGTCGTAGCATTTGCTTCTATTGTTCGGCTATAGCCTATCTCAGTGTATCCTGCCTGCATTTTGACCTTTGAGATTGAGGAAACCATGCAAACCCCAAGTTATTATTATTATTGTTGTTATTGTTATTATTATTACTATTATTTCACGGTAAAGGCATTGAACATAAAGATCGACCCTGATGCTTTCCGTTCCAGACACTTGTTAGTTTTATGAAAACGTAATAAGTAAAATTTAATTGTCTCTATAACTAACTTTTTTCTGTGCTACCTTTAACACGTATACGCGAGAAAGTTTGTGCAACATATTTTTGCACCATTTATTTAGTAATAGCAATACATAATTATGATAATAATATACAGTACGACAAATTATTGGGTGTCCCACGTGCTTATATAAGTTGGCGGAACTATGCACTGGTCGTAATATGTCCTTCCTCGAGATATTTCTGGCGTAACTCTAAGAACCATACAAAATACTTTTATTACCTGTAAGAAAAACGGGCAACCAGCTAGTTATACAATAAATTGTCTTTGGTGTCTTTCTCTCAATACTTTTTTTTCCTGTTCGAAAGACGGGTAACCAGCTATATATACAATAAATTATCTTGGTGTCCTCTCAAATTAGGCCTACCTATGAGAGAATGTAATTTATCATACAAATCGGGACAACTGAACGTCACTATCACCCAAAAGAAGAAAGGGCTCTTTCGATTGGAATTTTTTAAGTGAAATTTTTATATTCTTCTAAAACACGAGATTGTAGTATAGGAATATTCGTGTGTCTACAACTTTGGTTGCAACAAACTCGTATAAGGTTACAATGCAATCTTTTAACTTAACAAGTATGAGACAAAATGATTGAAATAATTGGAAACCACGAGGGATCAGCGCCATTCTTGCCATAGTGTTGGATTTATTTACTACTAAAGGCAAAGGGCAATATCGAGTCTTTATCGATCGATTTAAATAACTTTGTTTCGATTAGCCCATGAAAATGTCTGACAATGAGTGTTCTAGTGTGTAAAGCAGTGTTCTATTTATATTTTATGTGAAGTAATCAGAAGTGACAGTAGTAAAACTATACGGTTTGTTATTGTGTCTACATATTTCACTCGATGTGACTGAATTAGCTTCTCTTGTGGTGATTTCGTCTTGACAGCACCGACCTAGTTCGTTATTGTGAGTAAACACACATTCTGCAATACATTCTCATCTAGTTCTGTATTTTTTCGCATTCTTTATTGATGTTCTGTTACCCATAACTCCACTCTATAGTGAAATTAGGAATAACTTTTTGGGGAGCAGAGAAACACTACAAATAGTGAAGATATGTTTATAGTTTGGTTAGGTCGCCCGGCTGTCTCATTTTGCCTAGTTCGTTTGCAATAAATACAAAAGTCTGTCCGCAAACACATGACTGCAGTAAACTATAGCTAAGGTCCTCTTTAATTAGTAGGACTAACATTAAAATAATATAAAGCCACATGGCTGACTGACTGACTGACTGACTGACTCACTCACTCACTCACTCATTCACTCATTCACTCACATTAATGTTTGCCCACTTCCAGATGAGCTAGAAACTTGAAATTTGGTACACATATAGCTTTTAGGCTATAAACCACAGGAAAATTCCAAAAAGTTATTTTTTTTAATTTTTAGCCCTAAAACCCCCGAAAAAGGGCTCGGTTTCCATGGCAACGGTATTATCAAACGGTGTTCACATAGGGCTCTGAAAGTGGCAAAAAGGTAATAGCCAATACAGCAGACTAAATACACGCACTCTATCTTCCATACATCTTTTAAAAAACCTTCCCCGAGAACTTCAGCGGGGGTTTGGGGGCGGAGCCCCCAATGAGCGAAGCGAGTCCCTATAATATAGAGCTACACGGCTGACACTCACTCACTGACATTAATGTTTGCCCACTTCCAGAAGAGCTAGAAACTTGAAATTTGGTACACATATAGCTTTAAGGATGTAAACCACAGGAAAATTCCAAAAAGTGGGAAAATGATAGTATACGCCACAACCGAGTCCCCCACTCCAACTCTCTAACGGGACCCGCCTGGAAAGTATGGGTTTTGGTTGGGGAGAAACTTAAAACAGTGGAGACATCTAGCGGCAGTGAAATATTATGTATGGTGCAAGGGTCATTTTCATTGTGAAATATTATGTTTTTTTATTATAATAGATTTTTTATGATAGTGAAATATTATGTTGGCGTTGGTGCAAGGGTAATTTCTCTTTTAAATGTGAAATATTTAGCTGCATTATCGGCGTTGACCATCGGCCGGCGGGTGGAGGGGAAGGCGTGAGGGGTAGCGGCCAGGCGGGGAAAGCGGCCGCGTCGATGGAAGGGGGGATCAGGTTGTGGCGCATATTACCATCTTGCCCAAAAAGTTAATTTTTTTAATTTTTAGCCCTAACCCCCCCCCCCCCGAAAAAGGGCTCGGTTTCCATGGCAACGGTATTATCAAACAGTGTTCACATAGGGCTCTGCCAATACAGCAGACTAAATAACGCACTCTATCTTCCATTGATCTTTTAAAAAAACCTTTCCCGAGAACCTCAGCGGGGGTTTGGGGGCGGAGCCCCCAATGAGCAAAGCGAGTCTATACTATATTATCCGATGTTCGGTGCCCGAAGCATTTTTTTTTTTTTTTTGCTCTCGAGGACGTACCTTCAGTACTACAGAAGGCTGTGGTTACTGGTATAACTCGAAATGATCTCCTTTTAGCAGTATCTCTTTATAATAACTTACCTGAGTAAAATCTATACAAGTTAAAATAGAAGTTTATGTCAACATTAGTAAAATTAAAGCATTCTGTTATTAAAGAGAAATCATATCGTAAAGAAGGGTTGGTATCAATGTTAATATGACGGTTCTTTTAAATGCAAGTACTGTATTAAAATGTTTTAATTCGTGGGGAAGACTACCGGTACCTATTTGATGCTATCGTTACATAACTATTTTGTGTTATATTTTGCCAAGCTGTCACAAAACCTGGACTCCATGGAATTAGGCAGAGAAAGATTTTCCCAACAATTTTTATCAGCTTTTGTGAAAATCTGTACTTATTAATTGTATAGGCCTACTTGATTTTCCTTTACTGATATTTGATTAATTAGAAGTGTAAGATTTATGTAATGTTTTCCCATTTCGATATACCATAGCTGCATAAGTTACATTTCCCTGTGGTTTATTGTCCCTTGCTTTTCCTCGTACATGTTCGTTCCACTCTGACTTTTTTTTCTTTCTTTTTAACCAGTCACCAATATACAGTGGTGATATTCAAACAGTTTAACAACCGGTTCTCATCAGGGTATTTGATGTTAACTCAAAATAGGCTAATATGCTATTTTGTCTTTTCATACTCATACTAAACTTACTCAGCTTCCTTAAAACATAACCTTACACAACAAAAGAAGACCACAGTCCGTTTTATAATCGAACATCGAAAGCAAAGCGAGCGAGTGTCGAGACGATCGGCCGTGCGCAAAGAAGAGAGTCTGCCAACTTAACCGCACGCCCGCTACCTATGGTGGTAGTCCACCGCTAGCGAACATAAATGGCGTGTTTTGGTTCTAGCAAATTCATATAGGCCTAAACCGAATAAACTCCAAGTCTTCAAGGAACTCCACCTACAAACGCATCAGGACCGTGCAAAAGAATCAAGCATAAAAACCATGAAATTTGTATTCCTCAACGGTGCCCATCCACTCTACACCAAACTCAGATATATGATGGAACTACGGGAATTAAACAGCGGCCACCGATATAATTACAAACTTCCTCCTATCTTCGACACATTCCAATCCTTTTATCACGACCAGGAAATCCAACCATTCCCCAAATATCCTCTATACTGCACTGATTATAATACGCTTATAAAGCCTCCTGATTTAGATATTACTACTTTCCATAAACAAGATATTAACTCCAACCATATCTATCTTGATATCGTTTCCACTTTTCCCCCTGACAAAACTATGATTATTTTCACTGACGGATCGAAAACTTCTGTTGGTACTGGAGCTGCTTATTATAATGACAGTACTAATGAAAGGAAACAATTTACACTATCTGCTCTCAACAGCGTCTATACAGCTGAAATAATAGCTATCCGTCAGGCACTCATAAGCCTGAAAAACATTACAGGATACGACATCTATATATTTTCTGATTCACGAAGTTCTTTGGACACAATATCGCGTACGGACATCAATACAAAATTTTCGTGGCTGGAAATCAACATAAAGCAGATAATTCACACACTGCAAGAAAGTAATTCAGTTACATTCATCTGGATCCCGGGACATCGTAACATCAGGGGCAATGAACTCGCTGATCAATTGGCAAACCAGGCGTCAGCGCATCCTATCCAAGACAAATTCTTACTACCAATACAAGATTATATCACACACAGGATCCGGATACATAGATCTAACGCAATGCAGAAGAAGAAACCCTGGTTTATCACAACACCAGCATCTAGAGCTGAAATATCTCTTATATATAAAGTCAAATTCCAAACGGCCATCACCCCCCATTACCTACACAGAATTAAAAAAGGGACAACCCACTCTGTTCCTGTGGACAGATAGGAAATATAAATCACGTACTTTTCTCGTGTCCAAATCTAAATTCCAGTGACCATGACTTTTATGACGACCTACGCACAGAGTATGGATATAGCCCATGGAATATACCAGCCTTAACTACGGATCAACCACACAAAGCAGCTAGAATTTTAAAACGATTCTTATACCGATGTAAAATGAAGATATGATCTAACAATTTAGGACAACTACTTTTTGTATACACACAGGCAAATTTGTTTACAGCCTCTACGGACGTTGAAACCTTACATGGTGTGACGTCGATAAATAAAAGTGAAGTGAAGTGAAGTGATATAGGCCTATGTATTATCACTGTTGTGTATTGGCGTGAATCTGATCTTGGAAAAAGGAAATCACTCATTGTGAAGCTACCGGTTCGGAGAACCTACAAGATATTTAACAACCGGTTCTCGCGAACCGGTGCGAACCGGCTGAATATCACCACTGCCAATATATTGTACTTCACACTCTTGACTATATATCACATTCCCTTTGCCTTGTCCAGTAATGTCCTGCCTGTGATATCGCAAACGTCATCTAATTTCTATTATCTGACCCACGCTCTCCTTATGTATAGATCTACTTAGAAAAAACAAAATTATTAAGTTTTTTGTGAACGCAAAAATTTCTTTAGTCTTTTGAAAGCGTAAAAAGATATTTCGGTGGTGGCTGTGAAAACTGCGCTGAAAGTCGTACAAATTTAGTGAACTGAGAAACGATTTCAAACGATCGTGAGTGACTTGTGACAATAGGAGATCGTACTATGTATATCAACAACAGCCTGATTTTCGTTGTACAGAGATTCTACAAAGAAACAGGATGTTTAGTAATTGCAATAAATACTGTAATTATGATAACAGTACACGGAAAATTGTTGGGTAGGCTTGAGCCACATGGGCCCATATAAGTTGGCGCCACTGTCGCTAACTACGGGTCCGCATGTCGGAGCTCGATCACCAGTACCTCCTTTAATTTTTATGAGGTATGGAGGTCTGGAACGGGGTGTACTCAGCCTCGCGTTTCAAACCGGGGAGATACTTGATTAAAAAGTAGCGGTTGTGGTCAAGGAAATTATCATTAACGGCCGTGGATGTCTTCATGCTGACCACATGTCCCCACAATCCTGCCTCCTGCCTATGGTAGATGACGTAGGCGGTCGGATGGTAGGCCTAATGCCTTCGGAGTTGCAGGGCCATGGAGTTTAGTTTGTTAATGTATGCAGATAAAAATATAAGTACTGTGTTCAGATTCGCAAGCATCCAGAGTGAGCAATAACGACTTGTTGTAGTGAAGACATCGTTTAGCAGATGGCGTAGCGATCTGAGTCGCGCAGCTCTGCCATCTATGCTGCAATTATTAAACCTAGTGAAACCTTCTCTGTCTCTGCATGCTGCATATTAATAAGCCGATCTGAGTCGTAGTACAGGAGGTTGCGTGTCCGAGTCCCGTGTGAACAATAAAATAAATAACAGAAAATTATTTCGAAAAATTGGCCACTGACGGCTAAAATTAAAAAAAAAATGGTTTCATACTGCAACTAAGGTTTGTGACCGTCGCGTCGCCCTCGTGATGAATTTTTTACTCAGTTTTTTTTCATGCCCGTCAATCTACAGACATGGGCTGTCAAATTTATGCACACATAGGCCCTTACTGCCATGATCTGGCCTGAACCCGCGACTTCGTTCACAGAAAGCCAGCGCAATATAAACTGCGCCGCTCAGGCCAGCTGTTAATATTCGCAAATGACGTTATAGCACAAAGCAGTTTGGTTTTTAAATCCATCAGATTTTTTTTTTAATAGGCCGATGTTTCTATGGTGTTTTGTCATAACTACTCTCATTAGATGCACGTTACTATCCAGAAGAAAAAATGCCATTGATATAGCAGAGTAAAGTTAAAGTTAATTTCAGGTTCTAATTTTAACACTCTCACTGTTACTAATGTACGAGTACAAATTAGTCACAGAAACTAATAATAAAAATAAAAATAATTTTAAAAAAGTGAAACCATAAAATTATTTCTTCTTTATTACAGGGTAGTTTTCATGCAGACTGTAAGCATAGGCATAATATGTCTGCACATTCAATTTCATCTTTCTACTTACTTTATCCATCGAATCCTGTTGTCCGCCATAAAATTAATGTCTCCATAATCAAGTCACACTCAGTATTAGCAATTATAAATAGCAAACAATTCATTAATATCTTAAGTATCTTAACTTATGAAATAAGTTATAATTTACTAGCTAAAATTTAGCTAGATTTATAATGTTGGTATGATTCTTTTTTCCTAATGATTTTCCATTGTGAGATATAGTGCATCTGCTCAGACACAAAACTATAACACGAATAATATTGGCTTTTGTTGGCATAACAAATTTAATAACAGATTTAAATTACATTTACAGACTTTTGTAAAAGCTGTATTCATGGTAGTTATAATAGGAATATTACTTCTCTATACAATCTTGTTACAAATTAGTACTTTCATTTATACTCGTATACACTGATAAGGAATTCTTAAAATAGGCTATATATACAGATTTCAAAAAATGCATTGGCAACAATATTATTGATGTAAGTGTAGGCCTATGATTCACTGACATGTTGTTTGGGCTTACAGGTAACAGCCATATAGGCATAGGTTATGAATAGGGTTCGGATATTTATGACATAAAAAAATTGAAAATCTGACTGCAAATATGACCTCGAAAATGACTAAATATGACCCAAAAATCCTAAATATCACCTGATAAAAATAAGTGTTCCAATTTAAAACTTTAATGACACCAAATTATTACATCACATGAATTCAATCAGATAATCACTTTTTAACAATTTTACAGGTGATTTACAGTTTCACCATAATGAATTCCCCCTATTCATTATGGTTTTACTTTTATAGAACTTGTAATCTGTTAATGTTTCCAGATACCACTGCAAATGTGAACGAAAATATTTTTAAAACATGTCTATTGGAAGTTGTTATCAACAAAAAGGAAGACGTTACCCGTTATTGTCCCTTCAAATTTCAGTTACAGTAAAACAAAAATATTCGTGATTCTTTTTCGGGAAATAATTTAAATCGACAATTTAGTGCACATGTTGCATAATTGTGCTATTTTATCGAATTTTTAACTGAAATGTAACGTTAAGTTACAAATATGACTGAAACATGACCAAGACCATGAAAATTACCAAAATATGGCTTTTTATGCAAAATAAAAACGGTCCGATTAGAATAACAAATGTGCATTTCATGTTTAATTTGTGTTGGCGGCGAGAATGGAGGTCAGGATAACAATATGACATGTCATAAACATCCCAACCCTGGTTATGAATGAATTAAATTCAATCTGAAAACAATATGTCAGGAATTACGTTAGGCCTGTTACTTGCACAGAAGTGAGAAGAGTTCATACTGAAAAATATTCACATTAAAATGTAATGCAGATTTCATTTTGATATTGTTAAGAATATTATCTTTACCATAAGTTTTTAAAATTTCTCCCACTTTGCTCATCAATATTCTAGGTTGTAAATTTTAAGATTCAGTTATATTTTTGTGTTATTTATTTGTGTATATTAGAATAAATTGAAGTGTAACCGAATACAAGCATCTTTTCCATTCGGGTAATTAACTGGTGTTTCTCTAAAAAAATAGACTAATGCTTTATATTGAAATTGAAGGATTTTTATCCACATGATACAGTTGTCATTCATGGAAATCAACTGTTTTACTGAAAATTATCCAATTGATTTCGAACTTATAATCTACCGATAGTTCACTAGATAAATTCTTATACGAATAAACTAACTTACCTCTGAGAGGGTTAATTTATTAATGAGTGTTGTCAGCTCATCAGAAATGTCGGGAGATCTTCCTTTTTTTTATTTTTATTAGCATGCTGAAATCATCCGATTTTCTCCCGAATTAAAATTAAGGAAACCGAACGACACTGCGAAATAGTGGATGCCGTTTCTGCTAGGAATTAGTTTAAGAAATACATAGGTGGGACCACCTGCATGGTCTCGTGTTTAGCGTCGCTGGCTTCGGATCCGCAGGTCCGAATTCGATCCCTGGTATCTCGTCGGATTTTTCTGAGGTAGGGAGGGCTGGAACAGGGTGCACTCAGCCTCGTGATTAAAACTGAGGAGGTACTTGATTAAGAAGTATCGGGTCCGGTTTTCCTATTGGTAGATGATGCAGAGGTCGGATGGTAGGCCTAGAGCCTTTAGGAATGCAGCGACACGAAGTTTAGTTAAATTTAATAAATCGGTGGACTGAGTATCATATACGAGACCAACCATTGATGAGAATGTGATAGGATTAAGAAGAGACCGGGGTGAGACTTCATATTTTTTATAAGAAGAGAGACTTGATATCTCCAAAATTGGCATTTTTTTAGGTTATAGGTAAATGTGAAATATTAAGAAAAACAGCTTTATATTTCTGGTAAAACCTCGGAAGCGAATAACGATCGTCTTTTGCAGTGTATTCGATTATAGTGCGAACTCGAAAATTGCAAATTATTGATTGAAATAAGCCAAAGATTATGTACCCTTCAGAGTACTTTTTCTTTTTCTTCTAAAAAGTTACCATTTTGAAGATACGAGTGACGAGATACGAGCCAAAACGAGGGGCTCGCTGATCCAGAGGCAGCTATTCGTTATGCCCAAGAACTGCTCGAGGTGACCCCAATGGATAAACTGTTGTTAAACAGGACCGTGACATATCTGCTCGGAAACGATGCAGTTCGTGTGTGTGTGTGTTTCCCCCCCCCCTTTCTTTCTTTCCATCACTACTAAAATAGGCCCTAAACAGTTTGACTTAAGTAGTTTTATATTTTCAAAGACGCTTGACATTTCTTTGACTGCAAGTCATTCCTATTTTTTTTTATTTAGCCTTATTTATACTCCTTTGAGCATATATAGTGTTTAGCAGCAGGCATGCATCCACTGATGCTCAACTATTTTAAATCCGTGATGTGTTTTATGGTGTAAATAAACTTCAACTGATATTAATTTAAATGAATATGATGAATATGATACAGGATGAAATAGCGATGATGAGTCATGGTAAGAAAATATCCGATTTGGCATTGGCATTTATGACTGGTAAAACCATGACCGGCCACGGGATTTGAACCTGGGACCTTCGAATGCGGTTGAAACTTATTCCTGTTTTCTAAACTAATATGCAATAACATGCGAGTAGTGACTAGCTAGCTATAAAGTAAAATGGCCGCCAACCGACGCCTCTTCCAGACGCCTAGTTAGGCCCTTTTGCCCAGTGACGTCACGGGAGTCGATTCCAATAATGTAATTACGGCCTTTTGCACTGTGCTATTCCCGATTCATCCAGACGCCTTGTTTAGGATTTAGGCCCTATGTCAGTATTCCTGTTACGCAACAGGAACAGTCTCTATACTTAGGCCCTTTGATCCGGGACGTCCCGTGATGTCATGGTAGTCGATTCGAATAATGTAATTAAGCCCTTTGGCTCTGTGCTGTTCCCGATTCAACCAGACGCCCTAGTTGTGCCCTTTTGGCAAAAAGACGTCATGGGTATCATATGAAAGCGTGCGATGTGCCCTTTCGTCCTATGGTGTTCCGACGCCGCCCCCGACGCCCTAGTTGTGCCCTTTTGGCAAAAAAGACGTCATGGGTGTCATATGAAAGCGTGCGATGTGCCCTTTCGTCCTATGGTGTTCCGACGCCGCCCCCGACGCCCTAGTTGTGCCCTTTTGGCAAAAAGACGTCATGGGTATCATATGAAAGCGTGCGATGTGCCCTTTCGTCCTATGGTGTTCCGACGCCGCCCCCGACGCCCTAGTTGTGCCCTTTTGGCAAAAAGACGTCATGGGTATCATATGAAAGCGTGCGATGTGCCCTTTCGTCCTATGGTGTTCCGACGTCTCCGACGCCGCCCCCGACGCCCTAGTTGTGCCCTTTTGGCAAAAATCCCCCCACGCATACTCAGGTCCTTTGCTCTATGACGTCATGGGGTTAGAATTGAAACATGTCACAGCATGCACCAAAGTGACGCTATTATAGCTAGATAGTGTAATAGTGACATACGTACAATATTGCGCAAGGGCACATGATAGTTATGAAAAGATAAAATAGGTTTATACTTACATAACCAATTCTTCTTCCTTTCAGCATCCTTTCTTCTTCCAGATGAACACTGTTACTATTACTATCGACTAAGTGAAATGACTTTGTAAGGAATAGGAATTGGTTAAGGTTATAGTTTCATTTCAGAACGTCACAACCTTATTATTATTATTATTATTATTATTATTATTATTATTATTGTCAATAAGATTGTCACGCTCCTATGAAATAAAGTGTATATACAAATGGCTTCAGAGTAATAGAGCTGGATGATTTATTTCATCGGTAACCATGTCTAATAAAGACAGAATTTCACAACTTGCAGGAACACTTTGTTTGTTGTTTATATAGTTAAACACTTCGCTTTGCATTAGTACAAACTTATTCATAATGTCATTTATTATGATAGAATTCATAACGAGGTAAGTAATGTCATCATTACGTAATACAATACGAGCACTATCGTATTGCATCACACATTCTTTCAAGTCTTTACGTGTCTGTAATTTGAAAGAGTCTTCTTTAAACAGATAAGGTTTAGAATAACACATATTTTCACACATTTTAGGTAAATGTAACAAGAACGAAGAGAGGAGGTAGGGCGACAAAATAACACAAGCACCTTTAGAAGTTCCAATCTCGGCACATCCAGTGTAATTCACAATGGAGTAGAATCCAAAACTGATGTATCGGTCCTAACTGTTGTTGAGGAAGTAGGTTCTGCGGGCTAGCACTGTAGGAGCAACTCTTGGGAGTGTTGCCGACACAGCTTCCTTCACAACCTTGTCGATCATCATCTTCTTCTGTTTCTTTACAGATCCTGATGACGAAACCTGAAACACATAAAACAATACCCGTAAGAAATCTAATTTTATACAGGGCCTGATGATGAAACCTGAAAACAAAACAATCAAATAAACAAACAAACAATACAATACAAGCATATGAGTAATGAATATACATACCTTTTTACATTTGCTGGTTTTGCTCTTGCTAGTAGTAGTAGTCTCTGATGATGAAGACATCACGATAGAACTAGGAGGACCTCTCGTTCCAGACACTGCAACGAAACTGAGCTAGTCCGATGAAATCGAGCTGCTTTATATCTTTTCGTTCTGAAATCAGAAAGTAAAAGTTTTAACTTAAGCGCAACCTACTTTTCCAAGCTAACAATAAATTCATGTAGATAAATACTTACAATGCACATGTCCTGGAAAACATCTCTGACCTCCAACCTTCCTCGTTCCACAGAGAGTTCCAAGGAATTTGTGGAAGATGCGGACGACCTCTATGTCTGGGGACGTAGTAAATATGTTTACATACTCCTGCATCGTCCATCCATTATTCATGAAGTATGTGAACAAACAGGCATAATGTCCACATACTGCCGTTGTCGGTCCCTAGAGTCTTTGAGTGTTGTACAGCCATTGTATAGAGTTTTGTTTTATAAATTTTGTTATCCCGGGAATGATGGGTGGTAGGCCAAAAGAATCAAAGTAATAGGCAAAATTCTGATTTTTGAAAAGCACGGCAACCCAATGAGAACCAGGTGAAGAATGAGGATCAAAGTTAATGACATTAATCTTAGGTTTATGCGTTACAACAGATGGTAACATATCGCTAGGGTAAACCCCACCGAATGTTTCTACGTGACGTAAAGCATAGTTTATTTGCTTACTATTCATTATTCTAAAAATCTGTAATCACTCTTCTATCTTTAGTGATCTCTATAGAGTTATCGTATTCGGAGTAGAGGATACAAGTGATGGCTTGTTCTAAAGCCTTATCGAACTTTGCTTCTATTCTAATGTTCCCACTACAGGGCAAACTTCTATGACCATGCGATGCCGAAACATCAGGCGTAAGATCATACATCAGTGTGAAATACCCATTTATATACATATCGTGAGTGATTAGCATCCCGCTATTGCTATGATGGATCCCCGAACCTTTAAAAAGTGTATCGTAAGCCAGAGTAGTAGTCTTCTCATGATCTGTGTAAATGTGTAATCCTTCTGATGGAATCTGTTGTCCATTAACGTACAAAGCAAAAGAACTCAAAGCAAAATGTCGAAACTCGTAGGGATTGGACTCCACTGTGCCGGAGAAAGAAGAATTTTTCACCATGGAGAAGATAACTCGTTTAGGTAGAGTACCAATGTATGCATTATCTATAGAAATGGAGCTTGCTCCTGAACTAAACGTAAATGTTTTCAAATCCACTCTTGTGATAGGATAGTGAGCATTATGACCTTTCTCTAGAGTTTTGATGTGTGCTAGTAGAATGCTGGGCGAAGCTTTAATTTTCCTCACGTACAGACCTGCATCGAGAAACTTAAAGAAGACTTTTGAATTGTCGTTTTCACCCAAGAGATAAAACTCTCTCTTTGCTTTCGTAAGTCTTATATGCATGTTTACTCCAGGCAGTAAAAGTTTAGACAGATTGAAAATATCACCGTGTAGTTTACCTATCATGACTAATACTTTAGAATTCTTAGACTTGTACCTTTCGGTCCAACCGTCGTTTTTAACATTAGGTCCCAACGTTCCGTTTAATGCCACCAATTCATTAGGTTCTGTCAAACCTTCGATAGCTTTATCGGCATACCAGAAACCGTTTGTCAGATGAGTTTTAAAGGCATCCTCACCGTATGCAAACAATGTTTCAAGGTAAGACCTGTAATTGTACAAGTCCTCCGAAGGGGTGATTGATGTCCCGTTCAAGGAAACGCTGAGATGACTGAAAAGTGAATGAAGCAAGTTGTTTACTCCTGTAACCTTATCGCCTTCACCTATATCTGCCCCGTCGCTTTTAACGAATTTTCCCTCCACCATGAGTTGCACATTTAAATCTGTATAATGTTCGCTGTCTGCAGCAACCACGAATTCGAGAACGCTCTGTTCCACCGGGGTAATGGCTTTGCATAATGTAGTAACATTTCCCACCACCGATGTTTGAATAGGGCTCCTCTCGAAAAGGTCGAACTCTGACTTTGTCACGGCAAACATCTTTACACGACTGACTACTTTCTCCTCTTTACATCGCTAAATATATCTCGCATCTTAGGAGACGCCCTTTTTCTCTTTCTACCCCTACCCTTCATTTTATTCACGAGTTTCTGAGTTGATTCGTTTACTCTATTAGCAATAATATCTTTTACCTTATCACCTTCCTTTCTACTAGCTATATCGGTTAAAATATTTGCTTCTGCCGAAAGAGTTTCACGACCTACCGCTTTAGCACCCGAAAAGAGAATTGGTTTTATCATTCTAAATAATCCTCCCAAGAAACTACCTATTCCACTACCGTGTTGAACATAGGGGCTGCCGCTGTAGAATGGACCAACATTGCCTAGACGCCCTCCCGACTGATTCACGTAGTATGCTGTAAGGTGGTCCATCGCAAACTAATTCATAACACCATCTGCCTTCTCTTTTTAAAATGTAAAACGAGCATCGTAGGTTTAGTGCTATCCGTTATGTTAGCTAGTTCTCCTAGTTTTGTTGTCATTTCTATACCTATCACCTGAAATTCGGAAGATTCGACAGGAACATAATAAACTTCAGGAAAGACATGAGTTGCTGTATTTAAAGGAAACTGAATAATTCTAAGACATTTAACGTACGCATCTCCTACAAGTTGCGGTTTTATTATATTACAGTATATAAAAACAAGTTCTTTCCTATTTAGATTTGTTTTCACAGATTTCGATTCCGATGTTTCATTTGGTGTCGAAGCTTTCGTTTCCGATACATTCCCTTGAGAGTAACTAATTTCGCACAAGCCCACATCCCAATGATTCCTCTCCAGCTTTATGCTCTGTGCCAACTGCACCTGGAAACTAGCAAGGGTGTTACTAGGAAATGATTTGTACGATGCATCGCTCAGGAGAGTAACGTAAAATTCTTCTTCTCCCATTACGCTAAATCCTTAGCTTTAACCCAGGAATCAAACTCAGGACCGTAACCTCTCCAGCGAACGAGATGTTCGGTACTACCCCTTACTTTACGACTGCGTAGAATTTTATCTATCTTGTAAACAGTGTCTTTCCCAATAGTTACTGGTGTGAGCTCATAACTGTAAAACTGTCCGAAAATAGGACTGGCCTTGAGATCTTCTGGTTCATATACAGGTTGAGGAGAATGTTTAATGACCTTGACGATTCTGAATATTTCTGTAGAATAGTTTTGCTCGAAACCTTTAGCGAATTTCATTTTCTCTCTACCTATTCTTACCGTTTGCCCTACCGAAAACTTTACAGGTCTCGGTTTCACACGAATCTGTTTCTTTGCCATACGTCGCCATATTTTCAAAACATCTTTATCGCTAACCATATTAGGGGCCATTCCTGTTGTATTGTGTACGCTATCGTTATATCCCTTCACAAACTTATCCAACACGTCGAGATACTTGTAACTGTTCTTGAAAGTAAAATATTTGTACATTTTAGTTTTTAGGGTCCTATTAAACCTTTCCACGACGGAACATTTAACATCGGGAATCCTACACACTTGAAACTCGATATTCTCTTTCCTTAACAAGTCTTGAAAAGATTTGTTTAGAAATTCTTTACCCCTATCGGTTCTTACAGCGACAGGATTCCTAGCGGACTTCTCCAACACCTGTTTAAATCCGTCTGTCACATCCTTACCTCTTTTAGATTTTAAAGGTACAACCCATACGTATTTGGAAAACACATCGATAACAACAAGTAAATATCTTGCGTTGTCATTATGTTTCGCAATGCTTTGTACATCGGCTAGATCAAGTTCAAACACGTCGTAAAGGTTATTTACAGAATACGGATTCCTAGGAAACTTTCTCCTGATTGGTTTATGTAAGGAGTAAACATCCTGCTCCACTAACCATTGCTCGATATTTTTATCTGTAATGCTAGAAGCTTGTGAAAGTTTAGCAAGAGTGGAAAAACCCGTAGATGCCTCAGGGTCGTAATACAACTTGTGTAATGTTTCCTTCATCATCTCCGTTGTTTATAGGTACTCCACCTAAGTTCTCTCGTTGGAAACAATTTTGAAATGACTTGTTTGTATTTAACTGTTCTAGCGGTTTTATTATCGACGCTGTTATGTCCTTCGGTCCTAGTTAAAATGTCTTTGTACGTGTCGAGGTCTTCCTGCGTAACAAGATTCATATCCACCTTCTTCCTAGTAAGCAACTCCCATAAACCTGCACTCGCATCGTATTTTATACCGTTAATGATCAAACTATTGTTTAACGATTGAATTTTAAAATTACCTATCATGTACTCTCCCGTCTCTTTCTTTTTATAGATTCAAAACTGTGTGTCTACAATCTTTGGCGATGTTACATAAGCCGATAAATATTTACCTGCTACATCACCTATAACATTACGTTTAGCTTCGTCCTCGGAGATAGGTCTTTTCTCGGGTGATAAATCTCTAACTCTTTTCCTCGATTCAGCTACTTCCTGTTCAAGTATTCTGTTCTGTTTTCTCTTGAATATAGGATCCTCACTCTCGCGTATTTTAGCCAACTCATTGTACGGATCCGTAACATCAACTGCCGGGTTTGAACCTTCGACACAACGTTTTAAACGCTTGTACTCTTTAGCACTAACCAGAAACATTTTCTGTAACATTATGTTAAAGATCCCAAGACGGATAACACGGACGACAAGAGAGGAATTAAAAATCCTCCTTTCTGTACCAAAGTTTTCTTTTTCTCAGACAAGGATACGTTCCTATCTAGAAGATGTCTTAAGGAATGTTTATGTTTAAACAGCTTACGTTTAGAACACGAAGATAGTTTACACTGACCGTTCAAAACATTAAGAACACAGTCTATAATAGCAAGTATCAGGTTTTTGTTTGCACTTTTTAGAATAACCTTTCGTACCTCGGGAGTTGCCTTTTTAAGAACTTGTAACATATGGTAATTGGATTTTATCCTTTTCATCCTTTACAGGGACGTAAACCTTTGTAACCTCCGAGGGAAATATTTTAGTTCTAAATCTAAGTAAATCGTTTGTTCTTTGACAAAAGTCTATTAGTAAATAACCGTGAGGTTTTCTTGTTGCGTCTTGGAAAGCTTTATAGAAAGACCTCCAATCTTCAGGATACACTTGTCTTGCTAGAAAAGTAATTTGATTTTTATCTCTCAAGTTTCTAAACAAGACCATATACTTTGTGTTCAACGAGATGTCTCTGCTGTGAGCAGACTGGTGAAACAGGTTTTGTGTTATGAGAATAACCGAAATGTTTCTATGATGGCAACCTTTTGTAAATATAGAACTCACTTCTGTCGAATAAGCTTTGTCCAGTAAGTCGTCTAGAATAACGAGTCTGGGTTTAGTACATTGTTCTTGTTTAAAGTCAGGAAGACCTTCGTGGTATGTCACGGTAGTATTGAATTTTGTCTGGGGAGGGACAGCGTTACTTTCACTAAAACACCACAGAATACTTTCGTATTTGCTCACGTTACACAATTGGTGTAAATTATTAATAAGTTTCACACAGAAAGTTGTCTTCCCTGAGAATGACGGACCTGATACAATCAAAGAAAAGGGATGGTCAAATTTTATTACAACCATAACAATGTTTAATCATAGGTAGGGGTCCATCCAAGCAATCGTAAGGAGAATCAGGGTAATGTTTAATGCATCTAAGACACTTTTTTACAAGATCGTTACGTTGCACACTTTCAGGCAATTTATGATACACTAAATATATGCTCTCGGCTCCGCATGCCGTTAAAAGTTCAGGGGACAACACCTCCAACTCTTCACCTCTGTGATGAATAAGCGTTCTAAAATCCAATAATTTTCTAATTGACGCACACTCCAGAGACGACGACGAGTCCATACTGAGATGGTGCTCTCATCTCGTTTCTATTTATACCCGAACGGGAGGGAATCGAACCCTCCGCTAACTCTGCGTCTTTTTCCAAAACAGAGTCGGTATATCTTATTCTCGGCTTCAGACACGATCTGTGGGCCGGGCTTTCTCTTAATTTTCCTCTCTGTCCTCACAGAGATAGTTGCTGCAGGATCACCATTTAAAACCATGGTTTTAATGGCGTCGAAGTTGACATCCTGCAACGTTTTATAATTAAGAGTAATACCTCTGACTTTACACACAGAGGTATTTGCGGTGTTGTTGGAAGGAACGGTAACCCTAAAACCATAGTTCTTAGGGCCCCCGCTTGCAAACTCCGAAATGTACGCGTCCTCCCCGTAGTCTGTAAGTTCACTGGTCATATCGCCTAAATAGTCACCTAAAGGCACAGTGTACCTTTTAGCGTCGTCAGGCGTCTGTGTATAAATCACACTGTCAGTGTCACAGTAGATGGCTCGACGATCTAGCTTGTCCAGGTAGCCGTAGAGGTTCATTCTACCTCCCGATGTCACATAAGCACCGTGAACGACACTAGTATGAGGAAGAGAGTCCTGTTCCTCCTCTATAGGGATCCAATTAATCCACACGACTTCATCATTTGCAAAAAGTAGTCTCTGAATTTCAATTCCGGGTGTCGTGAGGAACCTATACAGCTCTTTAGGCTCCGTAATAAGCTTTGTTTTACCCATGTTAGACCTCTGGACGAGCTTTCCCCAGAAGGAATTCAAACAAAGCTTACTAATGGTCCTTTTTCCAGCGTTCTTCACGATTTGTTTGGGGTCTAACTTAACACCTTCGTGCTCGTAAAACAAATCGATATATTCCTGTTTCTGGGCCTCTGTTTTCACCCAACCAGGGTATCCGCTGGATGCTGTCTTAATCTGGAGGAAAAGGTTGATGTAATCCACGAATAACCCTCCCTCACGAGTTTCACGCGAGTATTGCGTGACATCGTATTCGAGAAATTCGTGGATTGCCATCACCCTATAGCCCTTATTTACAGCTAGTCTCACTTCATCAACTACCCATGTACCAGTGAGCACTCTCTCTTCCTCTTTCGCATGTTTGCAGCTACCTTGTTCGACAGTCATAACACAGGTGCGGCAAAGGGGAAACAAGAGCCTACCATTCCACCTGAAAGGTAAAACGGGATGGTAGAGCCCTTGCGGTGGTAGGACAGTGCATTTAATGAGGCCTTCTTTCTTCATCATTGAATCTATATATGTACACTGGTCACTAACGTGAACAGTGGGGTGACCGATAGGAAACTTGTTGTACTTACAGACGGATGGATATAGGGACATTATATCGCTGTATAGGATTTTCTCTTCTTTCGTCTCATCCGCCTTACGATAGAGGCGCATGGCTTCTGTACGTCCTCCGTAGACAGAGTCCCTAAGGACCAACGGGACATCACAGACCAAGGGGTCGTCTCTCAGTGCGGGGAACTGTTCGAGAATAACATTGAACTTGCATTCCCACATCACATTGACAACATAACCCTTTGATCGGATCTTGTCCAGTCGGCCCTTGGTGTTCTCATACCTCTCGGCATGGGATTCTGAAGAATCCATCATAGGTACATCTCGGTTTGGTTGACAGAGACAGCCATGATAATAACAGCCGAGAAATTCGAAAACCTCTCCTGTTTCATCACAGAAACCGTCCACCTTCCATTGGGGAAGTTCGGGAAGCCGTACTTCACGTCCGTAACCCGCATGACGTATAAATACATTCCTCTCCTTGGCTTCGTGGATAAGCCACATCAAAGACTTTTTAGAATGCCTGTCTGCTTTTCTATAGCCACAGGAGGGAGCAATGCCAATGGTCTCAGGTTTAAGGAATAGCTGTCTAAATATTCTGTTACAGGCCGATGCAATAGTGATAGACTCTAGGAAAATATCTATATTGGCAATTTGTTTGAAAAGATTTTTAAAGAGAGTGCAGGCTTCTCTCAGTACAGTAACATCGGCCTGGCAATACCTCTCCAGTTCTACACGGGTATTGAACGGCAGATCTTTAACGGTCTCGAACCAAGTCTTGAAAACTCCTCTATCTTTCACAGACATGGTGTCCGGCCCGTAAAGATCTTGGTTCGGGTGATGTGGGAGAATACTGTTGAGGTTCTGTGCCGCATTCCACAAATGTGGAAAGTAACCCTTAACAGCGTCTTTAAGGTCGAAGGTCTGAGGGAAACTACGCAGAGGCAGCGGAATGAAGTTCAGACTGTCTAGAAAAGTTAGATGGTGTATCTTCATGCAAAGGATCTTGCATCCAGACATAATCAAGTCGGGAGTCCACTGTTGCCTAATAGCGTAGTCGAGAATGAATTGGAGATCGAACGCTCGAGCATTGTGAGCAATAACAATGATCCTATCGAACGCTCTATCCATTCTCAGATACTCCATGAATCCACGGACGGGATCTTCCCAGAAAGAATGACTGCGTTGCCCGCATCTGGCGCACTCTTCGTCTTGCGACGTCTCGCAAAGAGAACAAAACTGCTGTGCACAAATCAGATTGGGGACGTGAAGAAAGGTATTGTCTTTGATACGGGTATTCTGTGTTGTTTCTATGTCGAATATCACATACAATACCTTGTTTGAACGTTTAGTCTCTTTCAACGGTGCCATGTAACATTCATGTCCTGTCTCTGCTTGATTACTTTTACATACGGTACAATAAATTTTGAAACATTCATGTTTCCGCTGAAATGTCGTAAACTTGCCACAGTTTAGACAGTTCTGCATAGCCATGCATACAGTGCGCCCTTGAACCTTGGTACGCTTATGATTCTCGAAACATCCCGGTCCGCGAAATTCTCTACGACAATCGGCACACTTCACCGCCTTCTTGCTAGGATCGCAAGGAGGCACCGTTCGGCAACAAAAGCAGACGTAATGACAGGAGTGTTGCGCACCGTTCCTGAAGCCTTTAAGACAACCTGGACAAACGAATCGTTTAGCCATAGCACCTGTCAAATTTATTATGGTATGGTAATGTAAGGTGTCTGGGTCGTATAGTAAATACAGTATTTGTTTACCTACATTACCGCCGTCGTAAATAATAGAGTCAAGATTAAATCCGCTATAAACTACAAGTCTATATCTATCCTTAATATGGGCCTGAATCTTCTCCAGCTCAGGGATACCTCCACCTCGCGAGAGATCGACACCAGAGTTTCTGATTAACTCATCCACTTCTGCTTTGAGTCTTTTGCTTGTCATGTTGTTATCTATATATGATTTATAAATTTTACGTTCACCAAATCTAGCAATAGCGATGATTATAGCGAATGCTAAACAGTTCACGACTGCCTGTACGAAGACTACACTTCTCTTCAAATGGGCAAGTACACCAGTCGTACGCCCCTTCATGGGTATACCCCTATCTCGCCCGTTTCCGTTGGGCATACGGACAATGTCCACAACCAAACGCAAACGGTCGGTGGCATTGAATCGAGCGTTCGACTGGCATACTTTGCTTACGACGCCTGAAATCACATCTACACTGATCTGATCTTTACGCCTGAAGGAGATACCAATCGGCTTATCGACCTCGTTTTCCTCATTGAAAATCGAGATCCCTACCATGTCATGGTCTCTCGTATCGACTAGGGCATGGTCTATAACGGCTTTAAGAGCCGTCTCAAAGGTGTTGGGTCCTGCATTTTTAACTGGTTCTTTGAGTCGGACCACTAGCTGCAAGCCGGCAGAGTTGAACCTTTTGTACTCTTTACGAGTACTCTCGACAACTGTAAACAATGGGGAGGGTCGATTCTCCGAATTCGAAGAAGTACCCTCCCCCTCATTGCCAGACATCATATCCAACTCTTCCTCGCTTGAAACTAGCTCATCATCAGATTCATTTGCGTCGTCGGAATCTGATAACGTCACAGTTTCCATTGCGTTATCTGATTCCGAACTAGAAATTGTATAAACCTCTGGTTCGGAATCATCTAACGTAATAGTATCGAACTCGTTTTCAGAATCCGATGAAATATTATAAACAGGGGCGGACATTATTATTATTAGTAGTAATATATAATGATATTCAACACTCTAATAAAAATACAAAAGACTGAATCTGTAACAATTAGAGAAAACATTAAATGCATGTAACAGTATAATGAACGTAACACATGAATGTAACGGAAATAATTAGCACTTGACTGTATGCGTTTTTTAATGCATTACCACTCATCTCTCTGTAACAACAAAGCTGTAAAACTGTTTCTCCTGTGATAAATCTCTAACTCTTTTCCTTGATTCAGCTACTACTTGTTCGAGTAATCTGTTCTGTTTCACCTTATATGTAGAAAGCGTTGTAGTACACTGAGAAGTGAAAGTGAGATGCGTCTATTTATACTAGCTGTCGAAATGTTATTTTTAGAAAGTATGAAGCTTTGGAATTTTCCTGTGTTGTAACGTATTTGCTATGTTTGCGTTATCTCTCTCTCTACTTACTTAAAGATATCTCAAGGTAGCTGTTACTACGTCATCGAAAAGTTATTTAGAAAGCATGACCACGTCATAGTGTTGGTCGGAGAGTTTTGTATAAAAGACATGTATTTACAAGATCTTATCTTAACTTAGGAATGTACGGAAACATGTATCTATACACGTCATCGAAAAGTTATTTAGAAAGCATGACTACATCCTAGTGTTGCTCGGAGAGTTTTGTATAAAAGACATGTATTTACAAGATCTTATCTTAACTTAGGAATGTACGGAAACATGTATCTATACACGTCATCGAAAAGTTATTTAGAAAGCATGACTGCATCCTAGTGTTGCTCGGAGAGTTTTGTATAAAAGACATGTATTTACAAGATCTTATCTTAACTTAGGAATGTACGGAAACATGTATCTATACACGTCATCGAAAAGTTATTTAGAAAGCATGACTACATCCTAGTGTTGCTCTGAGAGTTTTGTATAAAAGACATGTATTTACAAGATCTTATCTTAACTTAGGAATGTACGGAAACATGTATCTATACACGTCATCGAAAAGTTATTTAGAAAGCATGACTACATCCTAGTGTTGCTCGGAGAGTTTTGTATAAAAGACATGTATTTACAAGATCTTATCTTAACTTAGGAATGTACGGAAACATGTATCTATACACGTCATCGAAAAGTTATTTAGAAAGCATGACTGCATCCTAGTGTTGCTCGTAGAGTTTTGTATAAAAGACATGTATTTACAAGATCTTATCTTAACTTAGGAATGTACGGAAACATGTATCTATACACGTCATCGAAAAGTTATTTAGAAAGCATGACTACATCCTAGTGTTGCTCTGAGAGTTTTGTATAAAAGACATGTATTTACAAGATCTTATCTTAACTTAGGAATGTACGGAAACATGTATCTATACACGTCATCGAAAAGTTATTTAGAAAGCATGACTACATCCTAGTGTTGCTCGGAGAGTTTTGTATAAAAGACATGTATTTACAAGATCTTATCTTAACTTAGGAATGTACGGAAACGCGTTAAGTATCTATATATCTATATAACTAAGTCACATTGTGTAATGATGACATTACTTACCTCGTTATGAATTCTATCATAATAAATGACATTATGAATAAGTTTGTACTAATGCAAAGCGAAGTGTTTAACTATATAAACAACAAACAAAGTGTTCCTGCAAGTTGTGAAATTCTGTCTTTATTAGACATGGTTAGCGATGAAATAAATCATCCAGCTCTATTACTCTGAAGCCATTTGTATATACACTTTATTTCATAGGAGCGTGACAATCTTATTGACAATAATAATAATAATAATAATAATAATAATAATAAGATTGTGACGTTCTGAAATGAAACTATAACCTTAACCAATTCCTATTCCTTACAAAGTCATTTCACTTAGTCGATAGTAATAGTAACAGTGTTCATCTGGAAGAAGAAAGGATGCTGAAAGGAAGAAGAATTGGTTATGTAAGTATAAACCTATTTTATCTTTTCATAACTATCATGTGCCCTTGCGCAATATTGTACGTATGTCACTATTACACTATCTAGCTATAATAGCGTCACTTTGGTGCATGCTGTGACATGTTTCAATTCTAACCCCATGACGTCATAGAGCAAAGGACCTGAGTATGCGTGGGGGGATTTTTGCCAAAAGGGCACAACTAGGGCGTCGGGGGCGGCGTCGGAGACGTCGGAACACCATAGGACGAAAGGGCACATCGCACGCTTTCATATGATACCCATGACGTCTTTTTGCCAAAAGGGCACAACTAGGGCGTCTGGATGAATCGGGAACAGCACAGAGCCAAAGGGCTTAATTACATTATTCGAATCGACTACCATGACATCACGGGACGTCCCGGATCAAAGGGCCTAAGTATAGAGACTGTTCCTGTTGCGTAACAGGAATACTGACATAGGGCCTAAATCCTAAACAAGGCGTCTGGATGAATCGGGAATAGCACAGTGCAAAAGGCCGTAATTACATTATTGGAATCGACTCCCGTGACGTCACTGGGCAAAAGGGCCTAACTAGGCGTCTGGAAGAGGCGTCGGTTGGCGGCCATTTTACTTTATAGCTAGCTAGTTACTACTCATGCGACATAATCCATTTTTATATAAATTTTACTCACGCTTTTTGGTGTAATTTAATAAATCCATGTTTTGTTATAATTCGAGATAGTCTCTGTCCCTTGAATTACCGAGATTCTACTTTATACAGGTTTTGAAAAGTTATCATAAAAATGCCTATTTAGATGATATTGTATTTAGATAGACCTGTTCGTTTTATATGATTTTATTTCCAGAACAGAAATATCGGAGTATCAAATATCGAATATCGAGACAAATAACAAATTGGTATCCATTATCGACACAAACTGGTACTAACCAATCTTTAATAAATATTATTTTTATATTGCTTCATTGCATAAATTATACATAGGTTAGGTTAGCTACATACTGTAGGTTGTTCTTGAAACCCCGCAAGTGCTCGAAGCAGTTCCAGTGATGCATTCATACATGTTTTGCAATTGAAGTGTAATGTTAACCTAACCTAATGTCTACTTCTTAAGTCAATATCATGAAAAGGTTCCAGGGGAGAAATGCATGACTCAAGTGATAAAAGTATTAATAATTATAATATTGAAAAATAAGTAATAGTTATCATGAAGACGGAGCAGACCAAGTGACAAAAAAACAAAAACAAAAGCAAACAAAAAACTAACTAACTGGTTTCGGAGAATAATTTCGATTAGAAGATACCAAGTCCACCGCTGTGGCGTTCAATCCTCTCACGCAGCGGGCCCGGGTTCGATTCCTGGTCGGGACAAGTTACCTAGGTGAGGTTTTTCCGGCGTTTTCCTTCACCTGTGAGGCAAATGTCAGGTAACTTTAGGCCCGTGGTCCCCGGATATCATCTGGCCATCATTATCATCTTCATCCCCATCCTCGCCTTGTTGTGAGTGAGTGAGTGTGTGTGTGAATGGTGTGTATCGTCCTATGTGTTAGTGTTGTCTCGGAGGTGGCCCCGGCATTGCGCTGATCACTCATCCGGGGAGGGCCTCCGTGTCCTTGTCTGGTCAAAAAAGTATGTATGTGATCCAAAGATAATCCCTCTCCCGACAGGTCGCGGCCCTGTAAGGCCCGTGTGGCTTGGGTCGCTTAATTCCTAAAAAAGGGAGAGGTAAAACTACGACAAAGAAAGAAAGAAAGAAAGAAAGAAAGAAAGAAAGAAAGAAAGAAAGAAAGAAAGAAAGAAAAGAAGATACCAAGCTTGGTAATTTAACCCTAAGTAGAATTATCAACGACCACCTGCGTGGTCTACTGGTTATATTATTTTTTAAATTTTAGTTTTGAAGACAACATAACTATATAAATGAACTGCTAACTGCAGAAAGGCAACTAGTCCTCAGAATTCACAAATTCACTTTTCAGAACAAATCAGTTCTAAATGGGTACACACACCGTTTACTGCTGAAAGGGGGTGTCTGTCATCATATTTATAGGTATGGCAACAGTTTGAATTTTGCTTTGAAAAACCTGAGTTTGAAAATAACATGTGAAAACAGTTTTTTTGTCATTCCTGTAAAATCAGGATTTGTGGACTTGTTGCCTTTCTGCAGTTAGCAGTTCAAATATGTTTCCCTTCTTTCAATTTTCAGGACAATTGATTGAAGCTAGGAATTCCGAGTAGGCCAACAGTTTTAAATTACTAATATCAGATAATTATTGTAATTGCGGTATTTTAAAACAGTAATTACATAGATTGCGGCGGCACATTGCTTTAAGATCACTGTTACTGATTACTGAAGTGTTATAGCTTGTGTGGTTTTCTCGAAGTTACGAGGCAGTTTAAAGATTACGGCAAGGGGTGTCTGGGAAGCGATCACAGGATTTGAATAATGAACTGGTATGCTGTAAAGAAGCCGAACCGCAACATAACGAGGACCGCTTCTAGTTTGGACATTGTGAATATGTTAGGTCCATGCGGAAGACAGGTTCAGGATCCAGTTGTTATCCATGTGGGAAGACGATGGTACCGTAAATTCCAGTCCAGCTCACATGTTTATTGTTGGAAAATTGCCTGGTCTCTCTTTGTAAACGTATAGTTTATTTGACAGCGGCTCAGTTGTATGCAACAACTTGCAAAGCCTGCTAAAAGTCTTTCTTTCAATATAATGACCAACACAACAACATTTCATGTTCGAAATTTATTTTAAAAGTTTGCTTTCAGCTGTTTCTTTTTTGGGAAGATGACCCGACACTACGGACAGGTTCATATACTCAGGTGAATATGTGATGCGGGCTTAGCTGTTTGCTTGGAGAGATCTAATGCTTCTCTAAATGTATTACAAGACGCTTACAAACTCCTTGACACAAATGATAATATTATACGATTAAAGATCAGGATAATATCATAAACATGTAAAATAAAAAACTATTTTCTTTCTGGTGAAATTATCGATCAGTAAAAGTTATCGTTGCTGGTTTCGAGGCAGATACCACGCTTGGTAACTGAACCCTAAGTAGAATTGCCAACGACCACCTGCGTGGTCTACAGTCTGATGATGATCGATTTAACGATAAACCCGCATATAGCAATATTTTTGTTTGGTCCGGGCAAATTTCCTATCTTAATAAAATCAGGTAAACTGATGTAAGGAAGTGCCAGTATGTTTTTGTTTAATCAGTTATGATTGCAGTTATGATATGCAGAATACAAAAAAAAAAAGTCAAATTGGCCGGTTTCGGGATTTGAACCATGGAACTCCAAAATGTGAGGCCAAGACGTTACCATCTCGGCCACCTGGGTCAGTTTAACGGTCTAGTTGGATAAGCGCATGTAAATCAGTAGTGTCATAGCTAACTGTATTTTAATTGCCAAAGTCTTATAAGATCATAGTAAAACATTAGGCTATGTTGTCATGATGTGCATTTCATAAATTCTTTCGAATACGTATATTACCATAAAATAGGCACTAAATTGAGCATTACTCCGAAACAGGTCAACCGATTTTATCAAATATCAATAGACGTCTTCCCATGGACATTATAAATGTTTATACCAAGTTTCATAAAAATCCGGTAAAGCGTATTTGAGTTACCGCGTCTTTGAAATAGACACTAAATTGGGTATTACTCCGGTACCGGTCTACCGATTTGGTCCAGTATCAGTAGACGTGTTCCCATGTACATTATAAATGGGTATACGAAGTTTAGTTACGACGTTTTCTCACGAGGGTATCGAAATGTTGCTACCATTCCACTTGATCGAGCCGAGTGGAGGCGAGGCGCGCTGTACCGAGTTCAGTGAGAACCGGCTTTTGCGGGGTTTTCTGCATTAACTGTCATTGCGCGATTTTTTACTCTAGTTTAAACCAGTTTCGCTTTGAAAATAACGCACACAGATAACAAGGATTGTCAGTTAGTAGAAAAGTAGCCAAATGAAAGAAAGTAATATTTACTATTTGTTAATTTTGATTAAATTATTAAAACTAATGCTGCATTCATGTCATATGTTAAATTTTGGTAGGCGTTATTAAATTATTCCGACGTTAACTGTAGTAACTTGAACAGTGAAACCTGGGACGTAACCGAAATAAAAAAAGAACTTACAAAATGTTTTTATTACCCCTATGGCATTAATAGAATAACTGAAGCCTCTTTATTAACACTTAATAATAATAATAATAATAATAATAATAATAATAATAATAATATGTTATTTTCATTAGGCAAGTTCCAAAAGACAACGTCAGTACATTAATAATTTAAGGTAAAACGCACATGTTAAGTACTTACAGCAGAATAACAGTTGTGTAACAAAAATATAGAAAGTATTTAAGTCTATGCAGACTTTAAAACATATTGCATTAATTAGATGAATGTTTCAAGAAAAAGACCAACCTAAAAATAGACATACATAAAATACATAGTAAATTATTGTAACATATATTTACAATCACAGAGATAATGTTAAACACTGAATATCTTATTACTACAATGTAAAAATAGTGTTACAGTCAAATAATTCATTTGTGTCATAATAGTCATAAGCGGTGCATACGGATCGAGGAAAGGGTTTTTTCAATTTCCGAAATCCGTTATGCGCTTACGGAACGAGTATTGCATGCTATTTTTTGCACGATGATTATTTTTATCAATTTAATTATATTAATTGAGATATTAGCTGAAAATATTATGTATATACATTATTGGAGATAGATGTTATATTTTAGAAAGTGGGGACGGAATATATGTCCTGTTAAAGTCGCCACAAACTGGGGGGCCCTGATTCCGGCCTTCGATAAAGGCTTGTATTGTGATGGTTTTACTTACGGCACTAGTGCTTTTTGTAATTTTTTCAGCATTGAGATTTCTTTTGTTTTCATAGCAACCAGACTGCGTGTGGAAATGTCAAGTTACGATCCACGGCAGCAATATTCGTAAGTACCACTAATTAGTTACATCGTGCAAAAAAAAAAAAAATGATTAGCTAACAATCAATTATAGAGCTTTCTCTTAAATACATTTAAACGGACCTGACGTAAGTATAATGAGAGTTTGTTGAAAATATATTTTGTTTGTTTCTGAAAGAAAGACTTTAAATGAATTAAAAAAAAAAAAAAAAAAAAAATCATCGGCCCCTTTCACTGAGTGAAAAGATCCAGTTGCTTTCATCCAATGACATAACGGGCTTGGTAAGTGATTATCAATTCTTTGATTTATTTTTTCTTTGTTTTTAATTCATTATTTATTTCTTAACTTCGTGAAATAGTCCTAATAATTGTATTTATCTATTTATTTTTAAATTACATAAATGCAATACACAATATATGAGGTCCTGAAACCCCGAAAGAGCAGAAGCTCGTGCTCGGGTGCAGTTCCATGATTATATTTACATGTTTTACATTATTGATATAAAACCTAAAATTATCTTAAAACTAAATAGACAAAATGTTGTGAAAAAGTACTAGAGGAAAAGACAAAAGCTGAGAATGAAGGCATGACTCAATTATAAAAGTAATCATAATAATGAAAAATAAATTATTATGATAGTAGTAGGTACCAAATGATAAACCTATTTTATATGAGTTAAGTTAAACACAACTATATATATAAATTAAATACAGGGTGTCCGGGAAAGACCTGACGAAAAAGAAATAATTATTTATCTGAAACTATTTCATTTATGGACGTGATGTTTTCACGGTTACAAAGAGAAACACGAAGAGTTTTAATAAGCCTCTATGTGAGCACCATTTGTGGACCGATACTCAATTTCGTGCCACACACGCGAAAGCATCTCCGGTGTGACTAGTACTATTGCATCGTAGATTCGGCCACGCCAATCTGAATTATCGGTTACAGGCGTGCGATACACTTTGTCTTTCACAAAACCCCAGAGAAAGAAATCCAGTGGGGTCATGTCAGGTGACCTTGGTGGCCATGGTGTAGGTCCTTCTCTCCCATGGACTGTGGATTTTGGCATTTGCAGTTGTCTTGCCGCCTCACGAATGGATTTCCTCGGGTTTCGTACAAAAGCAGCCCGTACCCTTTCAATGCCATTGTTATTTATGAGCGATTTCTTTGCCTTTCCCTGCTGTGACTGAACATTACCGATCTCCAGAAATTGCTTGTGCCAATGAAGGATGCTGTTTCGGGCGGGAGGATTTCGGCCTTTGTCTGTTTGGAAACGACGTTGTAGCCTACGCACAACTTTCATTCCCAGTTCTCAGAATAAGACTGACTACACACGCTGCGCAGAACAAGCTTTTTCTCGTTTCTCCTCGTGCATGCTCATGCGCATTACGGGATGCTACAAAACAAAACTTTTTGAGTTTGTCTTTCTAACTGTGAAAATACTGAGGTAGTAACTGTAATAGTTTCTGATATATAATTATTTCTTTTTCGCCAGGTCTTTCCCGGACACGGTATATATAAATATAAGTTAAATTTAAGTTAAATACAACTCGACTTTATGATTTTGGTTGGGTAAATTTATAAGCAACGACTCTCTTGGTTATAGTAATATTAATCATAGTTATTGTTATAATAATAACAACAATAGTGTTTGAAGGCTCGGACGCAGGATCTTATCGCTTCCTTTGATCACAGTATTGTAAAATATGAATTGTGATGAGGAGGAGTACCTAGTGATTACCGTATGATTAGCGTGGGATTCGCAACGTACACACAAAGACTATCCATACTACTGATAAATCAGTGCAAATCAGCATTTTCAGAATAATATGAATAATTTTACAAATTAGTGTTGTGTAGGCTTATAATGTTATATAACGGCAGGGATATCCATAGAAGTGTCCAACACTTCCCAAACTCTTATTATTTGTAGTAAGCAGCATTCGTTATCACAAATCTGGACAGTTATGTAGTATCAGTTGTTATATTGTTATGTAATAAGCATAATATATATAATATTGTTGTAAGTGGGATGTATTTTGACTCTGGTTACAATCTGTAAATCTGAATTAATAAGTTCATTACATCGTTTTTAATAATTGCATGAACAGAGAGATAAGTCAGCAGAAAATGGAATACCAGTAAGAAAATACAAAAATTATAAGAAAAAATATAATTTCAAGGAATATTCTTGAGTTTTGTCCATTCTGTAGCGATAATCTTAATGATTTATGTATAGCGTAGAGCTTTATCACTGGTACTCACTACTAAATTGCGGTATTTTGTTGCAACGACTGCCCAAAATTCTACATAGGACAAACAGGCCGAAGTTTCAAAACACGATACACAGAACACATACGAGCTCTCAAACAAAACACAGACTCTGCCTATGCAAACCATATAATAACCACAGGACACGAATACGCAGACATCAATACAGACATGGAAATCCTACACATTAACCACAAAGGTCACACACTCAACACACTCGAACAATATGAAATATACAGACACACCACACAAGACAACACCAACATCCTAAACGAACAGTTACAATTCAAATCGCACGCGCTGTACGATACAGTTATCCAGAAATGTCTTCCCAACAACAACAACAACAACACCACGGAAGTCAGTTGCTGAAGATGGCCGCTCCATGCGGTTGAAAGCGCTCCAACAGGTAACAAAATACCGCAATTTAGTAGTGAGTACCAGTGATAAAGCTCTACGCTATACATAAATCTTCAAGGAATAATCTGTTCAACAACAATAAATGAATCGAGCGAGGTAGCTGAGATGGTAACGTCTTGAACTGGCATTCGGGAGTCCCAAGTTCAAATCCCTTAGGTTTTTTCATGGTTTCCCCAGTCGTAAAGGAAAATGCTGAATTGAATATTTACATACCATGAATCATCCTCACCATTTCGTCCTGTATCATATCCATTTAAATTAATATCAGTTGAAATTTACTCCTTAAAAATACACCAATAATAGAAACAATTGACAATCAATAGATCCATGGCCAACCCTACTGTATAGACACATCCCGAACTACTGATATGGCCTTGCAGTTAAAAGGAGTATAAACACAGATAAATTTAAAAAAAATAAATAAATGTGTTGAGTTAAAATCGTGAATGCCGTTGCCATATCAATTATGAAATAGTTAGGATACAAGTTACAAAAGTAAAACTTTAGTAATGCGTGAATTCAAGACTCACGATTTCCTGAAGGTTATTGTGTAACGTGTGTACGGGAAAATTCAAATATAAGTCTCACCTTGGTATGAATGTGTCCCCCCCCAACCCACCCTCAGCGATGCAGTTTCTTTTATACCACGATCTAGCGAATTCTTCTGTCCTCGTATTATGAAGAAACTCGTGATTGGACGTTGGAGGTGTGACGTCATATCTATCGTTAGACGGAGGTGACAGGCTGACAAATCTCCGGGAGATATAATACGCCACATTTTCGAAACCTACAAACAGTGTATCGTGCATTATTCGAAAATGCAACGGCGCTTCGGTACGGCTACCGCCTCCGCTTCGCGCACTTAAATATGTGGTTAGTGTTATGCATTATTTAGCTGTATGTAGTGATGGATACAAGGCACTTGCGACAATATACAAGGACAGTGGGTACAAGGCACTTGCGACAATATACAAGGACAGTTGGCCACTCTGCTTCGCTCAGAAACAAAATACATCACACAGTCCGTGCAAATGTGGATATCGAATGGGCAGAGCTTAAGGGGCGACTTATATTTGGATATCGCCGTGTGCACTACAAAATTTTATCTATGTTTCGTATATTAACGAAATTTATTTTAAAAATTCAGGTAATAAATTTATACATACAGTATAATTTTGCTGATAGCAAATGTTAATAGATTTTTTTTATGTGGAGTTTGAAAGATTCATATAATCCCTTTTATAATTGAAGCGTTTACGTTTATAAGGGTGTAAGTGCCAAAATCATGATTTTTCAGCTGATAATTTTAAATTGATCCATGTACCCAAACTAATGCATTTCAGAAGGATCCAAGGTCCAGGGAAAGCCACGTTAGTAGCAATAAATTCCAAGATATAGCACTATATTTATCTCCAGCATGTCATTCTGTGGCTGTATGTCTTGTTTTCTACACAATCATGATTTTGGCACATAGCCCTTATAAAAATAAACACTTCATTTGGAATAGCTGATTGAGAAAGGGCGCTATGAATAAATAGAATACTCTATCGTCCCTAAAAAGAAATATGTCTCTGCATATAAAATAATTGGATTAGAAACAATAATTTATACATGTCGTGTATTATAAGATGCCCGATTCGTAATAAGTAGGCTATATTTTATATAAATCTGAATTTGAATCATATTTACCTGGTTTCATAAACTATATGTATTTTTAAAATCACCACTAACTCTCTATGGTCATTCTGGTTTCATAATGATTTTCGAAGAGGTTTTCAACTTACCGAAGTTTCAACCAGGCGTTGTACACCCAAATTTATGTTTCAGACCCATCGCTTGAAGCTATGGATTGTTTACAGCCGCTATTTTTGTAAAACACACCGGGAGACATAAGAACGAGGCATTTGAACACTCAAAAATATATAGCTGATAATTTAGAATAATGGAATACTAAGGTTATAATTTTTAGAAATGGAAGCCATGAGAAATGGGATGTCAGACATTACATCTGAACACTTAACTCATTTAGTTGTTGCAATAAATTCAGTGATCACATTAACGAAATTCTGATCACTACAGTGCAAAATTTTGCTTGGGGTCCGTTGACCTCCACTTTATAAGTGATGTAATTCATTGCAGGTGAGTCCATAAAATGTAGAAGATCGTTAAAAATATTGACGTGCTTAAAACAGCATGGTGCGGGCTTGAATATATCGTTACTCATTCCCCATCAATCTTATTTCGGTCCAGGTTCATCAAGATATGTTAAGTCAGATAATAAAACTTTGAATCTCATTGTCAGTAACTAGAAGTATCGCAGTAAGTTTTAAAACATTGGCTTAGCTCAGTTGGTAGAACAATGGCTTAGCTCAGTTGGATAGCCAAAGGTTCTGGGCTCAAATCCCTGTGTCAGAGGAATTTTTCTCCTATAATATTCTCATGTAATGTCCAACAGACAGTAATCTGTGGTTCATGAATGCATATGTATATATATATAAAACTATATATATGTAAAACTTATATATATCCAGTTTGAATATTAACTGTACAATAACAGTGGAAGTTCGGTCACAAAAATCACTAATTAGTGTACCTCTTAGTAGGCCTACTGCATATGACATAACTTGTCTGTCAGTGAGATTAAGGGTAATCAGTCACAGAGAGAGATTCCATCTGGCGCTGTGAAGTGAACTCTGGCTTAGCTCAATGGGTAAAGGTTTGGCACGGATAGCTAAAAGTCCTGAGTTCAAATCCCAGTGTCAGAGGAATTTTTCTCCTATAATATTCTCATGTATTGTCCAACAGAGACAATCTGTGGTTCATGAATGAATATATAAGTTATATCCAATTTAAAACATTATTTCTATAACATTGCTAAGACATACATATTTAAGGAATTTTTATAAAATATTACTTGAAATATATTTATTTATGAAGCCTTTCTTTAGAGCATTAAACCATTACACTATCAAGTCAAGTTAAGGAGGTAACGTTGTGGATTCGTATTCTGGAGTAACTGGGTTCAAATCCCTTCGCATCCTAATGTGAGTACTCATGGATTTTTCGGAGTTTCCATCATTGGATTTAATTAAACCCTTATCCAATCGTTCCCTGTCCGTTGCCTGTAAATGTTTGAATTGCCTTAGAGAAGGGCCTGTGTTGTGCTGATTACAATGCAGGAATTTACTGCCTTGTCTGAATATGTTATGTGATCCAAACATGAATCCCCTCCCCTATGGGAATTGGAGTATAATGCCCTTGAAAGGTGAAGTAAATCGGTTAAAGAAAGAAAGAAGTGGCTAAATTAGAAGGTAGATTAGGAGGCAAAGTACTATGTAAAAAGTGCATAATAAAGGAGAATAAATAGTACAAAAATAGTGAAGAAAAGCTTTTTCCCTCGATAAGACTAAGTATAACTTGTATTAATTAGTCAACATTAAAGCATGAAATTGTTCTAATGGAGAAGTAATGAATTACTTCGACAGCTTGCGTTTCCCGCTCTTGTTATCGTGGTGGAAAGTGGAATTTCCAGTACTAGTCCCTACTACTTACCGCACTCATACCTCCCTGCGCGACATTAGGCTACATCAAACTCTAAATCAATGTCTTGGAAATAACAATAAAATGTTTAAAAAAACAAGTACTCGAAGTGATTAAAACTTGCTTGTATTGGTACGTTTTCTCATTTTATTTTCCATTATTCATTCTCAATTGTAATTTTTTATCTCTATTACGCTATTGTATTTTATTTGTTCGTATCATTATTCATGTATTTATTTCATATGAAGAATCTTATTGTTTTGCTTAAACCTATAGACTATGTTTTTGAACTCTCTTATAAATTTTGCCTTACACATTTTCTACCTGTTCACTAACATAGACATACTACTTGGCCTATTTGTTACATAAATTATGTAAATATAATATATGTAATATAATTTTAGTATGTCTGAACTGACCCCAAACACGAGCTATCCTCATGCGAGGTAAACAATACCCCTTTTTGTAATTGTAATAATTGTGTTTATATTATTTGTAATTTATAATAAAATATTTGAAAAAATACCACGCGATTAGTTGCGCCTGCTAAATGTTTAGTAACAAACGAAAATAAAGAGTTGTAACAAACTCATGAAAATACAGCATTGTGCACGCCACAGACCGGAGATGAACTGTGGCAAATTTCATTACGTTTTTGTTTGGTCACACCCGGCACAGCCCATAGGTACGCCCATAGAACAGAACTCCTATATATTCTTATACAACTATTGTCTGTAGGCTACAACCAATATTGATATTTATGAACATGATGTGGGTAAAATAATTAAGTATTAGACCTCAACTTTGTAAATGTTTCTTGTAATTGATAAAATTATAAAATCTCGCGTGATTGTTCTTCGAACCTCTCTGAACAATTATTAAATAACTATCCATTTCAAAGAATTTTATGATTCTAGTTTGGGGAAACTTAGCAATTTTTCGTTCTATCTGTTACAGATCCAATCATGCGCGTCAGCTGCGTCTATATTTACGAAGAGTTCCCATTCTGAATGCCTATTAACTTGATCCAATATGTGTACAGAGCAAAAATAAACAACAGACTTGCCTTGACTAACTGTATCCTATCGTTTCATTGGTTAATCGCACTAGCGCATACTTCACGATAGTGTGCGACAAGCTCATTGAGATGTTTACTTCCATTCCGCACACATCGTACGATTATTTATATCTTATGTAATTGTGAAAACGTAAGTTCTGTTAAGTGAGTTGCTTGCTTTATTTGCATCAGACATGTTTTACAACAAATATCTAGCAATCAAGATTTCTTTTGTTTTATCCTTGCCTTGGCAAATTTGTTGATTCTTAAGAAAAACAAGTGACATAAGTTACTAAATATAAGAAGTATTTTATAACATAATTAATTCATTTTACTTTTCATTTAGATAATTTGTGATGAAGTACAGTACATATTGTAAGTAAAAGTAATGGGCATGGCCTTTAATAATTTGGGGTTTAGTTTCCCACTGTACTGGATTTCCACACGCGATGTTCGGCGTTGGTATGCGAGCTCTGGCTTGCAGACCAACATTCCCATCGGCTGCCAACCTCTACATATAGCTAAATAATGCATAACACTAATCACATAGTTAAGTGCGCGGAACGGAGGCGGCAGCCGTAGCGAAGCGCCCTTGCATTTTCGAATAATGTACGATACATTGTTCGTAGGTTTAGAAAATTTGGCATATTATTTCTCCCGGAGGTTTGTCAGACCTTTATCATGTTGGCAGCTCTGTTTCCAGTTCCACGTGACCCATCGGCTTCTTCCCAGCATGCACCTGCGCTGTCTCGAGCAGCCGATTCTGGTGTGTGACTTTCTTTCCGAGCGCCATTTTAGGTTAGTTTTCTGTGAACTTCTTACCTATTTAACCTATATTAAAAATATTCTTAGAAACAAAATGATCCCATATATGGATTCTAAAACTTCTGGAGAATAATATTACATGAAATTTGGCCGTTTCTTGTGTGTAGAAAAAATATTAACCCATCCAATACAGTGGGAAACTATCCCCATAATTTGTATTATGGAAGAAAATTGTGAGCCAGGTCCTTCAGAACTTACGTCACCAATAAAGAAACGTGCGAGGAAAGGGTTTGACCAGAGGCAAGAAGATACAGATTGTAAATATATACAAAACACTGGGGATCCAACCGGGACCCTTGGCGCTTAATCTAGAAAAAAAAAAAGTTCAGTTGACTTTACTGTGTTCAATCGACTAAAAATTCTCAAAAACGAACTTTTGTGAACTGTGGTTTATACTTTCACATTCTGTTGTTTACTTTCCGTACACATCTTTGATCAAGTATACACTCCTAAAGATATTTTAGACTCTTTAAGTTAAATCATTTATGTACCCGGAAAGTAGAAAGTAAAGCTATTGATTATACTAAAACATTACAAAAGTTTTAATAAACTTCATTTTATCTCCAATGAGGGTTTTATTATAATGAAGTAAGATACCGTATAATTTTCCCACCTTAAACCCTCATTTAAAATAACAATGCTTGGATGGTTTGCCCTTTATTCCTCAAGTATTTCTTCTTTTAACATAAAATTACTTACATAATACATAGATACCCCAGTAAAATCCTTTCTTAGTGTAAACTTACATTATGATACTAAAAATTCCAAGTGTCTACCTATTAAAGTTTAGGCTCTACGTTGATTCTCTCTCAGTCAGTCAGCCATTAAGTCAGTCAGGACAAAGTCTTATATATATAAGGCTTTGTATATTTATATTATGTTCTAAGTTATGTTTTTAAATTAAATTTATTTTATTTAAAGTACATTTACAAACTTATGTACAAATACAAATACAAATGTACAAATACAAAAATACACAAATAAACAAAAAACATTTACAAATTTCAAAAGTACAGAAAAGAAAAAGAAAGAAAAGAACCAAATATTTATTTAGAAATACACCCGAATGAGCAGACTGCTCGTGCTCGGGTGTAGATTCAGAACATCAGAGTGGAGAAAGAGGAGAAACAAAAAACAAAATGAGAAAGAATGACACACTTATAAAAAAGGTGAAAAATGTAAAACAGAGCTAGAAAAAGAAAATACAAATTTATAAAAAGGAGACACAAAATAATAAGCACAAATACATACAATAAATAATAATAAAAATAAATGACATAAAGCTAATAAAATTACAAAAAATGTTTTACACACTTATTAAATTTAAAATTGGGGTAAACTGCGAGATCGGGGTATCTACTGATCATAGAGTTATAGAAGCGGGGACCAAAATTAATGCTATGTTTTAATCCTGCCGATGTGAGACATTTGGGTTCTGAAAGAAGTAGATTATTATTTCTTCTAGTGCTGTATGCATGATCACCGGATGTGTATTTTGCACGATGTTTGTGAAAATATTTTAATAAAGACAATTTGTAGAGTTGGTCAAACTTAAAAACATTAAATTCCGAAAATATTAGATTAGTTGGGTAATCAATGTGTTTTCGTAGACAGATTTTTATTATTCTTTTTTGTAAAAGGCAAAGAGGTTCAAGAGTAGTTTTCGCTAATCCTCCCCAGGCGAGAATGCCATATTGCATAATGGACTGGAACAGGGCTAGATAAACGAAACGAAGAACAGTAATGGGCATACAGTGACGTAAAATGACAAATTTGTAAATTGTTCTGCGTAGTCTATTACAGATGTAATTAACATGGTGAGACCATTTAAGATGTTGATCTATAAAAATACCCAAATATTTCACAACGGCAGCCTCCTTCAGTGGGGAGCATGAACAATTTGTTACATCAAAATTACAATTGTGTATTATTAAATTTGAATTTGTACAATTCTTCCGTTTTATCTGACCAATAGTTGTTAATGAAAAAGGAACCAATGTTGATTTATCTACGTTTAGTGAGAGACGGTTAGAATCAAACCACTTTTTTACAATTACCATGCCTGTGTTAGCGTATTTATATGTTTCCTCCCATGAATGACCAGTAAAAATAACTACAGTGTCGTCTGCATATGAAAATATGGAGCCGTTTATTACATCAAGATTTAAATTTAGCAAGTCATTTACATATATTAAGTATAAAATTGGTCCTAAAATCGTTCCTTGTGGTACGCCTATATCGATATTTCACTTATATAACTGTCAACTTTTGTGATTATACAGCTATTGCTCAGATATGATTCAAATAATTTGTGTACTGTTCCTCTAATTCCTATCTTATGTAGTTTATCTAACAGAATCGAGTGAATAACAGTATCAAAAGCTTTGCGTAAGTCCAAGAAAATTCCTAAACAATTATTAAACTAAACTAAACTAAACTCCGTGGCGCTACATCCCTGGAGGGACTTGGCCTACCACCCGACCGCTGCGTCATCTCCCGTAGGCAGATGGCAGGATTGGGGGGCATGTGGTCAGCATGCCGACACCCACGGCCGTTATTGGTGGTTTTCATGACCGGAGCCGCTACTTCTCTATCAAGTAGCTCCTCAATTTCGAATCACGAGGCTGAGTGCACCCCTACCAGACCTCCCTACCTCAGAAAAATCCGAGGAGGTACCGGGAATCGAACCCGGGCCGACGGATCTGTAGTCAGCGACGCTAACCACAAGACCACGCCGGCGGACAAACAATTATTACCTTTATCTAATTCGTTAATAATACTACTTGTAACGCTAATAAAGGCGTCGTCAGTAGATATATTGCTCTGGAAACCAAATCGATTTTTAGATATAATTTCATGTTTTTGTAAATAGTTCAGTAGTCTAACTTTTATGCATTTCTCTAGTAACTTAGAAAAGGCCGGAAGTAATGATATTGGTCTGTAATTGTTTAGTACATTTTGTTTTCCGGATTTGTGTATAGGTATTATCACAGCAGTTTTAAGAGCATTTGGAAAAACACCATATAAGAAACAAAGATTGAATATATAGACAAGAGGTTTTGCAATATATTTAATGATAGATTTCAATGTGTTATTTTTTATTCCATCAATTCCTGGAACTACGTTATTTTTTAAAGTCTTCACAATGTTAATAATTTCGTTTTCGTTAACAGGACTGAGAAACATAGATGTGGTTGGAATCCCGACTGTGTCATTGTGCACAGAAGGGTCTGATGATGACCTAACATTTGAGATTACACTATGCCCTATTTTTGAGAAGTAATTATTAAATTCATTTGCTATATCTGCTTTATTTGTTCTTTTTGTACCATTTTCATTTATTAAATCTGAAACGGATTGATTTTTTACTGTACTTATATCAGTCGCTTCATTAATAGTTTGCCAAAATTTTCTAGGGTTGTTCCTATATTCATCAAATTTTAATTTATAATAGCTAACTTTCATATTTCTGATCACAAGAGTCAGCATATTTCTATAATTTTTATAATAACTTTTAAAATTTTCATTGCTTGGGTCTTGAATTAATTTTCTCGCGAGTTTGTCTCTAGTACGGATTGATTTAATTATACCTACAGTAATCCATGGTTTAATTTTCCTGAACTTACGAGAAAGCTTACAGTTGCTTTTTGAAGTACTTAAATCGATGTATTTCTTAATTAAATTATAAAAAATCTGGAAAGAAGTATCTGGATCATTACATTTGTACACTGAATCCCAGGTTACTGATTCAATGAGTGAGACTAATGTTTCATTGTTAATGTGATTCACAGTAAGTATTTGATTACCATCTGGGGATTTTAAACAATGTTCGTTAATATTCTTAAATAGAGCAAAAACGGCATAATGATCAGTTACGGCGCAGCAAAAGACTCCTGGTATAAATTTCCAGTTTCTGTTGGTTTTAAAAAATATATGGTCTAAACAGGTCTCAGAGCTAGGTCTCGTAACTGCTTTTAAAAATTTGACAAAACCATGCTCATGCAACATATCTAAGTATCTATTTCCAGTAACATCTAAATCATTATCCATAATCTGAAAATTATCCATATATTCTTATGTTTTATGATGGTCATTTATGTGATAGAAATCAGCTATTCCACTGAAATTTTCCTTATCAGTTTCAAACTTAGAACCACCCGATGTTTTCACTTGATGACTGCCTTATTATCAGTATACAGGTAGGGGGGGAAGCGGACCGACTCTTGTAGCTGATTTCAGAGCCTTGTGATACGTAAATAAATGTTAGAGATGTAACGGAAACGTTTGTTTTCACAAGCACTGCAAATTACGTGAAATTATTTCTCAATTCAAGCAATTTATCAGCTGTAGAATAAATTTCAATACATTCCCTGCTATCCTGTGAATGCCACTAGGCGTGCGCAGTGGCTCATATCGGCAACTTATATATTTTAGTCGGTCCTTTTTTTTCTCTTTCCCTACCTGTACAAATTTAGCTCTGAAAGAGTTTACTTGCTTTTATTTCTGGCTTTTAGAATTCCAAGTAGCTTAATTTTTATTCTTTATCGTGTTACCTACTGGAATCTGGATTGAATGATTAAAATGATTCATTGTTAACATACTGTTTTTACGAAGGTTCTAGAAGTGCACGAAATGTCACATGCAGGGACACACAGAATAGAGTAAATGAAATGGCATCTGCAATTGAAATAACAAAGTAGAAGTATTCTGTTTTGCACTTTAAACTTTCTTTCGAGAGCTTCACTTCTTGCGGTTTTCATGCGAACCTAATTTACGTAAACGTTGGTTATTTTCCACTTGATTTCTCAGTATAAGTTACTTTCATTTTGGTTTATTCTTGTTTTTAGCGACTGAATGATTGTATATCTAAAAGACTATTATGCAATTATATGTTATTTAAAGTAATTAAATGACTGGGTGGTTATAATGCTATTGAAATGATTGTATAGTTTGGTAAGCTGATAACATATCTGCCATACTCTTCATTATATTATAATCATGCTTAAAATAAAATGCTTCAATTTTGTGAAGATTAGTAATTTTCTAAATTTTGGGAGAGTATGGAGTGCGTCCATTACGAATGGCGTCAATGTACATGTCTTTATACAATATTACAAACTGAAAAGGTATCTGGAAATTTCCATAAGAAATTCAGAATTTTGATCAATAGCCAAGTGAATAGGGTGTTGAATGTTGTTTTTTTTCACATGTATTTTTTAGGTAGGTTTCGAAGAAAAATTTACTTATTGCGATCGATACCATGTCATGACTTTCGAAAAATTCTTTCATATATTTACGTTTCATGCCTCTCTAAGTGCGAAACCACCGCCCGTTCAAAATTTCTGTGTGTAGGCCTATGTATAGGCCTATATATATATATACACGCTTGCGGCCGTAATTTTGAAGATATTTGAACCAAATTTTATTATGTTATTTCTATGCCCATTAGTTAGGACAAGTTCGTTAATGAGCAAAATTAGCCCAAGGGGAGGGGGTTGAAATGTTGAAAAATGTATACCTCGGCCCCTATGAAGTATAGAGGGAAACTTTGTTTGAATAAATTAGAGTACTCCCTATGGAGTTCACAGTGGCACCAACGGTTTTGGGGGTACGTGTGGGGGTGGGTGTGGGGGATGGAAATTCGAAATTTTTGAAACCACGTCCCTTGGGGTATCGTTGAAAAAATCTTGATGAGTACTCTACAAATCAATAACTAGTTTCTCGATAGCTCTAATATAATGCGAAATTTTAATGTTTGAAAAAGTGCTCTTTCCTCTTTATTGCAGTTATTATTGCGGGTTTGTCATGCCAAGGCTAAAGAAGAAGAGTGCTGCGCAGCGACAGTAAATTAAAACAAAAGTACTTCAAAATCTACCTCAGCCTGTAGGCCTGCCTAGAGGGATTTTTATATTTTAAACGTTTGCCGATTCTTAGATTGACGTGACAATTTCCATCCTCATTACGAACTCAACTTAACTAATAAAAAAGTGCCACATGAAATTAATAAGTCATTTTTATGAAATTATCGAGTTTTATATCATGGCTTGATGAGAAAGTTTTATCAGCATATGTGAAGGAAGAAGTGAGATAACTAGAATATTAACAGAACAAATTTTCAAAAAATTCCTCACGTCAACAATATTCCTTTATTTTTGCAAAAAACGTCTGAAGTCTTACAAATATGCAGTCAAAACCTTTAAATTTTTTTAAGTTAAATAATTAAAAGTGTGAGCTTCTCGGAATTTCTCCATCAATTATAGGCTAAAAGCCATAAGTTTGCCATATTTCAAGGTTCTAGCTAATGTGGAAGTGGGTATGTGTATGAAGTCACGGCTATCCAGCCTGTTTTTAGAAGCACCAAATGTTGCACGCTTATGGAAGTATTCCTGCCAAATTTTACAATTCTAACTATCCCATAAGAATGTAAAAAAATTAATGTAAATAGAATAAACTTACTTAAAATAAGAAAAAATCTAACTCTACGGCCACAAATATATCACTCAAGAATTCACTGTACTCTCTATCAGTTGTTTTAAAAAATATTCGAATCAACAGTTAAAAATCAGATCTGAGAACATTTTGAATGAAACAATATACAGTATTTAGCACCATTCAGTATGGTTTTCGGAAGGGTTTAGATACGACGGGAGCAGTTCAGTTTCTTGTGAATCATGTCATAGATGCATTTGAGAAACACCATTCCGTTAAAGCTCTTCTTTTTTTTTAACCTAAGCAAAGCTTTAGAGACTGCGTACTCCAGGAATTTTTATGTACTGAGTTAAAACATTTTGGATTCAGTGGAACTGAATTAGAGTCTTGACGCAATTACATATACAATCGGAGACAGTGTGTTGTAGTAAATGGGAATAAGTCAGACTTAAGAAGGATCTCTTACGGTATCCCTCAAGGCTCGGTGCTTGGACCCATTCTTTTTTCTTGTGGCTATTAATCTTGTGGCATTAATTATCATGTAAGATAAAATCTGATTCTATTCTGTGTGCAGATGATGCCACTTTCTTAAGCAGTCATATCTTATCTTATCTTCTCGTCTTCTGTCCAGAAATCTAAAAATAACAATTTATAACACAATTATTATCCTGTCGGTTGTATTATATGGATGTGAGACATGGTCGCTTACTCTTTGGGAAGAACATAATCTGATAGTGTTCGAAAACAGGGTGCTTAGGAAAATATTCGGGCCTAAGAGAGATGTAAATGGGGACTGGAGAAAACTACATAACGACGAGCTTTTTTTCCCCCACTTTTTTTTTATTTACAAACACAAACTTATAATAACAGATCCGCAAAAACAGTAGAAAGTAATTAATAACGGCAGAACAAAAAAAAAATTATATTGTCCTCCTTGAAACTTATACTGAAAAAGTAAATATCCAATCTTGTGTGTTCTGGCTGAATTTCTCCATTTAGTTCTGATACACATCTGAAATTCAGACATTGAAATCCCTTCTTTATCAGTCTTTCTGAGAAAACTAATGTTTTAGTTGTCTGGCATGGTCAACACAAGGTTCTTAGTGGTCAACATCTGAACCCCAGTTACCTCAACGTCTTTACACTGAACTCACATCACATATTACAGTGACCGAAGGAAAGGCTCTGTTTGTTTGAAATATTCAGCTAGCGGAGTTGTCTTTTTCTTGAGTTTTACTATAGTGTCCTGAAGTGTTTTTCTAAAGCATTCTATTGATGGCGTTGTTTCAGATGTCACATGATGTTGAAATCCCATCGCAAACCATATTTGCAGGAAGTTCTTAGAATTCTGTATTCTTAAGGAGCAAACCCTGTATGTTACTGTCATGTGATGATGGGAAAAGTTTTTTTTAATTGTGCAATTGCCCATTTCCATATTGTCTCACTGTCTATACATTTTGTTAATCTGTGTCTTTGGGTATCGATCACTCCACATTTTTTGCATAATGGTGTCGCTGTCATGTTATGGCGATACATTTTTTCCTCGGTTGGATTTAGTATTTTGTATGCGGTCACTTTCCATTCTGAATTGATATAGGGTTGTTTAAATGCTTTCCAAATTTCTTTCCAATTTTGGTTTGGGTATTTAACCTGTATCTGTGGAGTTTTCTGTTCTGCTTTTAATATGTACTTATATAAACCTTTTGCTATTTTCCGTTCTTCTGTGTTTTTATATTCTTCCGGTATAGTTGTTATTAGTTTGAGTATAGTGTTAAAAATGTCTGGAGTTTTATCATTTTTTGTCCAATGTTGTATATCTAGTTCATCTCCAATACTTGCTTTTGCTTCTAAGATATTTTTCATTATCAAGGCTTTACATTTTGGACTTGCTGCTATAAGCCCCAGTCCTTCTTCCTCTATGGGTCGTCTTAATTGATCACGTGCTACTTCATATAAGTACCCTCTCCAAATATAGTATCCTAAAGCTCGTTCAGTGCTTTGTTCCACTATCGGTATCACTTATGCTATATACCATAATTTGGATAGAATAAATACATTTGCACACCATACTTTTCGCAGTATGTTAAGTTTTCTGCTGAACTGTTTTTTTGAGCGTATATATGATCCTTCATAACCTATACCTGTCACCGGATATAGTAAGGGTAATTAAATCACGGAGGACAATATAATTATTCTTGCTGAAAATTAAATTTACTGTAGAGATTAAGGATACTTACGTTATTGATAGTCGAAGAAGTGTAGAACTGAAATCGAAAAGATGCAAGCTCATTATTTAAAAATATAAGTTTGTTACAATACCAACTACAAAACGAAGTACTGATGTCATGTTAGAAGATCTTGCCTTCTCCCTTTAAGATCACAATTCTCGGCGGTTTTACTGAAGTGGGAGTTATTAAATGTGAAAGATCATGCAAGCAATCCCCGGAAGGAGCCCATCTCAGAGGGGCGCTGTGTAAGCTGGAGCTACTTATCCTCCGCTACTTGTTTCTTCAGAACTACATATAAATCCAGTAGCTCCGCGGGGATCCATTCCAGAAGTCTCTCAGACCAGAGATACTAAGCCCACAACTGCCATTCGAGTACATACACTTATTCTGAATATGTGTACTTTATGCTAGTAAATAAAACATAACTGCAACGAAGTGTACGTTTCCCTAAAAATGGCAAGTATCAGCTGATCCGACATGGACTACACATTTATGAAATCTTTGACATGGCCAATTGTAAATTTTACTTAAAGGCTTAAATAAATTATTATTATTATTATTATTATTATTATTATTATTATTATTATTATTAATATTATTATTATTAATGTTTGCTATACGTAGTAATATAGGCTAGATCTGAGAGCGTGAATATCTTCCCTAGAATTTCTAAATAATGACTCGTCCAATCATTTAATTTAATTCATTTGTATTACAGTCATATTAACGCGAACTGTGTTATCAACATCGCCAGGTTTAGTGCAATTGTACTTAATTTCTTAAAAACAAAATATTTGGCATAGTTTATAAAATATAAATTAATTGACGATGGCCTTGCTCGGTTAACATGCTAGGTTAACATGTTAGAGGCTGAGTCGACCTGAGGGCCATAGTGCCTCCAGAAGGATTAGGCCAATTGAAAAACTCCAATGAACTCATCGGGGATCGAACCCGCGACCTTCCGGTTTATAGCGCAGCACCTCATTCACTACACTGCGGTGTAGTGTGTATATATATATAGACACACCCACACAAGACCGTATTCAATTGTGAAATTAATTGAAGATGGCCTAGGTCGGTTAACATACTTGATTCAATGTTTATAACATTACGACACGCACTGATCTGATTAGTTTATATAGATGGACAGAAGGGGATTATAAATGCACGCCTAAACGGGAAATCATTAAATTTAGGCAAAACTAGCTGTATTTGGGGGGGGGGGGGCTGGGGAATTCGAATCTGAGATCTTAATTTCCCGGACATCGCACTTTAATCTTGAAATGCACCTCGAAGCCGGGTTTTAGACTTTAATTATCAATTATTTTAATTGTTTATGCATGATTTGGGTGAGGTTCATGTATCTGTGGTACGTTTTAATCATTTCATTTCGAACCTATATGTTATTAACATACTATCTCTTTTTCTTACTTTAACCTCTCTTGTTGAAGAGAGAGATGAATTTTTTATCACAGACATAATTTACTTTTTTGACCAGATGACAAGAAGAGCCTCCACAGATACGTTATCAGCCCAATGCCGGGGCCACCTCCGAGACAACATGAACACACAGGACGAGACACACCAGTCACACACACACTAATACCAAACAAGGCGCTGATGTGAATAAGATGACAATGATGCCAGATGACGTCCGGGGCCTAAAGTTACCCGACATTCGTCTCATAGCGACCAACTTAAAAGAAAAAATATTGGAAAAATGTATTCCTTATTTGTTCCTATGCAGAAGTGTACAGTGCAGTAAATGAAGCAAAGCACGGTTTGAGTTTAATGGCCAGTCTTTTCATGGGATAAAAAGGACTATGATATTTAACGTTTTATTTCCACGAAAGAAACAAGCTGTTGAAATCTTCCACCTGTATTACAGGCGATTAATGACACGATCTGGAGCTTAACTCGGATATCGATTACAAAAATAATCAATTTGACTGAGAATAGTATGTGGTAGGCCCATGATCAGGATTGCTAGGTACACACGGCGAATGTATCATACAACCTACCTGAAAAATATCATACTTACAGTGAAATTATCATATACCTAATTATTATTATGTTTAGCCATATAGACCTAAATTTTAGGGTCCTTCGCTATCTAGCCTAAGAAGGCCTTCACAATTCTGGACCTGCCTCCCAAATAATGCTGTATATTTTTTAAGTCTGTGGTGGGGGGTTTTCTATTGTTGGTGACACATTACTTTCCAGAACCACCGCGTCCCTCTTCATCAGAACTACGGTCCAGTTATGATAGAGGAAAGACGCCTAGAATCTGAAAGGTTCCTAATATCGGATAGCAAGATATTACCTACAGGAAGTGCCGCACCCTGATGTATTTATGTGGAATCACCCCTATTAGTACACCATTCTGGTGTGTTGAGCTGGAAACGGTCATTTGAAAATTTTCTGCGTGAGAAGTGTAGGCCCATTATTGTTTTCTGGCGTTGTGGGTTTTTGCATAAGAGAACTTACCAGCCTTTACTGCAAAGAAGATATACATAACTTAAAAGCTATATGTGTACCAAATTTCAAGTTTCTAGCTCATCTGGAAGTGGGCAAACATTAATGTCAGTGAGTGAGTGAGTGAGTGAGTGAGTGAGCGAGCGAGTGAGTGAGTGAGCGAGCGAGTGAGTGAGTGAGTGAGTGAGTGAGTGAGTCAGTCAGTCAGTCAGTCAGTCAGTCAGTCAGTCAGTCAGTCAGTCAGTCAGTCAGTCAGTCAGTCAGTCAGTCAGTCAGTCAGTCAGTCAGTCAGTCAGTCAGTCAGCCAGCCAGTCAGTCAGTCAGCCAGTCAGTCAGTCAGTCAGTCAGTCAGCCAGCCATGTGGCTTATATTATAGGGATTGTGTTATTCTATTATTAACTCGTACATTTTTATTATTGTAAATATAACTTGGTCTGTCCTTACCATAAATATTATTTACTCATACTTGCTATGTTGGTGAATCAACTTTTGCATTACTGGAAATAATTATTGTTGTGTATTTCAGTGTATTGAACTGAATCGCCCCCGAGTACAAGCTTTGCTTTTAAGGATGGCGTTCAAATTCACATTATATATACTATATATATATATATATATATATATAATATACACTGACAGACAAAAAAAACCTATCGCTTAAAGCAATTTTAAAAATTAAGTTTAAATAAAAATTATGAAGCAGTGCTTGAAATAAAATTACTGCAATTGTATACGTTTTTAAGACTAAAATTTAATGAAATATTTCACACATAAATTCCCCATGTTTACGCCAATTTAAGTCAATGACGATCACAAATAAAGAGATAAACACTTCTGTCATTTCGTTCAGTTTGCTTCTTAACTTTTAATTCAAAATTTCTACTGTAAACTTCAAAATAAAAATGTAAAACGATGTTTATAACAAGAATTTAGGTCAAATTAACACATAAAGCACTCAGTATCTGGCGAATCCTCCTTTGGCCCTTATTACAGCCCCCAGTCTCTCGGGCATGGTTTCGATTACCCTAGGTGTCTGACGTCATCCCGGTTGATAAGGTCCCATTCCTCTTGGAGGGCCGCCCGCAGATCATTTAAAGTCTCTGCTACATGATTACGACCGCGGATTCTTCTATCCACTCTATCCCAGACATGTTCTATAGGATTTAGGTCAGGACTTCTTGCTGGCCAGTCCAGAAGAGCAACCTCTACATCACTGAAATAATTTTCACAATGTTCGCTGTGTGTGGCCGTGCATTGTCATGCATGAATATGAATTCATCTCCAATAAATGGAGCAAATGAGCAAGAATTTCCGTGATGTAGCGATGGGAATTGACGCTACCATTCTCGATTATCACCAACTCTGTGTGGGCCTCCATGGAAATTCCACCCCACACCAACACGGATCCTCCGCGGTATGGTGTCCTCTCAGACAATGTGCACTGTGCATACCGGTCTCCACGTCGTCTCCAGACTCTTTCCCTACCATTTGGAGATCTTAGGCAGAATCTGAACTCGTCAGAAAACAAGACATTTGCTCCACTATTGCATGATCCATTGGGCGTGTTATCGGGCAAACTGAAGACTGGCAACGGGCAACGGCTCTGGTCAGAGCTGGACCCGTAGCAGGTCGCCGTGTTCGAAGATGTTGTTCTCCAAAGCGTCGTCGTACAGTTCTCTCGCTAACGTTAACATCCCGTACCTGGTGGAGACGATTCCGAGCTTCAACCCCTGTGGTGTGGCGATTCCTCAGGACCTAACTGACAAGAAATCGGTAATTTCGTGCTGAAGTCTTCCTTTTTCTGCCATGCCCAGGTCTTCTGGTATAACTGCCTGTTTGAGGCATAACCGTGGTGTACGGTGAGCCTAAGGTTGCAGCGGCATAACGGAGGCTGTGTCCATCATGAATTAGAGCAACAGCTTTGGCAACGTATTCGGGACTGAGAAGCATAACTTCAACTAAATTTACCGACAGAATCACTTCGATGCGAAGGGAGAGAGTTTCCTTTCAGTTTGGAAGGAAATGACGCAATACAACAATGAAACATCTTGCAGTATGTATGACACACCGCCGTCTCGAGAATTACACTGCCTGTCCTATTAGACCAGGCCGTACTGGCGCACGAGTATGCAAAACTTTTCGGACGCAGTTTCTTTTTGGATTCTTAATTATGACACCTTACAGTATGTAGAGATGCAGGTTGCCACCAAATATGGTGGTCGAGGTTATCTTGACCCGCCATTAAAGATGGCGGATGAGCCACATCATGCTTACGCCATTATCTCCGTGATCCCTGGTCCAATCTTTCCGTTCTTTTTTTAAATAAAAGGAAATTAAAAATACAACCAAAAATGTTATTACACATTTTTTTATATCTTCTACCCTTTGAAAGTTATTTAGGTGCAAAGTGTTTTTTTTTTTTTTTTTAATATTCATAGAAAGGGTATACTGAGAAATGAAACTATTTACAATTGGTTTAACAACTTTTTACGTTTATTACATGCATTCCTAGTACATACATATATTTTTTTTATTCAGTTTCAAATATAAAATACATGTTTGCAGTCCTCAACAATACATACATACAGTATAGTGGTATTCAGTTCATTTGCTTCTTTTTTACAGCTGCGACTAAATGTCGTACAGCGAGACCTACAATTGCACGGTGGTACTATGTAACCAGGCACTGCCTTTTTTGTAACATACTTTGGTAGAAGTTCATTGCTATTTTTTTCATAACCAAATTCCGTCAAGTCCAATCTATTATGACAGAAGAAGCAGGATTATATGGTGAAAATACGTTACAATCTATATTAAACGGTAATCACTACGATAGGGGCGTTAGAGCACACTCTATGAAGCTCTTACTTATTTTCAGCTTGAGCAATATGTTAAGTATGCTGAACTTCAAGTTTTGGAGGAGTTGTTTATAGCTTCAAAAGTCCAAATCTTACGGGAAGCTATTGCCGATCACAATATGGCTGATTTCAGTACGACATACACTTTTTTAGAATGTAATCTGGAAAATACAAATTTCTTTAAAAGCTTCAATGATTTCATGGCACCCAGAAGCGCTAATAACGGTACATTGCAGTATTAAGCTTATATTAAATACTGTGAATTGGTTGGAATACTGTTCGACTCGTTGAAAGCCGACAGAGATTGCAATTTTGAACTCCATATTGCATCTGTAAGAAAAATGTTACCGTACTTTTTTTCTATGAACCACAACTATGCTCCTGGTATCACGATGTAGGCCTACTTACAAGACATGCTTTAACTTCCAGATGGCGTGAAAACTGATCTTGAAAGGGGTATGTTGTCAGTCAAGAAGAGTGCAGGATCACTATAGGTACTGAGCAATCACAGATAAGTTTATCAGCGGTCAGTGGTGGATTGATTGGGATAAAAAAAAAGATGCAATGGGGAAATGGATAGTTCTGTATCCAACAAAGAGTGCTATTCACAATGTACTCCTAGAATTTTTGTGACATGAACAAAGATCCTACAGGAGCAGCCGAGGATTCATTCACGCATAATGAATGGAGTCCCTCTAGAATAAAGAGAGATGAGGCTGATTTAAAGAGTTTAGTTAGGAGCCTGTCAGAAAAAAGAAACATATTTACAGAAATGACGAATAAATTGGTAAACGAAAATGTACCATCTTGTATTTTGAAGTTTGAAGAACATGGAGAAAATCTTCATGAAGAATTCTTTTATTTATGCTTTAGGAAAAAGAAAAAAGTGTCTTCGACCATATGAAGAGGGCAAGCTTTCGGAATTTAAAATACCATCCTAAGCAGAAAGATACAAACTTTCCAAAAAGGTACAAGCAAGGAACTTCAGAAATCAAAAGAATATCTTGACATCCATAAGATTGTAACGTTATCGATTCAACGTGAATATGACCCGAAGTCTATTGGTAGTCATGAACTAGCAGAATATCCTCGTGCCTTGACTGATGTGCATGGGTTCATGAAAAACCCTGATAAGCTCGTTCTTATGAATGTTATTGACAATGAAGTTAGTTGCGCTTATGATGTAGACTACGGTCTTTCGTCAAGTCATTGTATGATTCATATATTTGACTGGATGGCTCTTGTGTTCATCATTCAACTACGTAAATACGTTTGGGGACTTCACAGGAGCTTTCTACAAGTACATAATTTCTTTCAATTCCAGACCTAACGTACAAAGAATTTACATCTTTTCGATAGATATGGTGAAATTTCTATGAAGAATATGGAAGCGAAAAGATATGCAAAAGGTTCCAGTCCTGTACAATCAAAATCTTGGGACCATCCACTCACATACCTAAAAATATCAAGAATTTTATATGTTGCTCTTCAAATAAACAAGAACTTGTAAGATTCCTGTTCAAAAGTGCAAATCACTATGTTAAACTGAATGAAAATCAAGATTTGGTGATATCTGGAAGATTTGATGACGAAACTAAATGTTTAAAAATCCAGGAAGCCGTGACTTCAGAGGCTCTGGATCTAAGATGAAATCATACTGAAGCAGACACCAGAATATACATGCGTGCTTTTCATGCTGTACAACCTGGATCAGAGCTAATGATTCTTAGTTCAGATAGGCCTACTGGTATTTTTGTTTTGGCAATTCATTTCTGGCCAAAATTAAAAAAATTATAACTGCTCGGGTCTATGGATGAAAGTCACCTCTAACAAATTAAGAATAATAGGTCGCCATTTAGTATCTGACTCTTTGGGAGAAAAAAAATTATTAATGTCCTACCAGCACTACACACTTTTACTGGTTGCGACACAAGCAAAATATCTTCAAAGAGAAAGGCCTGCAATGAAATTAAACAACCTTACGCACAAGACGTCCTTAAGCCATTGGGAAATGGATTACCTCTCCCTCACTCACAGTCAACAGCTCTGGAAGAACTATATTTAAAACTAATAAATAAACCAGGACTATCAGCAGACGAAGCACGTTATATATACATATCTCGGACTGTGAGACTGGTTTGTCATTAGACAAAATTCCATGCTCTACAGATACTTTACATCAACATGCTTTACGTGCATCAGCCCAAACATACATATGGAAGAACGCTTTCAACCCCTTTTGCGAGCCATTAGACTTGACGGAATTTGGTTATGAAAAAAATAGCAATGAACTTTTACCAAAGTATGTTACAAAAAAGTCAGTGCCTGGTTACATAGTACCACCGTGCAATTGTAGGTCTCGCTGTACGACATTTAGTTGCAGCTGTAAAAAAGAAGTAAATGAACTGAATACCACTGTATGTATGTATTGTTGAGGACTGCAAACATGTATTTTATATTTGAAACTGAATAAAAAAATATATGTATGTACTAGGAATGCATGTAATAAACGTAAAAAGTTGTTAAACCAATTGTAAATTATACCCTTTCTATGAATATTAAAAAAACACTTTGCACCTAAATAACTTTCAAAAGGTAGAAGATATCAAAAAATGTGTAATAACATTTTTGGTTGTATTTTTAATTTCCTTTTATTTAAAAAAAAAGAACGGAAAGATTGGACCAGGGATCACGTTGATAATGGCGTAAACATGATGTGGCTCATCCGCCATCTTTAATGGCGGGTCAAGATAACCTCGACCACAATATTTGGTGGCAACCTGCATTTCTACATACTGTAAGGTGTTATAATTAAGAATCCAAAAAGAAACTGCGTCCGAAAAGTTTTGCATACTGGTGCGCCAGTACGGCCTGCACTATATGCTTAATTTTAACATGGAGTTCAGAGTATTGTTAAATTACCTAATTTCTCCAGTAGAGGAGACACAGTTCACACCCAGATAGCATGAAATTCCAGCATATTTAAGTTTCCGAGTTTATACTTCAGAGGGCAACACAGAGCATAGAAGCAATGTACGGTAATGTATAGGCTATTGCAGCAAGGTGTGGTGGTACTGCCATCTCAAATGTCGCCGCGTACGCAAAATTAGCCGTATAGGACAGGCAATGTAATTCTCGAGACGGCGGTGGAAGGACATAATCAGATCGGAAACGCCCTATTGCGATGTTTTTTTTTTTGTTTTGTTTGGTGATAAAGTGAAGATATGAAGAAAGTAGATATGCTGTATCTATAGCTAATGGGCCAATAAAAACAATAATTCATCCTCACCAACAACAATGTATAAACAACCAATCAATATTATGTTTAATCTTAAAATTACAACAAATATTACAGTGATATATATATATTTGCCTGTCAGTGTATATAACAAGAAATATTCTAAACTAAAAGATTGCAATGATTGCGTCTTTCTGATTTTGTTGCCATAATTATGTTGATGCAGTTAAATTTACCCCTGCGAATATAATTGAAAATCGAAGTCATAATAATTTTGGATTTGTGCCTTAACATATAGGCTAGCAACTTGATAACTGTAGCAGTACTAGGACCTCAAGCACATCGTGAGGCCAGTAAAGCCTTGTGAAACATGGGGTGTGTTGCTGTATTGTAACTATTTGTATAAAAAAAAAAATCCCACTCCAAGCTTCAGGGCTCCAAAATGCCTGCATCCACATCCGGTCCTTCATAAATTAATCTATAGATCAATTTACACGAATATGCAATACGCCTACAAGAGAAATGCACGTATGTAGGCCTAATGGAAGTCCCAAGTGTCACAACGCTGGAACTGAATGTGATCGCAACGAAAGGGATGAAGGGAACAGAAGCGGCAAATATGAAATCTCTGTGATAGTGACTGGATATAAACTAACCGACAAAAATTAACAAAGAAATGCATATACAGTGCACGCCGTTTATTGTGATCACTTCGGTACGCAGCTAATCTGATAATAAGTTTATAATTATGAATTCTTTTCCACCTTCAAGCACCAGTATTTATATTGATATTGAAATGATAGGGTGCTGACGGAGAATTACTAGATAGCTTTATAATACCTATTTTAATTTATTATCATATCTTATAATATATTTGATATATACACAAGACAATTTTTCTTTAGGTATGTGTTGCAGAAGAATCGTCAGGTTAAAATATATGTTCAAGAAATATTCTTCTACCAACAGTCACAATGTTAAAAATTAACCAGGTGTATCGTAAATAGTTAAAATATATGTACAAGATTATATTCTTCCATTAACAGTCACAATGTTAAAATTAACTGAGTGTACACTATGTTATCTTGTGGATATAAAATCCAACATGTACTGTTTGTTGTCTTGTAGAGAGTATTATTTAAAACACAGTATAGCACAAAGATAATCGCTCTATATATTAAGTTTCGATGTTTCTAAAATTCTTAGGAATTGAATTCTTCTATCAGTAGTCAAAATGTACAATATGTCATCTTGTGGAAATAAAATCTAAAGCATACTCTCTGTTGTCTTATAAGAGTTGATATTAAAAAACAGTAGAGCACAATGGCAGTATATGAAGTTTCGAAGTATGGAGTTCTGGAAGGTGGAAAAGAATTCATAATTATAAAATTAGTATTAGCACTAGAGGGACAAAATGAAATTTATCAATAATCTGATAATATTAACCGATTGACAACAGTAGCCGAAAGAATTAATTGAAGGATATTTATTCATACATCAGATAATACACTACAAAAACAGAATTAAAAGCTATTTATTCATACATACAAGATAATACGTAACTGTGAATCATCCAGCACTCATAATAGCCTGCAAACAACTATTTTCACAGTCAATAAAAAGTTTTAATTGAATCTGTTTTCCTTTAGGAGTCCATTAGCCTATATTTCATACTCATAGTGTTTTTTGGAAGTTTACTGACCTGTGATGAACACCGCTTAGCAAAACAACTAACGCCTGACTGTTCAAGTGTTTCATTTTACACTAACCATCACTGCATGTCATCACTGTGTCTTTCACATATCAAAAGCAACAGCTAAATTGAGGGGTGAAACATATTTTGCTGCTTAAAAGAGAAAATTAGGGAATGCCACCCCCTCGAACAGGTCGTCCTATGAGCTGGGAACACACCCTTACTTTTGAATGACGTACAGTACCTGGAAATAAAGTGGCAAAAAGGAAAATGTGATATCATAAACCGAATATTTTATCACAATAACAGCATTTTTTCAATGTATGAATATTAATCCGTACGGGACTTCATAAGAGTGATAACATTAACCGACTGATATCATTATCCGCAATTACATTAAGCGGCGTTCACTGTAGAGCTTATTTACATTTTCACTGAATGATAAATTAGAAGAATATAACCTTAATGGTTAGAAAACGTCAATAGAATGGATAAAAAAAATACCGGAACAATTATTACATTAATTCAAGTACGATAACCATGGAATCCCGAGGACAGCAGTGGCCAATTTTCAGTAACTTCTGAAACCGTAACGGGTTTATGAAGAACCCGAAGCCTTGTCTGATCACAACAAGAAAAATGTACGAATGAAGCCATTACAATCATGATAAAAGAGGATAATAATTTTGTAAGCATCACATCGGCTAAGAACAGAATAAGAACGTCTATTCGATATCCAATGAATGCTATGGCTAAACATAGGTTCAGGAAGAAAACACTAGAAAATTGATAGTTGGAAAACAAATTCTTAGTACTATGAATATAAAATATACGCACATTTCCTTGGTAACAGCGTTTTGCAGCCTATGGCATATATGTTAGGACTAGAAGTAATAATTAGATACAATCACGCACAGAAACATATCATACAAAGTGAAGAATTCTTAGAACTGTTTCATTTCCTCTGATATAAAATGGAGAATTTCATTAGCAGGATAAAAATCTCATGCGGCTTCCTGAGTCCTTTCCCACTGTTTGAAGATTCATCTTTACTTGCTGTAGCTTATGCTAAGAAGAGTTGTTTTTGTTTAAATTCAAACTATTTTAGAAACAATTGACAGTAAATGTTATGCTCTATTATTTGCCTTCAATAACATATTTAAGGAATTGTGGAGTCACAGTGCCTTAGTGATCAGTGTTTTACCTGACACTGGCTGTTTTATATTTATGAACGAACCAAACCTAACCAATGTGTATAGATGTGGAAAGCGGCTCTATCGATTTTTAAAAATCTCAAAAACTGAATTTATTTATAAGTTAGCTAAAAAAATTTATTTGAAACGGTTTTGCTTATAAATGGCTAGGTTTTGTATTTTGTAATTAGATATTAACGTATGAAGGACATTCGATTTTCACATTCTAGGTCCTTATATAGGTATTAAAAATTCGAAATGAAGAACGACTTATCACACTCAAACTATTCACTCAGAAAACGCTTGATATAGCTTTTTAAGGCTCTAGAGAGGATGTAGAATTTTGCACCTCATCGCTTCTACACACCAAACCCGGTAGGAATTGAAGTAAGAAGAAATAGAAATTCCGGAACATAAAATTGTATTGTCTTTGCGGAATATTTTATTCCTCATTCTCATGTTACCATACAACCGTTTCGACTTTCGGGGATGAAATTAAAAAGAAATTCAGATCTTTCATACTTCCCTCTCCAAAAACCTGGGATATAATAATGTGGAATATATTACCATACCTCGTATGGTATTCTCTATGTCTAGGGTAGAGAAAGTTATGTGACTGCATCACATTGTGCTTTAGATGAATTATATGGATAGCTTCTCTAATTTGTCAAAATCCCATTTCATTTATTTCCTAGCCTACCTGTGAATCATATAAGTTTGCAGATTCGAAAACTTGTCTTTTCCATTTTGCGTTTTATCAGACTTGTCCTAGGCCTACTCGTTTGTTGTTTCAAAAATAGCCTTATTCCTATTTTAAAATTAAATGTTTTGGTGCTTATGTAAGTTAAAGTCCCAAACTCTTAAAAAACTCTTTTAAAAGAGATAGACAATATAAATTAAAATTAGCAAGCGGTTTCGTTTGTATAAATTTTTTCCTATTTTACTGAAATACACTTTAAGCGGATATCGCAAGTTTTGGCAATAAATGGCTCAAGTGGTTGTCACCAATTGTGATAATATAGTTCACATTTTATTTAGCGTTACCAACTCACTGTTGGAAATTTCGCTTTTTTTTTCACTCCGAAATCCGCTGACCATACAGCACTGGTGGATAAAATGGATATGGTATTGCAATTAATTGCGTACAGTTAAGCATAACAATTAAATTATTTTTTCGCAGTACAATGAAGTCACTAATAATATGTATGTAGCGTACTCATATATTTATTAATATTTTTAAATAAAATATTCTTGTAATCAATCAAACAAACAAATTGGCTATTTACATACAGACACACTTAATACCAGTTTATGAAATATTTTATTTTATTTTATTTGCCTAGAACAGAGAAATGCGCCAATTACAGTAACTAAGAAACTGGAAGAAGAAATGATGGGTCTATTAGCAAGCCCGGCAATCTCCATTTCGAATAAAGATAGAGATGCTAACTTCTAATGAGAGTTTAGTGCATTTCCTGGTACACATTTAGGGTGGCGTGCACCAAACTCATGCAATTTACTCTTTTAGTAAGCCTTACTTCTTTAGTTCTAACTACTTTAGTAAGCTACTCTTTTAGTAACCGTACTCTTTTAGTAAGGACGGCGTGCACCAACCAGGAGTAAACTAAACTCGGCGGCTTTCAACATAGAGGAATGTACTAAAGAAGTAAAAATTTTATTTACTCCCAGAGTAAATGAACTTACTCCACAAGAGGTGGAGAGCACCAACACGGAGTACGTTACTAACGTAGTAAGTTGTGGAGTAAATAAGGCCAATATTTACTCCTACTCAGGGGGTGGAGTAAAGTTGTGGAGTAAGTGTGTTCTGTGGCATTTGCGTGAGTTATGAGTTACATATCACATTAAATGGATTACATCGTTCAAACTGAGGATAAGTTATTGAGATGAAGAAGGTTGTATACCAAAAATGAGAGTTGTGGCAGGTGATTTAATAAATATTAAGCGAACCATACCTAGTAGGGCATTTAATACCGTAAATAATTAAGCTCATAAATCCTTACATGAAATTTTGGCGTTTGGAAGAAACGATGTCAGATTCTCACTACATCCATGTGATTTCAGCCAGTCAAATGTGGAAATATCATTGCGGAGAGCGATCCAATTAGGAAGACGTCCACCAAAGGTGAGGGGAAGAGTGAGTGGAAGGGACGTTTGCATTGCACGGTACAAGGAGCTCATGTGCTCTTAAATATCTTCCTAGCTGGATCGGCCTTTAGATGTTGCAGTTCTCCCTAACTTTGGGTCAGAAAACGACGATGTATTTCAAGCTAATCATATGGATACAGATATCGGCGAGGTATAGTACATTCCAATACATGAAAGCCTCCGTTCTTGGAGCTACCCAGAAAACACTTCCCCCTGCTACGTAACCATAGAATTACTGAACAATAGGTGATTCTCATTGTTAAACGATTTAATGTAATTATTGTAAATTAATTTTATTACATTACACTTCTATAGCTTAACTTAAAGCACAACATTGCGAATGCCAGATTATAATAATAATTATAAGAGCTAAAAGTTCAATAGTTGCACCCGCAGTGTTAATGAATAATATGTCCTTTTTTCTAACCCAGGTGTAAAAATGTCCAAACAGGCCACATCGGAAGAAAATTTGACTGACTCTGGGATTAGCGTACATTGAGAAGAGGACACATTGTAAAACCATTCCTTAAAGACTCCCCAAGTCTCGAATGGAGGAGTGAGACGAGACTTTCATGTTTGGGAATAAACTATAGCAGATGCTGCAGGTCTATAGTATGCTGCTAACTATTTTAATTAACCCTGTGGACAAGAAAGTGAGAAGCATTATAAACTATATAGAAAAAAAATTCCAACATGAGTGCCGAAAGAAAATTTTAAGGAGGGGCCCGGAGGTTGAAGTTGCACAGGATCTAGAGAAGTAGTCACTGAAATTATTTTTAAACACACAACCATCTACATAATTATTATTGGAGTTCATAGCTTCCGAAATATTGTACCGCCATTTTTTGTTTAAATATTACATTTCTCAGTTGTAATATTATTATTTTTATAAGGTAATATTTTTTAAGTAAATGTTCTGTGCATTTGAAAAAGGACAGAAACATAATGCCCCTTATTAGTTTTGTTATCCTTTTTATCCCCCCTTTTTCATGATTTTGTGTAATACTTCTTATTAATATTGTTAAACAGTCAATAAGTATTAATAATTCATTATAGTGAGATTTATGATAAACAACTATAGAATAATTGATTTATCGTTTTTGGGGAAGAATATGTAACTTTAGGAAGTATAAATATTTTAATATATTTTAGAACTTTATTATTATTATGAGAGAAATAATTATAATATTGACAGTGAATCAATTATGAAAATCAACTGGAAATTCCAATTGTTTGCATTATAATACAGAAATAGTTTGCACAAAAATTGTAATCACAGTACCCATACGTAGGCTACTAAACTGAAAATACTCAATTGAAGGAATTAAAATTAGTAATGAATAAAACATTACTATTAGACCTATTTTAAAACATGAAGATTGTCATTAGTAATATTTGGAACAACCCAAATTCATATTCATTGTTTCAGCGAACCTTTCCTTTTCATTATCTGGCACTTGAATAATACTGGCAATTGAAATGCACGTGTTCTGCTGCGCTGCACTAACGTTTCTGCTCTGTTCTGCGCAGAATTCGACTACTTCTTTAGTAAAAATCGCTTACTACTTTAGTAACAACTAAAGAAGTAACTATCAATTGAGCTCTCCAACACCAACTAAAAGAGTAAGTTACTAAAAGAGTAGCACTAAAGTAGTAAATTTAGGAAGGGAACCTTACGTAACAAAAACCGGTTTGTCTGTCTCACTCTAGCACATACATTAGTATGACTTAAGAGTGAGACAGATGTACTGGTTCTTGTATACTCCAGGTCTCCGTCTTAAATTTACTACTTTAGTAAGATTTACTCCTGGATGGTGCACGCCACCCTTAGGGTGGCGTGCACCAAACTCATGCCATTTACTCTTTTAGTAAGCCTTACTTCTTTAGTTCTAACTACTTTAGTAAGCTACTCTTTTAGTAACCGTACTCTTTTAGTAAGGACGGCGTGCACCAACCAGGAGTAAACTAAACTCGGCGGCTTTCAACATAGAGGAATGCACTAAAGAAGTAAAAATTTTATTTACTCCCAGAGTAAATGAACTTACTCCACAAGTGGTGGAGAGCACCAACGCGGAGTACGTTACTAACGTAGTAAGTTGTGGAGTAAATAAGGCCAATATTTACTCCTACTCAGGGGGTGGAGTAAAGTTGTGGAGTAAGTGTGTTCTGTGGCATTTGCGTGAGTTACGAGTTATATATCACATTAAATGGATTACATAGTTCAAACTGAGGATAAGTTATTGAGATGAAGAAGGTTGTATACTAAAAATGAGAGTTGTGGCAGGTGATTTAATAAATATTAAGCGAACCATACCTAGTAGGGCATTTAATAACGTAAATAATTAAGCTCATAAATCCTTACATGAAATTTTGGCGTTTGGAAGAAACGATGTCAGATTCTCACTACATCCATGTGATTTCAGCCAGTCAAATGTGGAAATATCATTGCGGAGAGCGATCCAACTAGGAAGACGTCCACCAAAAATGAGGGGAAGAGTGAGTGGAAGGGACGTTTGCATTGCACGGTACAAGGAGCTCATGTGCTCTTAAATATCTTCCTAGCTGGATCGGCCTTTAGATGTTGCAGTTCTCCCTAACTTTGTGTCTGAAAACGACGATGTATTTCAAGCTAATCATATGGATACAGATATCGGCGAGGTATAGTACATTCCAATAAATGAAAGCCTCCGTTCTTGGAGCTACCCAGAAAACAGTTCCCCCTGCTACATAACCATAGAATTACTGAACAATAGGTGATTCTCATTGTTAAACGATTTAATGTAATTATTGTAAATTAATTTTATTACATTACACTTCTATAGCTTAACTTAAAGCACAACATTGCGAATGCCAGATTATAATAATAATTATAAGAGCTAAAAGGTCAATAGTTGCACCCGCAGTGTTAATGAATAATATGTCCTTTTTTCTAACCCAGGTGTAAAAATGTCCAAACAGGCCACATCGGAAGAAAATTTGACTGACTCTGGGATTAGCGTACATTGAGAAGGGGACACATTGTAAAACCATTCCTTAAAGACTCCCCAAGTCTCGAATGGTGGAGTGAGACGAGACTTTCATGTTTGGGAATAAACTATAACAGATGCTGCAGGTCTATAGTATGCTGCTAACTATTTAATTAACCCTGTGGACAGGAAAGTGAGAAGCATTATAAACTATATAGAAAAAAAATTCCAACATGAGTGCCGAAAGAAAATTTTAAGGAGGGGCCCGGAGGTTGAAGTTGCACAGGATCTAGAGAAGTAGTCACTGAAATTATTTTTAAACACACAACCATCTACATAATTATTATTGGAGTTCATAGCTTCCGAAATATTGTACCGCCATTTTTTGTTTAAATATTACATTTCTCAGTTGTAATATTATTATTTTTATAAGGTAATATTTTTTAAGTAAATGTTCTGTGCATTTGAAAAAGGACAGAAACATAATGCCCCTTATTAGTATTGTTATCCTTTTTATCCTCCCTTTTTCATGATTTTGTGTAATACTTCTTATTAATATTGTTAAACAGCAAATAAGTATTAATAATTCATTATAGTGAGATTTATGATAAACAATTATAGAATAATTGATTTATCGTTTTTGGGGAAGAATATGTAACTTTAGGAAGTATAAATATTTTAATATATTTTAGAACTTTATTATTATTATTATGAGAGAAATAATTATAATATTGACAGTGAATCATTTATGAAAATCAACTGGAAATTCCAATTGTTTGCATTATAATACAGAAATAGTTTGCACAAAAATTGTAATCACAGTACCCATACGTAGGCTACTAAACTGAAAATACTCAATTGAAGGAATTAAAATTAGTAATGAATAAAACATTACTATTATACCTATTTTAAAACATGAAGATTGTCATTAGTAATATTTGGAACAACCCAAATTCATATTCATTGTTTCAGCGAACCTTTCCTTTTCATTATCTGGCACTTGAATAATACTGGCAATTGAAATGCACGTGTTCTCCTGCTCTGCACTAACGTTTCTGCTCTGTTCTGCGCAGAATTCGACTACTTCTTTAGTAAAAATCTCTTACTACTTTAGTAACAACTAAAGAAGTAACTATCAATTGAGCTCTCCAACACCAACTAAAAGAGTAAGTTACTAAAAGAGTAGCACTAAAGTAGTAAATTTAGGAAGGGAACCTTACGTAACAAAAACCGGTTTGTCTGTCTCACTCTAGCACATACATTAATATGACTTAAGAGTGAGACAGATGTACTGGTTCTTGTATACTCCAGGTCTCCGTCTTAAATTTACTACTTTAGTAAGATTTACTCCTGGATGGTGCACGCCACCCTTAGTGTACGTGATGCAAATCTGAGTTTCTTCCTTATGTGGAAAGTCGGATTTGCAATACATATACTAAATATGTAATAGAAAATGCATTAAACTTTCATTAGAAGTTAGCATCTCTGTCTTTCTTCAAAATGGAGATTGCTGGGTTTGTTGATAGACCCCCTCAAATAAAGAAATAAAACATGAATATCTACATATCAAAATCACAAATCATATTAACGTAACGACTCAATCAATTCATTTAAAGACCTTCTGTCATAGTATTTGTTCGGCTATAAAATAGGACTGTCTTCTAATTCCACGAAATATAGCTTGTAGTACAAATTTGATAAAGATTATTAAAAAAGAACTAAATGATTATTGCTTTAATATCTAATAAATGTTTCTTTGTTTCCCGAATTTTAGCAATTTTCAGTGAATTTTGAATTTAGCCAGATAATCCCCTGCCGCTGACACTTAAATTTCCATTGGGTCAATTAATCTGCCAAATCTAGCGAGAAATCTACTAATATAACAATACTGATTTTTTTTTTTTTAGTCAATGAATATCCACTTCAGACGTTGTGTTTTTATTTGCTCTGAGATCAAACGATAAGGATGATATTTCCAATCTGCAACTGCTTCCTTGCTTACCTTTGTTCCAGATAGAGCATAAAAACTTTTGGAATCTACGTTAGCCACTTAGTTTTGTCTTTATTGCGTTGCATGAATTCCGGAAGAAAAGAACGAGACATTGTGGAATGCAGAAAAATGAAATAGAATCTTGCTTTGAATGATAATGACCTCGGTGAGATAAGGAAATGCCACTTACTCGCTGAGATTCTCTGGAATGAATATTTTCCTGTTTTAATAGCCTCATTTACTTCTCAGCAGGGGCGTATTCAGAGAGGGGCTGTGGGGGCTGCAGCCCCACCCGAAACGTTAAGTAATGCTAATATGTTGCACATAATGACATTTTAATTTAACAAATATAAACATCCTGACTCATGAAATCCGTGAAATAGAACTGCTTTGTCTAAGTATTTACAAAATTCAGCCTAAAATAGAATTTTTACCTGAAATTTTTAAATATGCTACTAAAAAATGAGGTATGTTCTATCATTTAAGTAAATTATTACTAAACGTTCTGTTGTTGACTGAATGGCATAATTAGTTTTTTTTTTTAAATAGTAAGTTATAAGTTGTATAAATTACTTAATGAAAGTTAAAAAAAAATCCCTTTAGGCAGGCCTACAGGCTGAGGTAGATTTCGAAGTGCTTTTGGTTTAATTTATTGTCGCTGCGCAGCACTCTTCTTCTTTAGCCATGGCATGACAAACCCGTAATAATAACTGCAAAAAAGAGGAAAGAGCACTTTTTCAAACATTCAAATCTCGCCTTATATGACAGCTATCGATAAACTAGTTCGTGATTTGTAGTTTACTCATCAAGAGCTTTTCAACGATACCCCACAAGACGTGGTTTCAAAAATTTCTTCAAAATCTACCTAAAAAGTAAAATGTTCCCTATACAGGCCATGGAGGCTCAGAAAGATCCTGAATGTTGAGGCTCCTAGTTTTTAGACATTCGGTAGGTGGTAAGGTTGTCAGCCTTACGCACCGGCCGCCTTTACCCCCAGGATTGCTTCTGGTATTAATTTCTGTTGGAGACTGAGTCGACCTCAGGGCTATAGGGCCACCATAAGGATTATGCCAATTGAAAAACTCCAGCTACCTCATTGGGAAACGAACCCACGACCTTCCGGTTTGTAACGCAGCGCCTCAACCACTACGCTATGGCGTACCACATATTTAACTTGATAGGTGCTTAAAATATCAGTATTAAGTCAAATGCACGAAATATCACGAAACTTGTTGGATTTCACGAATTGGACGAATTTATTGAGAAATGTGTGACAATGTTATTTAAAATTGTAAATATCAATGTTTGCTATTTCTTTCCATTTTTTAGTAGTCTGTTCCTTTAGGTTGATGGCAACTCTTTATTAACAAAAATGTCCCTTTAACTTCACATATGAGACAAATTACAGAACTTATGGACATAAATGCATTCATGAACCACAGATTTTTATCTATGTTGAACATTACATGAGAATATTATAGGAGAAAAACTCCTTTGACACTGGAATTTGAACCCAGGACCTTTGGCAACCCGTGCCACTGCTCTACCAACTGAGCTAAGCCAGAGTTCAATTCACAGCGCCAGCTGGAACCTCTCTCCTATGACCGACTGCCCTTAATGGTCAACCTCACTGACAGACAAGTTATGTCATATGCAGTACTGTGAGGCACACTAATTAGTGATTTTTGTGACCGGGCTCCCACTGTTATTGCACAGTTAACATTCAAGATAGATATATAAGCATTCATGAACCACAGATTATTGTCTCTGTTGGACATTACATGAGAATATTATAGGAGAAAAATTCCTCTGATGTGGAAGTCCTAATAAAGTTGCTTGGCTATGTACCCTCTATACACAGGTAAAATTTTTCTGTGTTATTCATTAACACCCTGTATAAAAAAGCTTATTTAGTATCTCCATTCACATCAGATATTAATCACAGTTCACCATAAGTGCAGTAGCTTAACTTAGAAATGAGGCATACAGTCATTCTCTCAAAACATTCACTGCAAAATTTCATCAAAACTGTCATCACGTAGTCTTAAAACTCTCGGACTAACAGTTTTTTTATGTTATTCACAAGCTAATAAACTGAAAGAAAGAAAGAAAGAAAGAAAGAAATGAAAGCTTAGCACAGGAGGGCGATTTGAAATATTTCGAAATGATCGAGAATCGATAAATACACTTTATTCAAACAAAGTTTCCCTCTGTACTTCATATGGGCCGAGATATACATTTTTAAAAATTTCAACCCCCTCCCCCGACCACCCCCTTGGGCCAATTTTGCTCATTAACGAACTTGTCCGAACTATTGGGCCTAGAAATTACATGATCAAATTTGGTTCAAATATCTTCAAAATTACGGCCGCTATCTTGTAAAGATATAAATATATATATATAAATATAATTATATATATATATAAATATCACAAGTTTTTTTTGAACGGGCGGTGATTTCGTACTTAGGGGAGCATGAAACGTAAAGATATGAAAGAATTTTTCGAAAATCATGACATGGTATCCATTGCAATAGGTAGATTTTTCTTCGAAATCTACCTAAAAATAGGCTATGTACTATCAACAACTTGTATAGTCGGTTCCCAAAACATTCACTTACCCAAATAGCTGACAATGTTTGAAATAACAGGCATATGCACAATATCTAAAATCTGACATAATATACCGTTAGAAATGTAAGAAACTGGTTAAATATGCTCGAATATTTTAATATCGAGCAAATATGATGCATTATTGCAAAACTAACCACATATGCAGCATTAAACCATCAATTTCGTGTTATTTCTTTGATACCTTGTACATTTCAACTCTAGCATGTGATAGGTTGCTTTATTAAAAATATGATTTTTATAAACTTCCAGGGCCTAATGATAACAGTGATAGACTTATAGCCCCTCCCGAAAAATATCTTGGATACGCTCCTGCTTCTCAGAATATCAGTTCAGGTTCTCTGTATATTGCTCTTGATTTAATTCCCATTGCCCTCTCCCCTAAACAATTACTTACTTACTTACTCAATGACAATAGATAATTCCTCAGTAAGCTATTATCTATTTGATGGAACCCGACGGTTCATTGCCGCGGTTACCTGAGCCTGCCATTCAACCCTATTCTGTGCTAACTCTATCCAATCATCCCTCGCAAATCCTGCTTCCCTTAAATCTATCCTAATATTGTCCTCCCACCTACGTCTAGGTCTTCCACGTGGTCTTTTCCCTTCGGGTCTCCCAGTCAATACTTTTGAAATACGTCTTTCCTCCCCCATGCGTGCAACATGTCCAGTCCATTTCTTCCTCCGTGATTTAATTACCCTTACTATATCTGGTGAAGAGTACAGGTCATGAAGCTCATCATTATGCAGTTTTCTCCAGTCCCCATTTTCATCTCTCTTAGGCCCAAATATTTTCCTAAGCACCCTGTTTTCGAACACACTCAGATTATGTTCTTTCTGAAGAGTAAGCGACCATGCCTCACATCCATATCATACAACCGGCAGGATAACAGTCTTATAAATCTTTATTTTTAGATTTCTGTACAGAAAACGAGAATATAAGAGTTTCTGAACTCCATAGAGACAATCATTTCCTGATTTTAGCCGACATGTGATAATATTATTTGTGTATGTGATTATTGTTCCCAGATATTTGTATTTTTCCACTTGTTCGAACGATTTACCGGCTATTCTAATATTTTGTAGAGCATTATTTTGACATTCCATGACGATATACTTAGTTTTTTCTGTATTAATTTCCAATCCAACATTCCTGCAAGCATCGAAAAGGCTTTCTGCATTTCTCTCGATTGTGTTTATGTCATCGCCCAACAAGCAAACATCGTTCCCTAAACGATTATTTTGTTTAAATCGTATTCCACACCGACTGAGAGATTTGATTACTATTGTGTGACCATTGCCATGATAAATTGAGCAATACTACATCGAAAGGTCAATCACAATAAACTATTAACTTTTTTGTAACGTTTTGAGAAAAAATTATAACTCACTATTGAAAAATACTATAAAGTTTCTTTTAGATCAAATTCTGCGTAAGGTATGGATAATATTGGTGAAATAATGAAATAATTATCTAAGTTAGTCTGAAGTGAAGGTATGCTTGCCTAATTCATAAAAAGATTGCACATAATATTCGTCTCGTGTCCCTCAATTATTTTCGTTAAATTGTATTGTGAATTTCCATCATTCATTCTCAATGTATATATGTCTGAAATTTGAAAGATATTGAGCGAAAATTGTACACTTTTGCTTTTAAGATCTATACATATCTTGAATAATGAGAATCGCAAATCACAATGAACAAATAAGAAAAATCACAATGTAATGGTAAAATGGACTAGTGGTGATTAAAAGAGTTAGTATGATGGAGGATGAACATTTACAAGTGACTGAGTTACGTTAGTCTACTAGGAAAGTCCTAGTACAAATGAACAAAGCAGCAAAGATGATTTGGAGAACATTCCTAAGTCCTAAGGAAAACACTTTCCGACGCCCGAATGTCCCAGTTTTGATTTAATCTAAATGTTAGCTATCAATATGCACGTTAATGTTTTGTGTTGGAATTCATAACAAGCGGATGGTACTTTGATGAGTTTTCTGTTGTAAATTACTTGCAAATCATTAGGACATATGAAATTTCAGGCTTCAGCTATGCAAAAGTGAGAGGAGAGAGCCTGCTAGTTCTCAACATTCTATAGGATAAAACATATCTTATTCTATTCTTATCCATTTTTATGAAAAACGTATTTAATTATCCTGATTTAAATATCGAAATTAGATAATGCATGCTTCTATGTAGGCCTACGATTTATTTCTTTCTCTTTCGCTTTCTCTGTCGTAGTTTTACCTCTCCCTTTTAGGATTTAAGCGACCCAAGCCGCCCGGGCCTTACAGGGCCGCGACCTGTCGGGAGAGGGATTGTCTTTGGATCACATACATACTTTATTGACCAGACAAGGACATGGAGGGCCTCCCCGGATGAGTGATCAGCCCAATGTCGGGGCCACCTCCGAGACAACCCGAACACATAGGACGATACACACCATTCACACACACACACACTCAGAACAAGGCTAGGATGGGGATGAAGATGGTAATGACGGCCAGATGATATCCGGGGACCACAAGGGCCTAAAATTAATTGACATTTGTCTCACAGGTGAGGGAAACCCCCGGAAAAAACCTCACCTAGGTAACTTGTCCTGACCAGGAATCGAACCCGGGCTCGCTGCATGAGAGGATTGAACGCATCCCCTGAGCTACGGCAGTGGACAGGCCTACGATTATCGGACAAAAAGAATATAAAATGACAACGAGCACAAAAATATTATTTCATAGTCCGCCGCCGTGGGTGAGTCGGTAGCACGCCTGCCTTCCACTCCGGCAGCCCGGGTTCGATTCCCGGCCGGGTCGGGGATTTTTCAGTAGTGAAAGATCCCTTTCCCGGGTTCAGGACTGGGTGTTTGTCAGTAGGTTAAGTCTTAGGTTAAGATAATGCACATTGTGCGCGATTCCTTAATTATTAAATATTATTTCAGAAATGATTGCAGAGCAATCCGTCAATTAATGATTTCGGAGACTGTTTTCATGAAAATGTACTGTCTATTGAAGTACTCCGTAGCGTAGTGGTTGAGGCGCTTACGCTACAAACCGGAAGGTCGCGGGTTCGATTCCCGATGAGGTCGTTGGAGTTTTTCAATTGGCCTATGGCACTATGGCCCTGGGGTCGACTCAGCCTCTAACAGAAATGAGTACCAGGAGCAATCCTGGGGTTAAAGGCGGCCGGTGCGTAAGGCTGACAACCTTACCACCTTCACGTGCCGAATGTCCAAAATCTGGGAGCCTCAACCTCCTGGAACCCTCTGGGCCTCCAAGGCCTGTATAGGGATCACTTTACTTTACTGTCTATTGAAACATGTAACCTGAGGAATGTCTACCTTTCGGAGCCGACTTTTGCAATACATATTTTTATAACTTCTAACATGTTGTACATCATGTACATCATCGCACTAGTGTTTAAAATCCATTATAACCAACTTTTGTTTCAATCACATAAAAATACTCTTTTACTTAAGAATATTTTTGTATATGATTATTACATAGACTTGTCCGCCGCCATGGGTGTATAATTGGTAGCATACTTGCCTTAGACCCTGGCGGTCCGGGTTCGATTCCCGGCGGGATAGTGGGTTTTTCAGTAACGAAAAGTCCCCGGGTTCATGACTGGACATCACCCAGAAAAATTATAGGCTATATTAAAAAGCCTTGAATTAAAGTGTTGACTACTAGAATAGGGTATAGGGTATTCATTCACAATAGATCTATTAAGGTCGCAGTGTTGAGAAGCCGAAAAGGGCTTAGACTACCCCTCATTAATGCAATCTAATCTATTAAATAACATTTGAAATGTTAAAATTCACTATGCCTTTTTAAAATAAATTTCTCACGGTAATAGCAAAAATGTCATCCTTGATGTTTGAAAAGCGTTGTTGATTCCATTGCTTATGTTAGCATCCGTACACCAGAAAATCGATAACCTCTGTCTGCGCATGTGCATGTGCATACGCAGCTCAAGGCTCCATAGCTCCAAGGTACGTAATTCATTATAATAAAACTAATATTTATTTCTATGTTGCAAAAGTTCTCAACTGTCTAAGTATTTGATACACATGGGAAAATGATTTTATTTTGCTCCTAGGATTGCTATACTCGGCCTACGCAAGCATACCTACTCTCAAAATAAAGTATATCTTTTACCATTTCTATCATAAGTACTATTCCGTTAAATTAAATGCCATACATACATGTTATAGTATATTGCGATACTAGTTCCGTAAGCGGCGCTTGCGCCGAGTTTTTTCAATTTCCGAGATCCGTTATGCGCTTACGGCAGGGGTATTGCATGCTATTTTTTGCACGATGATTATTTAAATCAATTTAATTATATTAATTGAGATATTAACTGAAAATATTATGCATATTCATTATTGAAGATAGATGTTATATTTCAGAAAGTGATTCGCATGTGTTGGTTGTTATGGGGACTGAATGTCCTGTTAAAGTCGCTACAAACTGGGGGGCCTAGGTTCCGGTCTTCGATAAAGGCTTGTATTGTGATGGTTTTACTTACGGCACGTGTGCTTTTTGTAATTTTTACAGCACTGAGATTTCTTTTGTTTTCATAGCAACCAGATTGGGTGTGGGAATGTCAAGTTACGATCCACTGCAACAATATTCGTAAGTACCACTAATTAGTTACATCGTGCAAAAAATCAATTATATACTACACTTAATTTCAGATAGTTAGATTTATTAATTTAACCCGGTTGCTTGTGGCAAAAAATGTTAACTTTGGTTTAAAGAATTGCATTTGCTGAAATTCATGAGAAAGGTTCTATTGATCACGGCTCTCGGCAAAAAAATAAAAGGCCTTCATCGTGTTAAGCGCTGTCGTGATGGAATTCCTTGTATTCAAAATTGGTTCTTCAGTCAACAAAATGGAGTGGTAACGGAATCTTCTCCTCAGGCTAGTTGAATGTAAAACTCTTGTCATGGCATTCTTTGATAAGGTGTTCTTATCGATGACACTTTGTCACTTGGAGGGAATATTTGTCATGCTATATGGACGTGCTAGAACGCATGTTATGCAGTCAACTGTTTAGAGGTTTGAGAGCATAATTAATTATGGTTAGATGACAATGCAGAATGCTTCTATTTCGTAAGATAGGTTAAAATATGTATATTTTCTTGCTAGAAAAGTTATTTTAATTTTATAGTCGTACAGAGTGGTCTTAAAATCTCTCGAACATTATAAATGTTTATTAACAAACAATTCTTTCAACAATTATTTTATACTCGTAGCTATGTGGCTTGTGCCAACACACACAGAAAGTAGAGATATAGATAGATGGTTAGAGAGAGAGGGAGAGAGAGAGAGAGAGAGACAGACAGACAGACAGGCTCGTACATTTTTATCGCAGTGTCCATATATTTCCATGTGCAACATTCATTGCCCATAGAACATTTAGGTGATATTCATTTTCGTACTATTTTCGAGGAAGAAATCTATTTGGCAACGTAACAAAAGCATCAGTATTTCTTCTTGTCAATGTGACCATATGAGATTCGCGCGTTCCATAAACTCTGTTCTCAACAACCCCGCAAAAAAATTCAGTTGTATAATGTCAGGCGATAGTACCGGCCGGTGTATAGTTTCATCTAACTCATCTGAAAAGAAACGTCCACAATCTCTTGAACAGTAAATTCCCATGGAGTGGTGAGCCATCTTGCTGGAAAATCAGCATGCGTTGCAAGTCATTAAATTGACAGTTGCATGAAATCCAGCGCTCCATGCGACGAGTAACTAAAACTACATTCTCATCATATCATATGGCTTGGGAAAGTACATAAACACACCACAAACTATGTTATATTAAGAGAGAAAATATGTGCAATATACAATACATTATAATAAATATTAATGAATGTTTATATGCGGTCAAGTGGACAAATAATAAAGTTTATGTAAAGTACCAGCTGGATAGAGCTTCTGTAAATGAAAGCATGCTCTTTAGTAAGTTATTTCGTCTATTAATTCTACTGACAGAGAAACTAATACATTTGAGCTTACCTTGTGTACCTTAGTTACGGATACTAATGTTTGTGGCAGCTCGGCCGCTGTTTGGCTGTCCTCTGGACTCTAGAGCCAATCAAAATGCTTCGGGGTCCGAACATAGCACTTATTTAATAGATATAAATTCGACTCTGAGAGGGTTAATATCTGTTTTACACTTTCTTCTTGGTTACGTTTAAAAAGAGACTTACAGTACAGCAAATATTAGAAGGTCTCTAGTGGAAGGGAAGAAAGCAATAAATAATTAGGCCTATTGAATTATTTCATTGATTCTATATTACCTATGATTCGCACTTAACTAGGTATGGTGTAAGACATAAACCATTATTTTTTACTATTATTGGAATAAAATTATAATAAATTACAATTTCTTAGATGTGTTAATCTATTTCTGCTCTCCCATACAATGTAAATAAGTGGATTGTGATAGCAGAGACAGAATTTGACGCCTTCATGACAACATTAAATTTATGATTAAAATATGTATTTTAACCCTTTACAAAACTTGCTCATGGTCGGGACAAGTTAACTAGGTGGTTTTTTTTCCGGGGTTTTCATCACCTTTGAGACATGTCGGGTAACTTTTGGCCCTTGTGGTCCCCGGATATCATCTGGCCGTCATTATCATCTTCATCCCATCCTCGCCTTGTACAGTAGTATTATTTCTGTCTGACACTGCTCAGAAAGATGCGCCGTAGACAGACGAGTCCACTATAGAAAAATTGTCATGTTAAGGGGTGGTTGTTTATTAGTACACAGGTCTCGGAAGAAGGAACATATTCTCTTGTTGCGGTGCCTAACAGACAGTGCTTCAGGTGAGTGCAGTTGTGCGCAAGACTTTTGCAACATGCCTCCGATTCATAGTAAACTGGGAGGGAGTAAAGTTATTCATTCGCAGACAAGAGAAGTAGTATATAATGTATATAAATATTTTCGGGATGTGAGGGGTCAGCGTGCATCTGTATATAAAAGGGTTTCAACAGCTACAGGTGTATCCATTAGTACTGTGAAGCGAATCGTGAAAGAGGCCAAAAGTATTGAAGAAGGAGCTTCTAATTCTTTTTCTACCCCTGATAAAGAAAGAATACGTACCTCGAAGAAATCATCTCCTGACAATTTTAACGAAGAAGTAGTCCGACGAACAATTAATAATTTCTATATTGAAGAAAAGCAGAGACCGACTTTAAAAAAAATACACTCAAGACTAAAAGAAAAAATTGACTTTCAGGGTAGCATCTCTACACTCAGGAAAATTATTTTACATATTGGTTTTCGGTGGAGGAAAACAAGAAATAATAGAAAAATTCTTGTGGAACAACAGAGAATAAAGTCCCTCAGATGTGCCTATTTAAGGTCTATTCATCAGTATAGGACTGAAGGGCGTTCAATAGTGTACATGGATGAAACCTACCTTCACACAACACATACTACACCATGTGCCTGGAGTGACGAATCGCTGAGTGGACTCTTCTCGCCAGTTTCGAAAGGACAACGGCTTATTATAATTCACGCTGGAGGAGAGCATGGCTTTGTGCCCAATGCTTATTTGAGATTCATTTCACACAGAAAAACAGGGGACTATCATGGGGACATGGATTTCAATAACTACGAGCAGTGGCTAAAGGAAAGACTAATTCCAAATCTTTCTCCTCACTCAGTCTTGGTTATTGATAATGCCCCTTACCATAACGTGCAGCTGAATAAGCCTCCCACATCGAATTCTCGAAAAGACGTGATGATATCTTGGTTGCAGTCCCACCTTGAAAACGATAATTTTGAGAAACAAAACTTTCATAGTAAGACAAAAGCTGAAATTTATGAACTAATACTGACACTTAAGCCACAACACCGAAGCTACAAAATCGATCATCTTCTCCAGCAACATGGCCACGATGTTTTAAGGCTCCCCCCTTATCACTCTGAGCTCAATCCGATAGAACTCATATGGGCTACTGTAAAAAATTGGGTAGCCGAAAACAATGTGACATTTAAAATGGAAGATGTCATGAAGATTACGGATGAGAAGTTTTCCTCAATATCTGCAGAGGAGTGGAAACGGATATGCCAGCACGTGAAGAATATTGAACAGGAATATCTGGAAAGGGAGGGACTCCTGGATGCGGCTCAAGAATTGGTCATTCATTTGGGTGGTGATAGTGATGCTTCTAGTGAGAGTGATTCGGATGCTAATAATGTTGGTGGTGATGGTGATGATGATGCTGATAGTAATGGTAAAGGGGAAAGACTCGCAGTCTCTGGTGTCACTCCTATGGAATAATATCCAGTCCTGTAATTGAGCACAGCGGTAACACCACACTTGGTATGTAGAGTAAATATATGAAAGTTCCATACTGTATGTTAGAGTTAAAACATTTAATGTTAGTGTTATAACATTTAATGAATGAGGTAAAAATATCTGCCAGAGCTGTACTTGGATAGGGATTTGTTTGTAAACACAAACGCTGACTAAAGATATATAAGCTACTACTGTCATGATCGGCGGGATGGGAAGGTCTCTGAATTAACCCACACCGCTGGATTCTCTTCTCCTCACTCGCGTTTCGTCGGGGTCAGACAGAAATAATACTACTGTACAGAGTGAATGTGTGTGTAAATGGTGTGTTTCGTCCTATGTGTTCGTGTAGTCTCGGAGGTGGACCCGGTATTGGGCCGATCACTCATCCGGGGAGGCCTTCCATGTCCTTGTCTGGTCAAAAAAGTATGTATGTGATCCATAGGTAGAGTAGGATTACTTCCACAAAGTCTCTGGGTTTTTAAGTATATACCTTAGGAGCGAGTCTCACCGTTCGTAGAGTTCCTGCCTATGGGAGGTAGCTGCACCCTGATTGGCTCAACTCTTCTATCCCACTCCACGTGTTGTCTGTCTCTGTCTCGACGCGGCATTATCCCTCCACTCAACTATTATAGTATTTTCTACGACTGCCAACGTGCTGCAAGATGTTCACTCTGTGCTCAACAGTAGCTCACTGATCTTAGGCGCAGCGAATCCTCGCACGCTGGTAACGAGACGCAACGAGAAGCTCGCTGGCTGGGTTAGTCTTCAAGGCCAGAGACTTTGTGGAAGTAATCCTACTCTAATCACTCTCCCGACAGGTCGCAGCCCTGTAAGGCCCGGACAACGTGGGTCGCTTAAATGTCCCTAAAAGGGAGAGGTGAAACTAAGGTAAAAAGAAAGAGAGACAAAACTTGCTCAAATTAGAATTTATACATTTATTTTGATAATGGTCCGAATGCCTAATCTGTCCCATGTATATTCTTGCATCGTGCACCATAGTAAAATTAGTTTATAAGTACGCAGTAATTTAACTTACATACAATGATGTATTCTGATTGTATATAAAGATAGGCTTATGCTCGGTATTAAACATAATACAGTGTTTTTAATAGGGATTGTTTCTGAACTTTTGGCGTTTACTGTATATAAACTAGAGGAATATGAAGCGTTATAGGTCTCATAGATGTAATTAAAGGGTTTTATTACATTATTTTCAATTTCTGTAAAGCCTATGCATACGAATTGCAGTGTTTCGAATAGTCAAGGATTTTGTTCCATCCATTAAACTGTAATTGATTTTTTATGGTTGACATCTAGTCATTCATTACTGCAACAGTTACGGCTATTAAAATGTTATCTTTGAATGAAAAATCAATTTATCATCTAGCAATCAACAAAGGGCGGGAGAATGTTTCGTTCAAGAAGGTTGCGATAAAGTCCGTATATAATCTTTACATGGGAATTGCATTTATTTCATCATATTTTTTTACCTATCTCTTGACGTTGCCAATGCTCTTAATCTCTCAGATATCTGCGCTTGAATGTCCGTAAGATTGATGATAGCATGCCTGCAATGCCAGTAAATTTATAAGGTTGTTTGAAAGTTAACTGTTTTTGCTCGGTTGCATACAGGTAGCTCACTGATTGGCGATTTGATTGCAATAGTAAGACGTTTACTTTGAAATTTAAATTTTTAGAGTAGGTCAGTAGATCGCTGCTCTTACCTTTTCAATTGTTACAGCTGCACAAGTGTAATGAGAAGTGGTTCCAACAGAAACAACAAGCTCTGTAACAGGTTCCTTACATCCTGATTCGTGAAACTGGGCGGATTCTCAGTGCATTCTGCATCCTAAGAATTTGAAGGTAAAGGTAGAAAATCCTTCTTCTATCAAGTAACTTACACTACCAAGTTAAAAAATAGGATTTTTCAATTAAGTTTTCAGTTATAATTAGAATACAGTGAACGCCGCTTAATGTAATCTCGGATAATGTTATTAATCGGGTAATGTTATCACTTTTATGGGTCCCGTACGGATTAATACTGATACGTTGACAAAGTGCTGTTTATTGTGATCAATGATTCGGTTTATGTTATCACATTTTCCTTTTTGCGGCTTTATTTCCTAGTACTGTACATCATTCTAAATCGTTCAAAATTTCAGTTTTTTAGGGTTTCATTTCTAACGCAACTATATTGTGTTGTACTGGAGTAGCTATTCTGTTCCCAGCTCACAGGATGACCAGTTCATGGGGGTGGCATTACGTAACTTTCACTTTTAAGCAATAAAACATGTTTCACCCCACAGTTAAGCTGCAGATTCTCATTTATGAATATAACAATGTTGACATGAAGTAATGGTTAGTGTAAAATGAAAAGACTTGAACAGACAGGCGTTAGATTTTTGTTGCGCGGTGTTCACCACAGATCAGTAGGACTTCCAAAACACAGGTAACTCGTAACTGAGTATGGATTATTGGTTAATTTACTCCAACTTTCCTAAAGGAAAGTAAAAAAACAATTAAAAACGTTGTTACTGGTTGAAAGAATGGGGTCTGGACTTTTGCGTCCCAAAACCACTAAACTAGGACTTTTGCGTCCATAGATCCTCAGATCCAATGACCCGTTTGCGTCCCGGATCTCTCTAGAGCAATAACCAAAATGCGTCCCATGGAATAGAGGTAAAATTAATAATTGGTACCATACAGTTCGTTTAGCATTACCCAGGGTGCACCGTGAGGTGGCAAACTGATACACATCAAAAACATTTTAATCATTGCATTACTGTCAATAATAAATAAAACTGAACCGGAGAATGAAGTTACTCTTTGTCTTTTGGCTACCAGTTTACTTTCTTGTGGTTGGTAGGAACTTAAATGATACTGTTCGCATATATTCCAGTCTGCTGAGTTCTTCAGTTCTATATTCAACCATTTTTTTCTACCAAGTAGGCCTCTTTTTCATTTTTCTTGGCATTGACAACGGTTGTTGAGCGTATATGAAAACATTCTATTCAATTTTGAATGGAATGATTTACAGCTGTTGTTCATGTATCGATCTTGTTCAAGACGGGACGCACAAGGGTTGTTTACGTCAAATTGCACCGGACGCACAAGGGTTGTTTTGATGAAGCGACCACTCGCTTTGGGACGCAAAAGGGTAGGCCTACGACCCGAAAGAATAGATACTTGCAGTCTATTACTGTATTAGCCTATGAGTGTTTCAATGATTCACAGTTAGGCTACGTATTATTTTATGAATAAATAGTGTTTAATTCTGTTTTGTAGTATATTATCATATATATGAATAAATGACCTTCATTTAATTCCTTCGGCTACTGTTGTCAATTAGTTAATATTATCAGATCAGCTGCGTCCCGAAATGATCACAATAAGCGGCGTGCACTGTAATTCCAGATACAGAACACCTGCACATGCTCGTCTCGTCATCGACTGCATATACATGGTAACACATAATTAAACCATTGAAATTTGTACACAATACTAGTAGTAAGCCTATTAGTATTTGTAGTGATAAAATAAAGTGGATAATTATTTATTTGTAGGGGAATAGGAAGGTACCTGTAGGGACGAAAGAAAAAAGAATGACAGTGACATCTGGTGACATCCTCAATGATTGCTATATTTATTCATTTATTTATTTATTTAATAATAATAATAATAATAATAATAATAATAATAATGAAAATTACACGTAAAAAACCTAATTACGATGCCCATGAGAAAAATACAATTCATACATACAAAATAATAAATACAGAAGATACAAAAGATAAGAATACAAAAAAGATAAGAATCCACAAAAGATACATTACTGCAATTTAATAAAAATAAAAATAAATTCCTAGCCACTTCTAGGTTCCAGCAGTTTCCAGGTTTCTTCTCTAAACACAGTACATAATGCCTTTTTGAATAAAAGGCATTTAGGATAAGAAAGAAAGAGTGAGTAGAATGTTTGGCATGATACGTTAAACCAATACACTAACTACAATTTATTGTAACTATGTTTAATAATTTTAATAAATTATTAAACTAACTTCACCTAAAGCATTTTTAAATTTATTTTTGGACAAAATAAAAAAAATATATACTACGCAAGGTGATTACTTTATTAAAAGGTGAATTTTTCTGAATATCAGTATTTACCCTGGGGGTAAAGAATAGCTTCCTGTGTCTACTTAGTTTACTTGGCACTTAAAAGGAAACCTTCTTAACAATATTATTGTCATTAATTTTTGAATGTGCAAGCACCTTTTTCTTTACCCTTAATGGGCTCACCCCGTAAATTGGAACTTTACATTGACGGAGAGAGTTCTATCAAACAACGTTTGCGAATCAAAATAACATAATAATTATTTACGACATACGTCACAAAAATATAATTACGTTATGCACTTGCTAGCCCTCGTTTAGTTATTTATGTGAGCCTGTTAGTTCTTACAGCCTTCAAAAATCTACGACGTTTTATGTTATTTCGTAAATTTCAAAATGAAAATAATTGCAGCTTGTGCTTAGAATAGTAATCAGAAAACTTTTTTGTTAATTTCTTATATAACGGACTTCAGACGCTTTTGGTTGGCAACAATTTCTTTGAAACAAATCACGTTTGAAACAGTTGCGTAAAAGATCGACCCATTCATAAAAAATATGTGTAACTCACAAAGGCAAATAACGAATTAATATCGAAAAATCGTTTGCTATGAAAAGGAATTGCAGATTTTGAATCAATGGGGAGAAATGAAGGTCACTCATAAGTAATGTTTTGAACGATATTAAATATTGTGTTGGGTTAAGTTTGTGTTTTATCCCAAATAATTAACTGCCGGTATCTAGTTTATGAACCAATGTTTGTCGCCGAAATATAGTTATTTCTGTTATTTTGAATTAATTGAATGATTATACACGATAATAGTAGTACTAGGAATAATAGTATTTGTAGTGGTTTAAATGAAGGAAATTGGGTAACAGGACTTGAGTTTTCACTTGGACCAAAGTTACTTGTGCATCTTACATTATGAGTGGAAAAGTTCCGAACCGTTTTCCCTCTCAAATCGTTACAGATGTTATAAGGATTTCATTTATAAATTTCAATACTTTTGCAGTACAGTATTTCTCTTTATATTCTCCTCGCACTTTCGCATATCAATAGTACGAGGGTGGATCGAAAAGTAACGCACAATTTTTTTTTTTCTGCGTTGGTATTGCGGCTGAGATGTTGAAATTTCACCTAAACGGAAGTTGAAGCTTCCGCTACGGACACTATTTCGTTCTCATGTGTAGCTCTAGAGAGAAAAGCGTGAACTATGCAACCAAGATGGCGCGCATATTACTATCGCCCACTTGTGAAGAGTAGCGAGGTGTAGTGCGACTTTTATGGGATAAAGGGCATAACCCGAGTGAAATTCACAGGGGCATGCGTGGCGTGTATGGGGACATTCATGCTGATTGTGTCAAATTTCTTCACGACAATGCTCGCCCCCATGTTATTGTTGCTGTTCGTGAGAAAATCAACAAATTGGTTGGGAGGTGTTCCAGCATCCTCTATACAGTCCAGACTTTCATTTGTTTGGTCCCATGAAGAAATTTCTGGCCAGTAAACGCTTTGCGTCAGATGCATGAGTGAAAACAGCAGTCCGCAGGTGGCTATACTCCACGGACTTCTATGAACAGGGTATTTTGAAACTGCTTTCACGATGGGAGAAATGTGTTGAGAAACTTGGTGACTATATAGAAAAATAGACAAAAGATGCCTCTTTATGTGCATTTGTTTGTAATTGTACCTATTAAACTGTTAAAAAAAAAAAAAAAAAAAAAAAAAAAAACATTGTGCGTTAGTTTTTGACCCACCTTCGTATATAACATGTACAATTAGATAAATTTGAAAGAGGTATATGTTTTTAAAGCCTGTAAAATACCGATAAGAAGGGAGAGATCTTCTTTCTAAAGAAGAAAAACAGTGGCAGCAAATCATACTTTACAGTTTCGAGCTTGGAACATTATTAAACAGCATAGAATAAGATGAATGTAGTAATGGACTCAAGATTAATATGAAAAAGCGCTTCCATTTTAAAAGACCGCAGAACCCACAAATAGATGGTATATTGAGCAGAATTCCGTTCATGAAGAAGGCTGCCGTGGTAACTGTGTGGGAAACAGAAGACATTGCCAGAAGCACGACGGCCCTGCGTATTAGAAACCACAATCCGAGCGCAAGCAGCACATAACCCAGAACCTGTGGCAAACACCACAAGGCTCCTTAAAATAAGTGGAGTTATCTTCATGTAAAATACTACGGCTACAGTTTATAGAAGCTAATGTCGTCTACCAGTTTTGGTTCAATCAAAATGTTGGCAAAATATTTTCTCTCTCTGAAGGTACTTGGCAGTGGCGAAACTTTTTCAGCAAAAATATTTCCTAATATACACAGCAAAATATTCTTATTAAATATTGTTCTTAAAAGGAGGTTCTTAAAAGCTAATAATAGGACATATTTACTTATATTTTATCATACCAGCCACCAGCATTTATATTTTTGCTTTAATTCATACCCAATATTTACTTATTTACTTACTCAATGGCCATAGACAATTCCTAAGCAAGCTAAAGGAATATTATCTATTTGATGGAAACCGGAGGTTCATATTTTTAGATATATCTTTCCTCCCCTTTCGCACATGTCCAGACCGTATCATCTTTAATGATACGGTCTGGACATCCTCCGTGATTTAATTACCCTTACTATATCGGGTGACGAGTACAGGTTATGAAGCTCGTCGTTATGCAACTTTCTCCAGTCCTCACTTTCATCTCTCTTAGGCCCAAATATTTTCCTAAGCCCCCTGTTTTCGAACACTCTCAGATTATGTTCTTCCCGAAGAGTAAGCGATCATGTCTCACATTCATGTATTACAACCGGCAGGATAATTGTATTATTTTTAGATTTTTAGACAGAAGACGAGAAGATTAGAGTTTCTGAACTGCATAAAAACAGGAATTTCCTGATTGGAGTCTACCCTTCACTTCTACATTAACATTATTAGTACATAATAATTAAATTTCTCCACTTGTTCGAACGATTTACCGGCTATTCTAATATTTTGAAGCGCATTATTTTGACGTTTCATGACCATATATCTAGTTAGCCAAGATTTACAGCTAAATAGATTAAAATTGAATGACAGATGTTTCTTTTAAGAAATACTGTAAACAGGAGTGTTGCTGCATCACTCATACTTACTAAAAGGCTTTTTTTCCAGTCATAACACCAATCACACTGTGCAAGGGAGGTTACGAATCAATACATCAAACAAGTATTGTAATCATGCTAGGCTACTTATTTCTATTTCAACATTGAATTCTGGTTTCTTGTATCCCCTATGTTGGGGTGAAGGACCTCCAATTGAAGGTTTCTCTTACCAGGTGAATTTTGTTACGCTTATTTTCCGAGAGAGGGCAGAGCCCATCGCCTCTCAACCCCCTTCCGGATACTTAGGTATTACTTATGTGAAAGGACCGAGAAATTTTGTTCAGAGGCTCTAATTTAGGCACGAGTTCCCAGTTTAAAGTCCATGCCCAGGAATTTTACGTCCTGAAAAATCCATCCACCGCGGCCGGGTTTGATCCCGCGACCTTCGGCGGGTACGCTACCTTTAGACCACCACCGACCAACATTGCATTAGGAGCATGAAAATAGCTAAACGCAACATTCTTTCTAGATTCTCCACACCAGATCTTCCACTGTTACAATTGGCTACTTGTAAAACATTGTCTCATGTGAATATATACCAGATTTACGTGGGCGTTTCAAATTACCCGCAAATTCTTCTCGACGTTTAGGCCCCTTCTAGGTGTCGGGCCCAACATTGCGAGCTTTGCGGGGGTATAAGTTAGGCCACTGGGTACTCCCTGATCAGAAAATGTAACATACCGGTACCATTTACACTACAAGCCTTTGGTGTGAGACAGAACACGCGCACAGTTGAATACGACATAATCTGTCCGATTGTTTGCCAGTACTTTAAAAGTCTAAAAAAAATTGTCTCATGTAGTTCACATAAGTAAGTGTACTATATTTCGTAATTTAATATAAATAATCCTTCCTCGGTATTCTAATCCTTAGTTTTTCCTACAACGTTATAAAAGAGAAAATGTTTCCGCATACAAACTTTGCAAAACACCTATAACCCCTTTTCGTTTAGCCTATAAACCCCTTATTGGGTTTTAATTTTGGGAACTGTTGAAAAATATATTTTATTATTTGTGTTATAGAGTATTTTTCCTAAGTTTCCAGAAAATCCGATCGAAGAATGCCGGTATGTTTTAATACAAACTTTTTCACCCTTAGCCGTTAAATACTATTTCTCCGTATAAATATTCATCCTTCTTGTGACTCTTTTGAAGGCTGAATTTTAAAAAATCTTCGTTTTGAGTCTTTAAATTATAAAATAAAACTACTGACCAAAATACATATTTATAGTTTCAGCGGTTTCGGCTTCGCAATGATTAATCAGTCACTTTTAAAAGTTATTTTATATTCGAGTATTTAGATTATTAAGTGCCAGAATGGTACTTTATGAGATTGTGTGGGGGACGGGAAAATGTCTGTCCGTCTGTCCGTCCGTCCGTCCGTCAGTCCGTCCGTCCGTCAGTCCGTCCGTCCGTCCGTCCGTCCGTCCGTCCGTCAGTCCGTCCGTCCGTCCGTCCGTCCGTGTGTCTGTACGCGCGATAACTCAAATACGCTTTATAGGATTTTAATGAAACTTGGTATATGCATTTATAATGTCCATGGGAAGAACCCTATTGAAATTGGATCAAATCGGTTCGCCGGTACCGGAGTAAAACCCAATTTAGTGTCTATTTTAAAAGCGCCATAACTCAAATACACTATATAAGATTTTCATGAAACTTGGTATACGCATTTATAATGTCCATGGGAGAACGTCTGATGATACTGAACCAAATCAGTTGGCCGGTACCGGAATAATGCCCAATTTAGCGCTTTTGTAAGGTATTATATAACAAAAGGCGCGATAGCTCGAATACCCTTTATGGGATTTTCATGAAACTTTGTATACTTATTTATAACGTCCGTGGCAAGAATCCTATTTATTTTTTACCAAATCGGTTCACCGGTACCAGAGTAACAAGTAATTAAAGGTCACACTTTTTAAAAATCATATCTGTACTACAATGCCGCATTTTTAATCATTTGAGGGCTTTGTCTGCAGTGCATTCAGATGTTTGTTTACTTCGTTGGTGTAGTTTAAATTGAGTATTACATGAATACATGTTATATGCAGAAGGTACATTACTGTGAAATAATTAGCGGAGTTATAGCCTATGCCACGAATTTTGTGAAATGTTGATATATTTAAAGAATTTCAATTTGCAATACAATGAGATTTGACAAATAACACTATTCCTTCATATATGCTTATCAAACTATATGGTAAAATTGACTGAGTTGGCCGAATGGTAACGTCTTGGATTCGTATTCTGGAGGACCCTGGATCAAATCACGTAGCTGGCCGATTTGACATTTATATATATATAAAAAAAACTCCGTGGCGCTACATCCCTTTTATATATATATATATATATATTTCTTATTTTTATGTGAATGCGCGATTGTCAAGGTATCACAAATCTGTAGTTCTACTGACGCTGGTCGATTTTAATCTGATTAAAAAAACTTATTTTCTGCACATCATAATTGCAATTATAATTGATTCAACAAAATCATACTGGCACTTCGTTATATCAGTTTACCTGATTTTATTAATTATATAAACATAAGCAAAACCAATAGCGACAACCGATTGAACATACCTTCGAAGTCACAGAACAGGAAATAATGAACACGATGGAGAGATTTTACTCTTAACACTTCACCTTAGTATAGTTCACGTCTAGACGTACAACCTTACTAATAATGGTTGCTTACACGGGCGATGAATGGTTTTTCTTATGATCTACGCGCAAATTCAATATAAGTCGCGTATAAATTTCAAACTAATTATCCCTGTGGTGTAGCTGGTAAAAGCTATGTTTCGAGAGAAATATCATCAAGATATCACATAAACTTCATAGTCGGGATGCAATTTGTCGCCCGCGAAAAATTAAGACAAAGTTTTTCTTTCCACTTATGTGTAATAAGTAGGGCAAGGCATTTGATGATTTTGCATATTTTTTATATCAAGGTTAAAAGATAGCTCGAATATATGTAAATGCGTATCGTTAAATAATTAATTGATTAAATAAGAGCAATTTGTTTTGGCATTTTTTGCTTTATTTTGCATTTTTCATCATTTTCAAGAGATAGGTCATTTATTGGAAATTTGTAGGTCAATTTCTGCATTTTTGGGTCATTTTCGGAATTTTAGGTCTTTTTGGCATTTTAGGTCATGTTTCAGAGGAGGTAGAGAGGAGCTTTTCCATGTACAAATAGTTACATTCAGACAACAGACAATAGTTTTTATTTGAGAGCCTCCTCCAATTGTTCATAGTTAATTTTAATTCAGGTTTATTGTAAACACCGTAGCAGTTTTTCTTGTAGCAATAAATACGTTTTCCTTTGTTTCTAAATATCACATATTTACTAGGGACAATATCATGGCCATGCCTGTTTAGAGTGATTTTTTTTTTCGCTAAGGGTGTCCAAGTAGTGTAAATTTACTTACTTCTTTAGTAATAAAATGAGTCTTTTTTTATATAGTAAATTCATAATAACGCAATGTCATCCATTAAATTTCTTTTAGAAATTTATAACTTTAAAAAACTAAATATAAGTATTAATGGAACATTTATTGGTCTTTTTTAAAAAAATTGTAATTTTTCATTATTTCTAGGTCATAAATGCATTTTTATTTTGCATTTTTCCGTATTTTATGGTCATTAAATGCCTTGCCCTTGCAATAAGACTTAAAAAAATTTCTTTAGGCAGGCCTACAGGCTGAGGTAGATTTCAAAGTGCTTTTGGTTTAATTTATTATCGCTGCGCACCACTCTTCTTTTTTAGCCTTGGCATGGCAAACCCGCAGTAATAAGAACTGAATTCGGTAAAGAGGAAGAGACTACAATCATTTGTTTTGACAACAAGAAGAGGATATTCTGGGAGGCCGTGCGCAAGATCAGCAATGAATAAAATTAGCAAAGCCGCTAAACAAGACAAAATTATGATATTATAATAATTCTTTTAAGTGTTATTATTTTCAAACATTAAAATATCGCGTCATATGAGTGCTATCAAGAAACTAGTTATTGATTTGTAGAGTACTCATCAAGAGCTTTTCAACGATACCCCACAAGACGTGGTTTCAAAAGTTTCGAATTTTCATCCCCCCACCCCCACCCTCACTCGAACCCCCGAATCGTTGGTGTCACTGTGAACTCCAAAGGGAGTACTCTAATTTATTCAAACAAAGTTTCCCTCTATACTTCATAGGGGTCGAAATATACATTTTTAAAAATTTCAACCCCCGACCACCCCCTTTGGCCAATTTTGCTCATTAACGAACTTGTCCGAGCTATTGGGCCTAGAAATGACATAATAAAATTTGGTTCAAATATCTTCAAAATTACGGCCGCTATCGTGTAAAGATATAAATATATATATATAAATATATATATATACTAGCATGTGCCCGCGGCTTCGCCCGCGATAATTATTTCAAGAATAAAAAATAAACAATTAAGAGCATAATAGTTAAAACATATTTATTAACACCTAAACCACGTGGACTACTTACGATTAGATAGCGTCGCCTGGCAAAAGCGATCTCAGATTCGAGTTCCTTGACCCAGAAAATCCCTGTATAGTGAGTTTCGTCCAAATCGAACAATGTTCAATCATATTTAGGCCTATGTTGATTATCCCTCTTCCGTGTAGGTTGAAGATTTCGTATGTCTACGGGCCTTGACATTCTAAACAAATGGACCAGCGTGGGCTTACAACATTCAAGCGATCGCGATGCTTTTATTTCCACGGTATGACAAAAATAGCCAAAGCCAAATGCAATTGATTTGACATTGAAATGTTTTACTGAAATCTGATGCTTCGACAGCGCTAAAATCACGTTTTCTGCCAGTTTTTCACTCATAACTCGCGAACGAAAGCTAAAATTAAAAATCCGGCTTCGAGGTGCATTCGCCCACCTTTCAGTCCATCTATGTTTAAAATTTCAGATCTCTGCGTTCAGTAGATTTCGCTCGGCATCGCGGACAGACAGACAAACACGTCCGTTTATTATTATAAGACCACCGTGAGCTACAACATTCAAGAGATCGCGATGCTTTTATTTCGAAGGTTTGACAAAAATAGCCAAAGCCTAGTGTAATTGATTTGTATTACTGAAAACTCATGCTTCGAAAACGGAATAAATACACGTTTTCTGCCCGTTGTTCACTCATAACTCACGAACTAAAGCGAAAATTAAAATTCCGGCTTCGAGGTGCACATTCCGACCCTTTAGTCCGCCTATGTATAAAATTTCAGATCTCTGCGTTCAGTAGATTTCGCTGGGCATCGCGGACAGACAGACAAACAGACAGACAGACACTTCCTTTTATTAATATAGATAAATATATATATATATATATATATAAATATCACAATTTTTTTTTTTGAACGGGCGGTGGTTTCGTACTTAGGGGAGCATAAAACGTAAAGATATGAAAGAATTTTTCGAAAATCATGACATGGTATCCATTGCAATAGGTAGATTTTTCTTCGAAATCTACCTAAAAGGAAGTAGCATTCCTTAAAAAAATGAACGGAACTTACTTACTGAATCACTCTCGTGATTTCAGGGACGATGGTCATTGTCGAAATAAAGCTGTATGTTTGGTTGATTTCAGATAATTCTTATAAGGTTATGCTAGGTTGGTCAATCGAAAACACGACACATGAGTGAAATAGAATAACTTAGCGGTTCAACTGGCTCATTCTGTTGGATTGTAATGCAAATGGCATGTTGGATTCTTCCAATAATTCCTTTGTTACGAGCAAATCGTCATATTATAAAGAATAGTGCAACGGTGTACTGATATATGGCAGAGGAAACAGGAGCATCCCGAGAAAACTTGCCTTACCCCATTTTGTCCACCACAGGGATCCACCAGGATTCGATCCCGGTTCCAGTGGTGACAGGCGAGCATTCTAACCACTGAACCATGGAGGCGGCCTCCTATTTACATTTTGAAATCATTTTTGAGCATGAGTTCATACTAAAGCAGTTTATTTCAAAGTAGTTTGTTAGAGATTCGAGGAACATTCTTCTGGAAAACATTAAAAAAACAAACAAACAAACAAACAAACAAAAAAACTCTAAATTTGTCTTGGGATAGACGATCTTCCTGAAAGCTATAGGACCAATTCAACATTCTTGGAAGAACGTATCCTGTTTATGGAACATTGCTTCTACCGTTTCCTGAATTGGCTTAAAGCCTTTGTTGCTGTCTTAATGCTTAGGCCTACATACCTTTCTCAAACAGTTTAGAGTTATAAATGAACACATATGAGAAATCTTCTACAGGAACAACAGCAATTTTTTCTACGAGCTTCAGCTTCTGAATCTTCCATAACTCTGGAGCCAACGTCAGAATTTTCTGCTTTTTTATGAGAGTCATGCGTAATCTCAGAGTATGTTGACTGTTGATGATTGCTTGCTTCTGGCGTACGGGCAAATCTAAACTTCTTTAAATCGCCACACTCTGCAATTAAAAAAGTCACATTTTGGGTCTATATAGCATAATCATTAGGCAAGGAAATATATTTTTTCTTAATATAAGTAGGCCAACTGCTTAATAAGAATATATCTTACTATTCTACAATGTTGGACATTTCTGTTCTCTGCAATAATTAATTATAATGATTATCCCACCCATACGCCGCGTGTTTGATATTGACCAACAACGTTTAGCAATAACTCGGATATAGACCAATCAAGGCCGTTTATCTTGCAATATTCTTGTAGGAATCGCGAGGATGGTGTTTTATCGAGATAAAATCGTCTGCTCGTTACTGAAGACGCGAGTATCAGTGTGCAGTGATTAATAGTCAGATGATGCCACCAAGTGTCACGAAAACAGGTTATTTAGGCTAATACAACATAACTTGTTTGGAAATTGAAATAATAGAATTGTACATTGATTAAGTACACAATTTCGATGCGGTGCAAGCCAGTTCGTGTGCCTTTATTCTGTTCTGCTGTTAGCTTACCTGAATGAAGTTAGGTATGCACCATTGGTAGCACTGATTACACCATGGTAGCTCGAATCGATTCATGGATGGTTGATTCACAGGATGCCGTGTTCTCACAACTATTAGTTTTGTTTTTATACAACAAAACACGAAAGCAATTATTATTTATATAATCCGTTACATTTTATTCATGGAATAGTCTTAATAAATCCAACACGAGTTGACGAGTTTCATAAGATAAAGAAACTCGTCAACTCTCGTGGGATTACCTATGATAAAAAGGATTTCAGCTAAGGTTTTAGACTATTATCAAAAGATTTAATTGCATTTCATTTACAATTTTTTTTTTCTTTTCGGTTTTTCATGTAAGATGAGTTTTTATTTTTTCGTGTTACAATATATCGTTCTCTTGAACCTTGTGAATGAGTTTTTAGCTTTAATTATACTTCTTTAATATTAATTCAAGCATTCAAAAATATATTTTGTTAAATATAAAAATAAATAAGAATAAAATGAACTAGAACTAATACACTACCTGGTCTGTTTGTTTTTGGATCAGCTAATTGCGATACGTCCTTGAATGCAGAAAAATCTTTCGTTTTGTCGCTGGCTGAAACAGATTTAATACAGATAGAATTACAGTTTCAGAACAAAACCAAAGCAGATAATTGTATCTAAAAATAGTGGCTATTTCTCGATATTTCTCGATAATTCGTGAGTTCTAGAAACCATGGCTACTTTAACTGGTTAAAATTAAAAAATAAAACTACACTGACCTATGCAACTGTTTTCGTTATATGCAGTTTTATGTAGAGAAGAGGGACCAGCCGAAATGTATTCGATCGTCTTTAGAGAAAAGGAAAAAAACTGGCTTCGAAACATTCTCATTGTTTTCCTCATTAACAATTTTTAGATTGACTCTTGAAAGGTATACTAAAGAAATATATAAATTTTAAAAACCACCTTATACCCTCATTAATTTTGTAAAAATGATATTAGAAGAAGAAGAATTATTTTAACTTTACTTGTGGCTGTGATAGTTAATTTTAAAAAAATTCATATACTTGTTGTATAAGATACAACAATAGTCCTTAAAATATAAAAAATATTATTAATTACAATTGTAAAATAAATTAAACGTCCTAAAACTTATTTTATGCATAAATTGTTAAAAACCCTGGTATTCGAGGTAGGACTTTTTTCACATATTAAAAATTAAAACACATAAGATGTATGTAGATTCTTAGAATATTTTGTTAATTAATGTAGGCCTATACATAAAAGAAGTGTCCGTACACAGATGTAGTTCCCTATTAATCACACAGGGAAGTCTTTATATTTTTCTCTATTGTACCCTCATTGGACCAAAATGAAATTAATTAATTTATGTATACTACAATATAAAATACGTGTTTGAAACATGTCTTTATTTTATACCAAATTGTATGATAGAACTGTATGTATGTATGTATGTATGTATGTAATATCAACGATTGTAAAATATTAGACATAATATTGATCAGAATTTAAATTGATTATATATTGATTAAATAAGCACAAAGATTTCTAGAGCAAAAAATTATTAAATAATTATGTACTTAAATAATTATGTACCTTCCCATTATGTACGCTGAGTCTATTTTGCATTCTTTCAATCATTAATTAGCTGTGGTCTTATTTTATGTGGAATTTGGCGCCTGTGAAAGAAGTTTTACTGGTACAACACTCGCGATGAAAACATTTTGCAGATTCCCTTTTGTAGAGTAAGCAAGACGCAAAACAGTTATTCAGTAACAGGTTTGAAATTATTTAACTAGCTCCACAGTTCAGTGATAGACATGACGCTTCCACTCTTTGAAACAAGACTACGTGCGTGGCTATTGTCAACCCCTTCTGTAGTCTGAGTGAATTCTTTGAAACTGACAGTGTTGTCATTTAACACATATTTTGTTGTATTTGTTTTAAATTAATTTATAATTCCAAATTTTGTAAACTAAGTTTTTTTTTTTCTGTGGGATTAATCGATTGAATATAGCAGTGGCGGCTCGTGGCCGGATAATTAGGTGAAGAGAAAAAAATGCCACATGCTTATGTTAATAACGGAATTCAGCCAATAGCGGCTCGTGGCTCAAAACGAGGGTGTGCTGCAAATATCATTTCATACAGCAAACTTAAAATATATTTTTTTTAAATTATTAGTAGGCCTATCTAAACTGCTCGTCTCTTAATCCATCTCTGGGAACTCTCACGCGATTATTTTTTTGCTAATTTCTCTCGTCTCGTCGAACGTTGTGTGAGTTGTGTGACGAGAGAAAATAGCACAAAAATAAAAATAATAATAATAATGATAGTAATAATGATGACAATAATAATAGTAATAATAACAACAATAATAATAATAATTATGGAAGGGCAAATCGCGTGAGAGTTCCCCGGAAATGGAATAAGAGACGAGAAAATAGTATTTTTAATGATCGAGGTAGAGGAAGTCGCTTAGTGTTCCCACTGCGACAGAATACTTAATCGGGGTTGTGGAATCCGGGTTTTTCTGAATTTAACACATTCGAATTTGGCGGCGTTAGACAGTCAGACGGTGGAAGATCTAACGTGCCCACCTCTTTCTCCGAGCTGACAGTGTGGTGCTGGCGCGGTGAAGAAAATGCCTGAGCAAGGGGGACTGCTTCATGGGTAGTCTGTTCTCGTCACCTAGCAGACGTGGGATAAGCGAGAAAACTGCTGCATGCCATCCTCATTTTTTATTTGAACAGACTACCCATGCAACGGAGGGCGTGGTTTCCACTTCACCTTCACACGGCCGACTTGAAGCACGCTGCCCTCAAAGGATCTCAGTGTCTCCTAGCTTTGCCACCAGGTGGTGGCGTGGCGGGCAATTCAAAAATACAGATACATTTATAATAAAAACCAATTCGTGATATGGAAAATAAACTTTAAAAATACGTATTGTAAAGGGAAAATACTGGTGAAGTGCTACTTCACCTACTTCCCCTGAATAGCCGCCACTGGAATATAGTGTCTTTGGTTGTATAGTGTATTTGTGTTTTACCATCTGACGAGTTCAATTGCATTCTATTCATATGATTAAAGAACAATAAACTTAAACTATGTATGATCAGCAGCACAGATAGGTTTGAGGACAAATAAAGGCTGCCTTTTTTTCGTATAACTCCTTCTTCCTTGTGTATCGAAAAACGATTCAGGATATAAAGCAACCCACAATTGGCAGGTCTACGGTTGATGGTCAGAAGTTAGTTAAATTTGTACTACACTCCTTGTTTATGCTTCAAAGACAAGGATTTTTTTTAGAGATAGCATTTACGCAACATAGTTATATAGTAAATTAATTTACATTAATCTTTAACTCTTGACAAAACGCGACTTGTAGGGGAGATTGCCCCGTTGCAGGGACACTGCCTACCACTTCATAACTGTTTCTGCTGCTATCTAGCGTCTTAATTTGGAACTACTTATTGACCGGTAACGAGGCCTGACGGCAACGGGGCAATCTCCTCTATGTAGAACATTTCCAAGGAATTCTATGAGAACTTATATCTTACCGACGAACGGCAGGGAAAGATTGAACATCGAGATAGGCCGCACACTCTCGCGCGTCTAAATGTTCACTTTTTAGTATCTTGTAAACGATTAATGACAGCAAACTGCATCAAACTCGATTGACTGTAGTAACCATAGCATAAAGCACATGAGCGTTGTCGCCAAAAACTGTACAGACATTCAGACAGACAGGTTATACTATTACAAATAGGCCTACCTTATAAACTAGACCAGCACTTTCCTCGCATTGAACATTCTGATAACAAACATGGAGGGAAACTGTTTCCTCATGAATATGGGCCTAACAGTAAGCATTTCTATTCTAAGAAGATAAAGTATTTTGTAAATCATGAGATGTAGAATCAAAAGATAGGATTTTTATCCCAACTGTTTTTTTTTTCCTTTCTGGGCCCACTTTTAGCATAATAGGGAACCTTGCTCTGTACGGGCAGTAAGCTTAGTAGCAGCACACATAATCAACACACTTTAGCTTCATTTAACTTAAGCTTCTCACTCATTGGAGTGAGCGATGATAAAATCTGAATGGTTAGTACGTAATCAGAACAAACACAGTAAACTTCTGACATCTAGTGACATACGAGAAATTGATAGTGACCGGTACTGGGAAACGTCCGGTATTGAGCGAAGTTCCCCTAAGCACAACATGAACTCCATACAACACAACCGTATCTATTCACTCTTCCTTTTTCTATGCAGGAACCTATGATCACTAATCTGAATTCGTGTCCGAGGGCTATTGGTGATAATCCCAATAATAATAATAATAATAATAATAATAATAATAATAGCAACAATAATTAAGAATTTTCAGTACTCACCTACTGCTGCTCTCTGTGGATTAGGCACTAGCTGTCCGGAAACAATTCCACGATTGGGTTTATTAAAATGTTTACGGTGTGACCTGGAACTTCGAGTCATCCTGGAAGTCTCGTGGATTGGACTTGACATCCCAGGGAACTTTGCGGGCTGAAGTTTCAATGGAAATTTCCTATGCTTGGTACTTGTTATTGTTCCAGATTCTTCCTTTTCCTTTCTATATGAATTGGTTTGGTTTGGTGAAATATTAATACGTGAAGGGGTATTCCTTCCAACAAAAGATCTTCTAGCCCTGGTGGTTTTAAGATTTTCGTCTCTAAAACACATATCAGCGCTGTGTTTTTCGTTGTGGAGACAACCCGACTCTGATCCTCCAGCTGGTTCTGAAACATCACTCTCTGAATTATTTTCAGCGTCAAATTTGATTTTAGCTTCAGAGTATGGATTGATGTTCTTTACACATTGAATTTGTTTACTTAAACGACTCTTAAGCTTCCTTTTCTTTATGGTGCTACTTTCTGAATGAGTCCTGGAAGTTGGCCACTTGTGATCTGGAAACATTTCCATGTAATTCTCCAACGAGAAAGGCGAATCCCTCCGACTATCCATTCCCAGTTTTGTCTTATCGGTTGTTTGTAACAAATGATCGGAAATGTGAGAAATGCCTTGATCGTCTATCATTTTCAGTTCAGATTTGATAACTGTGTTGATATCACTGTCAACGGGAGATACAGTAATCTGATTTGCGAATACTGAACTCTTATTCTGCAACAGTTCTTTTCTGTTGTCATACAAATTTGAAACCACAGTTTTTGAAGGTGTACGAGATACAAGGCTTATTCTAGACGAACTATTTGGCTCACTGGCTAGTGAGATAGATTGCTTACTTTCAAACGGTTTTCTTAGTGAGATCTTCGATCCATTCTCATGGGAAATATTCGTTCCTTGAACTTTATCGTTATGGGTCGTATTCTTGAAAATGTTCTTATTGCTACTTGTTAGAACCGTAGCACTGTAATAGTCGCTTTGATCTTTTGGACTATAAACACTTTTGAGTTCAAAATTTCTAGCATCTTCAGAGCTGGTAACACTTCCGGTATTTTCATTGCTATCACACAGTTCTTTTAATGATTTCTCTAACAGAAGTGGTGAATAAAGAATTTCATTTCTTGCGTTCCAGAATCTTTTCAAATAAGCAGCTTTTCTCACGTTAGGATATTTTCGACCCTTAAGCTTTTCTCTTCTGATGTCTACAGTCTCATGGCCTCTACTGAGAAAACGTGAGAGCTGCATACCGTTTTCTTGAACTAATAAATAAAATGAATAAATTTATAAATAAATGTAATGTCATTAACCATACAATTATAACATTTAAATTTGTTCGATCAATTTTTTAAAGTACTCTCGAGTTTGTTGAACGATTAGCATAGGTACAGTGAATCACAAACATGGATGTGAATATTAGTTTGAAAAGCACGCACCATTAGAAAATACTGGTACTATATTGTTCACGTTACATTGTGAACATGGGTAGCTAATCAGTTATTAAGGGGGCCGACCTGAGCAATTTGCCCAAAAAAAATGGCAGAAAAATCTTCTTTTCTTGTTTTCTGCATATTAAATAGCATAAATTCGTGGTTAATCAAATAATGCAACAAAGTTTTCTTAGATACATTTAAATGTATATGATGTGACTGTTAAGTGTCCTTCGCGTGTGCTGATTATCTCAAGTCGCAACTCTACTCTATGAAGACATTTTGTCCGACGATTTTAAAAATAAAAAATATTTTCAGAGTAATGCTAGAAAGAATTAATATATTTCATATTAGATGCAAGTAAGCTTTACATAAATACAGGGAAGGAAATAAAATATTGAAATTCGCATCTATATTGAGTAAGATTTCTTGTATTTTGTTCAGTGTTAGGTACGAATAGTATGTAAATATTGCCTTAAGTTTATATTTATTATGTTGGAACGATATAATTGGTGTTTAGACACGATATAAAAGGATTAGTTTGCGTGCTTCTGTACCTGCTGTAGAAACGAGAGAGAAAAAAAAAACTTTCTACGAGAATATCAGTTGCGAAGAAAACTGAGAAAATATATTCCAAGAAAATTATTCTTTAAACCTACATGTGGAATAGGCAAATTGTGTCTCAAAACTAAAAATTAATCTTTCTTAACAAATTGTTCCTCTATATTTCACTTTTAAAATTGCTTCCTGTGCAGTATGGCTTCTTATGTAGCAATTTTTTTTATGAATTACTTGGAAATTTTCAACAACACATAGGCCTATCAGCAAATAAAACTTAACAAATGAAATTTTAATTAAAAATACAGTTGACTAATTAAATCCTTATGTTTTTTGTGAATTAAACTTACAATTAAGAAAAATAAAGTTTTATATATTATTTCCAAAATGCATAAACAATCGAGAGGTCGATTACAAAAGTAGGAAACATTGGCAGCTAGATTCCAGGTCAGTGAAACTGGATTAGGCAGGTTGGGAACAGTTATATTAGTCTAACAGCAGCACACAGAGTATGTCTCTTCTTGCGCTGGGAGATTTCATTACTGCATTAATGGTTCCTCTTTCGTCTTCCGTGGCTCGTGACGGCATGGTTAGTAGACTACTAACACTATTCACTGGCTTGAGAGTTGTCCAGCTGTTCCGAAAAAAAAGGCTACTCACATTCAAGTTTAATGTAATTTTACAAGAAGATTCAATAAACTCGTAGAAGGCGACCTAAAAGATGTTAACAATTCAAATTTATTTTTATTTTTAAAACATATTTTAAACGTTAACTTAATACGCAATTCATCTTTTCATAATTCATATTCAAAATGTATATAAAACTATAACTAACATTTCGCTAATACTACTTTTTGGATCCTGATTGTTGAAGTACATTAATTTAAGTTTTCAAATTTGACCATAATGGCTAGCATTTATTATTTGTTTCCTTGTAATGATTAAATTGTTCATAGAATGAATCGGTTATGGTACATACTTTAGCCATTACAATGTTTAATCAACTATTAAATGAGTCTCGTTATGTTTTACTAAATAGATTTAAAAGTGTTTTACGATATATAACTGGCTCTCCGAACGTCCTTTTTATAATATTAATGACTTTATTAAAGTACCTGTAATGGATATGACATTCTGATATTTTATGTTGTATATAGTATATGCTATGACGCAGCGGTCGAGTGGTAGTCCTTGTCCCTTCAGGTATGTAGCGCAACGGAGTAGTAGAGTATTGTATATGCTGTTTGTTTGTTATTTACTTGTAGTTTGTGTTAGTGCTTTGTTATACTTAGTCTATAGCTTCATTCACGATGCTCATGACATAAGTGTAAGTAAATATGTAAATAAATAAATAAATAAATATATCGAAATGAAACTTTCTGTTCCACTTCAAAGTGTAACATTTTAATTAAATATTTGGAGAAATCCAAAAACGCCCCTTAAACTCCGCCCACTCGATATTCACATTTGCACGGACTGTGTAATGTATTTTGTTTCTTAGCGAAACAGGGTGACCAACTGTCCTTGTATATTGTCGCAAGTGCTTTGTACCCACATCATTATATCTCCCGCGAGGTTTGTCAGCCTGCCACCGGTCTCTAGCGATATGACGTCACACCTCCAACGACTAATCACGTGTTTCATCATAAGACGAGGACTGAAGAATTCGCTAGATCGTGGTATAGTAGAAAGTGCACCATTTTGGGTGGGTTGGGAGGGCTACCATTATCCGAAGGTGCGACCTGTTTTTATATTTTCCCAAATATTTTAGCCAAAATAAATACTAAAACTCAACCTCAAGCCAATTATTATTAAAACTGGATAGAGGAAATCTTTCGATTGATACTTCACTCGTAGTGTTGACCCAATATTAGCTTTAAAAGCGTAAAATGACAACAGAAATAATATATAGGCCTAATAGGACAATGATAAGCCCACTTACCGATGATGCCTTTTTCGCATTTGTCATGGTAATTCAAGACTACTTTCTTCTTCTCTTCCCCTTCATTCATAGTGATATATATAAAGTACAAAGTGCAATTCTAATCGAATTATTTCCTAGTACAAGTACTAACATTTTCTATAAATGACATTTAGATCATTTTAGTAAAAATCGTCACAGTTCAACAAAAGGTATGAAAAGAGAACGACGAAATTCGACCTTCATTTTTTTTAGGTAGGCTATTGTTTTCATTATTTTATCGTTATAATTTCGAAATTACCTTCAGCTAGCCTATATTTTAAACTAAGCCAAGCATGCCCCCATCCGTATTCATTACAGCCGTGTTTCTTAATGCACGATGATGCTTTCGTCATTTTTTTTTACGGGAACAGGTTCAAGATCCGCCGAAATTTTCCAGCTGGAGCTTTTATACTCAAATTATGAGTTTTGTAATGTCTTGTAATTTCATTGCTTGAACTGAGACTGATCTGATATTAGTATATTAAATATGACATGTAGGCAAATACAGTACTGAAAACTGATGCTTATATAGCACTAAAAATTCGTGTTTTCTGTCAGTTTTTTACTCATAACTCACGAACGAAATCTAAAATTAAAAATCCGGCTTCGAGATGCATTTGGCCACCCTTCAGTCCATCTATGTTTAAAATTTCACATCTCTACATGCAGTAGATTTCGCTGGGCACCCCTCACAGATAGACAGACAGACAGAAAGACAAACACTTCCTCTTATTATTATAGATATGTGCTTGAGCGAAGCGTACTGTCATAAGTTAATTTCAAAAAAGAGAAATTAAGTTTACTTGACGGCCTTTTTTTACACGAGGCCCTTAACGTTTATATTTAAAGAAATGGCATGTCGCAGCATTTTTGCTGACCCCTTCAGGTCTACAGTTGCAAGCGTATGAGTCATCACTAGACTACGGACTTTTAGGTCGCTAAAAGTGCTGTTTTAGGTACCTAAAATAGGCTCTAAAAATTGAAAAATAGGTTCTAAAAATCGTAAAATAGTCTCTTATAAAATCGTTAAGTTGCCAATTTTCTGAAATATCTCAACTGCAATGCAGAATATTATATTTAACGAAGTCGCCATTAATCAATAATCATGATAAAACTCAGATATACGCCTATGGTAGGCCTACACAGAATTATATAGGCCTGTATTACTACCATAACAGTGAAAACCTAATCCCTGCGCCCAGAAGCTACGCACGCTAGCCTATTCAACTCCTTGTATCCCTCAGTGATTCAGAGTAATATTTTTTCTTCTTCTTCTTCTGGATGTGGGAGTCGGTAGGAAAACACTACTTTTTCTTGGGAATTCCAAGGAATTTTTCTACTGAAGACGAAACATTCCTTACTATTTAACCAAGTCACAAATGTGTCATGTACTGCACATTCCGAGCTAAAAATTTAGTACGAACTGAAAATAATGCTAGAATTTTCAACAAAAAAGTAACTTATTTTGAACTTTAGAGGAAAACAAGCAAAAAAGGCAATATTAGGCTCTAACGTAAAAATAGGCTGTTTTAGGTCCTATAAAAGTATCGGTTTTAGGCATGGTTACTTATGAAACATGCATATACAAGTTTCCGTCCATATATCACTTAAGGAATAAAATAGGTTTTTACCTAAAATCCGAAGTCTGGTCATCACAGAAAGCACACAGAAACAGTCCTAACCGTAGTAAAGTGGAATGGGTGAGTTTGAAGTTTTAACTTCCCCTGCCTCTTCCCCCAACCATAGGTTAGATGACTCATACCAGTACATATATGTTAAATCTTTATGATTTTCTCTGACAGACAGTTTTCTTGTAATATCATGGTTCTATTTATTGGACAGACTTGTAAGCTCTTCCAAGTTCTGTAAATCCCCAAAGTATTATCTCGAAATGTACATATATATATATATATATATATATATATATATATAGAGAGAGAGAGAGAGAGAGAGAGAGAGAGAGAGAGAGAGAGAGAGAGAGAGAGAGAGAGACTCTTTTTCCAAGAACTTCCCCTACCTGCCGCCACCCAAATCCTCCTCAACCTGTCAAACAGTGATTAGAAAGGTAATTAGGCATATTCACACTTGTCCGCAGTCCAGTAAAATGTTACCAAATACGTACCACAGCACTTACTTTACTTAAGGGTTTTTTTTTTTATTATTATCTTTATTAAACAACATGCTCCATTGCAATGCAGCAATACTACATGCATTCCTTTTATCTTAACTACTCAAAAATATCGACATATGTACACTTATAAATATCATCCTGAATTATGTATTTGGTTTGTTTGTAGAGCTTCAAAATTTATTTTGTTCACAAATTGTACGAATTGCTTTAGATTTTTTTGTATCAGTTATGTACGTGAATTATTTTGATATTTATGTTTTTTTGTTTATAGCACCAAAAAATTGTGCTGAATTTTCTGCATCCATTGATATATAGTTTATATAGGTTTAGAAATTAATTGTGCCATTTAAATGACACACCCTTAGAAAGGTCAGATGAGAAATTCACTATTAACTTAAAATTGAATTTCCCGGTAACTCTTATTTTACACACATATTGTTAGGTAGCTCCACAACCATTAGAGAGAGAAGGCTGAAATTTTTTACACTAATTTTACATGCATATATGCATAAAGTAGACTACAATGATGCCCATAGGTATAAAATTAAAGAAAATGTGTCATGAAATATTGATAAAATTTTAAGATATTTTATATGCGATATATAAAAATTAATTGCATTAAAAATAATAACTTTAGCTGTATAAAAGTAGTCTACTTTGTAGAAAAATATGTTTATTATATGCATTAAAAAAATAAAAGGTGTCAGAGAAAACAGAAAAATGTTATGCCTATAGGAAGTGATAAGTGCATCTGAATTAATTTTTTTCATACTCCTATAAAACTTGTAATTTAAAATTAACTTTGTCAATTTTTTATACTTTTATCTGATAGTTATGTTCTAGTAAGTCTTGTTATAGGATCGTGTAATTTTTGTCCACTTCTGAGTTCATTTTCTTGTAAAATTTTAATATTTTAGGACCTGCATTTTTTATCTTCTTGTGGTTGTTCACGTACTGTACCGATCTATACCCTTAAGAAGTAGTAAATGACACCGGCAACACTGGGGAAAATCACGCTACTACAAGAGCACCTGTTCTTTGTCGGTGTCGAAGTCGGGGCAGATTTGCTGATTAGGGAACAATGTTATTATATTCTTTTCTAGATAGACGATGATTTGGGACGAGGGCTTCTTATATGTTATCTTCTGTTATCATCAGGGCCAAGATGCTCAGCTGGACGATTTGGACGACTCCTAATAGGGGGAGATTGATTCGCTTGCCTCTCTGAATTCGTCTCCCACTTTTCAAAGGCATTTTTCTTCACTCACAACGTACATTCATGCTTTGGAGGTTATGTGTTTATATTGTTTACAGGAGTGATTACAATATTAAATGCCAAAGTTGCTAAACTATAGAATATGTTTCCCGTGGAATATTATAGTGCTGATTCCCTAACAGATGCAAGCGTAAAATTCAATATATTTGCTGAATGAACGTTAACGTATCGTGACAACGGCGGCACGCATAAGTCACTGGCAACAGAGTCTTCGATCTGATTAGAATGTAAAGAAATGAGGATGTGTCTTTATCACTTTTGTAGGAAGTGATAAAGCAAATTCGATAAATATTGAGTGAATGAGGCTTGTGAAAGCTGATTTAAGGAAAGATATTTGGGCCTAATAGAGATGAAAACGGGGAATGGAGAAAACTGCATGTAGCCTGTACTCCTCACTGGATATAGTAAGGATAATTAAATCACGGAGGATGAAATGGGCTGAACATGTTCGCGCATGGGGGAGGAAAGACATATCTCAAAAGTATTGACTGGGAGACCCGAAAGGAAAAGTCCAGTTGGAAGACCTAGACGCAGGTGGGAGGATAGATTTAAGGGAAGTAGGATTTGCGACGGATGTTTGGATAGAGTTAGCACAAAATAGGGTTGAATGGTGGGCTCAGGTAAGAACGGCAATGAGCCTTCGGGTTTCATGAAATAGATAATATTCCTTTAGCTTGCTGAGGAATTATCTATTGGCATTGAGTAAGCAAGTATGAGCTGAATAGTCCAATTAATTAAAGTAATGCAAGTTGTCTTTTCTGTAAAACCTGTCATAAAAAGGTTTTTGAATGTACTTGAAGGGATGAAATAGTACTATTTACTATTATATCTTGCTTTGCTTAAAAAATATAAGTTTTTTTCTTCTCGCCTAGGAAATGACGGAAGTGAGTATGTATAAGTGGTACAGTTTTTATTGAATGGGAGGATCGTTAGTTGTGGCACCTGCCGTGCGATGGCTCTGAATGGGCACGAGCTAGTCGAGGATGAAGGGAGGGCGGGAACTTGCTTGGATGCATGGCGGGATAGATGTGTTCGTGTGACTAGATGCAAACAGGTAGTGAGTGAGTTAAAAAGGTCTAAGTCGCCTGCCTCTGCTTGTGCGTGTCGTACAATACAAGTGTGTCGAAACCGAGTGCCCTCGTAATCACTGCAATTATCCATGTAAAGATTGTTATTATAATATGGCTCGCTAATGGTGACAATGACTGGTTTTGAATCTCCTTACCGCCTTCATGTAGTGGCGGCAGTTGACCATGCGTATCGTAATGGAATGTTTATTCCGTGTTCATGTTACTAGTGCTTAAATTTGACTACATTGCGAGTGCGTTAACAATTAAACTTCTAATTTGATAGACCTAGAGGACGTGCATCGGTCATCAGTGGCAGCATTTCATATCAAGGTAATGTATTTTTAAACTCTTTATGTGTTAATTAGTTTTTGTGTAGTTGTAGAAGAAATATTGTGAATTAATCACATGAAGTGAAAACGTATGTTTTCTTACATTAATTTGTGTTAGGTGAGCCTACATATCGACATACGTTAATACATCCTCATGTGTCTAGTTTCTTAGGTTAGAATGAAAGCAACATTTTAACATACAATTTCTAGAAATGTGTAGTTTTGAATGCATACGTAAGCCTAGTAACTTACACCTGAAAGCCTATTTCAAGCCCAAAAGTTACGGCGTAAGTGCAATTTCGTGATTCTGAGGGGGTTCACTCTCACACTTTTAAATATTTTGATAATAATTGTATGATGTAATATTTTGATACGTAATATTCATGCATTACACGGGATATAACTAAATATAGAAGCTATTATGTAAGAAATTTGAAGAAAAACTACCACTGTTTAAAAACTTTAATAATGCTAATCGGAACATGGCCTATGCAATAACTGTAGTCGTAATTTCTCAATGCAATATTGTAATTATAGAGCTATTTTTACACACATTTTCCTTGTAAGTTATATGCTTACAGTAGTTAGCAGAATATAAAATTCTTGATAGATGTGAGCTCTGTGTTATTGATTGCAAGGAATGCAAATATGCATTTCCGAAGTGATTGAACAGCTTTATTGAACGTTGTATTAAAAGTAAAGACATGTCTTTTTCTAACAAGTAATTTTTGAAAATAGATTCAGTTTTCATGTTTGTATGTTTTTAATTACCGTAATATGTTTTTCTTATAACAAGAAATTAAGTATTCTAGGGCTTAAGGTGAAGTAAACCCTTACTTCGAAACCGTAAAGGCAGCTCACGTAAATCGTCGATTCCAAATGATCAAAGCTAATCAAAGTACCAGTTCGCATTCACAGTGTTTATACTGTATGCCGGTAGTAGGCTTGCTTGTTATACGTTGCGTGTGAGTTTAAAATTGTTCAAAAATTCACTCACCATATTAATGGTCACTCATTCTGTTAGGACTGTGACTTCTTTATTATCATGGGAACAGGAAAATAAGAATCGTAACCTATAAGTGCAATTGCTCTTCCAGAGTGAACTCCGAGGAATAGTCTTTATTTAAATGTTCCTCGCGGTCCTTGCTCCTCTTAAACTTTCCATTTAGACGTTATTGATATGCAACTGTGCACGATAAAGTAATATCTGATTTTCTTAGAATCACGTGAGTTCCAGAGGTCAGTGTTTAAACCACTCTACATCAGACTAACAAAAAATTATTGGTAATTTTACGAAATTCCTACGGTTGTGATGTCCGTGAATTTTTTGTGCTGCAACTGTTCTTTAATTTGAATCACACACACACTTGTTTATATGGTACAGTTTGTAAGCTCCATATCTACGTTAAACAGTTTCTTTGGTATAATAAATAGTTATTTACGATGATAAGAACGTTATATAGAACTTCAGGCAAAAACGAAGTTAACAAAGCAAGCGCTAGCTAGTTTTGCTATTCGTGTGAACCTGTTAAGTTCTTACAACGATCAAACATCGTACGACGTTTTATGTTGTTTTGAATCGTAAATTTTAAAACGAAAATAATCTCAGTTAACTTGTGCTTAGAATAGTAATCGAGAAACTTTTTCGGAATTTCGTACTGTACAGGAACTCAACCTCTTTTGATTGGCAACAATATGGCACTATTTGAAAGTTGAACATCACAGAAATATTTGCGTTATAAATTGACCTATTTCTGAAGAAATGTATATCACTCTTGAAGTTACAGAATAGGCAAAAGCGAACTGTTGTTGAAAAAATTCTTCGCTTTAATAAAGAGTTGCAGACTTTGAATGAATGGACAGAAATGAAGGTTATTAACAATGTTTTGAGCGATAGCCTACTAAATATTTTGTTGGCTTACGTTTAGGTTTTGGCAAAAATATTTAAAATGCCTGTATCTGGTTTATTGACCAAATTTCTATTGCCGCAATAGTTGCTTATGTTGTTTTGATTGTAAGTGGCTAGGTACACGATACTAGCAGTGTTAGGAATAATAGTGCCTTGTGGTTAAAATGAAGGAAATTGATTATTTGTTTGTACGAAAGGAAGAGAACGACAGTGACATCTGGTGATATCCTCAATAATCGTTATGACGTGTTAGCACTTTTGTTCTGCACCTTTAACGTGCTCACCCCGTAAAATAGAACTTTTCATAGACTATGCGGAGATAGTTCTGTTAAACAATGTTTGCGATTCGAAATAAAAGAAACAATTTTACTTTTCGGTAGGTTATTTCGATCCAATATAAAATTTATCTTTTTAACTTGATTATACGTATGTTACTTTTCGCTAAACTTGAGAATAAGGTGACGGCCGTCATAACCGGGCCGTACCGAGTGGGATCAAGCCTACAATGTCGCCAATATTACGAACATGATTACATGCCGATTGAATTCGCCAGATAAACGACTGTTGTAGCGATGTTTTATGAAAGATGTGGAAGGGTAGAAAAGCTTCTGCATTAAAAATTCTAGGTCCGTGACCGGTTATGTTAGGTTAGGAACAGTCATGTTAGTTTAGCAGCAGTATTCTGCATAGCGCGGGGTTCGTGCCATGTAACGATTTTTTTACGAAAGGCGTGGAATTCATCGTCAGTGACAGGTTATGTTAGGTTAGGAACATTTGTATTAGTTTAGGAGCAATATACTGAGTAGCGCGGGGTTTATTATGTCTCGCATTGAATATTTCCTACGACGGGAAATTTTACCCTTGCTCCGATCGTTTCTCTTTTGTTCCCCGCGACTCGGAGGGGCACGGTCACTAATGGCATAGCATGGCTGGCTACGCTATTCTGAAGGAGTCCCTTTTTTTTTCAATAAGAGGATTACGATACTTTTAGTGTACAAATTATCCCTAAAGCTTCTGAATTAGAAGACTTGGTTTCTTGTTCTGACTATACGGAGCACCAGAATGAGCAGGCTACTTGGTAATCAAATGCTCGTTTCTATGATTCACTTGCACAAATAGTAAACTCGCTAAAACATACAGGGACTCCACAGTTCAAACAACAAATTAATTAAAAGTGGGTTGACAGTGTTACACCAATTATTCTTTCTTCTTCTTTCTTTTTCGTAGTTTTACCTCTCCCTTTTAGGATTTAAGCGACCCAAGCCGCCCGGGCCTTTACAGGGCCGCGACCTGTCGGGAGAGGGATTACCTTTGGGTCACATACATACTTTTTTGACCAGACAAGGATATGGAGGGCCTCCCCGGATGAGTGATCAGCCCAATGCCGGGGCCACCTCCGAGACAACACGAACACATAGGACGATACACACCATTCACACACACTCACTCACTCAGAACAAGGCGAGGATGAGGATGAAGATGATAATGACGGCCAAATGATATCCTTGGACCACAAGGGCCTAAAGTTACCTGAAATTTGTCTCATAGGTGAGGGAAAACACCGGAAAAAACCTCACCTAGGTAAATTGTCCCGACCAGGAATCGAACCCGGGCCCGCTGGAGGATTAAACGCATCCCCTGAGCCATAGCGGTGGACTATCAATTATTCTAACAGTTTTAAATAAAAAACATTTTTGGCTCCCACACTATTATCCATAACAAAACAACTTAGTTCAAATGGCAATGGAAGAAGCTGCAATAAACACTTAATTAAGTGCCACTAGACAGCCAGTGTTTTAGTTTTCTCAACAGAAACAGAATTCCAGACTTCATTCATGCTATGGGAGTCATTGATGAAAATTTGAATGGAATGCATATATTTATTGGCTCCGCACATAGGACTAGTTCGTGTTAGTTGCTGTATTTCATGCTTAACTAAATTCCGTGGCGCTACATCTCTGGAGGGACTAGGCCTACCATCCGACCGCCGCGTCGACTACCATAGTCAGATGGCTGAATTGGGGGCATTTGGTCAGCATGCTGACATCCGTGGCTGTTATTTATGCTTAACTAAGTTATTTCACATATTTTTCATTTGATGCCTCGTTAACCTAATAGTAACCATCTGTTTAAATGCTAAGTTCACAGAAGTGTTTCTTATGCAAAAGGAAGGTGTGACAACTGCTCACTGAAATATATAAATAGAACCCTATGATTTGTTGATTTAAGATTCATTCTTGTACATTATTGGGATAATAGTCCAGGTAGTATTTGCATTTCAACAAATCATATGGTTAAAATTGTTCAACGACTTAGACGTATGTACAGGTAAGGGGGAAAAAAAGCGGACCGACTAAAATTTCTAAGTTGCCGATATGAGCCACTGCGCATGCCTAGCGGCATTCACAGGATAGCAGGGAATGTATTGAAATGAACATTGCTTGAATTGAGAAATAATTTCATGTAATTTGCGTTGCTTGTGAAAACAAACGTTTCCGTAAATCTCTTACATTTATTCATGTACCAAAAGGCTCTGAAATCAGCTACAAGAGTCGGTCCGCTTCCCCCCCCCCCCCACCTGTACATGAACAACCCGAACAAATATCAGAAAACAAAATTTGTAATGACTTATTATATTTTTACAGGAAAATTAAATAAGAAGTGAACAAAAATAGCAGTATATCATGACAAGGATTCCAGCAACTTAAGTAGCCTACTAAGTTATAAAATAAATAAATCAAATTTAATACCAGTTGTTTTAGGGCATGAAAATATATATGTTTTAAATTATAACTTCAGATAGTAGAATTTTCCTACAAAGTAAACTACATTTAGATATATGCAGTCCACTTTTTACACAAATGAATGTAAATGCAGTGTGAAAATTTTCGGCCTTCTCTCTGTAATATTTATTGAGATTATGAAATAATAAATTGTCACATTTTAATTTGATATTTTTTTTTAAGCTGGCCTATTTTGTGTTAGTACATAACAGTAACGCTCAAATGTGTCTAAAAAATTTCCTGACAATGATTTTTTAATTAAGTGAATTTGGGTTTGTAAAATGATTACCCTGCTAGCGTAAAACAACACACGGATCAAATTCAATTACAGGGAAGGCATGGTTATATTGTATTAGTACACTGCATTAATACAATTTACCGTCAGAATAACGTAAAAACCTATTAGGCTATATATCAGGGGTGGCCACTAACCTTAACTTTGGGAGCCGCAAATTTATTAAGCTGTTTGAGGCGAACCACATTGTTTTTACTATAGACATACACATTATTGTTCAATCACACAACAAGAAATAAGATTTTACTTTTGAGAAGTGCTTTTTTCGAGTATTCATTTTTCCTGTTAGTTGTTTGAAATCTGGCTGATAATTGGTAAGCGCAGTTCGCACGAGTTCACTTAAATGTTCACCAGTTAGTTCAGATCGATTATTAGATTTAATGAACTTAGCTTTCAGTACAAAGATTCACACACATAAGTAGTCTCAAATATCGAGATAAATCTCTTAGCACACTAACAAAAGTTAGTAGGCTAGGTATTCTTCTTCTGGGACTTTCTTCCAAAATTCTATGCCCGAAACACCACTTCGTTTACGTTTAAGTTCTTTTAGTTAGCCATCGCCCACAACATCAACAGCAAAATGTTTTTCCTGGAGTGGAAATGAAGGTTTTAGTTTTCTCAAATAATTATATCTGCCATTGATTTCTTTAGCAAGACCAGTCATTTTAGACAAATAATCTTATGTTACACCTGAACGCCAGGAAAGCTTTCAGTAATTTTCTTCAAACATTTGAAATGAGCGAATATTTTAGTCTCAAGGTCTTTCCGAAAGAGTCTTAATTTGCTCTGAAAGCTAAATACACTCTGCGCTAAATCAGAAATAAGTTTTTCACTTCCTCGTAATATATTTTCATTAAATTATATTAACTATATACCGTACTTTTTAAAATCTGTATCATTTACTCTTAGCTTAGAGCCGCACGAGATTGACTTAAGAGCCGCATGCGACTCGCGAGCCTCGTTGTGGCACCCCTGCTATATATCAATAGAAGTAAAACCTTATAAGCTATATATCAATGGAAGTAAACCCTGTATAAGCTGTAAATCAATAGATGTAGAAAAACTGAGCTTAATATTGACGGATAAAAAACACTTTCTTCTTTTCATCCTCCCACATGTGAGAAGCGGTCAGGTCTCCACAACTTGAGGATATCGACGCATTATGGAAGGTTGTCGTGCACATCGGCTCAGTCGCATTTTCGTGCACATCGGCATAGTACTTTTATCTTGTAATGGTTATCGTGCTCATCGCCACACAACCCGTTGGAGCTAGGGGTGGACATAAAGACTCAAACCTACAGCCTCCTTCACCACGGCTCCAAGGCAGCACCCCTTAGCTACCGCGGCTAAGGAAACCGGTCGTTGATATCGTAGATAGGTTAAGTCAGGTTAGGTTACTTTAGGTTACTTTACGTTAATTTAAAGTCGCATTCAATCGCTGGCAGATACTTTATGAATGATTTCTAAACAATACAATTATAATATTTATGTACCCAGTATGTATCTATAATAATAAAAGGAAGTGTTTGTCTTTCTGTCTATCTAGCAGTTACTGTGAACTCCATTGCATTCAATACAATATTGTAATTCCAACTTTGTCTCTATGTCCACCCCTAATCTAAGTTCACGAAGGGTGTGCGCCAATGCGCACGATGATATTGTGTGGCTGGCTCTTTCCCACTAGGAGTTTATACGAAAATTATCTTCACCCAGCTATGCATTTGATAAAGAAATAAGTTTAACCTAACCAGTTGTGTACACAATAGCAGAATAATATCTCCTATCCTGGGTCGGTATGTTTAATTTGTGTACTGTGTTTAATTTATATTGATGCAAGATGAATATCGCAATTCTAAAGAAATGACGGAAATCCTTTGGACCGTTCCGCCAGAGCTTAAGTTATGATTAACATATTTCATAACTGTAGGATGTATTAATTATTTGTATGAGATGCAGAGCAGTGAAAACAGGATTTACACTTGCTGAGCCGCACACTTCAGAAATATTATGATTCACCTTCTCTTCCAAATTAAGTAATACCTTAGAGCGTAACAAGCAGGAATACTATTATTTGCATTGGGAATTTTATTTAGATACATTATACAAACAAAATATGGAAATAATTTATTGTAGTGCTTTCAGCACATAACATGTTGAATATTTCTATTTTCCTTTCTAATTTTAGAACTAAATTTTTTAGATTTTAATTGAGTCCACCGCTGTGGCTCAGTGGATGCTCCTCTCACGCAGCGGGCCCGGGTTCGATTCCTGGTCGGGACAAGTTACCTAGGTGGGTTTTTTCCCGGGGTTTTTCCTCACCTGTGAGACAAACGACAGGTAACTGGAGGCCCTTGTGGTTCCCGGATATCATCAGGCCGTCATTATCATCTTCAACCTATCCTCGCCTTGTTCGGAGTGAGTGAGTGTGTGTGCGAATGGTGTGTCTCGCCCTATGTGTTCGTGTTGTCTCGGAGGTGTCCCCGCCATTGGGCTGATCACTCATCCGGGGAGGCCCTCCATGTCCTTGTCTGCTCAAAAAAGTATGTATGTGATCCATAGATCATCCCTCTCACGACAGGTCGCGACCCTGTAAGGCCCGGGTGGCGTGGGTCGCTTAGATCCAAAAAGGGAGAGGTAAAACTAAGATAAAGAAAGATTTTAGTTCTCTTTAATTGCTCTTATTTAGTTAATAATTAGGTCTTTCGTTTGTTTACCTAAGCTAGAACATGCAATGAGAATATTATCTAATATATAAAATCGAAAGTGTGTATGTATGTATGTATGTATGTATGTATGTATGTATGTATATATGTATGTATGTTTGTTCCTTATACAAATCTACATTTCTTTACCAATTTACACGACATTTTGCACACATACCCAGTTAAGCCCGGGAAGTATAGCTGTCGACATTAAAATTTAAACAAATCAGTCCTTCCCTTGAAAATTATATAATATCTGTGAATATTCTACTGAAAAAAATGAAATGTTGTTCAGTTCACATGGCAACAGTGAATTGTTTACTGTGATTACATAGGGCCTTGTCAACTATATAGCCTAATGCTGGACTTTAACGAATTATGATTCCATCGACGTATACATTGGCGAAAATTATTACTGAAAAATGAATTACACGAAAATAAAGCACAGTGTGATGCAGTCACATAACTTTCTCTACCCTCGGCATAAGAAATATTTTCTCACTTCACATTTTGATGTAGAATAAGAGGTCGTATTGCAGGAGCAACTTAAGTGTGTGAGTATGCTATATCAGAAGTCGGTAAATAGTCAGTTATCCATAGCTGTAGACTTTTTATTAGTTAAGATTTATCATAGGCCCTAAGCATGGGATGGAACATTTTGAGTCCTATGCTCGCAGTATATTATGTCCCGGGTTTTAGGGGAGGAAAGTATGAAAGTGATACTGCATTTCTATTTTATTTCAGCTCCGAAACGGTTGTATGGTAACATGAGAATGAGAAATAAAATTTTCCGTCAAGTCAATACCATCTTATGTAATTTATGTTTCTTCTTATTTCAACCCCTCCCAGGCATGATGAGTAGAAGCAACGGAATGCAGCATTCGACATCCTCTATGAACCATAAAAAGCTATATCTAGCGTTTTCTGAGGGAATAGTCTGAGTGCCATATGTTGTTCTTCCTCATTTCGAATTCTACATACATTATTATATCAGGACCTAGAGTTTCAACATCGAAAGTCCTCCATAAGTTAATTTCAAATTACAAAATACAAAGCCCGGGCGACGCCGGGCCTTTTCAGCTAGTAGGAGATAAATTCCTCTGAGACTGGGATCAGTCATAGGAGAAAGGTTCCGTCTGGCGCTGTGAAGTGAACTCTGGCTTAGCTCAGTTGGTAGAGCATGGATAGCCAAAGGTCCTGGGTTCAAATCCCAGTGTCAGAGGAATTTTTCTCCTATAATATTCTCATGTAATGTCCAACAGAGACAATAATCTGTGGTTCATCAGTGCATATAATTATATTGCCATGTAGTTGTTTCGAAAAGTTAAGAATGTACATAATATTGGTTGTAACCTTTATACCTTAAAATCTAAAAAATAAATAACTATATTTACAAAACAACATATTTACACCACACTTTATAAAATAATGAGGGTTATTTGTCTTAATGAACTACTGTCTAGCGGTGAGCGGAAGGCCGAACTGGTGGCATAGTGGGGGGAAAGACAGATACAGTTAAATGCAAGTGCATGGTAGGGTAGTCTTTACTGGTTTTCGGGTCAGCTCCTGCTGCAGATTCTGCTACGGGCCTCCCCCGCCCTGCCCCGATGCTTGTGGTCCGAGAGTTGCTGGTGGTGCACCGTGCCGCTGGGGCCCCTGGTTGGAGGGACCCTGGGTTAGTGGCGCACGTCAGGGTGTGCCGCGCCCATGGGGCTCTTGTGAAGGGGGACCCGGGGGTGCGGTGCACGTGGAAAGGTACCTGGTACTTGTTGGATGTAGGGGAGCTCCGTGGGGGCTCGTGGTGGAGTCTGTTGACTTAGGGCATGCACATCAATCGTTTCCTAGGGGGTTTATAATGGGCCCGCCTATGAGACCTACGTGCGCGAGCGGCTCAGCCCCTGAGCCGATAAGATAAGATAAGATGGTAGGGTAGTGGGGGAACGCTAGCTCGGTCTTCAGCTCGCCGCTAGACAGTAGAACGGATCTCGTATTTATATTTTATTCGAGGTCGAACAGTTAATAGCATGGGAAAGTAACAATTTAAACAGCGAGATTTTGCACATGAAGTTGTGAACTATTGTCAAACTTACACATAAAATTGTATTAATTTATTATTATTATTGTTATTATATATATATGATTAAAATGCCGGTCTGCCGCTGTGGCTTAGGAGATACGTTCACTCTCCTCACTCAGCAGGCCCGATTGGGAAAGGTTTTCTAGGTGGGGGTTTTCTCAGCTGTGAGACGAATGAATGGCCAAGGATATATAATCTGGCCATTATTATCACCTTCAACCCCATTCGTGCCTTGTTCGACATGGGTGTGTGCGACTGATGTGTCTCGACCTATGTGTTCGTGTTGTCTGGGAAGCCCGGCATTGGCTGATCATTCGTCCGGGGAGGCCCTCTAAGTCATTGTCTGCTCAAAAAAAACATTCTATATACATATATAACATCCTACATATATATAAAACATTCTATATATATATAAAGGAAATGTATCCTAGCTGGGAATCGAACTCTAGAATTGTTTCTGAACTAGAATGAAGGCCCACATTAGAAAACAATGTGGTTTTACACATCACAAATGTTAACTTGGCGGTATAGGTAACAGAACTGAAGCTACGTGACACCGCATATCAAGTGAAAAGAAATCGAACACAAGTGAAACGTTTATTACCGCAACATTTGGTTTCAGTAACTCACTTGTCTGTGAAAAAATTTCGATATGCAACCTGCGAGTACATTAAATGGTATTTTCTTTCACTGTTTCTTTCTCCGCGTAGAATTTTTTTTGTCCCTTACTTCTAATATATATCTCACGTAAATTTAACGCAAAATTTTAATTTCGATACGGGTTTGGATTTTATTTTAATTTGTCAATATTCATTAAGGAAAATACGCGTTCAGTTGATTCTCATAAGTAGAAATTAACTTATATTTAAAATAGCGTTAGTCCGCTCGCCTTCCATCGCTGTTAACACGGGATCGAATCACGGTGGATGCATTTTGAATTTGTGGTGGACAAATTGGGGTCGGGATAGATTTTCTCGGCGTGCTCCTGTTTCCCCTGCCATATATCATTCCACCAGTGCTCCGTTATCGGTTGCAATAACTGAATTCTTAAAACAGCTTTTTATATTAATTTTATTTCATAATTATACTTAATCTGTTGCTCGAATGCAAACCTCGCCATTGATAGACTCTCCTGACTCAGTTTATTAGATTCTAAACTAAAACTATAACTAAAACTCCATGGTGCTACATCCCTGAAGGGACAAGGCCTACTATCCGACCGCTGCGTCATCTACCATCTTTTCTATCAAGTAGCACCTCACTTTGTATCACGAGGCTGAGTTCACCCTGTTCCAGACCTTCCTACCTCATAACAATCTGAGGAAGTACCGGAGATCGAACCCGAGCCTACGAATCCGTAGCCAGCGACTCTAATGACGAGTCTTTTCTTTTCAGATTCTTGTAGATGTAATTCATGATATTCATCAAATCTCGATTTAAATTTGTAACTCACAAGATTTTCTCTTGCTTATAGAGAAAACGAAACAATGCATTACACTAAGTAATATAATTTGAATGCTAACTTATTAGCCTTGTTTTTGCCTAATGTTACTATTTCTTGGTTTTGCTTTTCTGAAAAAGAAAGTATGATTCATGTGTCTGCTTTTTGTTGTGAAGAATTATATAGTTTAACTATCTTCATTAATATCTCGGTAATCAGGTTGTAAAAAAAAAATCGCTTAGGCCTATTCCACGCATCCGGCCAAAGATTTCGCACAGTAAAATTATGTAAGCTTTCACTCACGAATACGTGGCACAAGAAGTTGCGTGGTTACCTTGCCAGACAGATACGTCAATCACGAAAATGTAGGAAGTACTGTGTAGGCCAATGTATTATAGTTGTTGCTATTCTTATGTTAAACATGAAGGCGTAATTATTATCCTGGCTAACACAACTGCTTACTGACAGTACAGCCCTCACAGAAAATTTGCACCTATTGACAACTAAACTTTGTAAAAGCTCCTTCATTTGTTACCACTTACGACAGACTTACTATAAATATATTACTACACCGCAGTTTATTCTTAGCACAATGCCCAGTTATACAGAGTCCGATATTATACCTTTAGATTGACCATCCAAAAGTGCGAAATTATCTCTATTACACATTTTTCTTCTTAGGTTATCCTTATGGCAGTCATGGCAAATCTAAATTACTCCTTAAAACACGATTTAATTAAATTTATCTTAAAACAATGAAATAACTATGATAAATGCTGCCCTTTAGTGCGTATTATAGAAAACTCAGGTTTGCCGCAAACATGACTTGTCTACCTCACTAACAGACAAGTTATGTCATATGCAATAACTGTGAGGCACACTAGTGATTTTTGTGTCCGGGCTTCCACACTGTTATTTTACAGTTAACATTCAAGACAAATATATATGCATTCATGAACCACAGACAGTCTCTGTTGGACATTACATGAGAATATTATAGTAGAAAAAATCCTCTGACATTGAGATTTGAACCCAGGACCTTTTGCTATCAGTGCCACTGCTCTACCAACTGCGCTAAACCAGAGTTCACTTCACAGCGTCAGATGGAACCTCTCTCCTATGAATGGAAAATAAAAGTTACTTATAGCCCATCCTGCCTTGTTAGTAAGATCTTTCTGATACAACATCAAAACTAAAGTTATATAATTCCGAAATGAACCTGAAGAGTATACGTATTATGCTTCCAGAGAAAAGAATCCCTAAAGTAGAGGTGAACCAGACGACACGTGTCCAAGCTCTGATTAAAGCCTGGAATACATTAAACACTTTTAAATAAAGCCAACAGATTGTCTAGCTTAAAGTGGCGGATAGTAGGTCCACAACCTTAACTATTTTTTCGCCAGCCAATGGTGTTCTAGGAATCCAAATAGGAGAAATTCACTTGAATTTACAGCTCAAGGATGGTATGAATACTTACTTGTTTTAAAAAGCCGCAAATGCCCCAAAATTGCGCCTAAACAAAGAAAACTATTATTTTGGAGAAAACTATAAACATGCAGAAATAAATTACGTATAAAATATAATTAATTTCGTTTCTGATTGCGTGAGTGATACTTATTTTCAATAGTATAATTAGATAAAAAGATACTAAGTCATTGGAATCTGAGCCCTAGCTATGAACGTTCTTTTGAGTCAGGTAAGAAATGTACATTTTAGAAATCATTTGATTATTATAAATCTCGAATAGAACTTTATAGTACTATACTACAAGTACTATAGTACTTTATAGTACTGTATTTCAACCTAGGTATTTTGTGATGTTAGGATGGTTGAATTATGTTCAAATCCATCGATTTCGAAAGTTCTGAGACTTGTGGAATCGAATATAGCATTAAAAGATCTAACGTAAAAGGAAATTGGAATCCCAACAGATTTCTCGATAAATTAGGCTTCCCGTCCCCTCTCGGAATGTGCTGGATAAGGTATGGAGATGAGGGAAGCAGATGAAGTGTCAGAATGATGCTTTCTGGGATTGTGTGGCGGACGGGAAAATGTCTGTCCATCTAAGTGTCAGTGTGCCAGTATGCGCGACAACTCAAATCGGATTTTCATGAAACTTGGTATAGTCTACGCATATATAACGTCCATTGGAAGAAGTCTGTTGATTTTGGACCAAATTGATAAACCGGTACCGGAGTAATTCCCAATTTAGTGCCTATTTTATGGTAGGCCTAATATATTAGAAAAAAATATCAAATGCAAATCAGTTCTCATGACAACATATTGTTTTACAGTATTCATATACCGCTTTGGAAGTTGCAATACAGTTAGCTTTGACAAATAACACTACCCACATATTCTTTCACATATGCTTAACAAACTTTAGACCTGTCAGTGTGCCTGTACGCACGGTAACTCAAATCAGATTTTCATGAAACTTGGTTTACACATTTATAACGTCCATTGGAAGAAGTCTATTGATTTTGGACCAAATTGGTAGACCGGCACCGGAGTAATTCCCAATTTAGTGCCTATTTTATGATAATATATTAGAAAAAAATTATCAAATGCAAATCAGTTCTCATGACAACATATTGTTTTACAGTGTTCATATAAGGCTTTGGAAGTTGCAATACAGTTAGCTTTGACTAATAACACTACCCACATATTTTTTTCACATATGCTTATCAAACTTTAGACCTTTGTTCTTCCGTAAACCCTGCTTGTTAAATCGATCTGGAGCTTAACTCTGAAATCAATAACAAAAATAACTTATTGTCTGCATATTATGATTGCAATTATTACTGATTAAACAAAATCATTCTGGCACTTTGTTACATCGTTTACCTGATTTTATTTTAAACCAAAATCATTTAAGATGGCCAATTCCCTGTGTAAATCTTGACTTATTCTTAGTGCAACTAAATACTGTAGAATGACTGGACTCTAGACATGCAGTGATCCTTGACCTCAAGGTCTCGTTGATATTGCCCAGAAAATATGAGCTCTACATTTATTAGTTAGCTGTCTTGTTAATGGAATAGTATATCTGTTGTACTGCAGTGCTCATTAAATCGTGACTTTCTCTTACATGTGTTTCCTCAGTGCCATACTTGATTAGCTCGCATTGATCTGATACAGAACAAATCACAGTAAGAAAACTGTGTCACGGTGTTTCTGATAGATACCGCTCTCTCATAATGATCCGGAACAATAATTATTGTTAACTCTATGTATAGGTTATCGCAAAAGCTGATATTATTGAATGTTTCAATAAGTAACGGTACGTTTTATGCTGAGTAAATTGGTAGGGATGGTGATTTATGCAATAGATATAGGTCTTGACGTGCATAATCTTTCCCAAACGTTGTTCGTAAGTTTAATCATTTATCTGTGGCTTCGTTCTAAAATGGCCAATGTCAATTTCTTGCAAAAATGAAATTTGTGCATTATTGAGCTCGGCTAGTCTTTACCTTTCGTATACTAATATACTAAAACTGGCAATATCTGTTGCTATTAATAGACAATACAGAAACCTTAGAGGCCAATGTTGGAAGTTCTTAGCAAAAAATGTTACTTCTATAAAGGCTTCAAAGTCAGTTATCTCAAAAGCAAGTTTTATTACATTGGCTCTTTTAGAACCAAGCCACAGATATCATCTCACGAGGGATTAAGACTTTATCGATAGATTCGAGAGAGGAAAGCGCTAATGAATTTACCTGATGAAACTGGTAATCTTGATTGGGAATTACCAAGACTATTCCAAAAATTTGGGAAGAACATAATCTGAAAATAGGCTGCTTTGGAAAATATTTGGGCCTAAGAGAGATGAAAATGGGGACTGGAGAAAACTGCATAACGACGAGTTTCATAACATATATTCTTCACCGGATTATAGTAAGGGTAATTAATTCACGGAGGAAGAAAAGGGCTGGACATGTTGTACGCATGGGAGAGGAAAGACATATTTCATAGTATTGAATGGAAGACCGGAAGGGAAAAGACCACTTGGAAGACCTAGACGTACGTGGGGGGATAATATTAGGATAGATTTAAGGGAAGTAGTATTTGTTAAGGATGGTTGGATGGAGTTAGCACAGAATGGCGGGCTCAGGTAAGCGCGGCAATGAACCATCGGGTTCCATAAAATATATAATGTTCCTTTAGCTTCTTGAGGAATTGTCTATTGTCATTGAGTAAGAAAGTAAGCAGAAGAACTGTAAATGTATGACTATTTAAGTTACCACCATTAGCTCAAATAATTAATACCTATAGGTTAAAATCTTAATCAGTTCACAATTGCTCGTGCATGCGTATTATAAAACAAAACACTGAAGATGAACTACTGAGCCCGAAACATTTCGTCGACACAAAAGAAGTTTTTACAATGATATTTTTAAGTTTTATTCGTTAGACATATTTTACATGCAAGGTTTATAATATGTTTTTTTATAACTTAATATGCGTGTAGGCTACAAGCAATTGTGAACTGATTGCGATTTTAACCTATACGTATTAATTGAGCTAATGACGGTAACTAAAAGTTTTCAGACTTAAGCTCAATCGAAAAAGTGAAACTTAATGAAGAATGTAAATGTATTGTATACAATAAAGTTACCGAAATATTAGAAAAAAATTCCTTACCTCTTGCCAGTTAAATGCGTATTGATTTGGCAACCTTATCATCGGACAAAAAAAAATACATTCATTAATAAATATGCTAAACATAACAATAATAATAGATAAATTAATAATAAAAGTAGTAATATAAAATACCTAAATCTTGTCCTTTGTTTATTATTGTTTGTTATTATAATGCTGTATATTCCTTTTTATTGAATACGTATTTAGAGATATTAAGTCTACTTTTTTCAATCACATGTCATATTTTCATAACTTTAAGGCCATTTTATAGGTCAGTTTTCAGGAATTTTTAGGTCATCAGCTTCCGAGCCCTAATAATAAGAATAGAAAACTAGTAAGAACGTTTTTGAAGATGAGACCTTCACGTTTTGTTCGCCACGCTATTTATTGCAAGTGTCTGCAATTCAGGTTCTTTAGTTATTTTCATTTTTTCAAGAGTTGAATGGTTCTCGTTCCAACTTCCAACCATTCAATTGAAGCACAAAGAACTATTGAAAGAAGAGGAAGGCTGATATAAATATAAATCATGATTGCCGTAATGACGGTGGGCATAGCCAAGCGAAGCGCACAAGTGACTGGTGCAGGCTTCAAATTGGCGGTTTGAAATTCCATTACACAGTACAAGTCCTTGGCATGGCTTCGGGCTCAACATAGAAAATAAGCAATCTCATGACCTTGAACTTGAAGAGATGTAGCTCAAATTACAATATAACATATGTTCAAAGACAATACTATCTTACACCGTATTTTTCAAGTGGTTAAAAAAGATGCAATGGATTTCCATTTTTGCGATCTGCACCCCAAGGTAACATTTCTCGTTAGATGATCATTCAAGCACATTGTCACATATTACCGCAACGAGGTCATCACGCCAATTAAAAGGTAATGTGATCCCTATGCAGGCCATTGAGGTCCAGTGGGTTTCTGGAGGTTGAGGCTGCCAGATTTTGGACATTCGGCACGTGAAGGTGGTAAGGTTGTCAGCCTTACGCACCGTCCGCCTTTACCCCCAGGATTGCTCCTGGTACTCCTTTCTGTTAGAGGCTGAGTCGATCCCCGGGTCTTACTGCTACCAAAAGGATTAGGCCTATTGAAAAACTCCAACGACCTAATCGGGAATCGAATCCGCGACCTTCCGGTGTGTAGCGCAGCGCCTCAACCACTACGCTAAGGCGTACCCCACACTTTACTGCCAATTAGGTTAAATAAAATTACTATGGGTTTAATTATTTGAGAATTAAAAAATATATATATTTCTTGCCTGTGAAAAATTCTTTATTTTGGACACACATTGTCAGTTGGCTGCGGGCCAACGATTCATCAGCCAATAAAACTGCCTTAAAAAGAAGTGTATCAGAATTATATTATGTTGGGTTCTCCCAAGACTTGGTCTAAATCTTTTTCTTAAGAAACTCTGTATCTTACCTTTGCTGTCGGTATTGGCCTGTCTCATATTAAGATAAATATGAAATTTAACTATAAAGTGTGTACTGCTGTTGAAAACTAACCCACTTTTGCAATTAGAGACTATACCAAAACCCAAAATAATTGTTTAACGATAGTATTAAAATTTTTTGCAATAATCTCCTTGGTGAATTAAAATCTTTTATTGCCGACATTTTATAAGGACGATCAGATGAATTTGATAAAAAAAAACAGTTTTGCAGTATTGTGGAGCTAATTAATAGCAGACATTATACGTAATTTCACTCCATTTAATAATCATAACTTCGTTTAATTATTTTAACATTTGTAATAGTTTAATTTTGACGTCAATATTCATTATAATAGAGCCTTGGTAGATCTACTTAAAGAACAGTAGGAAATCTTATGTTATAATTAGGGCAAGGCATTTAATGATTTTGCATCTTTTTTATATGAAGGTTAAAATATAGCTCGAATATATATAAATGTGTATTATGAAATACTTGATTAAATAAGGGCAATTTGTTTTGCAGTTTCGCTTTATTTGTACTTTTTCGTAACTTGCAATAGATAGGTAGTTTTTTGGCAATTTTTACGTCATTTTCGGCATTTTTAAGTCATGTTTCGGTGGAGGTAGAGAGGAGCTATTCCTTGTACAAATCGTTACTTTAAAGCAGTTTATCTTCTAGCAATATTTTTTTTTCTTTTTAAATCTGACATATTTGCTAGGGGCAATTTGATGGGCATGCCAGTTCAGAAAGAATTTATTTTTCGCTAAGAGTGTCCAAGTAGTATAAATTACTTCTTTAGTAACAAAATAAGTGTTTTATAATATAAATTCATATGTAATGCACCGTCATAAACTGTTTTTAGCAATTCATTACTTAAGAAAAAAACTAATTATAAGTAATAATGGTAAATTTATTGGTCGTTTTTAAAATGTTGGGCCATTTTTTCACTATTTTTAGGTCATACATGCATTTAAAAATGTTCAATGTAGCTTATTTCTTTGTTAAATAAATGTGTTACACGGTTTTGAAAATGGGAAACGATAAATGCCGCACCCTGTAGCTTATGAAGAACACTCAGGCCTACTTGATTGGTGAAAGGTGCTGGAAGGCGTGCTCACAATGAATTCTAGACCAGCACCTGGACGAGTCCAACTCGTATTGGTTTGGTGTCAAAAGCATGGCACTTCAACATTAACCTGTGAACACAGATGAATTTCAAGATCAGGAGCGAATGATTGGGGGAAAAAGACACATATTAAGTGGAGGGATGATAAAATTGCCGTGTAAATAGTGTCATATATTATACATACAATCATTTGAGGTGAGTAAAGGATATAGGCAACAAACCGAAAATTATTTCCCTTACAGAGCAAGGCTAATACTAATTCTGAAATGATTATGTTCTCCCAATGAATCGAGAGGCTCTTAGCCGTATCCGCCATCGCTAAAAAGGGAGGAGCAGGGGTGGGGAGTGGGAGTGGGAGCCGGTTTAGAAGTCCCTTACTAATATGAACCACATCACATTATTTCGGAATGATTCTATGCACTCGAGTGTACACTCTCTTAGAGAGTGATGTTGAATTAATCCTATTATATAATGAGTTGTCCGTTAATCGACATAAAAATTCAGATAATTGAAATAATATTCGAGTAATTATAATTCCAAATAACAGTTAACTGTCTTATCACCTCTGAAAAAACTGTATATGCAGTTTACAATTATCCGATTGGCACACTTGGTAGTTCCCACTTTACTCGTTTAGCCTGTAGCCCGGTTTGAAGCTGATTTATACTGAACTAGCAGATCCCCGCGGCTTCGCCCACGATAATTGCAAGATTCAAAATTAAGAGCAAAATAATTAAAACTATTTTCTGACACTTGCACGCGATACATTCATAGGCCTAAATTAAACGATTAATAATAAATTAATGAAACAACTAAAAATCCGGCTTTGAAGTGAATTCCACGATTAGAAAGCGCAGCATGGGAAAAATAACATCAGATCCGACTTCCTTGGCCCAGAAAACTCCTGCATAGTGAGTTTCGTCCAAATCGAGCAGTGTTTGCCCTTTTAGGTCTATATGCATTATCCCCCTTCCGTCTATGTTGAAAATTTCAGATGTGTGCGTGCCTTGATTTGACAAATGAAATGTAACTTGTTACTGAAAACTGATGCTTGGATAGCGAAGAAAATGCACGTTTTCTGCCAGTTTTTTTACTTATAACTCGCGAATGAAAGCGAAAGTAAAAAGTCCGGCTTCGGGGTGCATTATCCCACCCTTCAGTCCATCTACGTTTAAAATTTCAGATCTCTGCATTTAGTAGATTCTGCTGGGCACATAGAAAAACAACACTTCCTTTTATTATTATAGATAAGATAAGATAAGATTCTTTATCTTGTCCAAAATTCATAGATTTCCTCTGTAAATCCCGCTTTATCCTTTATTCGTTCTTTACCCTAACATGTGGATTTTTCATACTGTAATATTCTATCTTGAGCATTTAACGAGTGCAGGCTTCGAGATGCACTGGCTGCAATAAACTGGCAACTGTAGAGTAGCTTGCAGGTCGTTCAGTTGGATCGGTTCCTTGGTCGAAAACGGGTCTGCGAAACGATTGTTTATATTTTAATGCCAACTTTATCTTTCCTATCATCTGTAATACCTGGTTTAGGATCCGAGGTATAACAGGAGTTACACCCACCCAATAAATTTAAACTTTAAGTTGCACCAAACAAGTAAATCTGGAATCTAGATCGTAATTTGGCGTGATTTATAGGTTCTATACTCTTACAAAAGAACATACGAGGAGAAATTGAACTTGCAAGCGAAAATATAAAACCGGAAACTTGACGTGTATAGGTTGTTTGCATTATCTCTGGAAACACTAATCTTTAGTGTCGGTCTTCTTGCCTTCTTTCTGAAAGCTTCCAGGTTAACGCCACAGTCAACTTTTAAGTTATTTTAAATCTTCACAAATGACATCGTCAACTGGAAATGTAAAAATAAAATTCTTCCATATCCTCATGTTGCAAATAAATTTTGCAGTTATCTTTTAAAGTAATTTATTTGACATGTAGTGTATTATTCTAACGGACCAGTGACTTACGATGTTACGAGTATTATGTGTGTTTTAATAAGCTTCTTAAATCTCATATTTTGCAGGACTGTACTATAATGCTGCTAAGTTGTTTAAACATTATTTTCTCATAATTTTTTCTACCCTAGGACAGTTTCGTATAGAGTCGAAAGATGCAATAAATTAATTTAAACTTATTTGTTTTGTGAACCTGATTTACACGATAATATTAACTAAGATGGCAAGTTTCTGTAATTTTTATTCTTCATAAGATTTTATTAGTATTCTCTGCCGTTAAAGACAGTCCACAAACTTAGAGAAGAGATGTTCAAATAAATAAATGTTTACTGTTCCTGGTCATTATAAATCAGGTAACATAAATATGTTTATTTAAGTGAAGCATGTAATAAAACTACGAGAAAAGTAGACTTACAACATTTCTTTAAATTTCCCTTTATTCTTTTTCTATTCTTCCTCTTCCTTATTTCTTTCTTCTTTCCTTTCTTCCATTGATTAATTATAATTAATTCCGGTCATGGAAACCAGCATTAACGGCCGTGGGTGTCGGCATGCTCACCACATGCCCCCAATCCTGCCATCTGCCTATGGTATATGACGCAGCGGTCGGGTGGTAGGCCTTGTCCCTTCAGGGATGCAGCGCCACGGAGTTAGTTATAATTAATTATTTGATGCCTCCTTGGTTCAGTGGATAGCATTGCTGACCTCGAAACTGTAGGTCCGGAATCGATCTCCGGCATCTCCATGGATTTTCTGAGGCATGGTGGTCTGGCACGGTAAGCGCTCAGCCTCGTGAGGACGAAATGAGAAGCTATTTGAATGGCAGTATTAGTTCCGGTCAGAAGACATAACCATGTTTCCAATCCAATATCAATCAAAGTTGTTAAGAGGTAGAAAATACATTGGATAATATGCAGCGGTCAGATGGTAGGCCTTGGCCCTCCATGGTATAGCGTCAAGAATTTCTTTTAGTTTTACTTTCTGCTTATTCTTCATCTCATCATTTTCTCCATCCTAATAGAAAAATTAGTTCATGTACCCTTGTGGATTTTGATCAAACGATTCACTCAGTTAATGTGCGTGAAGAGAAAATTTAATATACAATTGTTATATAATTCCAGCAGAAATTTATCTCAGACATCTAAAAACTTACGGACTTGAATTTTTTTATAAAGTTGAACGACTTTTAATTTTTTTTTAATAAAGTTGAACGACTTTATGCTTCGATCACCGGGACGACTGGATACAGAGAGAGAGGGAAAGTGAAAGAGAGAGAGAAAGAGAGATTCGGTAAATAGTAAGTACCAGAGTATTAATTAATAAAAATACCTTTCTTTTATTATTATTATTATTATTATCATTATTACAATAATTTTTCTATGGTTTATACCTTAAAAAGAATACTTGTTATCACGTTACTAAACTTCAAGCATTTTTCTAGTGCAGGATAATATTACTAACCGTGAAAAATGCCCAAAATTATGTTACTACAATAATTCTATAAGATCTGTAGACAATAGAAACTGTAAATACTGTGCGATGGATGGAAGCATGGGATAGATCAGCGTTTCTCAACCTATGGTCCGCGGACTACTGGTGGTCCGCGAAGATGGCGCAGATGGTCAGCAGACATAATTAAAAAAATGTCATAAAGCAAGTGGAAAGTAAAGAAGTAATATTTTTTTCACATATTTCGTTATAAAGACCTATAATTAATACACTAAATATTAAGAATATAGGCCTTATTTTAAAAATGGGATGTAAAATTAGGGGTCCGTAAAATTTTGTAGACATTTTAGAGGTCCTCGGGCTCAAAAAGGTTGAGAAACGCTGGGATAGATGATACGAAGACAGAAACTTTTGGAATTAATTGTGTATTTTGTATATATTTATTTTGTTACACTGCAAATGGAAAACAACCCGGTAGCAGTGTTGCAATTAATACCAGCCATTCATATATACATACAATGACACACTATACATAGGCTACCATTACACATTAAATATCCCGACAAGCTATCTACATACCAATGTCCTATCAATATCAGTATTAATAACAATAAAAAACTATGTCCATTCAAAACTATAGCATATAAAAATATTTACAAACATAACTACATAATATAATACATTCTTATCACATACCTGATTTAATATATTTTTACAAATTTTGGCGTTAGCAGGAAACGTTTCGAAGGTTTCTGCAGGTAAGTCATTCCAATCCTGAATCCTTCTATTTAAAAAAAGAAAGTTTGGCATTATTTGTTCTCTGAGGTCTACTTCTGATTTTGTGTGTGTGATCCTTTCTACTTTTATAATTTTGCTGTGAAGTTCTTCCCACGCCTGTTGTTTCGTGTATACATAAGACATACATTTTAATCTATCTATTTTCCTTCTAGATTCTAAAGATTTACACCCTAGTGTTTTTAACATATCCACAATGCTGTCAGTTTGTTGGTGCTTATTCATAACAAATCTTGCAGCTTTCCTCTGCATCATTTCTGTGTTATTAGGCCTGCCTGATACGGATCCCATGCTCTGACAGCATATTCCAAATTTGGTCTAAGCTAACTCTTTGGTATTGATAAATTTCATTTTTCTTTTTGTGGTAAATGTTATTTAATGTGAATAAAATTGTTCACCTAAATTACAAAAATAAATAAATTCAGTCTTTTTGTGGTTTAGGTGGACAATTTTATTCACATTAAATAACTCTTTGGTTTTTAAGTTGCTTCCCCTTAATGCTTAAATGTGAAGTACAATGTTTTGTATGTCTTGCTAATTAAATTTCCTATATGTGTATTACAGTTCAATTCCTTATTAAGAGTTATTCCTAAATAATTGCACGATTCTACTCTCATTAGAGTACAGAATAAAATGTTGTCTGCAATAATAATCATAGGCGTAACCAGGCCGACCATATGGAGGGGGGTTATAACATCCGCAGGGTCTGGGGGTATGGAGTACCCCCCAGGGAGAGGGGGTCCTCCCCCGGAAAAATTTAAAAATTAAGATGCACATTGCCGAGTTTTAAGCTTCCCACGCTTTATACTCGTATTAAGTAATTTATAAGCAGACTTAAAAAAATTATACAATTTTCCTTTTTTTAATCAATGGGGGAGGGTTCAAACCCCCAAAACCCCCCTCGTTACGCCTCTGATAATAATAACCATAATAATAATATTAATAAAAACAATAATCATAGTAGACTAACAAAATTAAAGATCGAGATCAATGGTGAACTCGTTAAGGCGGACACTGTAGCCTATATCTGTTAACTAATTAACCATTATTACATTAACATTAGGTAGTAATGACGTTAATTGCCATTAGCATGAAGAAAGCATTATTATTTAGAGTTGATAGGTTAATGTGGGCATGCACTAATGGAGGACATGAAGGTGATGAAACCGGTGGTCGAGGCTGAGGTGCCGTTGCCCCAATCAGGAAGGTGGCCTGGCCACTTCGCGAACAGTCCCTACTGGGGGGTCGTCCTTGTCCCGGCCTTTTCGGCTCGCTTAAACTCATCTAACCTGCTGAATCGATTACACACATCCCGAAAATTACATAGTTGCGATCAATAACTTATTATGCCCTCCAGAGCTACTTTTTATTCATAAATTATTTCCTTCAAGCCATTTTGATACTTAATTATACGTGATATGCCTCCATATAAGTACCTATGCAACATAATATAATATATAACTCTTTTAGAGCATGCAAACCGCTATTTAATATATTGTATCGTTCAAACCTTTTCGTTGATGCGGACTCTGTCGTAAGAAGATTCCGTCTTAATTCCTTGCAAATTAATAAATCATGTGTTTGTTTTGGCTAACACCACCACCAGTCGTCTAGGGTATATGATATTCAGTTGGCTTGATGCAAGTCTAATGCAGCTTAAGGCGGGACTTCACTATCCCGATAATGTGAGATGATTTATGTAAGCGGGGATCTATCTATGGAAGAAAATTCCCCACTGATAAAAGGGAGCTGGACCCAAACCACATGATTAGGGTTCGGATGTTTATGACCTTAAAAAAGTGGAAAATATGACTGCAAATATGATCTTAAAAATGAATAAATATGATTCAAAAGTCCGAAATATGACCTCATATTATAACGTATTTTCAAAAAAATACATGTTCCAATTTAAAACGTTTAAAAACACTAAATTCTTACATCACATGAATTCAATCATATAACTTTTCAACAATTTTGGTGATTTACAGTTTTAGTAGTAATGAACTTCTATTTTTAAAGAATTTGCTCATATTTCCTCGCTTCACCAGCTCCAAAAACTCGTCATATTTTGTACATCAAGCATATCCCTATAAAATATGAACAATTGCATTAATTTTAAAATTTAAGTTACCTATCACTTTGGCATAAACATTAAATTAATGAAATAAATTTCAAATTTAACTCCACCATGTAGTATACACAATGTATAATTGTGCTCCTTTGCCAAATTTATGACTGAAATATTACGTTAAATTACAAATATGGCCAAAATATGACCAAGGCCACAATAATGACCAAAATATGACTTGGTATGCAAAATAAAAACGGTCCGATTAGGATAACAAATGTGCAATTCGTGTTTAATTTGTGTCTGCGGCGAGAACGGGGGGTCAGGATAATAATAGGCCTATGTCATGTCATAAACATCCAAACCCTAATAATAAGCAATAAGAAGCTCTGCGAGGTCTGTCAAAAGATACCATAATTCATATAAAGAACAATCATAAGAACATGTATGCAAGTATTACATTACGTTTTGTCAGTGGCGGCTCGTGGCCGGAAAATTAGGTGAAGAGAAAAATTGCCACATGCTTATGTTAATAACGGAATTCACCCAATAGCGGCTCGTGGCTCAAAACGAAGGTGTGCTGCAAATATAATTTCATACAGTAAACTTAAAATATTTTTAAAAATTATTAGTAGGCCTATCTAAACGGCTATCCATCCATCTCTGGGAACTCTCACGCGATTATTTTTTTGCTAATTTCTCTTGTCTCGTCGAACGTTGGGTGAGTTGTGTGACAAGAGAAAATAGCACAAAAATAATAATAATAACAATAATAATAATAATAGTAATAATGATGATGATAATAATAATAGTAATAATAACAACAATAATAATAATAAAAATAATTAGGGCAGGGCAAATCGCGTGAGAGTTCCCCGGAAATGGAATAAGAGAGGAGAAAGTAGTATTTTTAATGATCGAGGTAGAGGAAGTCGCTTAGTGTTCCCAGTGCGACAGAATACTTAATCGGGGTTGTGGAATCCGGGTTTTTCTGAATTTAACACATTCGAATTTGGCGGCGTTAGACCGTCAGACGGTGGAAGATCTAACGTGCCCACCTCTTTCTCCGAGCTGACAGTGTGGTGCTGGCGCGGCGAAGAAAATGCCTGAACAAGGGGGACTGCTTCATGGGTAGTCTGTTCTCGTCACCTAGCAGACGTGGGATAAGCGAGAAAACTGCTGCTTGCCATCCTCATTTTTTATTTGAACAGACTACCCATGCAACGGAGGGCGTGGTTTCCATTTCACCTTCACACGGCCGACTTGAAGCACGCTGCCCTCTCAGGATCTCAGTGTCTCGTAGCTTTGCCACCAGGTGGTGGCGTGGCGGGCAATTCAAAAATACAGATACATTTATAGTAAAAACCAATTCGTGATATGGAAAATAAACTTTAAAAATACGTATTGTAAAGGGAAAATACTGGTGAAGTGCTACTTCACCTACTTCCCCTGAATAGCCGCCACTGCGTTTTGTATGATTTGTGCTGATAATTCAGTGGTTTAGTTCTATTGCCCGACTAAACTTCCCCAACAACCCTTTTTTTCCAAGACCAGACTGCCTGACACAACGGCTGGACTGGATAGCCTGTTTAATACTTTGACTACAACTTGATTGCAGATTAGGTTAAGTCAAATTTTTTATTTACTAGACTTCGGAATTTTAGCTCGCTAAAAATGCTGTTTTAGGCACCTAAAATAGGCTCTAAAAATTGGAAAATAGGTTCTAAAAATCGTAAAATAGTCTCTTATAAAATCGTTAAGTTGCCAATTTTCTGAAATATCTCAATTGCAATGCAGAATATTATACTTATTGAAGTCACCATTAATCAATAATCATGACAAAACACAGTTATAGGCCTATGGTACACAGAATTATATAGACCTATTAGGCCTACTAGGGCCTGTATTACTACCATAACAGTGAAAATCTAATCCCTGCACCCAGAAGCTACGCTACTGGATGTGGGAGTCGAGAGAAAAACACTACATTTTCTTAGGAATTCCAAGGAATTTTTCTACTGAAGACGAAACATTCCTTACTATTTAACCACGTCATAAATGTGTCATGTACTGCACATTCCGAATTGAAAATAAATGCTAGCATTTATAACAAAAAATAACTTATTTTGAACTTTAGGCGAAAAACAAGTAGGCAATATTAGGCTCTAACGTAAATATAGGCTGTTTTAGGTCCTGTAAAAGTATCCGTTTTAGGCATAGTCACTTATGAAACATGCATATACAACTTTTCGTCCATATATCACTTAAGGATTAAAATAGGTTTTTACCTAAGATCCGAAGTCTAATTATTACAAGCATAACAGCTATTTATGATCAAGTACGCAAAGCAAGGCTTTAGCGGACGAATCAAGAATTTCGGACGAGGCGTAGCCGAATCTGAATGCTGGATGAGTCCGGTCAAGTTTTTGCGTACGTGGTGCATACAATAGTTTTAGTACAAGTTCTCTAATTTTAATACTAATGAGCAGTTTGTCACTCATTTTCGATGATCATCCGTAAACAAAGCAAATAGATATGCCGCTTGTAGCAATAGTGCCTGTTTATAAACTTGACTGGCTATGGATTTGTTTCCCTTTCTTAAAAGTAGCCTACTAAAAACATCGTTAAGGTAATTTTAAGTAAAGTAAATTTATTTACTTAAATTTAAATTACATGTCATTATTATCATATTTTCCGCAACACAACTTATCATGCCCCGTTAAAAGTAGCTATTATATAAAAGCCTCGTCTGAACACGTTCTTCTTAATTCGCAATGTTGTCATGGTCATGGCGTAGAAAAAGTCAGGTTTTAATAAAATTATTTCTTGAAATATACGATATCTGAATGGCAAGATTTACGATCCTTCCTAATAATATTAACCTGTAGCCTACGCATAAAATCATATAAAATAATCTTCACTGGTAACTTTAGCGGCCTAGGCCGATAAAACTAATTTAGCTGCCTAAGACGATAAAATGCTACTCTACGGCATGTTAACAGTCCGAGAAGCAGCTGTTTTAGAGAGCGTGTACTGAAAATTTTATTTACTCATTAATACCGTTGTGACAGTAGGCCTAACACAGAGTAGTAACCTTTTCTTGAAAAGAGATCGGCTTGGCATGCGCCTTTTGATGCAACTACATTTAAAGAAACTTTGGTCGCTCCTACTTAACTTTCGATTGCTGCTGTTCTCAACGAAACTTCATGGTCTTCATTCACTTCGTCTTTCAAAACTGAATTCGATACCTGCAAAGAGAAGTTTTGGTCCGTGCTTTACTACTATAAAGTAAAGTGTTCCCTATGCTGGCCGTGAAGGCCCTTACGGTTCCAGGAGGTTGAGGCTCCCAGATTTGTATACATTCGGTTCTTGAAGGGTGATAAGGTTGTCAGCCTTACGGATCAGCCACCTTCACCGACAGGTACTCATATCTGTTAGAGGCTGAGTAGATTCCTGGTCATTGGGCCAACAGAAGGATTTGAAAAATTGAAAGATTCATCGTGGACAGAATTCGCGACGTCCTTGTTCTGTAACACAGTGCCTAAACCAACTACGCCACGGTGTATTGTAGATGCTACTTCTTAAAGACTTTTTTTCCAAGAACTGCCTTTATCTGCTGCCACCCTAATCCTCTTCGACCTGTCAGTCAGTGAATAGAATAGTACTTGTCTGCAGTCCAGTACAATGTTGTCAAATACGTACCACAGCATTTGCTTCACTTAAGAAGTAGTGAATGACAGCGGCAACACTGGGGAAATCCACGCGACTAGAAGAACACCTGTTCTTTGTCGGTGTAGATGTCGGTGCAGATTTTCGGATTAGGGAACAATGCTATTATATTCTTTTGTAGATAGACGATGGTTTGGGACGAGGTCTTCCCCTAAACACGAGCGTTGCTCATATAGGGGAATGTTTGGTTTAAGTTCTTTTTACTTGTATTAAATATGTAAGAATGATAATGATAATAAAATGTATTAATTATTTAAAAAAAAAAATGGCACCAACAATACACTCTTTACTACATTATGTCGCAAGTACCTACAATTTTGCGCTGTTTTGTCATCTTCTGTAAGCTTTGCAATCATTGCTATTCTTGCATCCTCTGGTGATGAGATAGATTGCAAATATCCATTTAATCGCATAAATATGCTAATGATGGAGATTGTTGTGTTTCAGGCCATCACGCAAAGGTAATTTGTAATTCCGAATACATTGTGTGAATTCAAAGGAAACCCCGAGTTGCTGTAACGGTGTTTTACTGCGTGTATCATACAAATTAAGGTTATTATTTATAGTTCTATCCTACTTGGGTTGTTAGCACATGTTAGAAAGGCAAGGACACGAATTTGAACTCAACAAGCATGCTACCTAGAAGAAATATTCCGGAATCTATATAATCTCATGATTCAGATATCCTGTCGTGTGACCCATAGATTCTACTTGCAGAATATGTGATTCAATCTGAGACAGTAATTTGCTGTGGGCGGAGTATTATGTTAGTAAATGTTATTATTTATTATTTTGTTGAATATCACTAATTATATATGCTTTACCCCTGCGTACCTAGGTATATTAAGGCTAATATTGTCATTCCACACGTGTTGGAATTATACTTTTTAAAATATAATCTGCTCTTACATGTATACGTTTCTTGGACTAGATCTTGCGGCAAAAATTTATAATATAATGTTCACCATATTTGCTACAAATAATATAGCTCTCATAGAAAATTAAAAAGATCTTAGATAATTATAGATAAGGAAAATAAATATTATTTATAAAAGTAACGAAATCATTAAAATTGAATCCACATTATTATAACGCTGGGCCAAGTATGTTAGTAAATGTAGAAGAACTCAAATGGAACTCTATTAAATGTAAAAACCATGGTAGAAATTTTTGTTATCTGTCATACAATATTATCCAGGGCCCTATTTCATAAAACTCTACAGGTGTGACAAATACGACAATTATGTCAAGTCTGACAAATTTGTCAATATGTCACGACAATTGTATTTTTCATAAATATTACAACTTTTCCTTACATTACAGGCAAATTAATGTAAATTGTCAGACTAAAAGAACCCATTTCATAAACGTGACAATTTTATGTCAAACCTATAGATTACTTTAGTACACTGTAGATGGCTCTCACATACGTGTCTCAACCTCGAATATGATACCTAAGCAATCGATTATTACTATCAAAAATAATTAAATTATATTTCTCTTTTTAATACAAAGTCACTGAAATTGAAAGTTAGGTTAATCCATTGCCTAAAAAAACCTGGGTGGTTTCATGTCTATTTTTTCACCACTTTCACTACTACCAATATCACTACTACTATTTATAGTGTTCATTATTAACAAGACAATTTAGCAAGTTTATTAACAAAGTTTAAATCACAAGAAAGTTTGCCAAGTTATGCCACACATTTACATAACCTACTCTGTTGGCCTACATATGAAAGATTGCCTGTCACTTCTGCAATGACAATTCTAGATTTTTTGTAAATTTTTAAATATGTCAGCAAAAATTAATGTTTCATAAATGACAGGTATCCTAAGATTTGACATATTTGTCAGACTTTTACCTGTAAACTCAAAAGTTTTGAGAAACAACAATATGTAAAATTGTCATACAAATCTACAAAATTGTCGTGACATTTATGTAAAGTTGTCAGCTTTTATGAAAAGCACAATTGTCAAAATGTAAACCTGTAAGACAATTTTATGTCACCTGTCGCCTGTAAAATTGTAACTTTTATGAAATAGGGCCCTGCCGGTTGTATTATATGGATGTGAGACATAGTCGCTTACTCTTCGGGAATAACATAATCTGAGAGTGTTTGAAAACAGGGTGCTTAAGAAAAATAGTTGGGCCTAAGAAAGATGAAAATGGGGACTGAAGAGAAATGCTTAATGAAGAGCTTCATAACCTGTACTCTCACCGAATGTAATAAGGGTAATTAAATCACGGAGGATGAAATGTGTTGGACATGTTGCGCGCATGGGGGAGGAAAGACATATCTCGTATATTGAATGGGAGACCCGAAGGGAAAAGAGCACTTGGAAGACCTAGACGCAGGACAATATTAGGATAGATTTAAGGGAAGTAGAATTTGCGAGGGATGGTTCGATGGAGTTAGCACAGGATATGCTTGAATGGTAAGCGCGGCAATGAACCTTCGGGTTCCATAAAATAGATAATATTCCTTTAGCTTGCTGAGGATTTATGTATTGCCATTGAGTAAGTAATTAAGTAAGTTAAGTAATTATAGAATTCGATAATAAGAAAATTTATCCACCATAACAATGTAAAAGTCAACTATTTAAAATATCTTACCGAACAATTTATCTGACATTTGTTCTATTATTCTTCCTAGTAGGCCTATTGTTAGGGCCTACATGAATTCTCTTATTTTTAGTTACAATCTAATTAGGCCTACAGGTTCTATTGTGGTTCTGGTAATCCGTCATTTTCCCTCATTGTTTTGTAATTTAAGTAGGCCTATAACTTCAATTAATCTACTTTCCATACTATTGTCTATTAATCGTTCTTATATTCAGTTGATACTGAACGATACCCTTACATGAGCAATGCTCATTTGGGGGTTAAACTTGAAATCTATATTTTATGAGCATCTTGTATTTGATTTGAATACATTAACTTTTAATACATCTCATGATCCTATGAGGGTGATTATGTTAAATTACCTTATATTTTTAGATAGTCTATAATCTCAGAACCTATTCGATATACAGCCATTTCATAAAATATGGGAATTTTTCCCACTAGGAGAAAAGTTATAAAATTATTGTAATTGGGTGGCCAAAAATAAGTTTAAAACCTCAAATTCTCTGAATATTAAGGACCTAGGTGTATCTGAAGTGGTTTCATGTGTAAAATCTGTCAATTTACTTATTTATTGCGTTGAGTTACTTTTTTTTTCATTTTTAGCATGATTTTAACACTCTTTAATACCATGTAGTCAAGAGTAATCAGCCATGTCCTTTTCATTTGAGAAAATATACATCATAAGGTACAATTTGGTATAAGATTAACTTCAAAAAATATGTGTGGTTAATTACTATGTAAAATAACAAACAAGTGACTTTTTTTCCCACCCGTAATGTCCAACTCGTAATGGTGCTAGTTTTCTTAAATTATTATTTGTGAGTTAAAGAAATGTTCTGACAACCTGGAAACAGTTTATAATTTGTACTTAATCCCTCATAACTTAATTAATAACAACATTAAGACCCTAACAGTAATAGCAGAACAGCAATTGAACTTTTGTTTTGTAACATTAAAATCAGTGTCCAAATTATGTCCCACCCGTAATAGATTTTGAAAAACAAATTTAAAATACTTAAAATAAATTTTAAATAATGCTTTGCATGTAGTGTGGAGGAGAAGGCATTTTAAATTTTACAGAATGTGAAGAACCAATTCTAGTTTATTATTTATGATATGTACCTAATAAACAAAAATAGTTTTTATAATTTGCTAGAATGTCCCACCCGTAATTATGAAATGGCTGTATAAGCTAGGCCTATATTAAGCTTGAGGCGGAATATGCCTTTAGACATATTCCATAACGTTCTACAATAATTAATTAAAACATTTCATTTTATTAATATTATACAGAAATTAATTAAGCATTGGGAAAGATAAGTATAAACCAGAATTATTAAGAGTTTGAGAACTAGAATCAATTTTGTTATAAGAAATGGGAAAATTAATACTTTAGAATAAAAGCAAGTGCAAATAACTGTAATAATAACACAGTCTGAGTAGACAAAGGCAGGCTGTCAATCACTTGAGCAAATTCCGTGTATTGGTATTGTGCTAGAATTTTAACGTAGACAAAAGAACATCAGATAAGAGGCGATTTTATTGTGTGATGGGGATAAACCAGCTCTGCTCCGACACTAGAGGGACAATAGGGTGTTTAAGGTTCCGGGAATTGGAAACCTTCAGAGATCTGTGTTGGCTTGGTTCTGATTTCCGATATTCTTCCGCACTAGCGGAATAATACTAACAGATAATAACCAATAAGAAGGAGGGACTAATTTGTGTGTCTGACGTCAGTACGAAGCTTCTTGGGACGTGATGATTTTTGATAGAGACAGAAGAGCCGAGAGCTCCAGAGGTTTCGGTCGCGTGGTTTTTGTAGGCCAGTAGGCCACATCCCGGTAGTAGTCTCGGAATTTATAAGTCCAGTCGAGGGTCGCTGGGTACTTAGTCGAAGTTAAAGTCCGGGAAGAGCAATCATTGTAATATACCAGTAGAATCTGAGTAAACTATCAATTAACAAGAAGCCGCGTATTGACGTAACATATTGCTGAAGAGATTAAATTAATATCCTGAATGTTGTAATCATATTGTAATTGTGCATAGAGTTTTGCATTGGAATAAATTTCGCTCTTACCCAATTATAACGACTTTACATTGAACGCTTTCCTTATAACGTGCTGTCCCTGAGATAAGAGAAAATTAAGTCGGGCAATAGAACAAACAGGTACGAGCCGGGATTGGAACATCACGGCATCACATCACGACAACAGAGCTACAGCATCCTGTGGGTCCAGAGAGAGACTACAAGTAAGTTACCCGCAGGCATCTATCATTCCAATGGGACATCTATTCCAAATGGCGCTTCCAACGTTTGAGGGTGTCGAGCATTAATGGCATAGGACATTAATGAAAATACAGCACGGGAGGCAACGAGGCTTCACTACCGAGGATCGACGGCAGCAGACAGCGGCGAGCGGGACTTCAGTCACCGCCACACGGGCCGTCAACCCATCGATCAACACACCAAAATTGTAAAGTACAAACATTTCATATTTGTGTATATATATTTTGTTTTTTGAGGGTATTTTTACATGCATACTATAGCTAAATGTGTTAGCACAGCAGGGTATATTTTTTGTGCAGAGGGAAACTAAGTGTAAATTAGCTCAATGAAGTTAAGATATAAAATTATTGGAGACAGTATGGAGAATCAGGAGATGGAGATTCAGGGCGAGGTAGAGCCACCAATTGTAAATAGTGAGGAAAATGTGTTATTGGAGGGTCCTTCCGACCAAATTAGTAATCAGGAACATGAGGTTCAGGCTGAAAATCAGCCGGATACGGTAATGGAAGTAGACGAAGTTAGGCCTAGTACTAGCCAGGCAGTTCTAAATGATCCGGGGAATATGCAATCTCTTTTTAGCTTCATGTCAGAGATTAAAGAGAAATTAAATTCTATGGGGAATGTAGAACAGGAATTGAAGAATGTAAATGATAAATTAAATTCTGTGGGGAACTTAGAACAGAAATTGAAGGAAAATTTTCAGGAAGAATTTAAATCTGTAAATAGTAAATTGAATTCTGTGGGGGACTTAGAACAGAGGATGAAAGAAAACTTGCAGGGAGAATTAAAATCTGTAAATGATAAACTAAATTCTATAGGGACTCTAGAATTGAACATGCAAAATGTAAAAGAACAAGTAGCATCTGTGCATACGGAATTAAGTAGTAATTTTCAAGCAATTAAAACCGACATGCAGAAGATGGATGAAGGTTTTAAGCATATGCAGGAAAAAGTTAATCATTTTGAAGATAGTGTAAGGGGATTGCAGACAGAAGTTAATGCTAAATTTACTGAAATCTCAACAAATGTTCAAACTGAGCTTAGGCGGGAACAAGAGAAAATACAGAATACCTTAACTGAACAAAATACTGCAGTAAAGAGTAGCCTAGAAGCGACTTTGAATCAGGTCAAGTTAGTGGTAGAATCTTCCAGTAAATCAGTGAATGAAAAAGTTGATAATTTAACTTCACAAATGGATTTAGTTCAAAATAAAATTAGGGAACTGGAACAGAATGATAGACAGATAGACACGATTTGCCAGAACAGCATGAGTGGCACTTCGAGCAGTGATAATGTTATCCCGGAGGAGAATAGAGTTAATAATGTAAATTTAGCTTCTACAAGTACCATGGTTGTAACTGAAAATGCTATTGAACTTGAAAGAATGTCAACTCCAGTCCGGCATAGCAGTATCGCTACGCATGATAGTAATAATGTTAGCAGTAATGGTATTACTCAAAATGTGAATGCAACTGTACAGGGCATTCCTGTTCACTTGTTAAACGAGATCCCATTTCCAATTTTCAATGAGGACGAAAATATGAATCCTCAGTACTATCTTACTGAACTGGATAATTATTTCAAATTAAAGTCAATTCCTCCAGAACTTAAAATGTTAATGGTGAAGAAAAGCTTAAAGGGTAGGTCATCTCAGTGGCTAAAATTAACACTAGGGGAACAGGTAGATTATGACACATTTAAGAAATTTTTCATGCATCGATACTGGAATGACAACGAGAAAAACAAAATTCGAAGCGAACTTACTACGGGGAAATATAATCCACAAGGGGGCGTGACGATGATTGATCATTTTTTACGCATAGCTCAGAAAGGGAGAATGTTAGACCCTCCTCTTAAAGATTCCGAGGTCTTGAGTATCGCTGCAAGCCATTATGAGGACCATATCAGAAACAATTTGATAGTGGCTAGGCCTAAGGATTTTGGGGAAATGGTAGACTTGCTTACGAAATTTGAGGCTACGGCAACTTCACCTTACACTCAGGATGGGGGCAAAAATAATAGCTTTCATGTAGGGAATAGCAGTAACAAACAGAACAATAATTCACAAGGTTTTAGGCCTAATTATGTATCTCGTGGGCAGGAGGCACCGGCTGCGCCTCACTCCAGCCAGAATAATCAGGCCTATCAGGGCAATAATGGGGGCAGATCAGGCCAAAATAACTTCCAGAATAGTTTCCAGTATAACAGGGGACAGAACGGACAAAATAACAGGGGATTTCAGAATAGGCCTAATTTCCAAAGGGGTAATAATAATAACAATAGGCAAATTAACATGTTCACGGTCGATAATAGGCCTAGTAACAGTAACAATGGGAACAATCAGGGCTATAGAAATAACTACAACAGAAATGCTCCGCATTGGTTGCGAAATAGGGGATATAGAAACGGGTATTGGAGAGCCAATTTCTATAGGAGGCCATACAATAGACAATGTAACTGGCGAAATAACAATAATAATTGCAACAATCAGGCGACAGGTAGGTCTGATAATGATACTAGAGGCGGAAATATGAATCCGGAAGCCCGGAGTTTTCAGCCGAATAATGATAGGAGTAGGTCGGCTTCGCCACAAGGCAACGGCGGGAACCAGCCGTCGGAAAACTAAGTCACGAGATTCTTGTGGACCCTGAGATTCTCGATTGCCTCAGTCGTATGAATACTACTGACAGAAATGGGTCTACCAACTATATGACAGCTCAGAAAGACGTTAGGGACATTACTGACACTACGAAAATTCCTTTGACACAGACTGGACGTGATGTAATAGCTGAACCACCTAGAATTAAGGCAGATATATACGGCTTGCAATGTGATATATTAATAGACAGCGGTTCAAGCTCAAGTGTGTGCAGTTTAGATTTTTATTATAGGTTGGAACAAATGGGAATTAGAATTTTGTCACTACCAGTATGTGCAGTATTTTTTTCAGTCGCTGTAGGCAAGCGACGCGAGAGAGTGAAAAAACAATGTTTACTGTTAGTTAAAATGGGGAGATTTGAGGTAGAAATAATGTTCCTTGTAATTAATGGATTAACTACCGATGTTATCCTAGGATCAGATGCTTTTTCAGAATGGAACGCAGTAATAGATTTCAAGCGACAGGCTTTATTTGCAGTGGTTAATAATGTTGAAATAAAAGTCCCATTTATAGATTACAATGACACAGGGGTTGCAGATAAAAGATTGGAGATAGAAAAAGATATGGATGGCGAGTTATTTTTTGTGGAACACATTTGCATAGGGGATCAAGAATTGGTTGAGGTCAGCGCATATGACAGTGCTGAGCCTGAATTAGGTCATATTTGTACACAAGGGTCACTGGACTGTGACGCGTGTAATCTCCACATAGTGTCATTGAGACATATTCACGGCGATTCTAGGAAAGAATCTAGGCCAAGATCACCGTTAGACTCGGTGTGTCGCGTGCCAGGAAGTGAAAGTCATGAAATGTTAAGCACATTACGTGGCGAATTGGAGCGCTGTTACGGGTTAAATACCGAACAGAAAGATAAATTGTGGCAAGTGCTCGTACGTAATGTTGACACTTTTTCAAATGTTGCAGGCCTATGTAATACTTACACACACACTTTTACCGTAGTAAATCCACAACCTTATTATCATAAATGTAGAAGTGTTCCTATCTCTATGCGGGACGCCGCTGACGAGGTAATTAATAAAATGCTAGAGCAAAATATTATTGAACCTTCTACGTCTGAATACATTAATGCACTTTGCTGGGTTCTTAAAAAAGACGGTAGTTTACGTGTTACTTTAGATGCGCGGAAGGCTAACTCTTACACACAAAAAGACAATTTTAGGCCTGAGCCAATTGACACGCTACTGGGGAAAGTTAAGGCAGGAAAGTATTTTTCAGGAATTGACCTTACGTCATCTTACTGGCAAATACCATTAGCTGAAGAACTACGTAAATACACAGGTTTCGTGCATAATGGGAAAATGTACCAATACACCCGCTGTGCCTTCGGTCTATCTACTTCCGGGAGTGCCCTGTTAAGAGCTTTAGATAATATTTTTGGTGACTCGACTAAAGACTTCCTTGTACAGTACGTCGACGACTTTCTCATTTTTGACCATGACTTTGACGCCCACTTACGTCATATCGACTATGTTCTGACTAAGCTGCGAGAACACGGAATGACCGTCAAACCAGGGAAAACCATGTTCTTTAAGAAACAAACTGAGTTCGTGGGTTATGTGATCTCAGAAGACGGCATTAGGCCTAATCAGGAAAGGGTCGACAGTATAAGACAGATACCCCCCCCTAAGACTGTCAAGCAGTTGCGCAGGTTTCTAGGAATATTGAACTATCAGAGTAGATTTTTAATCAATTACGCAAAGCAAGTAGCTCCGCTCAGAGAATTGTTACGCAAAGATGTGAAATTTAAATGGACACCTATCGAACAAAAAGCGTTCGAGGAGGTAAAAGAATCCTTTGCATATTCAGTGCTTTTGGAGAGGCCTAGGGACGAGTTGCCCTTTACGTTGTTCACAGACGCATCAGCTAAAGGTTATGGCGCTGTTTTGACTCAAATAGATGAGCAGGGCGAGAAGCACGTGATAGCCACAGCTTCTAGAGGCCTATCTAGATTGGAGGCAAACGCCTGTGTCACAGAGCAGGAAATTGGAGCTATTTTCTTTGCGCTTAATAAGTTTAAGCAATATGTGTTCAATAGACAGATTATTTTGTACACAGGTCACATCAGCTTAGGTTTTATGAACAGATGTAAACTCACTAGTTCAAAAATTTCTAGATTTGTTCATGAAATCATGTCTTATGACATAGAAATTAGGCATATTGCAGGGGACCAAAATATCTTTGGGGATCTGTTATCCCGTTTGAATTTCACTCAGGGGCTACCAGAAACAATGGCCGCACCCAGCCATGAGGTGGCAATAATGAAACTTAAGGCGTCAGGTAATCATAAGATTTCAGAACGGTTTAAGCAAATTAAGCAACTGCAGGCATCCGACCCAGACATAAAACGACTGACCGACGAGGCAAAAGAGATCTCGGAGTGCGCTGATGACACCATCGGTATGAGAGGAGGTGTACTGTATAAGCTTCACGGTACAGAGGTTAGAAAATGGAAAATTTACATTCCAAAATGTATGGAGAGGGAATTAATTGTTAGTTTTCATGAGGCATTAAATCACTCAGGGTGTGAGAAGGTTTCACTCACGATACAAGACAATTTTTATATTAAGCATTTGGCAAGGAAAGTCAGACAGGTGACATCGACCTGCGATTTGTGTCAGAAAGCTAAGCCAATGACAGTCAGGTATGACAATGAAATACACGCCGTTGTGAGAGATAGGCCTAGGGCTTTGGTAGCCATAGACAGCCATGGTCCTATGCCTACCTCGACGTTTGGTTATAAACACATTTTTGTTATGTACGATGTTTTTTCTAAATTTGTGAAAGTATACCCAATGAAAGTGATAACTAGCCATTCTATTCTCAAGAAAATCACAGAATCTTTCATTCCACACTACGGCAGCATTGAATGTTTATTGAGTGATAACGCCACAGTTCACACTAGTAAAAAGTTTATGGATACATTACAGTCACTAAATATCAAGGTCTACAAATGCTCACTTTACTTTGCTTCTGGGAACCCTTGTGAAAGAGCCATTAAAGAAGTATCACAGTACATGAGAATCTTGTCACATAAGAACCACAAAGACTGGTTTAGACACTGTGAGGTCATCGAAAAAGTTATCAATAATTCTATCAGCCCGGTCACAGGGTATGCTCCCATTAAACTTATGTTAGGTCAGGATCCAGAACCTATTATCGTGAACTTGCCTGAAGCTTTGCCAGTGGATCGCCCTCTTACCGATGTTGAGATGTGCAAACGCGCATTCGAGCGTATCAAAACACGTGCAGCCAAACGCAAGGAGAAGGCCAAGCGCTACAAGCATAAATGGTCGCCTCAAATCAATGATAAGGTATTGATTAGGGACACTAAGCTGTCTTCACTATTAAGGGGACGTTATTCTCGTCTCGAGCTTCTATTCAAGGGACCAGGGTTTATAACTCAGAAATTTGGGGACCACACTTATGAAATTCAAGACGTAAAATCAGGTAAAATTTTTGGCAGATACCATAAACAACTACTCAAACCTTATAAAGAATCACCCACCCAGTAAATTCACACCATGAACAGGAATAACCTACGTTAGGACTGTACAATAGTTAAGCAATAGTTTAAGTAACCACCAGTATACAGAATTTCAGAGTCATATGTTAATGTGTAAAAGCAACAGTGAGATGAAGCCCGATCTGTGACAGAGTTAAAGCTTAGACTCAACGAACCTTTCTCTTGTCATAGATAAAGAAATAGTGTTGGTGGCGTGCTTGTGGTATAAGTCGAGTGGTGCGCTAATTCAAGCTTGACTGATTGAACCTTGTTAGCGACATCATTAAAAATGTTGCAGTGTTATGCGTGTGTCGTGTTTTTGCGAAGTTCATTTTTTCTATGTTGTGTTTTGTTTTTTTTTATTCCACGACCATCAGTTTAAAGCAGACTCATCGAACCTTTGCTGTTATGTGTACGTGCAGTTGTATATATCAGTGTAAATAAATTCCCGGATGTGACAAGAATGGCATTTGAGGTGGTAGGCCTAGAAAGGCAAAATAGGCCTACATACGGAATGGAAAGAAAGGTGAACAGGGCATTGGGTGAACAATGTTCCAACTTGTATATATTTTGTATAAATAGTAATAAGAGGGTATAACTAGTAATAAGATGTTAGCATAAGGGCAGAGCCAGATGAAAATGCAAAGGCCTACAATCAGTTGCAGGGAAAATCAGTGTTAAATCTTCAACACAACAAATAGGGGAAGTTTAAATTAATGATTTAAGAAGTTAACTAGTATGCTATACTTTATGATTTATTTTGAGTGATGTATAAGAAGGAGATGTCACGTTAAAGTTTTTGTGGAGGCATTGTTAATTCGTGGGCATACCTACGATAGAGATATTCTTGTAAACAAGCAATCTCTCTCCCGCAGGTAGGCATTTGAGGCGGAATATGCCTTTAGACATATTCCATAACGTTCTACAATAATTAATTAAAACATTTCATTTTATTAATATTATACAGAAATTAATTAAGCATTGGGAAAGATAAGTATAAACCAGAATTATTAAGAGTTTGAGAACTAGAATCAATTTTGTTATAAGAAATGGGAAAATTAATACTTTAGAATAAAAGCAAGTGCAAATAACTGTAATAATAACACAGTCTGAGTAGACAAAGGCAGGCTGTCAATCACTTGAGCAAATTCCGTGTATTGGTATTGTGCTAGAATTTTAACGTAGACAAAAGAACATCAGATAAGAGGCGATTTTATTGTGTGATGGGGATAAACCAGCTCTGCTCCGACACTAGAGGGACAATAGGGTGTTTAAGGTTCCGGGAATTGGAAACCTTCAGAGATCTGTGTTGGCTTGGTTCTGATTTCCGATATTCTTCCGCACTAGCGGAATAATACTAACAGATAATAACCAATAAGAAGGAGGGACTAATTTGTGTGTCTGACGTCAGTACGAAGCTTCTTGGGACGTGATGATTTTTGATAGAGACAGAAGAGCCGAGAGCTCCAGAGGTTTCGGTCGCGTGGTTTTTGTAGGCCAGTAGGCCACATCCCGGTAGTAGTCTCGGAATTTATAAGTCCAGTCGAGGGTCGCTGGGTACTTAGTCGAAGTTAAAGTCCGGGAAGAGCAATCATTGTAATATACCAGTAGAATCTGAGTAAACTATCAATTAACAAGAAGCCGCGTATTGACGTAACATATTGCTGAAGAGATTAAATTAATATCCTGAATGTTGTAATCATATTGTAATTGTGCATAGAGTTTTGCATTGGAATAAATTTCGCTCTTACCCAATTATAACGACTTTACATTGAACGCTTTCCTTATAACGTGCTGTCCCTGAGATAAGAGAAAATTAAGTCGGGCAATAGAACAAACAGGTACGAGCCGGGATTGGAACATCACGGCATCACATCACGACAACAGAGCTACAGCATCCTGTGGGTCCAGAGAGAGACTACAAGTAAGTTACCCGCAGGCATCTATCATTCCAATGGGACATCTATTCCAAGCTCGCCGGTTCAACAGTGAAACCCCCCCAGAAAAGGACTGAGGATGAAACATTGTTATCATACCAACTTCGAAATATTGACGCACACTGATTTAGTGACTTTGTGACAGGGTTTCCACTGTTATTGTTTGTCAATTGTTTTTAGGTTATACGACGTACAAACCGTAGCCAGGGTCAAGTTTTCGAGGGGGCAAATAAAATTTCAGAAAGGGAATCAGGTTTAACAGTGAACGCCGTTAAATGTAATCGCCGAATATTATCAGTCGGGTAATGTTATCATTTTTATGAATTCCTTACGGATTAATACTGCTTCATTGAAAAAATGCTGTTTATTGTGATCAAAGATTCGGTTTATGTTATCACATTTCCCTTTTTAAGTCTTTATTTTCAAGTATTTTAAGCCATTCAAAATTTCGTTTTTATGGAATTTGTTTCTAACTCAACTTTGTTGTGTTGTACCGGAGGTAGCAATACTGTTCCCAGCTCACAGGATGACCAGTTTGAGAGGGTGGCATTACCTAATTTTCTCTTTTAAGCAATAAAACATGCCTCAACCCCTCAGTTTAACTGCAGCTTTTGATTTTTGAAGATAACAGTGTTGACATGCAGTGATGGCAAGTATAAAATGAAAAGACTTGAACAGACAGGCGTTATATGTTTTGCTACGCGGGGTTCACCATAGACCAGTAGACTTCCAAAAACACTCCTAACTCGTAACTGAGTATGGAGTATTGGTTAATGAACTCCAAAATGAAAACAGATACGATTAAAATCTTTGTTACTGGTTGAAAAAAATAGTTGTTTTCAGTCTAATACTGCATTATGAGTGGATCAGTGATTCAGTTGTTCCTGAAACCAAACTGATTATTACTTAATATATTGTGTTTATCAAGAAAGGACATTAAAGGGGTCTTTATATATTCTTCAAATAATTTTGCTAGGCAAGGTAAAAGAGATATAGATCTGAAATTACTGAGATTGCATTTATCAGCCGATTTATATACTGGAATCACAATATTGCGTGTTTCAATGCGGTGGGGAATATAAGTTACCTTGACTTATTGATTCGCAATTGGTTTTAGTTGGATTGCCTTCCTGGTTAGCATAATCTTACTGTGCTAGTATTCTGTTACTATGCTTGCACATGTATAGCTTCAGATATCCAGGTGTTGTGAATGTACAGTTGGTGTCATTTAAAGAAGACCTCATCCCAAACCATCGTCTATCTACAAAAAAATATAATAGCATTGTTCCCTAATTAGAAAATCTGCACCGACTTCGACACCGACAAAGAACAGGTAGTCGCGTGGCTTTCCCCAGTGTTGCCGCTGTCATTCACTACTTCTTAAGTAAAGTAAGTGCTGTGGTACGTATTTGGCAACATTGTACTGGACTGCAGACAAGAGTGAATACGCCTAATTACCTTTCTATTCACTGTTTGACAGGTCGAAGAGGATTAGGGTGGCGGAAGATAAGGGAAGTTCTTCGAAAAAGAGTCTTTAAAAAATGGCACCCAGTTTCTAATGGTTTCTCTAGCTTCTATCAGGAGGAGCGAGTAATTTCGGGAGATGTAAAAATTTTGAAAATAATAATAATAATAACTAATAAATAAAAGTAAATAATAATAAGTCCGCCGGCGTGGTCTTGTGGTTAGCATCGCTGACTACAGATCCGTCGGTCCGGGTTCGATTCCCGGTACCTCCTCGGATTTTTCTGAGGTAGGGAGGTCTGGTAGGGGTGCACTCAGCCTCGTGATTCCAAATTGAGGAGCTACTTGATAGAGAATTAGCGACTCCGGTCAAGAAAACCACCATTAACGGCCGTGGGTGTCGGCATGCTGACCACATGCCCCCCAATCCTGCCATCTGCCTACGGGAGATGACGCAGCGGTCGGGTGGTAGGCCAAGTCCCTCCAGGGATGTAGCGCCACGGAGTTTAGTTTAAATAATAATAATAATAATAATAAATAAAAGTGTATGGAACTATAAGCTTCCCACAATCTTTATAGTGGAATGAACCGGTCTGAACCGCCACAGAGAGTCTAAAATTAGTGTTTTAACTTCCACTGATCACACTAGTGGATAAGGTTGGTGGATGGTTATGACTAAAGCCCGGATTTTCATGCACTATCAAACTTAAAAACATGCATGCATTCATGCACTATCGTATCTCCAAATATGCGCAATGAAGGGCGAAACATGCACTATCAAGAATCCGCACTGTACTGCAATATATTTCAATTTATCTTAAAACAATATACGACTTTTTCCAAATTCTCCTCACTTAAACTCGTGCGTTTATCAGTTTAGGACATTCTTGAACGCAGAAAAGGACCTTTCAACTTCACAAGAAGTAACAGGTGCATACTTAAGTGAAGAAATTTGACTGAGGGTGATATCGAATTCCATGTCTTTTACATTTTTTCCACATAATACGTCTTTCGCTGTTTTCAGAAGTTTAAGATCAGGATTTGAACTAAGTACCTCCTTAAGTTTTTCACTAATTAACTGTCACACCCATTTCTCCACAACACGATTCTAAAGATAATTATTCAACGTCTACAACAATGGCTAAGTGACTGACAAATTCAAGCAGAGAACATTCTGTTGTAGCAGTTTTCTTTCAATGGAAGGTGGTGGGGGTAAGCGAGTCGGCATTTTCTTTTGTAGCCTGGTGTATTATACTACCGTTTATTTAGGGTAAACAGTAGTTTGCACTCTCAAATTCATGCAGGCGGCAGACTGTGTTGCCAAGTCAATCAAATAACAATGGTAATACAATACAACATTTTTTACGTTTCTTTGAAAAGCCGAGATTTTAGGGAGGCACATTCAAAATATGTATGGTAACTTGATATTATGCACTAGAACCAGATAATGAGGGTTTATATGCATTAAAAAGTCTGAATATTATGCTATATTAAACCAAAAAATCCAAAACATGCATTATGCATGAATTTTGCCATAAAAAGGCCGAAATATGCAAACATGCACTGAAAAAATATGGTTATTTGGAATCCATAAGTCATGTAATGAGTAACTACAAAGTTTGAGAAGTGTAACCAAAGTATATAAAAACATGCATTTGCATGGAAATCCGGGCTCTAGTTATGACTTTAGGGCTAACAGGAGAATCAGTGCATGGCTAAACTGTATAAGTACTCTCTGTTTTAAAAAGTGTGCAATATATTAATAATTTATAATGATTCTAGAAAGAATATGATATAAATGAAATAATTATTACTACCTAGTATAGTGTTTACTTGGTCCCCCGCAGTGGGCGGCCCGGTTTCGATTCTCGGCCGGTTCGGGGATTTTTCAGTATTAGAAACCTGAAAGAATCGTGGCAATCATCTCATGGCTTATTTCCGGGTCTGAAACCAGCCTTCGGGCAGAAACATCATCTCGTATTGTTTATGAGTAAACTGATGAAACAGCAGACAAGATGAAAGACAGTCTAACATGTGAGTGTGTAAGCATCCACCCACAGAGATTAAATCGAATTCGAACTCAATTTCCTCCATTTCCAGCGGGTCGAAAATTCATTACAGACTGCAAGTTCGAATTTACATGACGAACTCGAAAAGGAACGGATTAGATATAGATTTGAATCCTGAATGTAAACGTGATTCGTTTATCAGTAGCCTATTTATGCTTGTACTTGAATGAAAAAAATTACTGTTCTTTCATGACAATTTCAATAGTTTCTTTATTTTTACAGAAACAGAAACATGTATAGTAGGTGTCACTTTTTAAAGACTTTTTTTCCAAGAACTTCCCCTACCTGCCGCCACCCTAATTTTCTTCGACGTGTCAATCATTGAATAGGAAGGTAATTAGGCGTATTTACACTTGCCTGCAGTCCAGTACAATGTTGACAAATACGTGCCACAGCATGTTTCCTTCACTTGAGAAGTGGTGAATGACAGCGGCAACACTAGGGAAACCCACGCGACTACAAGAGCACCTGTTCTTTGTCGGTGTGGGTGCAGATTTTCGGATTAGGGAACAATACTATTATATTCTTTTGTAGATAGACGATGGTTTGGGACGAGGTCTTCTTAAAATGGCACGAACAATAAAATAAAATTATCGAAATTTACAGGAGAAATATTAAAAAATATGTTGGTTTAAAATTTGTTAAAGTATTAATTGTAGAGTGATAGGGAAAAGCGAATGCGTCAAAACACCAAAGTTTTAGGAGAGACAAATAACAATTTATTTCCACAGAATTTTTACAATATTTAGTTCAATGTACCATATATTTTTACACATTATCTTTCACTATATAAAAATATATGAATGGGCTGATCTAAATAGTGTAACAATGCTGTGAAAATAAATTGTTTTTTGTCTTTCCTAAAAATTTCCCTATCACCGTAGAATTATTCTTACCATCAGTGACCAGAGGCAGTCTATGCGCTGTACAAATTTCTATAGGGCACTAGCTTGAACAATGTAGAACATCCAAATTTCTTCTCTATATGACTGTATCCTTAACATGGCACAGGAGTTCAAATACTGCAAAATAATGAATTGCGGTTGACCATGTATTATCATGAATGAAAAAAAGAAAACAAAACAAATTGGCATTGGCAGTGATATGCTAGAGGCCTCATTGTGTCTTTTCTTTCACGTCAAGGGCAGTCCCATGTATCGTTGAATCTCTAACTGCTGTCAATGCCGATGAGCCAGTCCATTGTACGTTGTTTAACCAGCACAACAAAGGAAGCTGGTGTCCAGTGTGTCTAAAGGGAATATATTAGAGATATCTCATGCTTTAATCGATATTATAATCGCTTAAAGAAATGGAGCACCACTCCTCTAACCTGACAATAGCATTGCGGAGTAGCGGTGACAAGGAAAAGTTGTCTACACCAACTCGCTCTCAAGACTGGCGAGGAGACGACTATCTATGTATCGCGAAGGATTCTCCAGGCGGGAAGCATCATTCCTTCAAATAGCCAAATAAACTTTTAAATATTAAATTTACCTGGAAATCGATGAGTCCAATTAACACTATACTTGATCCAAGATGTGTAGGCTACGGAGTGAAAGTAAATAACCTAATGTGAAAGTACAAACTACAGCTCACAAGAGTTTGTTTTTGAGGCTGTTTAGTCGATTACATACAGTAAAGTCAATTTAACTTTATTTTATAGATTAAGCGCCAAGGGTCCCGGATTCGATTCTCAATGTTTTGTACAATCTGTATATTCTCGCCGCTGGACAAACTTTTTCTTTGCAGGTGTCTTTATTGATGACGTAAGTTTGAAGGTCCTGCCTCGCAATTTTCTTTCTTTCTTTCCTTCTTCCTTTACCTAAGTTTGACCTCTCCCTTTCAGGATTTATGCGGCCCAAGCCGCCCGGGCATTAGAGGGCCGCGACCTGTCGGGAGAGGAATTATCTGTGGATGACATACGTACTTTTTTGACCAGACAAGGACGTGGAGGGCCTCCCCGGATGAATGATCAGCCCAATGCCGGGGCCACCTCCGAGACAACACGAACACATAGGACGAGACACACCATTCACACATACACTCACTTTAAACAAGGCGAGGATGGGAAGAAGATGATAATGACGGCCAGATGATATCTGGGGACCACAAGGGCATAAAGTTACCCGACGTTTGTCTCACAGGTGAAGAAAAACCTCAGAAAAAACCCACCTTGGTAACTTGTCCCGACCAGGACTCGAACCCGGGCCCGCTCCTCTCACGCATCCCCTACACTCAATTTTCTTGTATGATATAAATTATTAAAGGATATGCCTATTACTTTTACTTACAATATGTGATGAACTTCGTCACACATTATGTAAATGAAAAGTACATCGAATTAATTGTGTTATAAAATTCGTCTTATATTTAGCAACATATGTCACTTTTTTTCTTCGGAATCAACAAATTTGCCAAGGCAACGATAAAAACAAATAAAATCTTGTTTGCTAGATATATGTTGTGGAACATGCAAGCCTATGATATAAATACGAAAGCAAGTGACTCATTTAACAGAACTTATGTTTTCAAAATTACATAAGATATAAATAATTATATGATGTGTGGGGAATGGAAGTAAACATCTAACCGAGCTTGTTGCACTATCGTGAAGTACGTCCTGTTGCGGTTAACCAATGAAACGACAAGGACCCAGTTAGTCAAGGCAAGTCTGTTGGTTACTTATCCTCCGTTTACATCTTGGATCAAGTATAAGCATTAAGACACAAAAGTTAATACCCTATCAGAAGACGAAATATGCATGGAAATATGCTCTAAAATTTGTAAAATGTGCTCCGGAACCAATGAAGTATGCTCTATTATTTAAGTAATTTTAAAGTTTACAGTCTCTTGTTAGCCGAATTACAATATAAATTTAATAATAGTAGAAATTGTATAAATTACATTCAAAACTTTAAAAATCAAGCTCAACGCAACAAATGTTAGTCAATTGAAAACAAATTAATTGAATTTTCTCTTTAATGTTATATAATCAGTTCTTAAAACATTAGCCTATGTAAGGTATCCTCAATTATTGCACAGTCATATGTTGAATTAACAGAGACAAGCACAATATCTAATGTCTGTCATAAATATCCCGTTAAAATGTGACAAATTCATAAATTGTTCACGAATATTTAAATATCATGCAAATATAATGCATTATCGCAAAAGTATGCAAAAATATGCAACAATATGCAGAATGAAACCATCAATTTTCTGTTATTTCTTTCATGTCTTATTTTACATTAACATCTAATAGAGTGCATTATTAAAAATATGATTTTTTTCATAAACACTCAGGCTCTACTAATCATATTACTTTATAGCATAGAGGCCAGTGTTAGTAATGGAATTTCTCAGTACATACATCTGTGCAAACAAATGTTCATGAAAGTAAGATGCCAGTTGATAAAATAGGGTTCTGTACTTTCGGAAACTCAACAATAATAACAATAATAAAAATAGCAGCACACCCTAATAGTAAAATTGCCCTTTACAATTACGTTAGCTCTGCCACATTTTAATCTTATTTTGGAGAATCCCGTCAACGAGTTTGTTTATGTAATACAATTGCATATAATTTATCGTGTAAATATTTGAAAAATAGTAGTATTTTTCTAATATAACATAATAATTAAGACCAAATAACATAAAAATATGTTAATATTTAAACTAATCTCTCTATCACTTCATTATGGCTATACTAAGGTATCATTAAATCGTTATCATTATCACTATCATTAAATAAATGTATTAGTGTTCCTACATGTAACTCATTCCAATAAGAAAAACAGGATATATATAAATATGTAATAAATTTATAATACTTACAATGTTCTGCCACAATTCATTTGTGAATTAAGAAACAAAAGTAACATTACACTCACCTATTTACAGAAGATGTTGAAAATATTTACCAGAGTTCACGTCGTTTACTAACTATATCCCATCGCCACTATTTCGTCCTGTATCATATTAGTGAAAATTATCAGACGCTAGAAACAAATCAACTATAGAAAACAGACCCACACCAATAGATAGGCCACATGACATAACCTGGTATATCTGTTACGAGACTGAAAGGAAGATAGGCGTGGGTGGTGAACATAACCAGAGCTGCGGAGAGACTTCTTGATGGCACTGTACATTAATAATTGATAAAATATATCTTCCCAGACCTATAATCAATAATTACTGCATTTTTAACAATATTATTACTTTTCTTGAGGATTAATAAAATCTTAACTCGTTATGCCACAGAAGGGTGGCCTTTTTGTGAGTTTTCTATGAAAATGAGTGAGACAGATGTACTGGTTTTTGTTTACTTCAGGTTTCTTTCTTAAAACGATCGGACTTTAGTGATGAGCTCATTTGTTGTTTCATCCAATTCTAAATAAATGCATAACTTCTTCTCTATGGAAGTGAATGATTATTAATTCATTGACCCACTATAGACATGATGGTGGTGATGACTGATGAAGTGTTCGACCCGGAGGACGGTTGTGCCCTGGGACAGAGCCGTGGCGGGGGAGGCTCACGGCCGACCGAGGGACACTAGACCGGATGATACCCTAGCCCTATCTTCTTACATCACAGTTTTCATTTTTATTAAACGAAACAATGTTTAAAATGTGTCTCTAATTAGGTGCGAAATTATATGTTGATAAGAATACATCCTGCAATTCTCATACCTTAAAACATGTAGGCCTAAATCATGGTCAGAACATATAACTGACGGCCATCGTATGTGGGTAAACAGGTTGTCCAACACGACAAACCTCGCAGGAGATGTAATATGGCACATTTTCGAAACGCGTAAATTAGGGATGACCTACTAAACTAATATATCTGTCCATAACCTAACCTAACCTAACCTAACTGCCACTACTTACCATAATGCAAAAACAATTTGTATCCTGCTTTGCAGTTGGCATCCTGCTTCACTCAGAGCCCTAATACGGCTTGTGTGTTTTATGCGTAATAAAAATGAACTGAATGAAATAGGTAAAAATACAAGATCAAGTCCTAAAAACTATTCATTTCACCCCTTAATCATTCCCTTTAACAAAAGTAAGTACAGTATATTTAATCAAGTGTTCAGTTCCAGAAAGGAAAATTGCAATGTTAAGGAGATAGTGCTCTCACCAACTTCCTTCTGCGGAGAAATTTCCTGATGACACTGTACATTAATAATTGATAAAAGCTCTCTTCATAGTCTTTCTTTCTTTCTTTTTCGTGGTTTTACCTCTCCCTTTTTAGGATTTAAGCGACCCAAGCCGCCCGGGCCTTACAGGGCCGCGACCTGTCGGGAGAGAGATTATCTTTGGATCACATACATACTTTTTTGACCAGACAAGGACATGGAGGGCCTTCCCGGATGAGTGATCAGCCCAATGCCGGGGCCACCTCCGAGACAACACGAACACATAGGACGATACACACCATTCACACACACACTCACTCAGAACAAGGCGAGGATGAGGATGAAGATGATAATGACGGCCAGATGATATCCGGGGACCACAAGGGCCTAAAGTTACCTGACATTTGACTCATAGGTGAGGGAAAACCCCGGAAAACACCTCACCTAGGTAACTTGTCCCGACCAGGAATCGAACCCGGGCCCGCTGCGTGAGAGGATTCTCTTCATAGTCTTTTAATCAATTTTTACTGCATTATTAACACCAACTACCAACTACGGGCTTGTAAACATAGTATAGGAGAGGAGAGCAATAGAGGTAGATACTGGTTTAGAAAGAACTAGTCTCACGAACTTAAGAAGTTCTGGTTGCATGTCACGAAAAGAAGCTCTTTTTAGAAGGATAGTTACGGGAACTGGAAAGTATGTATACAAATATTATTGGGGGTGCTGAAAATTTAAAACTGTAAATTTTATAAAATTTGTAAAGAACTTGTATCTAAACTTGTATGTTTCCAGATAGCACTGCAAATATGAACTAAAAATATTTTAAAATATGTCTATTGGAAGTTTTTAACAATAAGGAGGAACAGGTAATTGTGCTCTTGCTTGTTATGTCCCTTCACATTTCAGTTAGTGTAAAACCAAAATAGTAGTGACTCTCTTTCGGGGAAAAAAATTGAAGTCGACAATTTAGTACTGCATAATATTGTGCTCTTTTGCCGAATTTATAACTGAAATATGACGTTAAATTACAAATATAACCGAAATATGACCAAGACCATAAAAATGACTAAAATGTAACGTTACATGCAAAATAAAAACGGTCCGATTAGGATAACTAACGTGCAATTCATGTTTAATTTGTTTTACTGCTAGAATGGAGGTCATGATAAAAATGTCATGTCAACCTCATAAACATCCGAATGATACTGATAAGATTATGGTAAGAGAAGGGCGTCACCAGGGAAGAATTTCATTAGGTTCGATTACACTAGGCGAATTTTACAACCTAGCTCAGACATAGTGTCTATTCATATTTGCAAAAGAGCTGTAGGAATATGAACCACACCTTCGCACTTAAAAGGAACCATCGATTGCATTTTTTCTCTTTTACATATTTCTAGACTTTCTAGAAGTCAACATCACTTTTCAATTGCTGAACAGAAATATTATATTACTTTATGTATAGGTTGAATGGATAACGATTTTTATTATTTTCATGTTATTATATTATTCATTATTATTGAATATTGGTACATAAATATTTGTTCGTTTTCTTAGTGATTGATCATTTTTAAAGTAACCCTCGAGATATTAAAATCATCCCAGCATGAGTGATCAGCCGGATGCCGCGACCACCTCAGAGACAACACGAAAACATAGGATGAGACACACCAGTCGCACACACTCATTGCGAACAAGGCCTGGATATGACGAAGGGGATAAAGACGGTCAGATGATATCTGAGGAGCACAAGCGCCTCAAGTTTCCCGATATCCATCTTACAAGTGAGGAAAACCCGTGGAGAAAACTCCAATCTTATCCAGGATAAGTATCGAATCCGGGCCCACTGCATGAGGAGAGCGAATACATCTCCTATTCCCCTGGTGGACATCACAGATAACTATTTTTTTTTAAATAATGTATGTTAACAGAATCATTGTGGGGTTTTTTTCCTCATCTGTGACTTTAGACCCTTGTGTTCCCCGGATATCGTCTGGCCGTCATTATCATCTTGATCCCATCCTCGCCTTGTTGTTGAGTAAATGTGTATTCGAATGGTGTGTCTCATTCTATTTGTTCGTGTGTCTCGTTATTTATTTCTATTTATGTCTCGGAGGGGGCCCCAACAGTGGGCTGATCACTCATCCGGGGAGGATTTCCATGTCCTTGTCTGGTCAAAAAAAGTAGGTAGCCCATATGATCCAATAGATAAATAATCCCTCTCCAGACAGGCGCGCCCCTGTAGGGCCCGGCAGGCATGGGTGCTATTAAAGTTAAGGAAAAGGAGAAGAAGAAGAAGAAAAATCAGTGTAACGGGTAAAATGCACTCATCCATCGATATTTCTGAAAATCAGTGTTGAAGTAAACTTTATTTTATAGCACTGTTATTTCATTAGCATTGAATTTGAACAGTATGGTGCATTAATACTAAATAATGAACTCCTTTCTGACCAATTTAATGAAGCTGAAGTCATACTTCTGTGGGGTAAAACCTATAGGCCTATCTGGTATCAAAATTATGAACCCAATATTTATTTGTTAAATATGCTTTAATTGTCCGGAAAAAAAGGCTTTCTATTCTAGAAATTCCGTAAAAGAAAGGGGGAAAGAACACAAGACGGAGAAGAGCACAACACGTAAAGAGAGAGAGAGAGAGAGAGAGAGAGAGAGAGCAATAAATAGAAGGGCAATGTATTTTATTAATGGCTTGAAGGTGAATTTGTATTGATGCCAGTAGATTTTCTAAATGCAATCCAGTACTTGTAAAACACGCGTGCATGCCATTTCGGAAAAGCAATCATGGATCCGCAAGTTGATTAAGAGTCCCAATATTGAATATTGTAGTAATCATGGTTGCGGACAAGATGATAAATGTTTATTTACAGACAGCTTAATCATCCTGAGTATCTTCAACTCTGACCTTAGTAAAACATGTTCGTATGCGAGTGTTAACCTATGTCAACCTGTAAAACTTTAGCCGTGTACAAGCCTCGGGATCAAAGTTTCTTTGTTTATGCACACGCAAATAATGCATTTATTATAGATGTGAAACCTTGTATTTTATAGTAGCGTAATGATCTCTCACTACCCATGCTTTAAGAGTTCCTTGAGAGTAATATTAAAATGTTGCTAATGTCGGTTTGGGGGCATTGTATAACGATCACCGATTACGGTAACTTAAAGGAATTTTTCCAGCATAAGATATCTTGCATGATTCCCGTTTTTATCTGAAATCTCTTTCCTAACATCTGTCTGTCTGGAACCCTACAGCCACTACGTTGGGGCGAAGGGGCCTCCAAGTGGAGGTTTCTGTTACCTAGGCTATATGAATTTTGTTACGCTTATCTTCCGAGAGTGTGCAGAGGGACAGGTGGTAAGCCCATCATCGCCTCTCAACCCCCTCAGGAAACTAAGGTATTACTTGGACGTGAAAGGGCCGAGAAATTTTGTCCAGAGGCTCTAATTTAGGCTTGGAGTTCTTTTACGTGCCGTAAATCTACGACACCAGATGGAGGCAGATGATAACGGAGGCTATGGTTCAATCCCGAACTGCAACGCCATAGAATAAGAAGAAGAAGAAGAAGCAGAAGAAGAAGAAGGAGAAGGAGAAGGAGAAATCTATGACACGGGCCCTCCAGCATTAAAGTCCCTCCCGGAGGACGCCGTGCCCAGGATTTTTACGTCCTGAAAACCCCATCGACAGCGGCCGGGTTCTTTCCTAACATAGTTTTTTTAATATTATATGAGGGACGTCCACAAAGTAAGTTTCCTGGGGCCGTTTATAGAAACAAAACACAATTTGAAGGAAATATTTGAAGGGTTCGGCTGTAAAACATGGTAACCCACACAGAACAACTTCTGAGATAATGATATCATAGGTTTTTAAATCAAAATTCTAATTTATTAGTAAGTTTTCTTCCAAATATGAACACACATCATAAGAATACAATGTTTTCTGAATGTAATGACATATTTAAGTGAAATGCATTGGGCAAAGAGAGAACTTAAAAAAATTAAAAGTAAACGTGTGTAATCTAATTTATGTGGCTTAACATGTTTTACTTGAAGTGACTAAACGTGTCAATATGTTATATTACCGCAATGTACTTAACCAATTACTAATGTTCTATTCAGATTCTCCATTACCTTGTTCTTCATTGTCCTGAACCACTAAATTTGTGTAAAATGATGCATAGTAAGAAAGTATCCACTCCAACCAAGCAATGACGTCATCCAATTTTTTTTTTTTTCACAATTGGTTTTCCTCTACTATTTTGCAGCCCGCGAATTGACAAAAATGCTTTCTTACAAACTTTGCCCTTCATGTGGAACAAAATATATCACAGTTTGTGATCTTCTGCTCTTAACGTTCTTGGTGTATTTACGTGCAACAGGATTAGCTTTCATACACCCAAATAAATATGCATTTTGTAGGTTATTCAAACTTACTTTCCAGAACTTGGCAAAAATTACTGTACGTGTTTCATCACTATTTTATCAAAACATTTTAATGGACAATTGGACGATTTGTCCAAGTTCCCTACATGGAACCTCATCTCCTTTACCCCTATATTTTTTATACAAAACACCAGAGCAGAGTCTTTGTTCCTTCTTCACTACTGGTTGCCTGGACATTCTCCTCTTTCTCTTCTTGTTTGGCCATTCAATAGGAATATTTTCACTTTCTTGTGTTTTACCAGCTGTATTATGCAAAAATACTCTGCTTTTCCCCACCACGTATCGTAATACCACGTAAAACAACTTTAAAAGCCTTCAGGAGCTATTATCATCATTTCACGTAAAATATGGTAACCCTCACTGTACATTTTACTAATATTTTTTTACTTAATTTCATCTGGATCATCTATATCTTCCCTACAAGATGTAGAGAGGGAAACTTGGTATCCAGTGCCACTCTCATTGCTTTCCTCTTCTTCACGTCCACTGGAAGAACTATTATTTTCCGTAGAGAAAAGTTCCCTCCTTACTCAATGAGCAGCCATCTTTTGAGGGTTACCATGTTTTACATGAAATGGATGTGGGTAACAGTAATATATTTTACTGCATTCTCCATCCATGGTGAACATATTCAACTAACTGAACAGTTCAGTAGTTTCACAACAGATAGAATAAACTTCCTATGTGATTATCTCAATTTTTAAAAATTTGTGGGTTACCATGTTTTACAGCCGAACCCTTCATTTATTGCAACAGACACAGCCAGTGTTCAGCTATTTTTCAATATATTCGCCACCGGAATTGAAACATTTGTCTTACCATGACAACAACTTTGTATACCTGTGTCGTAGAAGTGTACCGCCTGGAATTTGAAGCACCACCTTCCCCTCTCTGTCATTCTCTGTTATTCTTTGTCATTTAGTGAGGTGTTGGAAAAGATGGAAAACACTGGGAGCGAAGTCCGGTCTTAGGGTGAATGTTTAAACACCTCCCAGCCGAACTTCTGCAGGAGACTTGTTAGGAGGTGTTTAAACATCCACCCTACAGCCCGGACTTCGCTCCCAGTGTTTTCCATCTTTTCCTACACCTAAAGAAATGACAGAGAACGACAGAGAGGCGGAGATGTTTGTCACACAGTGGTTCAAATAGCCTACCTGGCGGCACGATTCTACGACACAGGTATTCAAAAGTTGGTGCAATGGTAAGAGAAATGTTTCAGTTCCGGTGGCGAATTTGTTGAAAATTAGCTGGACACTGGTTGTATCTGTTTCAATAAATATTTCCTTGAAATTGTGTTTTGTTTTTATAAACGGCCACAGGGAAACTTACTTTGTGGACGGCCCTCATATTTTCAGATTAACTTTTAACTAAAAAGTAATCTGTGCCACAAAAGTGCTGCATGGCTGAGACAGAGTGACTTGAGCGTTTAAAACATTAAATTTGTGTCCTCTATTGAGTTCTCCTCGACCCAATAAAAAAATATATATAGGCTATAATTATTGGGTATGAATAAGCAATATTATTTTGAAATGCCATTACATAATATAATATTATACTTTACATATTATATTTTTAAATTCGTAGATTAAACTGGGCAACAACAATTTATTTGCATTTGTTTCTACAACATATTATTAATAACTAATTTGTGGGTGCTGATTTCAGACGAGCCTTTTTCAATCGACCTATGACAAAATACTAGTGCATTTAAATTTTTGTTATACGTATGTGGATTTGAATAGGGCTTTTTCTCGTTGGAGACACAATAATAATAATATAGCCTATAAGCAAACATCAAGTGAATTCATCAGTGGGCTCTAATTTGGAAATCGACGATGAAAATTTTAGCGAGTCAAATGGTTTCTATCAAAGTCAGTCCTAACATGTGGATAAAAGTCCTCACTAAAATAATTAGATAATAAAAATGGATAGGGGTAGGGTTAACGATGTATGTAATGTTTATGATGGCAAATTAAGCTTTTGTCGGTTCTTGAATGAAGCACCTCTTAAGATGGGTGCAAACCTGATCAGTTGTTTTATTTTTTATTTATTCAGGTGTATTTATGCTCCTTTGAGCATCGTGGTCATATTAGAAGTTTAAGTTCTTTGGTTATATCAGTAGGTCATTGAACTATCGATTCTCAACTAGTTTCTATTGTTGGTGTATTTTATTGCGTTAAGAATTTCCACTGATATTAATTTAAATGAAATGATACAAAATGAAATAATGAGGATGATTCATGATAAGTAAATATCCAATTCGGTATTTGCCTTTACGACTGGGAAATCGTGAAAACCCCCATGTTAAACCCATGTCAATCCCGACCGTGCGACTTAGCCTACCCATTGTATCCGGAATACGAGTATAAAGGTGAATGGGAATACAACACTTTTATAGTTTGGATAGAGAATCCAAAATTATAACTTAATTTGCACAACATTTTGTGGTTCATATTTTTTATACTTCGGAAGTAAGTGCATATTTTTTAATTCTGAAATTTATTACACACGCATTCATAAGTTAGTTGCGAAAAATCCGATATCTCTATTTATCATTTATTAGTTCTTCCAAAGTATAGTCATAAAATAAATATAAATATCATGAAAATGTTTATAGTTCAAGTATCATACTTCCTGCGTTGTTTAAGAAATGAAAAATACACATAAAATTTCTCAAACACACCGATAATGAAAACCTCGTTCTTTCCTTATGGAAGAATTAAAGATTAGAATATATTCCCTAAGTTTCCAACATATTTAAACTCGGCAGACAGTGGTCATTTGATATAAAACCAACTGTAAGCGGCTTAGCAAGGTCAATGGACTCATTTGCAAACCAAACATTCCAGTTGGCACCTGCATCTTCAATATGGTGTTTTATAGAGATATCATTCGAATCATATAACAGCTTCGGTTAACATTTTCCAAATACCTGACACAACACCGTCTGGCAACTTTTTGTTCTGATCACTCCAGTTTATAATTTATATTCTGAAAATATAAAAATATCAGTACACAAACACTGTTGAAATATTTGAATATCCGTAATTTGTTTCTAAAGGAAAGTTAAATTATTTAAATGTTACAGTTGCTAGTTTTTCATGGAGAGTTTGTATCGAATGACTTCCCCAAATTCACACCAACAAGAAAAAGGCTATAGGCTTCATGCTCAAATCTTTTTGAAATTATTATGATAGGATCGATGTGTTACATGAAGATAAAATATGTATATACCTGCTGCCTTTTTTTGCTCTCAAAACCCTGAAATTGTTAGTCGGATTGCTGGACTTACATGACAATATTGGCGAGCATGTGTTCCGAAATTCTTACATTATTCTGTGTACCCTATTGCACAACCCAAGGGCTGTCCAATATCATTTATGCTCTATACCATTCCCTATCGTTTGTAATCGTAATTCAGGTTTTGATATGTTTCATTGAATGTGAAGGAATGTAGTTTGTGGTACTATTTTATTTTCATAGTAAAAACAAAATATCGCTTTACTGAAACACAAAATTAGTCTGGAATGCATTGATAAAGGCTTTTGAATCGTAAACATTCTTTAGCAGAACTCTGTCCATCTATATACAGTTTCATTTTACAGGCTGAGCACGTTATGGTAAAAAATAAAGTGCTAGTACGTTATAGAGATTATAGATGTCATGTCTTTCTCTTCCCTTGCAAAGAAATTAATAATTAGCATAGTCCAAGTATAGAGGAACCGTTCACGCGACATGCACATTTGCATGTGAGCGAAGCAGGATGACCAACATACTGTCCTTGTATATTGCTTATCAGTACCATCGCAGCAGATGACAACGTCAGTACAAAGTGAAATTTTGTACTAGTCTAAATAATGCATAATACTATCCACATAGTTAAGTAAGCGAAGCGGAGTGCAAACGCATTTGAAGAATAATGTAGCTTAAACTTAATCGTACAGATAGTCTAGATAATGCATAGTAGGCCTATTATCCACATAGTGAAATAAGCGGAGCGCAAACGAATTTCTAGAATAATGTAGCATAAACTCAGCTACTTTGGTTGGGCATAGGCATTCTGAATTCTCCCGTTTTGAAAATTTGCCATATTATATCTCCCAGCAGGTCTTCTGTAAAAGTTCGATTGGGAGGTGTTTCAACATCCACTCTACATCCCGGACCTCACTCCCGGTGATTTCCATCTTTTCTTACACCTCATGGAAGGATAGAGAATGACAGAGAAATGGAGGTTGTTGTCACACAGTAGTTCAGATCCCATGTGGCAGACTTCTACGACACATGTGTTCAAAAGTTGGACCAACGGCGTGACAAATGTCTCAATTCCGGTGGTGAATATGTTCAAAATATCTGAATACTTGCTGTATCTGTCGCAATAAATATTTCCATAAAATTGTGTTTTGTATCTGTACGCGGGCTCAGGGAAACTTACTATATGGACGCGCCTTGTAACTTGTTTCTTTAGAGGCTTTGAAGTAACCAAGAGGACTTGACAATGTACAGTTCCTAGCAATTTACATTATTAGGCTACCTGTGTGTTAGGAACTTTTAGTACATTTCAAAATTTAAAACACTATAGAAAGACTGATATTACTATAAAAATTTTCATGATAAGTGGATCTACTTTTTTGACTATACCTAGGTATAGTGACATACATACTAAGAGGTCAAGAATTATATGCGAAAACGAAGTCTAAAAATAGTGCCATCAGTTGAATTATTCATCGTCATCATCATTGTCATCGCACTCATGATTAACTACAGACTATGCCTACAAATGTAAAGAATGATATAGACTTAATTTCATTCATATTTCCACAGTAGCCTACTGCTACTATCGGTCTGGATGACGTCTGTAAGTCATTAGCACTCGGTAACAAGTAACTCTATGCTAAGAACTCTTAAAGACAGCGTTACCGTAAGCACTTTGATTACAGTGTATTACGCATTTATACATAACCACTTGAGTTATGGGGAAACCATGTCTCTTCTAATGAACTTTTTGTATTGCAAAAGAGAACTTTGAAGATTATGTGTGGAGCTCAGCCTAGAGAGCATTGTAAACCACTTTTTATTGAAACAAGCATTCTCAGCCTACCATCAATGTTTGCCCTTGCCTGAACTCTAGGCCTATGCCAGAAATAATATAAATAATTTCACAATTTGTACTGATATGCATAGTTATTCCACAAGGACTAATTTTAACTTATACAAGGTGCGGCAGGGGAAACGGATGTTTCTCAAATAACCATAACTCAGAAGATTTTCAAGTTTAACAAAATTTAATTATACAGAAATGGAGCGTGTATAATGCAGTTTCTCTTGAATTACCTCTAAAAAATAAATGCCTTCAAGTGACGCAACAATGAAATTATCTAACATGCAATCTCATTATTGGCAGAGGAAACGTATGTTTTTCAAACAGCTTGATTCATGCAGTTTCAGAAGCCATGGCGCCACGGACCTTGGAGCATCGAATTTTTGTTTTTGAAACTTATATCGAAACAAAGTCTATAACTGCAGTTCAGCGCAGTTTTCGTATAGATTTTAACGTGCAGCTTCAACCCATCTCAATATCGTGTTACGACGAGGGATGATTCCACGGAGCTCCACATTAAAATGTATACAAAAACGGCGCTGAACTGCAATTATAGACTTTGTTTCGATATAAGTTTCAAAGGCAACAACTCGCTCCTCCAAGGTCCATGGGGCCATGGCTTCTGAAACTGTTTGTAAAAACATGCGTTTCCTCTTCCAATAATGAGATTGCATGTTAGATAATTTCATTGTTCCGTCACTTGATGGACGTTATTTTTCGGAGGTAATTCTGAAATAGTCAACAGAAACTTCATTATACAAGCTTCATTTCTGTGTAATTAAATTTTGTTTAACTGGAAAAACTTCTGAGTTATGGTTATTTGAAAAACATCTGCCGCACCTTGTATATGAACAAATGTAACTGTACAGCTACCCAAAACAGTTTTCACTACATATCTATGAAACTTTTCAATAGTCTCCCAATAAGAATAAGAACACCGACATTCAGGAGGATAGCCCGGAATAAACTATAGCCCGGAAAAATGGGAATAACCCCATTTATAATATAACGAATTTTATAGTTTTCTGGATGGTAATTCATTTTAATACTTTGACGGTGCCATACATATACATGTCTAAGGCCGAATTAATCTATCTATTCAGAGTTTGCGGGTTCGACCCTGGCCTATTTGTATGTGCGCAGCCGGGACTGACCGTCCCATGTCTGCATATTTGAGGGGCCTATTACCAAACCTGGCAATCTCCATTTCATAAAAAATCCCCTTAGGCAGACCTGTAGGCTGAGGTAGATTTCAAAGTGCGCAGCACTCTTCTTCGTTAGCCTTGGCATGACAAACCCGCAATATTAACTGCAAAAAGGAGGAAAGAGCACTTTTTTTAAACATTCAAATCTCGCCTTATATGAGAGCTATCGAGAAACTAGTTATTGATTTGTAGAGTACTCATCAAGAGCTTTTCAACGATACCCCACAAGACGTGGTTACAAAAATTTCGAATTTCCATCCCCCCACCCCCACTCGTTCCCCCAAAACCCCCGATTCGTTGGTGTCACTGTGAACTCCATAGGGAGTACTCTACGGCTGGTATAGGCCTAACCATCGTTAAATAATCGTAGCAATCTAACATAGAAACTGACTAACATTGCAAAATAAGCTTATTTTGAAGGAAGTTGAAATCTGTTACTTATCTGCAATACGTGATGTACATTGTCCATCCTGAAAACATAGCAGAGCAGAACGTGATGTTCGTGAGGTCACATTTCTAGGCCACTTCTACAGCAGCAATCATAACAAAAGAAGCTGTTATGGAAGTTCATGTTACAGTAAGTCTACCATGTACTTAGTTTCCTTTACCAGAGAATTTCTTCCATATCAACTGTTCACTTTCTGAAAACACATTTATTATCACTTCCATCTCTCTTTTAAGATGTTAATTATTAGGGAAAAGCATTTGATGATTTTGCATATTTTTTATATGAAGATTGAAAGATAGTTCGAATATATACAAATGTGTATCATGAAATAATTGATTAAACAAGGACAGTTTGTTTATGCATTTTTTTTACTTTATTTTGCATTTTTCGTCATTGAAAAAAATAGGACTTTTTTGGCAATTTTTAGGTCAGTTTCGGCATTTTTGGGTCATGTTTCAATGGCAGTAGAGAAGAGGAGCTTTTCCTTGTACAAATCGTTACTTTCAGACAACAGACAATCGTTTTTGAGTATCTCCGCCGAAAGTTCATAGTTCATTTTAATTCAGGTTTGTTGTATACACCATAGCAGTCTCAGTTGTAGCAATAAAAAAATATTTTTGTCTTACTTTTTAAATGGCGCAGATTTGCTGGGGGAAATTTGATGAGCATGGCAGTTCAGAAAGAATTTCTTTTTTGCTAAGGGTGTTCAAGTAGTAGTAATAACATAAGTGTTTTTATATTGTAAATCCATATATAACGTACTGTCATCAATTAAATTGCGTCTAGCAATTCACTACTTAAAAAACTAATTATAAGTTATAATGGTAAATTTATTGGTCATTTTTTAAAATGTTATGTCATTTTTTCGCTATTTTTAGGTCATAATTGCATTTTTTATTTTGCATTCTTTTACTATTTTATGATCATTAAATGCCTTGCCCTATTAATTATATACGACTCGCTTTAAATACAGTATCTGGAAACATAGAATAAGTTATAACAATCGGAATTGGCAAAAGTTACTCCTAAGGGCCTAAAATAGCGTTATATTTTTTCGAATTCCTACGTGTTGCTCTGGCAATCTTAAGCAAGTATGGTTTAGCTGAGATAATTAATAGTCACACTGCCATACTAGTCCCGAGTTCGTTCCTCGGTCAGATCTTGGAAAATTTTGAAAATAAAGAAATCAGGTGACTGATATAACAAAGTGCCAGAATGCTTTTGTTGAACCAATAAATTATAATTGCAATTTTGATACACAGAAAATAAGATTTTTTGATCAGATTAAAATCGTCCAGCATCAGCAGAACTAAAGATCTGTGTTATCTTAGCAATTGCACACTCACAAAAATAAATAATAAAAATATCCATACCAAATTTTCTGGCTCCGAGATTTGAACCAGGGACCTTTAGAATACGAGTCCAAGACGTTACCATCTTGGCCACCTCGCTCAGTTTAACGGTCTAGTTTGATAAGCATGTGTGAAAAATAGTGTTATTTGTCAAAGCTAAATATATTGCAACTTGAAATTCTTAAAACTGTCAACATTTCACAAAATTCAGTGGCAAAGAACTCCGCTAATTATTTCACAGTAATATACCTTCTTTATATAACAGTATTCATTTTGTACTCACTTTCAACTTGATCAACGAAATAAACAAACATCTGACTGCATTGGAGTCAAAGCCCTCAATGATTAGAAATGCGGGATTGTAGTATAGACATGATTTTTTTTAAAAATGTGACATTTAATTCGTTGTTACTCTGGTACCGGTCAACCGATTTGGTGCAAAATAAATGGAATTAAATTGAATTTATTTGTTCTAAACAACAACTTTACATTAGCCCACATTTCTACTTTAGAAAAGGGTCCGTACCTACCTTGCGGTTTCTGACTGGTCCTTTTCAACACATTACATAACTATAATATATCTCACAACAGTTCATCGTGTCTCAATTTAAACGTTAACGTTTGTCAAAATAAATAGGATCCTTGCCATGGACAGTATAAATGAGTATAGGCCTAGCAAGTTTCAAGAAAATCAATAAAGCGTATTTGAGTTATCGCACCTTTAAAATACACTAAATTGGGTTTTACTCCGGTACCGGTCAACCGATTTGGTCCAATATCAATAGGCTTCTTCCCATGGACATTATAAGCGAGTATACCAAGTTTCATTAAAATCCGATAAAGCGTATTTTGAGTTATCGCGCGTACAGACACATGGAGAGACGGACGGACGGACAAACATTTTCTCGTCCCCCACACACTCTCATAAAGTACCATACTGGCACTTAATAACGTGAAGGCGAGTCCAAAACTAAAACAAAAAACCTAGGATGAAAGAAAAAACTCCTGGCACAGCAAGATTAAGAATAACAAGTCGTAAACTGTAATTACAAACATGAAACGGGTGCAGTTGTAAAGTAAAATTGTGATGCAATGAAGTAGTAGGGTTAATTTTGTTTTATATTTGTGTAATCACTTGAAATGTTAGGCAGCTCTGGCGACTAGTATATGTATTTCAATGTTAAACAATTGTAATCTAAGTTACCTGCAGAGTAAACTTCTGCATACACTTGAATGCTAGAAGGCGTAGAAAAGGTTTGCTAAAAACTTGTGTAAATAGTTAAAATCTGAGTACCATCTGGCAGCTGCCTGGGGCTGCTGCGAAGCATTAAACTATGACTAAGTTCACATATCAGGGTAAATTTACAATTATATTACGTAAATACAACTAATGCAAACAGCTAGTTGTAGTAACTTAGGGTGTTGAAATGAATAGGCCTATACTGTTGGCTTACATGTAATGTAACAAATAATAAAAATTGCAACGAGGGATTCTGGGTAAACATAAAAAGGTAAATGAAAAAGTCGTAGAAGTGAGTGTCTTCGTGCCGTAGTCAGAGGGTGTTGCAAGCGAAAGAGTGATATGGTTGCGCGCTGTTGCTTTTCTGAAGTGGAATACCTGTGGGTTACATAATTACCAGCCCTTTCTTATTTATTGTCTATTGGGACAGAATAAAACATCAGGAGACTTATTCAAGAATAAGAAAAGAGAGGTAAACTGATGTAACAAAGTGCCAGAATGCTTTTGTATAATCGGTGATAATTGCAATTATGATAATGCAGAAAATAAGTTATTTTTTAAATCGATTTCCGAGTTCAGCTCACATTGATTCATTAAGCAGGGCTTACGAAAGAACATAGGTATAGTTTTTTTTTAATCAGATTAAAATCGTCCAGCATCAGCAGAACTATACAGATTTGTGATATTTTGACACTCGCATAAGAATACAAAAATAAAGTCAAGGTGTGAAATTAGCCGGCTAAGGGATTTGAACCAGGGACCTCCAGATGTTTCCATCTTGGCCATCTCGCTCGGCTTAACGGTCTAGTTTGATAAGCGTATGGGAAGGTATATGTGGTTAGTGTTGTTTGTAAAAGCTAAGTTTATTACAACTTCCAAAGCCGTATATGAACACTGCGAAACAAGATGTCATGCATTTGATAAATTGTTTCTAATATACTATAACGAAATTGGCACTAAATTGGACATTACTACGGTACCGGCCAACCGATTTGGTCCAATATCAATAGACTTTTTCCCATGGACGTTATAAATGCGTATACCAAGTTTTATGAAAATCCGATAAGACGGTCGGACATTTTCCCGTTCCCCACATAATCTCACAAAGTACCATTCCGGCACTTAATAAAATAACACAAATACACTGGGCATATCACTGTTAAATAACCATAACAAATTTTAATGTCCACATGCAAGAAAGCAAGTAGATAATGCTGTCAGTTACACCAGTTCTGGTACCCTATGATCCCCAGGTGGGGCGAAGCGGCCTCCAAGTGGAGGTTTCATTACCTATATATTAATTTTGATATGCTTATTTTCCGAGAGAGAGGGTAGAGGGACAGGTGGTAAGCCCATCGCCTCGCAACCCCCCTCTGGAAACTAAGTATTTCTTGGACGTGAAAGGGCCGAGAAATTTTGTCCAGAGGCTCTAATTTAGGCTTGGAGTTCTTTTACATACCGTAAATCTACGACACGGGACCCCCAGCTTAAAGTCCCTCCCGGAGGACTCCGTACCCAGGATTTTTACGTCCTGAAAAAATCAATCGACCGCGGCCGGGTTTGATCCCGCGCCCTGTGGATCTAGAGGCGGGCACGCTACCTCTAGACCAGTTACACCGTTACGATGATAAAATTAAGTAACCTTTAACTTGTAGCGGTGGGTGAGATTTTGTGTAATATAAATTTAGACTTTGGCCTAACACGCTTGCAAGCATAATGGATTTTGGAACGTGTAGATAGTGTCATACTTTACACTACATAAAATGAAAGTGATGAAAGTGGAACGCAAAGAGAAAAGAAAAGCGAGCAATAGAGCACGCGTGAGAGAGGAGCGCGATGCGAACGCGTACTGGTTTGTTTTTCTGACCTGTCGAGAAAGTGAATTTGTTTTTAAATTTATATGTTTCTTGTTTTGCTGTTAATTGGTTGATTTATGTTGTACATGAACAGTAAGAACTCTCACGAGAGAATTGCGCTTTATTGTTGTTAAAAAAAAAGTATAACAAGATGTGGTTTTACTTCCTTGTCTACCCCCAATTATTTCTAACAAATTATTGTGTTATTTCATTAAATAACTTTCCCCGACTAACCTTTACACACTCAAATCTTACTAAATAATGCATATTGTCCCAAGAAATTATGGAATATTTACGAGACAAGTATTATAAGTAGGGCAATGCATTTGATGATTTTGCATCCTTTTTATAAGAAGTTAAAAGATAGCTCGAATATACATAAATGTGTATCATGAAATAATTGGTTAAATAAGGACAATTTGTTTTTACATTATTTTGCTTATTTTGCATTTTTCGTCATTTTCAAGGGATAGGTAATTTTCGGCATTTTTAGGTTATTGTCGACATTTTAGAAATCTTAATAATTAATGCATATTGTCCCATGAAATTATGGAACTTTTTACAAGACAAGGGTATAATTATAGATTATATATTATAGATATAATAACGCTCTTTTATACAATTTTAATAGAATCCTTTATTGCTGCAAGTGCTAATTCCATTGTAAAATTACTGCGAAGGCCAAATTCTCTGCGAATTCTTGTATTTCCATGAGAACAGGGGCTCCGCTAATTTGGGACTATGCTTTTAATTCTTTAAAAGGCCCCGCTTTCGGTTATTCGACTAGCCTTAAAATGTCTAGTTTGATAAGCATACCTCCATGTGATTCAAAATTTCACAGACTGCAAGAAATGTCAACGATATAATGAGAAATAATCGCGATGCATTAAGTATCTGCACTATCTTTTATTAAATTTTTTGCGACAAAAATGCAAAACTTGCAACTGCCTCATTTTTCAACATAGTCCCCTTGCTTCTCAATGCACTTGATCCATCGTTGGACAAACAGAAAAAAAAGTTTTTCGGCTGATTAGCAAGTCACACATGCACCGCTTCCTTCAGTTCTTTTTGTTTGTGGTGAATCGACAAGTGGGCCAAAAAATTGGAAATCTGACGGGGCCGAGATCGGGACTGTATGCTCTAAACCTCATAACTCAGTTTCACAATAGTTTGAGCAGTGGGGGTGGCTTATGTGGCGGGTATTGTCATGCAACAACTATTCAATCCGTTCGTACACGCTTCGCCGTGGTAAAACATTGCCCCATATTGTGCGGAAAGTCTTCTATGGATATCGGCTACTGATAACCTTCAGACGACAAAAAAATGAATCGCTGCACGCTGTTCTTTGGTGCAAACGCTGGGCGGTGCAGCCATATTAAATTTGCTACAGCACAACACACAGTGGAGTCATAAATGGAGTCATAATGGTCAAACATTCCACAATCGGAGACAAATGAACAACATGCGCGAGCACAAAACGGTACAGCCTACCTACAAAAGATTAAACAAAAAGTGCGGATACTTATTTACTTATCCTCGTAGCCGAATATAATTTCATCTAGTAACTGCAAGTAATCCTTAACAATTGTCCAGAAAACTTGACATTAGCCTATCATTCAGCTCTTCTTGCTTAAACCAGTCTTGACAAATTACAAACTGTCTCGGAACCAAATCATCTTATTGAGTCGACATGTTTATCATCCATTATATATTTTTGAACTTAATTAAGTCCTTTCTATATGACAGGAAACAGTTTGTTAGTATTAACGACCAAAGTTCCGATATTCGATCCATAAACTGTGGTATTCCACAGGGATCTATACTGGCACCATTACTTTTTCTCATTGTAGTAAATGATCTGTCTTATAATATACCAGTGGATATCGTGTTATATGCAGATGATGCCACTCTAATAATATCTTCTGATAAAAGCCTAGATCAGATGAAACAAATGGAAATGGATGGCCTCAAAGCTGCAAAGGACTGGTTTGGTAGAAATGGGTTTGCTCTAAAGTCTAAATGATTCAAAGATTCAGAAATATTCTTTTGGTCTTACAAGCATGATGCCTAATAACTGCGGTAATATAAAATTACTTGGTTTTCACCTGGACTCTAAGCTTACTTGGAAGCTCCATGTTGAAAATATTTGTAAGAAATTGGCTAGAGGTATCTTTGTTCTAAGAAGAACTTTTCACTCGAGGTTTTAAGGTATGTGTATTTTGCTCTTTTTCAAAGTCATATTGTTTATGGAATATATCTCTGGGGTCATTCCAGGGAAACAAATTCGAAATTAAAACCAATGTTTTAATTTTAAAGTATCTAAGCACTCTATATTCACAAAATGAAATCCCCCTCAAATTAGTAAATTTAAAGGAAATCAATGCAAAAATAACAATAAATATTCACGCACAAATCCTAATGAACAAGAAAATAATACCAGAATAACTATTACCATGTTCACTATAAGAAAATAAATATAAAGTATAAGCAGCGCTAAAAAAAGATAATATAATCAATGCTGACTTTGTCTTATAAGAACTGTTATTACGTATATTGACGATGCCTCACCTGCACGGACATTGGCTAATAAACATATTATTATTAGGTACACAGGATGATACTAATTTTATCCAAACCTCTAATTGCTATGAGAACAAGGGCAAGAGATTAGTATTATATTTCAATGGCTCCGCCCTATCCTGCTTCAATTCTTACATCTTAGATTTTAGATGGAAACAGCTGCTAACTTTCGCGAAATCGAACTTACGTGAAGGATTGTCTTGTTTATAGCAGAAAACTGTTTCGAGTGCGTTTTAACTACGTTTTTGTATATTGTATTTAGCCTTCTCCAAAATACTGGACATATCTTATCTTTTATATAGACCTTATATATTCCCTACTTATATGTATAGCCGATATAAAAATAATAATAATTACAAATTACATATTTGACATTCACAAATATCTTATCTAATTCGCAATGAAATCAAAATCGGAATAAAACTATTGATTTGAAAAATAAACAGACAAATATATCTGCCTTGTGTATATTTTGCTCACTATTAAGTAATGAAACTTATTTATTCTGGAACAATGGATATTGTTTATACACAGTAATTTGTTGAACCGTATCAAATGCATAAGGCTATTAGGTACATTACTTGATGTGATATTAAGAAAGGTGAATAAGGCTATAATAGGCCTAACTCTTTTTTCCAAAGTGATATAAGTGCTTTTCCTCTTGCTTTGAAAGCTAAGTGTGCAAAATTTAATTGAGATCGAAATAAAACTGTAGATTTATATAAAAGACGAACACACAAACAACTCTTGTTTATTTATATAGATAGAAGATAATTTCTCAGTAAAATGTCAACAATTAAATACACTTCATATAGAATTTCAGTATGTGGCCATACATAGGCGTAACCAGGCCGACCATATGGGGGGGTTATAAAGGAATACCCCCCAGAGAGAGGGGGGTCCGGGGGTGCTCCCCCGGAAAATTTTAAAAATTAAGACGCAAAACAACGAGTTTTAAGCTTCCGGGGGTCCTCTCCCGGAAAATTTTAAAAATTAAGACGCAAAACAACAAGTTTTAATCTTCCGGGGGTACGCCCCCGGAAAATTTAAAAAATTAAGACGCAAAACAACGAGTTTTAAGCTTCCGGGGGTGCCCCCCCGGAAAATTAAAAAAATTAAGACGCAAAACAACGAGTTTTAATCTTCCGGGGGTTTCCCCGGAAAATTTTAAAAATTAAGACGCAAAACAGCCAGTTTTAAGCTCCCGGAAAATTTTAAAAATTAAGACGCAAAATAACGAGTTTTAAGCTTCCCACGCTTTATACTTGTATTAAGTAATTTATGGGCAGACTTAAAAAAATTATACAATTTTCCTTTTTTTAATCAATGGGGGGGGGGGGTTCAAACCCCCAAAACCCCCCCGGGTACGCCTATGTGGCCATATATTGCTCAGAAAATCTAATTGAATCTAATTGTTGCCTCAAAAATGGGTTTGAACCCGCGATCAGATCCAGAGGCGGGTATACTATCTCTGCAGCATTACCGAGGGAAAAGAAATCAGAGAATGTAATATTTATTTTATTGCAGTAAATGATGAAAGGTTCTACCTTACAAGAAAGTTGTAGGGTGATTACATCATCTAGTTTTAGGGAGAATTTCCATAATCTTATAATCGAGGAGTAGACTGCTGAAGCTCAGATCGAGTTGTGAAAGACCGTAGGTTATGGGAACACCACGTTCAATAAATAAAGCAAAACGAATTCTGCAGCATGAAGCGGGAATGGTTGCGATGATATGTAATTATTACTTTCTAATTCATTACAACTTGACTCTATATGGAAAATATTAATCTACAATAACTGGCATTCATATAAACCTATTGTTATCTTAAGACTTACAGCTCAATTAATATAATTAATATTCATCTGCATTGTTGTGGGTGGTCCTGTGGGTACTGAACGTGCCATTGAAATTGCGGGTTGCAATATTATCATAGGTAATCCCACGAGAGGTTACAAGTTTATCGATAGATTCGCGACTAATCTAATCTAATAAGTGAAACTTTAATATGAAAATTGCAGAATGTAGTAATAACAGCCAATAAATAGCCTTTAAAATAATAGCTTTGTGGTAACAGTTCATTTACACAGTCTATTTCGCTTGAAGCTTACTTCTGCAATTATTAATCTCTGAGTAAAGTTATGTTCAGAGAATTCTGAATTAATATTTGACATATCAATCTTTTCATTTTAATGCTTTAACTAATATCAGCGTGGCTAAAATACCAATAAACGAATTAGCTAATGAATTATTCCCCTTCGTCGTTACATAAAAATAATTATTTATTATTATTATATTCATAGGTAATCCCACGAGAGATTACGAATTTATTGATATATTTGGGAGGTCGAAGTTCGATATAGGCTATTTGCGAGGACGAAGTTCGTGCAAATTTTTCTGATGAAACTCATAAAACGAATAAACTATAACGGATTTTGTAAATAGTAATGATTTTCTTACCTTATTCTGTTAGCCGTAAGACCACGGCATACCAGATGAAGAAGCAGTCCACGACTCGATTCGATGAATCGGCAGAGTTCCCAATATTACCAATAGTGTGCATCACAAGATGGAGGGCGTCGTAGTAGTTGCTTACATCAAAACTATAAACGCACACGAACTGTCTTGCAGCGAAACGAAATTGTGTTTTTAATCAACGGGCATTTAAATTATTTCAATTTTCAAATAAGTTAAGTTGTAAAAAATAATGTGTTTTCAAACTGCTCAATGGCAACATTTATCATCGAACGTTGATGCCTTACGTGTCAGCAACGAGCTGACGTTTTATCACATAAAATCGCATCCTCATATTGATATCAAACATTTTATAACATAAACGATTGTGATTTGTCTTTATCCGAGGAATTGCTAATCGTTATTGTTCAATATCAAACAAGCGGCGTATGAGTGGAATAGTCGTAGAAAATCGTGTTAGCACTTTCACATGAAATTTCTTTCAAGTCATGTAATTGACTAGCCTATCTCTACCGGCATGGAGTGGTCTATGCAGCACTGCCATTCTACAACCCAATATGCATACACAATATGCACATAAAATGTGACTGTTCCATGTCTACAGATTAACAGGCATGTAAATGAATTCTTGCGTGGCAAAATTCTGGCACACGAGCAACAAATACGGGCCTAAGTAATAGTATGCAACAAACAGACAACAAAGACCAAAGGATACAGCATTTTTTAGAAACACAGAAACAGAACCATATACACATAGGAATTACGATTCAGACACATACTTCTCTTTCAGATACTGCAATATGATTTTTTTGTACACGTGTTTTTATACGATAAAATCGGGTGCGTCGAACGCCACGCGAAGGAAGTGTAACTTGGCTTTTTTTAATTTTTAGATTTTTTCAATTTTTAGATTTTTCAATTTTGGATTATTGGATTTTTTCAGTTTTTGATTGTTGGACTTTTTAAATTTTGGGTTTATAGACTTTTTTAATTTTTGATTTTTTAAATTTTGGATCTTTGAACTTTATAATTTTGGATTTTTTAATTTTGGACTTTTAAAACTTTGAATTTTTTATTTTTTTACTTTTTAATTTTGGATTTTCGTTGTTTTAAATTTTGATTTTTTTAAATTTTAAATTTTGAATTTTAATTTTTTAATTTTTGGATTTTTGGATTTTTAAATTTTGGATATTTAGATTTTTTAATTTTGGAATTCTGGATTATTTAATTTTTAAATTTTGAATCTTTCAATATTTTTATTTTTTGGATTTTTTATTCTTAAAATTTGTATTTTTTTTTTATTTTTTTATTTTGGATTTTTAAAATTCTGGATTTTTAAATGGTGAAGGGCTCACGACGCTACTAGCTCGAAAGAGAATAGCCCCCCACTCAATGCCTGATACCTTTCCCCCGCGCGCTCCCGTCAATTTTTTATTTTTTTTATTTTGGAATTTTAGTTTTTTTAATTTTGGATTTTTGGACTTTTTATTTGTATTTTTTAATTTTGAATTTTTTAAAGTTTCATTGAGTTGATTGTTTTTTGTGCAGTCCGTCACAGTCCCACTACTTTCGCCACTTTGGGTTAGCTCTCGATTTACTCCTAGCGCACCCAAAGAAGTTTCACTTCAAAAATAAAATCGATTAAGAACGAAATAGTTTCACAACAAAAAACGAAAAATAAGAAAGTGTATGTGTTAAATAACTAAGGATTTCCGAACAGTATCATATAGAAAATAAAATTTAACTTTGCAGTAGCCTCTGTAAAGTAAACAAAGGTTTATACTAGTTAGCACTTTGCTTTATTGATTAGCGTATGCATCGCAGTACTTCACACACTCTTGTTGGATAGTCAACTTTAGTAATGTTGAACACAATCTTACCTTTCAGATTCAACATAGTTGGGTCACAAGAACTGACATTTCAGATTCATCTTCTTGCTCGCTGAAGGATTAGTGTGATGAGTGTTGGGTAACAACAGCGTGACTGCCTTGCCATCTCTTTGACACGATCTTGTCTGTCACTCCCTCACTCAGTCACGTTATACTTTAGCCTATATATCAACAACATAGACTGCATTGCTAAGGTCCGTTTGAAAAAGAGAATGTTATTTACGTTTTGAACTTTTATATAAGGTTTGTTCTCAAAGCAAATCCCTAACTGTCACGAACAACGACGCATGCGCACATTGTCGGTCTCACTGCGCAAAATATGCGCATAATATCATATATCAGCATATTCAAAATGTGCGCATGCGTCGCGGGAAATGACAGTACATGATTTAGCTTTGCGAACAGACCTATAGTAAAATTACAGCTGGATCTGAGTAAATTGACTCTGTCAGTTTCCCAACTTTAGGTAAATCTTGGTAAATTGGGTCCTAGTAAATACGAGGGTTGGAAGTTTAATAGTGGCAACACATCTATAAAAGGAATGTGAATGAGGAAGTTCAAATCGCTTTTGTTGGAAGTTGGTTGGATATCCAGCATACTTCAGAGCAAATAAGAGCCTTCTACACTACGAATGCCTTCACAGTAACCAGAAGAAATTGATCTGGCTCTATCAACAGGTCTAAAATTAATTTAGAATCTGACAGAAAGTCAATGCTTAAAACTCATTCGATACCTTAAAATTATTCTTGATTCAGAATAATTCCATACCGAAAAGGATCAAGATGGGTCAAAGCCTCTCACTTGTTCTTCACTTCCTTCCGGCGAAGGTTCAATCATGCTTTAAGTTCTATCATTCATCATATGAATGAACATTTTTAACCAATCTTGAAACAGTTAATGAACTGTTATTGCATATTATTGTGGATCAAGAATAATTTTAAAGTATTGAATTATTTTTAATCATTGACTTTCTGTCAGATCCAAAATTCATCTTAGACCGGTTGATAGCGCGAGCTCAGTTTCTTCTAGTTGCTGTGAAGGAATTCGTAGTGATAGAAGGCTCCTATTTGCTCTGAAGTATGCTGGATATCCAACCTACATCCGATAAAAGCTATTTTAACTCCCGTCAATTCACGTTCATTTTGTAGATGTGTTGCCACTATTAAACTTCCAACACTCGTAAATTTGACCCTCGTAAATTTGAAATAGTTCCGACAATTCACTCTCTACTAAATGTAAAGCCATGTACCAAGGCTTGCCTACAGTTTCCTTCTTTGAGAATTAAACACAAGAATATTTATTTTTATCTTCAGTGTAAGGTATATATTTTAACTTATATTAGGCTACAGGAAAGGCTTATGAACAAGAAACCAAAAGGATCGTTACCTCGGAGAAAAAATTGCACTGATGACTAATGGATAAAACATGTGATGTGAAACATAATTTCCTGTACCAAAACGAAAGTTTTAGCTTTTTGTAAAGTATATTATAAAATATAGACTAATTTTATGCAGCCAAATAGCCATACTTGAAGATAGTTTACATTGATGGTTTACATGTTTGCATATTCACATAATTTGTCTTTGTTCCTTTTGTACAGAGTTCGATATGGTACCGATCGCACGGTTTTTCACATAGTAAACATTGACAGTCTATATTTGGTTCATGGGAGTGTGACTTTTGACCATGTATTAAGCAAAATTTAATTTTCTTTATAATTTACGTTTTTCTGTGCTATCTTTTAACACGTAGCCTATATGCGAGAAAGTGTGTGCAACATATTCTGCACCATTTATTTCACTTCGCACTCTATTATAGAATAAGAGACCGTATTGCAAAGAGCGCGTATTCAGTTGTTTCAACTTGATGCTAAGATTTATTATTCACTAGGCAAGACTGAGTATTCACGAACGGAACCTGAATTTTTTTTCGAAAACATGTTTCAAATAAAAATTTTATTCTTAGTATAGACTAAGTACCTCATGCACAACTATTAAAATCGTTAGAGCCGTTTTTTGAAGAAAAATAGTGAAATCGTAAAGTGGTACTTAAAAGTAAAAGAAATTCGTCGCCAATCACATCCTCAGAAGGTACTTAGCAAATATATTTTTTCTCGAGCTATGCTGTTCACACTCACACAGACATGTTTATGAAAATAGCATGTTTATATTGTATCTGATAAACAAAAAATGCCCGAAGAAGTGGACTTCTATAGTACCACTGAAAGAGTAGCTGATGCCTAAACAAGATAGGATCGGTGTGGAGCAAAACAATGTAGGAACCATTCTTTTTTAGGCGATCACTAAAAAATCATACACAATCTGTGTTTAACTACATAAATAATAACACTCTTGTACATTAAGGCTCTTTTCACACTGGGTCACTTGTGACGGTCACCAGCATTGGTTTAAATGGGAGTATTCACACTGGGTCACCGCGGTGACCCACCCAAACACAAGTGACGCGCAGTGTCTACTCCGGACACTTGTGACGGTCACCGGTCACTGGCGAAGAAGCATTGGTTTAAATGGGAGCATTTACACTGGGTCACTTGTGACGGTCACCGCATTCTCGGATTGCCAACACAGCAAAGTTGTACGAGTATTCAGATGTATAGTCGAGCAAGCTTCAGCCATGAGTCTAGATTTCATTCATTTCGTTAACACAGAAGATTTTATAACTGAAGTGGATTGTCGACCTGTCCTTTGGGATGTGAAAAGGGATGACTATAGCAATAACGTCTCTCGTGCCTGAATTAAAGACGATCCTACATAATGCAAAATTGAAAGTAAAATCCGATTTGTTAAATATTCTTCTGAATGCCCAACAATACAACACCCCTTCTACTTCTACTTCCTCTGCTGCGTCCCATAGATTTGTACAAAATTATGCTACTCTGGGACAGTATCACGACTCTGCACAGCGAATCATTCAATGCAACAATCAGTTTTCTAGTTCAACAATGGTCTCTGAGTACAGTGACAAATCTTTTATATACTTTCCAGCAGCACACGAAGAGAAACGATTAACTTATCAGTGGCATTTTATAATGTTCTAAAATACAATATTCTACTACCAGCAAAATCTGTCAAATAGTAAGAAAATAGGCTAATACTACGATACCTTAAAGTAAGAGCAAGTTTTTCATCTAATGGGATAGCTTCTCTTAGTATTCTGTAGTGTCTATTCCTCTGATTTCCTCTTTCACATTTTCTAGTAGTTCATCAAGTGATGTTTTTGACATTAGGAAATATTTTTAAAAAATTCTTGACGTCTTCTTTTAGATCGTCATATAGTGTGTAGAACAAGCCTTTCTCGAGCCGTTCACTTAGCAGAGAATGTACGTGTAACGAACGTTTTGTCTTCTTATTCTTCTTCCTCCTCCTCCTCCACCTCCTCCTCCTCCTCCTCCTATTCAACAGCATTACTCCTAAGAACAAAACATCCTCTTCGGTGGAATCCATTTCACTACCGATCACAAATTGTTTTATCATAGTAGCTACTGTTAGCAATACTAGCGGTGACCGTCACAAGTGACCGGCGTGTGTTCAGTACAATCACCGGTGACCGTCACCAGTGTTTGGGTCTTTTCACACCTGGGTCACTTGTGACGGTCACCGCTAGTATTGCCAATAGTTACTACATGATAAAACAATTTGTAATCGCTTTGACATTCCAAATGTCAGGTCGACATTCCACTTCACTTATAAAATCTTCAGTATTAATCAAATCTAAACTCTTGGCTGGATAATTAGTTTCGCTAAGCTCGATTATACAACTGAATTATGTATATACAACTTGCATTGTTGGCAATCATAAATGCGGAGACCGTCACAAGTGACCCAGTGTGAATGCTCCCATTTATACCAATGCTTCTTCGCCGGTGACCGTCACAAGTGTTCGGAGTAGACACTGCAGCGTCACTTATGTTTGGGTGGGTCACCGCGGTGACCCAGTGTGAATACTCCCATGGTGACCGTCACAAGTGACCCATTGTGAAAAGAGCCTAACAGCTGTAAACAGCAGAGATAAAATTACTGACAAAGTCACATACTATTTGTTACCCTATGATCTTCCGAGATCATAATAATTATGTAGGTCCATATAAAACAATATCATGTAAAAAACATAGACATGTGTGAATAGATAAAAGAATATTCATAATTTATACATAATCTTATTTATAAATTTTTTAAATGTTTTATTTACGATTTTACATCAAAAGGAATGCGAAAATGGATATGGTACCCCCCCCCCCAAATCTTTAGTGGCGATGATGAATATTCACCATTAGGAACATTAAGCTCCATTCATCATGATTGGTTGGAATTATTAAAGTATAAAACATATAGGCAGGGCCGTATTTCTAAATAGGCTAAGTAGGCTGCAGCCTAGAGCGGCAAATTTTCAGGGGCGGCTGTTTGGCAATTTATTCAAAAGTTAAAATGAAATATTTCAGATGTTAGTAATATTTTCCGTACGAATTTAAGAATACACATGTTACTTAAAAATATATTTTAGTCCTTCTACATAGCCTACTTTCTGAAACTATAACATAATACAAATTCACTGATCTCCAAGAACAAATTAATTAATTTTGAAACCCATTTCATTTTTTAACGAATCTTAAAAGAAGTAAAAAAAAGTAGATAACTAATTTGATTACTGTATATAGATTATTATGTACGCCTAAACCATTAAAATTGTTGTTTTATCCAAACTAAATGTACTTTATGTTTAAAAAAACATGAAAACAACAATGAACTCTATCCTTTTGTTGTATTGTATAAAACAAATGTATTAAGCAAATATGAACTATAGAGGGGGCGGCAAATGGACTTTAGCCTATAGGCGGTATACTCTTAAATCCGGCCCTGCATATAGGTCGCGTTCCTTGAATGAAGTAACTTTCTGTTATATTTGGACCTTATGAGGATTAATCTGCTAAAATAGCTTTGTTGATATTTCTGCTTTCAAACAGTAAATCATGAAGTAAAGGTAACGGTACATCTGTTCTCTGTAATCAAGAGCGGGAATGATTTAAATCTGCCTTTTACTTCCAACACGTCTTGCGTGAGTTGAAATCACTGTTCGCGGAAGCAAATATTCTCTTGCTTTGTTGTGAATGAAACAACTGCTCCGCCTTCCAATTCAACCAGAAACGTTACTGGTCGGCTTATTGTGAGAACGACTTAAATTATATTTTACTCTGTAAGCAATACTGCTTGGTTTTCTGCGGGAAGAGTGGCTAAATTTTATGTTTAAATGCCATAGACTAATATTAATAACTTAAATTACTAGCATGTTAATTGGCAATTTTCTGGCAATTTACTTGCTACATTATATTAAGGTTATATGACAAGTAGGTGCCCACGACTTCCCCCGCGATTATTGACTCAACTTCTAGATATTTTATTTAAATAATTGATTTAACAGAAAAATAATTAAGACATATTTATTAATGCTGACACCGTTTTTATTTAAATTGCAGGAATTACATAATTTTATTCTTAATTATATTGTTTACGTATTAAATATAAACAATTAATTGAATAAAACTTTTCTTGTGCTACCATATGGGCATACAGATTTGAAATGAAACGATTAAAAGGTACCATAGATTCATGAACCTCGCCCAAACCATGCATAAACGATTAAAACATTGACAACTTAAAAAAAACTAAAATCTCGGTTTCGATGTGCATTTCATGATTAAAGTGCGGTGCCCGGGGGAAAACGACCTCAGATTAAAGTTCCCTACACTCCCCCCCTCCAAAAAAGTATAATGAGTTTCGTCCAAGTCATTCAATGCTCTTTTTCCCGGTTGTTATGGCAATTAATGTTACAATTGAATACTGTATTGTCAATGTTCATGACATAATATACCTAGGATGGGTTTTATACACTGCCTTCTAAACTGTTTTACTCCTATATATATATAATTCTCGGGACGGCGGTGGTTTTATATATCAGAATCACTTAAAAGGCCTGGCGTCACCCGGGTTTTGTATTTTCTAATTCGATATTAACTTATGAAGGACTTCCGATTTTCAGACTCTTGGTCCTTATGTAATCCTAGAAATGTAGAATTTTAAATGAGGAAGGACGACTTATCAGACTCAAACTATGCCCTCAGAAGACCCTTGATTTAGCTTTTTATGGCTCAAAGAGGATGGAGAATTTTGCACCCCATTGCTACTTCACACCTAGCCTTGTAGGGATTGAAATAAGAAGACAAATAAATTCTAGGGATTAAAATGAGAAGAAAAAGAAATTCCGGTAACATAAAATTGTATTTTCTTTTCAGAATATATTTTGAAGAAATTGAGACATCAGTTTCATAGGATTAATAAATTTCATTTTTCTTCTTTGAGGGATGTAGTAATTAAGGAGTTAGTGGGTAATATTTCGCCTTACACCCTCAAAATGATATCGATAAACCAAGATCAGCAGTAGCTTCAGATATTTATTGTTGATGTAGTATAACCAATTCTGAGTTGTGAATCATACTAAAATATACACATGCTAAAAAAATACACATATTTACATAATCAATAAAAAATACCTATTTACATTGTCATAGAATCAAGAATTTTACAAATCCATTAAAATATCTATTTACATTCAAAACATACACTTTTTATCTTGTTGATGTGTGCTGCAATTACTAATAGTAATATTTAGTCCTTACGTGTATGTAATCTGTTAAAAACAGAAGTTATTATTAAATATAAAATTATTTTAGATTGTAGTATTTATTTTAACTGCTAACTGCAGTAGTCACGTTGTTAAAATTCAGGTTATTAATGTAGAAGTGCTATTGTTCTAGTAGTATGATTACAGTATATACAGATGTAGTATACAATTTACAGAAACTTCTTTTTTTTTTTTACTACTTCTGTGCTCATTCATGGAGAATCCTATATGAGATTCCTGGATCAGAATTGCAGACTTACTGCTTCCTCGGTTTATCATTTAGATAATGAAATGCATTTCGGTGTATGTATGCACCATCTTCAGTCGCTTGTGGTCTGGAAAGATTAGGTCTTCACTTGCTGCTGTTGAGCTGTGTACTACTAGAACAATAGTACTTCTACATTAATAACCTGAATTTTACCAACGTGACTACTGCAGTTAGCAGTTAAAATAAATACTACAATCTAAAATAATTTTATATTTAATAATAACTTCTGTTTTTAACAGATTACATACACGTAAGGACTAAATATTACTATTAGCATAATGAATAGAATTCTATTCATTATGCTATTAGTAATTGCAGCACACATCAACAAGATAAAAAGTGTATGTTTTTAATGTAAATAGATATTTTAATGAATTTGTAAAATTCTTGATTCTATGACAATGTAAATAGGTATTTTTTATTGATTATGTAAATGTGTATTTTTTAGTATGATTCACAACTCAGAATTGGTTATACTATATTAACAATAAATATCTGAGGCTACTGCTGATCTTGGTTTATCGATATCATTTTGAGGGTTTTAGGCGAAATATTACCCACTAACTCCTTAATCAGTTTCATACTTTCCACCCCAAAACCTGGGACATAATATTCTGCGCGCGTAGGACTAAAAATGTTCCATCCTATTTTGTCTCCTTTTGCATGATTAGAGCCTATGATCACGATCCATATTTCTCAACTAAAAATACAAAGCCTACAGCTATGAATAGGTATTAGTGGATAGCATTTTTTACCGGCTTCTGATGTAGCATACTCGTTGGCACACTTAGGCTGAGACATCTGAAAATGCTGTCTCTGCAATACGAACTCTTTATTTTACATCAAAATGTGAAGTGGGAAAATTGTATTCTCCATGTCTAGGGTAGAAAAAGTTGTGTGACATTCTTCATTATTTATTTACACCAATGAATTATATCGATAGCTTCTCTAATTTGTCAAAGTCCAGTATCATGCATTTCCAAAGCTACCTGTGAACAGTGCAAACAATACACTGTTGTCATGAGAACCTTTCATGCAATGTGATTTGTATTTGATGAATTCTTTGTACTATTTTCAGAAATTATATAATTTTTCAAGGGAAGGCGTTGACCGCGTTACTTTCCGGGTTGAACTGGGTATGTGTGCAAAATTTCGTGCAAATTGCTAAAAAAATGTAGATTTGTGTAGGGAACATACATACACACCCACATACACACTTAGGCCTATACACACTTTCAATTTTATATATACTGTATTTGATTTGTCATTATAACATTCTTGTTACTTCATATTGTACCTAGGTACTTTGTAGTCTGCTTTAAGTACTCTGAATTAAACAAAAAACAAAACTGCCGTTTTGAAAAATGATTGGTTTAATTGAGGGTTGACATGTTTGCAGACCTGTGGCATGATTTAAACCCTATTCTTAAGCTCGAAATCCTAGTAATCCTTCCCCTCCCCCCACCCCGTTAACAGGTTCCTACTTTCAAAATCTTCCTGTTTTAACAATGCACTTACATTTACTATCATATTTGACTCACATATACTTAATAGTCTAAGTAGTTTCACCATGTGGAGTTTTCATTTTGTTGCATACAGTTATAATTTTAATTATAAATTTAAGAACGTAAATTTTAGGGATAAAAAGGAATTCAAAGAAGTTTTATAAACTAAATCAATTTGTAAAAGAAAAGCCTAAGTTGAATTATTATTCGAAAAGTTGAAATGAACATAATATTGTTTAATAGTTAATACTTTAAATTATAATTTATAAGAAATATTTTGAAATTGGATGTAATAAATTTATTGAAATTTGAATATTTAAATACTTACTCGACGGATTTTGTTTCTAAAATGATTTCTTGATTTGTGTGAAAATGATTGAAACTTGTTTTAAAATACACAGGAGATAACAAACTCGCAGGAAATAGTATAGGCCTAGGTGTCTGGAATACTAAAATAGGCTTACAGTAGTTATAACTTAAGATATTTCATAATCTGTATTATTAATGATCATTTTTGTTATTTCAGGTGGGTGATTTTATCTTTCATCAGGAAGCTTAATGTAAGTGGACATAGTTTTCTTATTAACTTGTAGCTTGTGCAGCTGAAGCTGAAAGATATTAACTCCGTCGGAATGGATATAGTAGATCTGGTATCTTGGTGATCGATAAAGTGGAACATGGTGGATGCCTTTTAACCATCGCTATGCTATAAAGAGTGCGGTAGCTGTGCAGGCAAATTTTATAAGCTCCAAGCTTGTTGAGAAGAGCATTTCTTCTTTCCTATCAGCATAGGGTGTTAGGGGTGTAAGAGTAAAATATCCAGAAATACTAGGGCCGTGAGTTTCTCCATGTAGGGAGAACACTATGTGTTTCCTCTAATAATATATTAGTTATCTTGTTTTCTTAGAGTAGTAAGGCCTGCATCCAGCCTATGGATAAGAAGTAGTAATATTGCAAATATATTGCCTTGTAACTATAACCCTAATATACCTCCGGGTGGAATAGGATTTAAGTAATTGTGTATTCAATAAATAATAAATAATACTTCTAAGAGCCTGTATATTAATTCCGTTCATGAATTAAATGTATTATAAAATTTGTATCGTAATTTTGTAATAATACAAATATATGTTTCACAAGCTATAATCGAATCAGGAATTTCTAAGCAAAACCAAGTTTGAATATAACATCAAACGAAAGAACAAAAACCTTCAGAATTAGATAAGAATACACTGGCGTATAAAGTTCTTCAGTAGACTTATGCCCGGTTTCTATAAACTCGCGAAATACCTATGGGAAAATTATCCATTGAACAGAATTTACAGAAGAATAACTTTTACAAACTCAAATAATTTAAAGGTAAAAATCACATACACTTATGGCGAGTTTCTAGATAAATGTCCTCTGGGTAATTATGAAAATGACAGAAAAAATGTTTCTACAAACTCGGGCTACATCTTTCCAAGGGTAAATCGTCGGGCTAATTATCCTTTCATGGATGGCTGGATAAAATTTAACCTCTGATAGGATCAGTTAGTTAAACAATGAGAATCAAAGCCTTCTGAGTTAAATTAACTGCACAACTCCAAGGCCTTCCTCATTATATCATTGTGGGTGATTAGGAACTAATTTGCCCATGGATAATTTATCCATAGGTATTTCAGGAGCTTATAGAAACCGGGCATTAGTCAGTTAAACTGAATCGATTCTATATCCATAAACATGCCTTCACAGACTCTGGGGTTTTAATGAAAATAAAAATGAATACAGATTGGAGACCACAATATCCCGTTCAAGTTAACGGCTCCCTTCTCTTCCATTTTAAAATTATGTTACAAAGCAGAGCCGCCAATGAAGAAGAAAAAGTTTACGACAATGGGTAGTCGTGATGAAGGAACTAGTTATGAAAGAGAGCACTGTCTATCAGTTATTTAGCAGACTTTCCTTTTTTGACATGATCACAAAACATTCTACTTATGAAGTTATAGCTTCCCACGACAGCTCCATAGCTAAACGCATCTGACAGGACATGTTTTTAACTTACTTCCCTCGCTACACCCGGTAAAAAAGAACATCTTCGAAGATCGTGGATGTAGATTACAATCAGACTTGCTCCCACTATACTTGCTTACATACTATTCTATTAAATTTACCAAAATATAAAACGAGACATTTTATTAATCTCTGCAATTAACCCATGATATAATTGTGAAACAATGACCAATCCACTATGAGGACACGAGGAATTTTAATGAATAACCAGTTCGTGCTTATCGTCACACTTCTATTTTTTTATCATTTTCAATTAAGTTCGCTTTTATATAGCCTAAACCAACTGATTTCCATGACGAAAACTGTAGTTAACAACCGCTCGCAGCGCGACCATAATTAATATATTATGTATTGTCTTGCCATCGGGTATCTCCTTATCTCTTACAAGGACACACATAGCGAAGTGTTTTATTTTTTCTTGTGGTTTTGATAATTAATTGCATGCTTAAATATTCGATAAATAGTCGCAATAAATATAGCTCGAGGTTCGTATTCTCTCGAGATAAATTTTGACTTCTCGTTATATTATCTAGTGCTGTCCAAAGCAAAGAACTTCTTTGTGAGGATTGCGAGGAAGGTGACCGTTACGTTACAAGTGGAGCCTTGCCGTACTGTTGCGAAATTACAGTACACTACGCTATGTGATATGAAAACATTCTCCTTCAAGAACTTGAATTATGATAGGCCCAGCAATATAAAAATAAATACAGCCTGTGCATTATATTATATTATATAGGCTATAATATTTTAAATATTATATTACATTCTATTACATCACATAGGCTATATGTTATACTACATATATATAATATTTTATACATGATATATTACATAATATTATATCACATAGAAAATCTCGGCGCATGCGGTAGTAACATGGACGTCCGCAAGCTAGCCGGTAACCAATAGGAATCTGTCTAGTCAAATGTGAGGTACCCTCACCTCCTCCTCCACCATATCCCCATACCTCTCTAAATAGCTGTGAACCCCTTAGGGAAGTTCTTTGATTTGGACTACAGTAAAGCTGTTTCTACCTGCCCCAGCTCAGAAAGATGCTCAGTAGTCTGGTCGAGTCTACTATCGAAATATTGTCATTTGAAGGGGTGATGTCTCATTCGTATACTAGTCTTCAAGGGAGACTCTTGGCGCTGACTAAAGTATACGGCTACACCTGTTATGACTGACGGGAGGGGAAGGATGTCTAGTCTCTTTAAATTCAATTCCCAGCTCTGAATCCCTTCCTCCCACGCGTTTCACCAGTGTCAGGAAGAACAAAATACTGTACAGTATGATCAACTGTCATATAGGAGTTTTGTTGAAACTGTGAGGAAAGCAATGCCAGATATTTTGCTAAAGCAGCTTTCCCTGTACTTGGTCTACACAATTTCCCATTCCGTTGAGGTCTATGCATAAGACTTTCACAGTTTGCTATGGGTTCGATTATCTGTTAGGCATTTCAAATATTTTCATCGCTTTCTTGGAGCTAATTTTATACATTTAATTTTGCTTCTTCAAGTGGGAACGACTTTTGTAACCGTATAAGAATACTGGATGAATACAAGTCTTATGAGTTTCGATGTACGGTACTTAGGATTTGTAAGATGAATTTCAAATCTAAATTCATTCTGTGTTGGTATTCCTCCTTTAATCGTCCGTCTGTACTCTGCAAGTAGATAAAAGTATCTTTTATGTAGGCCTACTTCGGTATTTGTAATAATCCTTTGCCATCCATATGAATATTTAGAATGAAAAGTATAGTACAATTGTAGATTTTTTCTATCACGACATAAAATGCCTTAAAAATAGAAATTGAATGAGCAATCTCTACTTACCTGTTAAAAATAGCGTTTTAAATTTCAAACAGGGGTGAAGGGTATAAATTTAAATTGCTAAACCGGCAGTTGATCCACAATGCTTCTAAGAAATCTGCATAGATAAGTAAAGTTCTGTCAGCTGCGGTTTATCACATCCTATTTGGACATTCTTCATGAAATAATTCTTTTAGCCTACAGTATGATGATTCCTTCCAAGCCTCTGTATGTCAACGTACCTCTTGGGCAATTTGAATTTTTTATCCAAAATATACAAATATTTTCCAAAAATTCTAACACCATTTTAAACCGCTAAGTACCGCTAAGTCAATTCTTATTATTGTTGATGCATGTGACCTGATAGAGAAAATATATTTTGCCCTGAAATATGCTGGTAAGTGATTAAAACAGAAAATACTAATTTCTACTATTCTAAACGACTAGCAAACGTTTAATTAGCTCTAGCTCACTCACATCCCAGTTGTAATGCCGGTTGTCGACCAAGAGCTAAGCTAAGATAGTTTAGCTTAGCTCATTTACAGTGCGGGATTTCATATGTAGTTTTGCCGACAAAACTACATATGAAATCCGGCACAACTATATATGAAATCCCTCACTGCATGTGAGCTAAGCTAAGCTAAGTTAGCTTAGCTGTTGCTCGACAACCGGCATTACGATATTTACTGGAGGACACGCTTTTCTATTCTACCCAAATGACATTTACTTCTTGGAATTGAAAGCTGTGTAAAGAAGTACTTACTTAAAATGAGCACACAGTGCCTTTTTATAGTACGTTCTATGTTGTGGTTGGTTGAAGCATCAACAATAAGGAAACTGGAATTACACTACGGTTGTATAATGTATATCTTATTTCTTTTATTTACAGCGAAGCTCTAATTTTCTTATTTCTTTATTATTGTTGCATGTGTGTGCGTTAATAATCATACCTTATTATTTACATTTCCCTTAAGGTTTTTTTGTTTAGTAAATTATAATTCGTATTTCATTAGCCAACTAGAGGTCACATATAAGAGGATCATGTTACCATGGGCCCCGTCAAAAGATAACTAGTTATGAATGTTATTTCTTCAAACGTTGTAAATATGAAGTAATAAAAGTATATAGTTACTATCGGTACAAATGTTATGATTAGGTCACGGAAGTTAGGCAAAATGACTTTCCTATTTGGGTGGATTTAATATTAAGGGGGGACATACAGCTTTCGATGCTGGAAAATAGGTGAAGTTTCATTATTTTTTCTCAGCAATGAATTGTTCTGTAGCCTTGCAATCTGGCATGCTCTATATTGACTAGTTTTAAAATTGCATATTATTTTCAGAATTAATGTAACTATTACAGTTAATGGGTAATTGTCATTACAAATTGGCAAATTGGCAATAACTCAAACACTTATTAACATATTGCAGTGAAATTTTGCATGCAAGTATATTTAATATTATGGAACAACAATGTTTACAATCATTGATGTAACTTTAATAGTTTATTTTTTTAATATTTCTTGTGTAAAAATTAAAAAAAAAAAGTGATGAATTATTTTTTTAAAATATTTATACTGCAGATATTCCAAAGATCTCAGATTATGTTGTTCATATGATATTTACAAATAAATAGAGAAAAGAATCACTCAGAAATATTGGTATTTATGAAAGTTATCAGGGATAGGTACTTCAGTGCACAAAATTTGGCTGCCATCTTGTAATGATAATTACCCATTAACTGTAATAGTTAAATTAATTCTGAAATGCAATTGTAGAACTAGTTAATATAAGAGCATGCCAGGTTGCAAGGCTACAGAACAATTCATTGCTGAGAAAAAAAAAAAATGAAACTTCACCTATTTTCCAGCATCGAAAGCTGAATGTCCCCCCTTTAAAGAGTTAAATATAGATAAATATGTTTCCATACATTTATTTTGCCTTTTTCGCCTAATTTGGGTTATGTTGCCTATTTTCAGGTTTAAAGCCTTTTTTGACTATTTTGACTTTTTTCTGTGATTATTTACACATTTTAAAAAGGACATAAAGAATTTCAATGCATGAAAGTGGAAAAAATGTTATACAATTAATGAAATTACACATCCGCGTCACAAAAAATATTTATTGGGGACCATAATTTAGAAATTTCTTTTTCTATCAGTCGAAAATTTTACCTCTCAAACGATTCAATTACTTACTTCCTTACTTAATGGCAATAAACAATTCCTCAGCAAGTTAAATGAATATTATCTATTTTATGGAACCCGAAGGTTCAATGCCGTGCTTACCTGAGCCCGCCATTCAACCCTATTCAGTGCTAACTCCATCCAATCATCCCTCGCAAATCCTACATCCGTTAAATCTTTCCTAATATTGTCCTCCCACCTATGTCTAGGTCTTCCAGGTGGGCTTTTCCTTTCGGGTCTCCCAGTCAATATTTTTTAGATATGTATTTCCTCCGCCATGCGCGCAACATGTCCAGCACATTTGATCCTCCGTGATTTAATTACCCTTCTATATCCGGTGACGAGTACAGGTTATGAAGCTCGTCATTATGCAGTTTTCTCCAGTCCCCATTTTCATCTCTTTTAGGCACAAATATTTTCGAACACTCTCAGATTGTGTTCTTCCCGAAGAGTAAGAAACTATGACTCCCATGAATATAATACAACCGGCAGGATAAATGTTTATTTTTAGATTTCTGGACAGAAGACGAGAAGATAAGAATTTCTGAATTGCATAAAAACAAGCATTTCCTGATTTTAGTCGACACTTAACTTCTGCTATTACCGATTCAATTAAGCTCTTTCAAAATAGCAGAACGTTTGAAAGGAATGCAGTTTAAACCAGACGTCTTGTAGTTCCTGGTAGTCAAGAAAAGTAAGAGTAAATACTGTATGTGATAAATAAATTATTAAGTCTCTTAGACAACTATTTTCATGAATAAAGAGTGGGATTTCTCTAAATGCATATTTTAATTATATTAATGCCTGTTTTCGGTATTTTAAGTGCCTTTTTGCTTTCTTATTTTAACCTAAATAAATGCCTGAACTTCCGGGATCTAGTTATAAAGTACCATGTAAAAAAGTAAACTGATCGCTATACAGGCCATGGAGGCCCAGAGGGTTCCAGGAGGTTGAGGCTCCTAGATTTTAGTCATCCGCTCGTGAAGGTGGTAAGGTTGTCAGTCTTAAGCACCGGCCGCCTTTACCCGCAAGATTGCTCCTGGTACTCATTTCTGTTAGAGGCTGAGTCAACCCCAGGGCCATAGTGCCACCAGAAGGATTTGACCAATTGTAAAACTCTAATGACCTCACCTGGAATCGAACCCGCGACCTTCCGGTTTATATCGCAACGCCTCAACCACTACGCCGTAGCGGCGTACCCCCATAATGACATTTTTCGTGGACAAACATGAGCTTCTGTTATTAATTATGTTCGTTAGCCTTTCCCATATTTATCACTGTTTCGATTAATGGTTAATCTTGCATAAATTACCAGTGGGGAAAAATCTTTTTTTAACTTCCGTGAATTATACTTTTATTCTTCTTCTGCGCAATTCTTTTATTACTTTCACATCATAATCTAGTAGTTACCAACGTTTATGCAGGCATAGGTTTGATCCTCCGTACCTTCTCATAATATTATTCTGAGGTAGGGATGTCTGGAAAGGGTACACTCAGCCTCGTGAGGATAACTGAGGAGCTAGTTTATAAAAAATAGCTCCTCTATACAAGACAACCATAAATAAGAATGGCCATATGTGTCATCATTCTGACCACATATCCCAATCCTGTTATCTGCAAGTGATATTGAAAAATGGATTAAATGTCACAGCGGTCGGATGGTAGGCCCTGTCTCAACTTAAAATGTAATGCCACGGAGTTTTATTAGTGCTCTACTGAAATGTTACCTTCAATAATAATTTTAATCAACCTTGTAAAAAGACTGAAACCTAACGTCTCCTGTAGGTTGCACTACTTTCTTGCTGTATGATGTGACCAGTTCACTTTCGAAGTTGAGTTTTTAACATAAATACACGTTTTGAGGTCCCTGAATCCAAAAATACTGTATTCGGAAACATGTCCGTGTATGTCTGTGAACAGCCTGACTCCAGAACGAAAAATCGTATGTAAACAAAATTTGGTATTTGGGTCAGGTACCTTCTGAGGATGTGACACGAAGATAGGCGACAAGTTTATCTTATTTTTAAGGGGACTTTACATGAAGAAATTTTCGTTTTTCACGATTTTCTCGAAAGCGGCTGTAACGATTTTCTTTACACGTTGCACATGAGTTGCTTATACTAAGGGCCAAAACTTGTATCTGGAACATTTTTTCGAAAAATTCTCTGAAGGGTAGTTATAAGCCACCCGTTCTGAATACGTGCTCTTTGCAATATGGCCTCTTTTTCTATATCAGAATGTCAAGTGAGGAAAATGTATTGCCCTGCTTAAAATTAAGAAAGTTACGAGAATACATTATGCAGATTTCATTTGGGTTATGTATCCTTCTGGGATGCGATGTGATGTAGTAACGACAATCTCTTCATTTTTAACCAATTTACATGAAGAGAATGTCATATATAATAATTATATTGTACTAAGTAACTAACTTTTATTTAGGGATAGGAAGTTACGTGAATTTCACATCAGATTTTTAAAACTATTGTTTTGGAATTTTACAAGTTATTCTGAAAATGAATGAGTGACAATTTCAAATAAATAAATAAATAAAATCCGAAGTTCCACTCAGGTCTGAGGAGGTTTTTAGTTTGACGAAGAATCCGGCATGTACCATTCAAAAATAAATGTACAACCTCCAGGTTAAATAGATTTCGGGATCTTCAAATTTTCATATATTTTCCTAAATGCATCACACGTATTAACTGAATAAATAATTGCTCAAACTGTTGAATAGATTTAGATTTAGATTTCAGAAAAATTACATTCCTCTTCTATCTCACTCCACGTGTTGTCTGTTTCTGTCTCGCTGTGGCATTATCCCTCCACTCAACTATTAGTATTTTCTACGACTGGCAACATTCTGCATGATCTTCACTCTGTGCTCAACAGTAGCTAAGTGATCTTTCGCGCATGCGAGTCGGCGCAAGCTGGTAGCGAGACGTAACGAGAAGCTCGCTGGCTGGGTTAAGTCTTCAAGGCCAGATCCATGGGCAATCTGTCGTTTACAAAATGGGGTCGGAGCAGGTTTTCTCGGGGTGCTCCTGTTTCCCCTGCCATATCATTACACCGTTGTTCCATTCATCATAGTATGACCATTCGGTTGCAGTAAAGAGTTTTATATTTATCTGCAGTTCCGTTTGCATATGTAAAAGAGTAGGTCTACAGGCTGTGTGGTTAGGACAAGACAATGTTCTTTGTTCTTCGGCCTTATAGTCCATAAACAGCTGAAGGTCTTTCACTCTTGTTCTTGATGATGAACCTCAACTAGGAAATCAAAATGACTAAATCCTTCTTAGGATTTTGTTAGACTAATTAATGTCAATTTATGAAACAAATAGCAATCACCCGTATTACGCGAGTTTTAAGTTATATGAAACATATCTATCTGCATGGCTAGGGCAACCGAGGTTATATTCTGTATTTTTTTAATACAAAGAAATATTTTCCCATGCGTTTACTTAGCCAAATTAATGACTTTCTAATCTAAATAATCTTACATAGTGTTAAAGAAGTAATACTGTTATTTTCAATCGTGGTTTCGATTAAAGCAAGGCAACAAGTTGACAACACGAAGTTGCTTTCTTGTGACATGACCAAGACACCCGGAAAACTCAACCACTGGCCGTGCCGCCACGCTTCATTAGCAATTCCCACCATTCACTGCATGATTCATTGCGTTTCTCTATTGTCATGCTATGTTAGGGCTACCGGTATTTCCCACTCTGAATTTTATGCCCGGCCGGATTTTTAAAATTTTAACGGCTGTGTTCACCAACATGGATAAAATTTCTCGGTATCGTGGATAATAAAAACTACGGTTAATCTATCATCTAACATAGTAAACATTTCGGGTTTCACCACATAGTTTGTTACCTTGGTTTTTGTCTACTAGTTGTCTGATCCTTAAATTTTTCTTAAAAGAACCAACGTCATCTGGCGGGTGTTGTGTGAAACAGCGGGGGGAAGATTGACTATTGGCTGCGTCCGGACGCTAAATGTACACGTTGCCATATCAACATGAAAGTTTCCCCTCACGCGGTCTCTCGCTAGCAGTTCTACAAATGGTCACTAGATGTCTCACTGTTTTGGGGCGTGGCGTATAGCAGATAATTTCGCTTTCCCCTTGAATCTTGTGTAGAAATTAATGTCGTCATAGATGTTCAAGTACGACGTATGTTCCTTTATCCAATCGGGAGTCTTATTTTGTGTTCTGCTTCACATTCCTTGTCACTGTGATCAGATGTTCCAATAGCCTACGCACTACCTTGATATCGCAATTGGCTTGGTTTATCCTGTTTTGCTGGCCAATATTTCACCGGTAATATTATATTATCGAAAAACTAAGATACTGTAGCTGGTGAAACGCAAAATGGACAATATCGCAGCTTTTCAGTCTAAAAACCAGGATCAGAAAGATTATCGGCGTTTGTGAACACAACCGTTGGTGAAAAATAATTTTTAAAAATCAATATTTTGACTTCTTTTATTTCTTCACCTTCCTTATAGAGTAGAACTCCAACTCTCCGGATTAATTAGAACCGGACCCGATCCGAATCATCAATAATCCGGATAATTGGATAAATCATGAAAAAATGTAATTTCTTTAAAAAATAAAAATAAATTGTGCAGTAACGTACTTACATAAACTATCACATCTTGAACATATCGGTCAGAGTCAGTTGTTTTGCTTAACAATCTGTCGATTTTGGCGGTAAAAGGTTTGCTTTTTCGCAAATAATAAAGAGTGTTTCCCAATGCTCGATTTTGCCAAAACCAATTGAATACAGCCTCAAAGCGATTCGGATAGTTCGAGTTCGGATAATTGAAGTTCTACTGTATTTACAACTACAAACTGACAGCGTTACGGCTATGTTAAAAACATTAGGGTGGAAATCTTTAGAATCTAGAATGAAAGTAAATAGATCAACATGTATGTATTAAGTATACATGAAACATCCGGCATGGGAAGAGCTTCAGAGCAAAATTAAAGAACCAGATTACAAAAGTAGGAAGGATCACAAACACAAAATCAGGGGTAGATCTCAGAGAACAAATATTGCCAAATTTTCTTTTTTTAAATAGAGAGATTCAGGATTGGAATTACTTACCTGCAGAAACCTTTGAAACGTTTCCTGCTAACGCCAAATTTTTAAAAAAATATTTTGCATAGGGTATATGATAATATATAATATTTTTTCCCTATAATATTCTCATTATGTAATTATGTTTGTGAATATTTTTATATGCTATAGTTTTGAATGGAAAGAGTTCTTTTTTTTTAATTATCAGGTATGTAGATAGCTGTTGTGATATTTAATGTGTATCCGTATGTATAGTGTGTCATTTTTGTATATATGTATGGCTGGTATTAATTGCAACACTGCCACCGGGTTGTTGACCCACTGAGCAAATTTCTGAGAATATTATCTAAGAAGTTTGGTAAATTCCGGTAGATGGACGTATCGCTTCGAAGGATTAACTCAGTTTATTTGAAAATCAGGTGTGTCGACTTTATCTACCGCTTTAAGAGCGCCATTCAAAGTAACTGTCTAGTGTTCCTGCAACAGAAGTGATACATACATGTTATGATTTCATATTAATTAATCTTTAGTCTTTAATTCTTTTGAATGTTTTGTTTTTTATTTTGCATTTTTCTTCATGTAGAAGATGTTGCATAGTTTCCAATCAATTAGGGCCTATTTGATTAGGATCAGAAAGAAAAATTACACAAAATGACGTATCTTAATTCGTGTGTAGTTATCATGTTAAATATGAATTGTTAAGTTCTCCTCTTAATTTGTTAAAGTTATTTTGAGGGTCTAATATTCAAAATGATATAGTGTTAAAAGACATAATTTTACAGGTAATACGACATAAATAGGTAAGGTTCCACCTGTAATGAAGTTTTCAACAGAACTAATACCCGCGCGCGATTTCTTGGGCGCTCGGCTCCCTAGTTCTCATTCGGCAGGTTTCGTTCAAATTCGTAGGTAGAGCTGACAACATTGAAACACGACGCTATACTCCCTGACATCTAGTGGTTTCAATACTAAGCTTTCATTCTGTCTCAGGATCCTTATTCATTTATTGACATCTTTTCTGACGTAGCCTATGGAGTTGTTATGGGGGAAAAATACAATTTTGCGAATTGTTGATTTCACAAACACGTCACATTGTACATCCAACAATTTCCTGGTGCTAACACCTCTTTTTAGAATTCCTTATGTGCTAATTTCTGACTCTCCCTTGAACTCTGATGTAGTAGTTAGAAAATCATCCACGAGGAGCATTTAAAATGTTGGAAAATAAAAGCTAAAATTAAGCGTTTGAGTTTTTTTTTATTATAATTCACCATTCATATTCACATCCCAGCGACCCTTGTACCTGCATTCCATAACTTGGATGTCTGTATGACGTAGAATATTTATTGTAATATCTACTCTTATACAATTCAACGGCCCTAAATAGCGTGCTCACTCCCTCACTTCGTGAGACATCGAGTATACTCGGCGATATTCGTCTCTCGTAGTCTAAACTTTCACGAAGAGCACAAAATTAGGAAAACAGTTTCTTTATTATATAAGGCCTAAGTGAAATGAACACAATGAACAAATATTCTAATTTTAGCTTTACTTACAATTTTCATAGCTCTGAACCACAAACATTTTAAATAAACTGCCAGTGTAAATTTCTTAAAAATCCTGGAGTCAATTAATAATGGTGGGCGAAGGCGCGGGCACCAGCTATAATATAGTGATAGTTTAACCCTGGAAGTATCGCGGACAATAAAAATCCAAAGAAGCCACTCCTTCCTTTGATAAATCATATAACTTATGAAAATTACACTGAATTTATCAAATCAAATTCACGTCATATTCATCTGTCAACAAACAGTTGAGAAACAATACGTATTATCAGTGTTCACAGGTAGGTTTGGAACTGCATAAAACTTACGATATAATTAATTTCTGAAATCTACCTACTGGTAGGAACGAATTATATTCTAAAGGAAAAAGCGATAGTATATGAAGATATATTTTAAATAAAAATTGATGAAGTCAGCACTGACTTTTGTAAATGTATTGTCAGTGCCTTCAGGATTCTAGACATGCAAGTTTCGTATTTAAGCTATTTTCTAGTTAGAATACAAAACGTAAAGTAACAGATATTAAATATTTAAATGCCGATGCCTTTGGGCTCATCACTCACCCGGGGAGGCCCTCCTTGTCCTTGTCTGGTCAAAAAAGTGTGTCTGTGTTGTGATCCATAGTTCATTCCTCTCCCGACAGGTCGCGGCCTGGTAAGGCCCTGGCGGCGCGAGTTGCATAGAAGTCCCTACAAGGGAGAAGTAAAAGTACCAAAGAGAAAAAGAAATGCCGATGCCTTCTAGCACACTAGCTCTTAAAAGTCATGTGACGCTATTAAAGAAAATATATGGTAAAAGATGAAGCCATGTTATCGAAGTTAAAAATATAGATATTATGAAATTAAAACAAAAATTTACTGGTTTCGTAATATTTCGTCAAAATATCACCTAGACACGGATGTAAGAGAATTATTATTATTAATTCATCAGCAGAACTAGTGAAACACACAAAATACGCGCATATAGGCCTATCTATATTCTATATGCGTGTATTTAATGTGTTTTACTATATATATATATATATATATATATATATATATATATATGCACTTCAAATGGCCGGATAAACTGGTTTGTAGTGCGGATTTGTCAGATTTTTCTCGTTTTTTAAACATGTCTCTACATTTTAGTTATTTAATTATTTATTTATTTTTATATTGTAGGCTAAATTACAATGTTATTATTTTTTAAATAATACAGGGCATGATGTGCTTCTTTATATCTGTAAATGTTTGTCAAAACTCCTATAAGAGAACATCAAAAGAACATTAAGGGGAGGTTGTAAGCACATTTGATCAAAAATGTGGATTTTCGGTTTATTGTATATTTCCATTGAATTAAGTATAATTTACATGTTACATAGTCGTTTTGTGCTATAAGGGCCATAATGGCGTAGTAAATCTCTTTAACTCGTTACCGGCTGAGTGCCGGGCACAATAATGAAAGTCCATTCATACGTTGCCGGCTGTCAGACGGGACCAATTCCTTTTCCTTTTAGTTCTAGGTTTCCCTGAGTAGATGGCGCAATATGCTATGTACAAATTTACAGCTGAATATACTGTGTTTTTTAAAATGTTTTTCACGGAAGTCAGCTTAGCATATGCTTTCATATCTACCGACTGAATGTTGCAAAAAATTGTTATCTTACACAAAAAACAATAATTTCCCAAATATATATTCATAAAAATTAGATATTTCTTTTTTTGCATATCCCTCGCTTGTACTGTGCGCAACAGTGATCTAACTATATAATACAGTTCGGAGAGAACTTATCTCAACCTTAGCATTGTGGCATCCTGGCCAGATGACGCAATGTTCCCGGAGTATCCGGGGTTCGAGAGGCTCTGGATGCCTGTGGAACTGAGGTGGGAGGGCCCAGGTAAAATCATCGGTGGTTGGCAAGCCTGGAAGATGACGGGGTATGAAGGAGCCTCTCGAATAATAAGGTATTTTGCTCTTTTCTATAGTTAAAAAAAAAACGTATCCATTAAACTTTAGCATGTACAAAAACCTTTTGGACTCACGCCTTAGAAAATCGAGAAAAGAGTACAGTGGGAACCGTCTTGAAGCCACTTAAACAGCAACGAAGGCTCACTGAGAAGGAGCTGCAATTGTACTATGGGCAAGGTTTTAGAACTAAAACAGATGTAGGTACTAATACAGATAGCTTGGAAAACATGTAGAGAGCAGTGTGGGCTACATTCTTCCATAGGGTTTCATCCGACATACAAGTTTTGTCCTGAATATGCACTTCGAGCACATTATGGTATAATTTATCTTTAACGTCCTTTTTCTCTCATTTTGTTTTTTGTGCACATTTGTTCCTTTTTCTCGGGAAGTATTAAGAGTAGAGATCTGATTTTTGTTTCAGTTACTAAAACTACATTAATACAGAAACGGTGGTTTTTTAATGCATTTATCTTCAATGGTAAGAAATTTATTTCATTTTTAATGAATAAAACCGAATGAAAAAATTGAATTTTCCAAAAAAAGTTATAAAATATTTGTTTACAAACATATTCCTTTTAAAAAACCAACGTTTAAAGACAAGTCGTTTTGTGCTATAAGGGCCATAATGGCGTAGTAAATCTCTTTAACTCGTTACCGGCTGAGTGCCGGGCACAATAATGAAAGTCCATTCATACGTTGCCGGCTGTCAGACGGGACCAATTCCTTTTCCTTTTAGTTCTAGGTTTCCCTGAGTAGATGGCGCAATATGCTATGTACAAATTTACAGCTGAATATACTGTGTTTTTTAAAATGTTTTTCACGGAAGTCAGCTTAGCATATGCTTTCATATCTACCGACTGAATGTTGCAAAAAATTGTTATCTTACACAAAAAACAATAATTTCCCAAATATATATTCATAAAAATTAGATATTTCTTTTTTTGCATATCCCTCGCTTGTACTGTGCGCAACAGTGATCTAACTATATAATACAGTTCGGAGAGAACTTATCTCAACCTTAGCATTGTGGCATCCTGGCCAGATGACGCAATGTTCCCGGAGTATCCGGGGTTCGAGAGGCTCTGGATGCCTGTGGAACTGAGGTGGGAGGGCCCAGGTAAAATCATCGGTGGTTGGCAAGCCTGGAAGATGACGGGGTATGAAGGAGCCTCTCGAATAATAAGGTATTTTGCTCTTTTCTATAGTTAAAAAAAAACGTATCCATTAAACTTTAGCATGTACAAAAACCTTTTGGACTCACGCCTTAGAAAATCGAGAAAAGAGTACAGTGGGAACCGTCTTGAAGCCACTTAAACAGCAACGAAGGCTCACTGAGAAGGAGCTGCAATTGTACTATGGGCAAGGTTTTAGAACTAAAACAGATGTAGGTACTAATACAGATAGCTTGGAAAACATGTAGAGAGCAGTGTGGGCTACATTCTTCCATAGGGTTTCATCCGACATACAAGTTTTGTCCTGAATATGCACTTCGAGCACATTATGGTATAATTTATCTTTAACGTCCTTTTTCTCTCATTTTGTTTTTTGTGCACATTTGTTCCTTTTTCTCGGGAAGTATTAAGAGTAGAGATCTGATTTTTGTTTCAGTTACTAAAACTACATTAATACAGAAACGGTGGTTTTTTAATGCATTTATCTTCAATGGTAAGAAATTTATTTCATTTTTAATGAATAAAACCGAATGAAAAAATTGAATTTTCCAAAAAAAGTTATAAAATATTTGTTTACAAACATATTCCTTTTAAAAAACCAACGTTTAAAGACAAGATACAGATCTAAAAGTCTACCAAATTTTGTTTCAATTGATCAAATAGTTTTTGAGAAAAAGGAACATGAACATCAATAATTTAACATGGCAGAGATACAGCTTACAACCTCCCCTTAAAAGAAAATCAATAGATTTTGTAAATTAAAATATCAGTGGGTTTTCTGTTTTTACTGGTTCGCAATTTCAAAACTTCGCATAAAAAGTTTGCATGCTTAGGAGTTAATGTTTATTTCCATAACAATGGGTAACAAAACACTGCTCAAGTTTTGAAAGATAAAAGTCTTCGATTTCCTTTTAATATTGTTTTGCAGGTACTCACTAGGTTGCAAAGAAAAATCGGACATGATTTTAATTTACACTAGGCCTAGCTGCACAGCATAGCCCATCTCTTGGCAACCTTGGTACTGAGTGCAGTTTATTTTTCACAATATCTGCCATTTTTTATTTTGCACGTTGTAACTTCTCAGTGATATTTTTCACAATGTCTAAACTTTGTGGCAACATAAAATATATTTACATGTTGGATTCAGACCGATCTGAATCCGTTCCTCAACATACCGTTCAACATATTAAACAAATAAAATAAACAAAATATAAAAAGATCTGGATTCAAGATAAATCACGTCTCTATATTTTAGTTATTTAATTATTTATTTATTTTTATATTGTAGGCTAAATTACAATGTTATTATTTCATTTTTAATGAATAAAACCGAATGAAAAAATTGAATTTTCCAAAAAAAGTTATAAAATATTTGTTTACAAACATATTCCTTTTAAAAAACCAACGTTTAAAGACAAGTCGTTTTGTGCTATAAGGGCCATAATGGCGTAGTAAATCTCTTTAACTCGTTACCGGCTGAGTGCCGGGCACAATAATGAAAGTCCATTCATACGTTGCCGGCTGTCAGACGGGACCAATTCCTTTTCCTTTTAGTTCTAGGTTTCCCTGAGTAGATGGCGCAATATGCTATGTACAAATTTACAGCTGAATATACTGTGTTTTTTAAAATGCTTTTCACGGAAGTCAGCTTAGCATATGCTTTCATATCTACCGACTGAATGTTGCAAAAAATTGTTATCTTACACAAAAAACAATAATTTCCCAAATATATATTCATAAAAATTAGATATTTCTTTTTTTGCATATCCCTCGCTTGTACTGTGCGCAACAGTGATCTAACTATATAATACAGTTCGGAGAGAACTTATCTCAACCTTAGCATTGTGGCATCCTGGCCAGATGACGCAATGTTCCCGGAGTATCCGGGGTTCGAGAGGCTCTGGATGCCTGTGGAACTGAGGTGGGAGGGCCCAGGTAAAATCATCGGTGGTTGGCAAGCCTGGAAGATGACGGGGTATGAAGGAGCCTCTCGAAGTCAGCTTAGCATATGCTTTCATATCTACCGACTGAATGTTGCAAAAAATTGTTATCTTACACAAAAAACAATAATTTCCCAAATATATATTCATAAAAATTAGATATTTCTTTTTTTGCATATCCCTCGCTTGTACTGTGCGCAACAGTGATCTAACTATATAATACAGTTCGGAGAGAACTTATCTCAACCTTAGCATTGTGGCATCCTGGCCAGATGACGCAATGTTCCCGGAGTATCCGGGGTTCGAGAGGCTCTGGATGCCTGTGGAACTGAGGTGGGAGGGCCCAGGTAAAATCATCGGTGGTTGGCAAGCCTGGAAGATGACGGGGTATGAAGGAGCCTCTCGAATAATAAGGTATTTTGCTCTTTTCTATAGTTAAAAAAAAAACGTATCCATTAAACTTTAGCATGTACAAAAACCTTTTGGACTCACGCCTTAGAAAATCGAGAAAAGAGTACAGTGGGAACCGTCTTGAAGCCACTTAAACAGCAACGAAGGCTCACTGAGAAGGAGCTGCAATTGTACTATGGGCAAGGTTTTAGAACTAAAACAGATGTAGGTACTAATACAGATAGCTTGGAAAACATGTAGAGAGCAGTGTGGGCTACATTCTTCCATAGGGTTTCATCCGACATACAAGTTTTGTCCTGAATATGCACTTCGAGCACATTATGGTATAATTTATCTTTAACGTCCTTTTTCTCTCATTTTGTTTTTTGTGCACATTTGTTCCTTTTTCTCGGGAAGTATTAAGAGTAGAGATCTGATTTTTGTTTCAGTTACTAAAACTACATTAATACAGAAACGGTGGTTTTTTAATGCATTTATCTTCAATGGTAAGAAATTTATTTCATTTTTAATGAATAAAACCGAATGAAAAAATTGAATTTTCCAAAAAAAGTTATAAAATATTTGTTTACAAACATATTCCTTTTAAAAAACCAACGTTTAAAGACAAGTCGTTTTGTGCTATAAGGGCCATAATGGCGTAGTAAATCTCTTTAACTCGTTACCGGCTGAGTGCCGGGCACAATAATGAAAGTCCATTCATACGTTGCCGGCTGTCAGACGGGACCAATTCCTTTTCCTTTTAGTTCTAGGTTTCCCTGAGTAGATGGCGCAATATGCTATGTACAAATTTACAGCTGAATATACTGTGTTTTTTAAAATGTTTTTCACGGAAGTCAGCTTAGCATATGCTTTCATATCTACCGACTGAATGTTGCAAAAAATTGTTATCTTACACAAAAAACAATAATTTCCCAAATATATATTCATAAAAATTAGATATTTCTTTTTTTGCATATCCCTCGCTTGTACTGTGCGCAACAGTGATCTAACTATATAATACAGTTCGGAGAGAACTTATCTCAACCTTAGCATTGTGGCATCCTGGCCAGATGACGCAATGTTCCCGGAGTATCCGGGGTTCGAGAGGCTCTGGATGCCTGTGGAACTGAGGTGGGAGGGCCCAGGTAAAATCATCGGTGGTTGGCAAGCCTGGAAGATGACGGGGTATGAAGGAGCCTCTCGAATAATAAGGTATTTTGCTCTTTTCTATAGTTTAAAAAAAACGTATCCATTAAACTTTAGCATGTACAAAAACCTTTTGGACTCACGCCTTAGAAAATCGAGAAAAGAGTACAGTGGGAACCGTCTTGAAGCCACTTAAACAGCAACGAAGGCTCACTGAGAAGGAGCTGCAATTGTACTATGGGCAAGGTTTTAGAACTAAAACAGATGTAGGTACTAATACAGATAGCTTGGAAAACATGTAGAGAGCAGTGTGGGCTACATTCTTCCATAGGGTTTCATCCGACATACAAGTTTTGTCCTGAATATGCACTTCGAGCACATTATGGTATAATTTATCTTTAACGTCCTTTTTCTCTCATTTTGTTTTTTGTGCACATTTGTTCCTTTTTCTCGGGAAGTATTAAGAGTAGAGATCTGATTTTTGTTTCAGTTACTAAAACTACATTAATACAGAAACGGTGGTTTTTTAATGCATTTATCTTCAATGGTAAGAAATTTATTTCATTTTTAATGAATAAAACCGAATGAAAAAATTGAATTTTCCAAAAAAAGTTATAAAATATTTGTTTACAAACATATTCCTTTTAAAAAACCAACGTTTAAAGACAAGATACAGATCTAAAAGTCTACCAAATTTTGTTTCAATTGATCAAATAGTTTTTGAGAAAAAGGAACATGAACATCAATAATTTAACATGGCAGAGATACAGCTTACAACCTCCCCTTAAAAGAAAATCAATAGATTTTGTAAATTAAAATATCAGTGGGTTTTCTGTTTTTACTGGTTCGCAATTTCAAAACTTCGCATAAAAAGTTTGCATGCTTAGGAGTTAATGTTTATTTCCATAACAATGGGTAACAAAACACTGCTCAAGTTTTGAAAGATAAAAGTCTTCGATTTCCTTTTAATATTGTTTTGCAGGTACTCACTAGGTTGCAAAGAAAAATCGGACATGATTTTAATTTACACTAGGCCTAGCTGCACAGCATAGCCCATCTCTTGGCAACCTTGGTACTGAGTGCAGTTTATTTTTCACAATATCTGCCATTTTTTATTTTGCACGTTGTAACTTCTCAGTGATATTTTTCACAATGTCTAAACTTTGTGGCAACATAAAATATATTTACATGTTGGATTCAGACCGATCTGAATCCGTTCCTCAACATACCGTTCAACATATTAAACAAATAAAATAAACAAAATATAAAAAGATCTGGATTCAAGATAAATCACGTCTCTATATTTTAGTTATTTAATTATTTATTTATTTTTATATTGTAGGCTAAATTACAATGTTATTATTTCATTTTTAATGAATAAAACCGAATGAAAAAATTGAATTTTCCAAAAAAAGTTATAAAATATTTGTTTACAAACATATTCCTTTTAAAAAACCAACGTTTAAAGACAAGTCGTTTTGTGCTATAAGGGCCATAATGGCGTAGTAAATCTCTTTAACTCGTTACCGGCTGAGTGCCGGGCACAATAATGAAAGTCCATTCATACGTTGCCGGCTGTCAGACGGGACCAATTCCTTTTCCTTTTAGTTCTAGGTTTCCCTGAGTAGATGGCGCAATATGCTATGTACAAATTTACAGCTGAATATACTGTGTTTTTTAAAATGTTTTTCACGGAAGTCAGCTTAGCATATGCTTTCATATCTACCGACTGAATGTTGCAAAAAATTGTTATCTTACACAAAAAACAATAATTTCCCAAATATATATTCATAAAAATTAGATATTTCTTTTTTTGCATATCCCTCGCTTGTACTGTGCGCAACAGTGATCTAACTATATAATACAGTTCGGAGAGAACTTATCTCAACCTTAGCATTGTGGCATCCTGGCCAGATGACGCAATGTTCCCGGAGTATCCGGGGTTCGAGAGGCTCTGGATGCCTGTGGAACTGAGGTGGGAGGGCCCAGGTAAAATCATCGGTGGTTGGCAAGCCTGGAAGATGACGGGGTATGAAGGAGCCTCTCGAATAATAAGGTATTTTGCTCTTTTCTATAGTTTAAAAAAAACGTATCCATTAAACTTTAGCATGTACAAAAACCTTTTGGACTCACGCCTTAGAAAATCGAGAAAAGAGTACAGTGGGAACCGTCTTGAAGCCACTTAAACAGCAACGAAGGCTCACTGAGAAGGAGCTGCAATTGTACTATGGGCAAGGTTTTAGAACTAAAACAGATGTAGGTACTAATACAGATAGCTTGGAAAACATGTAGAGAGCAGTGTGGGCTACATTCTTCCATAGGGTTTCATCCGACATACAAGTTTTGTCCTGAATATGCACTTCGAGCACATTATGGTATAATTTATCTTTAACGTCCTTTTTCTCTCATTTTGTTTTTTGTGCACATTTGTTCCTTTTTCTCGGGAAGTATTAAGAGTAGAGATCTGATTTTTGTTTCAGTTACTAAAACTACATTAATACAGAAACGGTGGTTTTTTAATGCATTTATCTTCAATGGTAAGAAATTTATTTCATTTTTAATGAATAAAACCGAATGAAAAAATTGAATTTTCCAAAAAAAGTTATAAAATATTTGTTTACAAACATATTCCTTTTAAAAAACCAACGTTTAAAGACAAGATACAGATCTAAAAGTCTACCAAATTTTGTTTCAATTGATCAAATAGTTTTTGAGAAAAAGGAACATGAACATCAATAATTTAACATGGCAGAGATACAGCTTACAACCTCCCCTTAAAAGAAAATCAATAGATTTTGTAAATTAAAATATCAGTGGGTTTTCTGTTTTTACTGGTTCGCAATTTCAAAACTTCGCATAAAAAGTTTGCATGCTTAGGAGTTAATGTTTATTTCCATAACAATGGGTAACAAAACACTGCTCAAGTTTTGAAAGATAAAAGTCTTCGATTTCCTTTTAATATTGTTTTGCAGGTACTCACTAGGTTGCAAAGAAAAATCGGACATGATTTTAATTTACACTAGGCCTAGCTGCACAGCATAGCCCATCTCTTGGCAACCTTGGTACTGAGTGCAGTTTATTTTTCACAATATCTGCCATTTTTTATTTTGCACGTTGTAACTTCTCAGTGATATTTTTCACAATGTCTAAACTTTGTGGCAACATAAAATATATTTACATGTTGGATTCAGACCGATCTGAATCCGTTCCTCAACATACCGTTCAACATATTAAACAAATAAAATAAACAAAATATAAAAAGATCTGGATTCAAGATAAATCACGTCTCTATATTTTAGTTATTTAATTATTTATTTATTTTTATATTGTAGGCTAAATTACAATGTTATTATTTTTTAAATAATACAGGGCATGATGTGCTTCTTTATATCTGTAAATGTTTGTCAAAACTCCTATAAGAGAACATCAAAAGAACATTAAAAGAAAATCAATAGATTTTGTAAATTAAAATATCAGTGGGTTTTCTGTTTTTACTGGTTCGCAATTTCAAAACTTCGCATAAAAAGTTTGCATGCTTAGGAGTTAATGTTTATTTCCATAACAATGGGTAACAAAACACTGCTCAAGTTTTGAAAGATAAAAGTCTTCGATTTCCTTTTAATATTGTTTTGCAGGTACTCACTAGGTTGCAAAGAAAAATCGGACATGATTTTAATTTACACTAGGCCTAGCTGCACAGCATAGCCCATCTCTTGGCAACCTTGGTACTGAGTGCAGTTTATTTTTCACAATATCTGCCATTTTTTATTTTGCACGTTGTAACTTCTCAGTGATATTTTTCACAATGTCTAAACTTTGTGGCAACATAAAATATATTTACATGTTGGATTCAGACCGATCTGAATCCGTTCCTCAACATACCGTTCAACATATTAAACAAATAAAATAAACAAAATATAAAAAGATCTGGATTCAAGATAAATCACGGACCTCTCTTTATGTTAAAGGTACCTATGATAAATACCACAACGGAAAATATGCATTTGTGTATAAATCATATCCCTGATTATTGATATCTGCAGATTTATTGTATTCACTGCATAATATCACAGTTGTTACTTTAGCAGTTTGTTTTCTGTCGCAAATAATACACTTCAGTATGAACTTTTCTCTTGTCACGACTGGAACATAACTGTATATAAATTCTGTTTCTTAATTTCGCAGATTATGCAACGATCATCAAAACATCAAAAGAACATTAAGGGGAGGTTGTAAGCACATTTGATCAAAAATGTGGATTTTCGGTTTATTGTATATTTCCATTGAATTAAGTATAATTTACATGTTACATAGTCGTTTTGTGCTATAAGGGCCATAATGGCGTAGTAAATCTCTTTAACTCGTTACCGGCTGAGTGCCGGGCACAATAATGAAAGTCCATTCATACGTTGCCGGCTGTCAGACGGGACCAATTCCTTTTCCTTTTAGTTCTAGGTTTCCCTGAGTAGATGGCGCAATATGCTATGTACAAATTTACAGCTGAATATACTGTGTTTTTTAAAATGTTTTTCACGGAAGTCAGCTTAGCATATGCTTTCATATCTACCGACTGAATGTTGCAAAAAATTGTTATCTTACACAAAAAACAATAATTTCCCAAATATATATTCATAAAAATTAGATATTTCTTTTTTTGCATATCCCTCGCTTGTACTGTGCGCAACAGTGATCTAACTATATAATACAGTTCGGAGAGAACTTATCTCAACCTTAGCATTGTGGCATCCTGGCCAGATGACGCAATGTTCCCGGAGTATCCGGGGTTCGAGAGGCTCTGGATGCCTGTGGAACTGAGGTGGGAGGGCCCAGGTAAAATCATCGGTGGTTGGCAAGCCTGGAAGATGACGGGGTATGAAGGAGCCTCTCGAATAATAAGGTATTTTGCTCTTTTCTATAGTTAAAAAAAAACGTATCCATTAAACTTTAGCATGTACAAAAACCTTTTGGACTCACGCCTTAGAAAATCGAGAAAAGAGTACAGTGGGAACCGTCTTGAAGCCACTTAAACAGCAACGAAGGCTCACTGAGAAGGAGCTGCAATTGTACTATGGGCAAGGTTTTAGAACTAAAACAGATGTAGGTACTAATACAGATAGCTTGGAAAACATGTAGAGAGCAGTGTGGGCTACATTCTTCCATAGGGTTTCATCCGACATACAAGTTTTGTCCTGAATATGCACTTCGAGCACATTATGGTATAATTTATCTTTAACGTCCTTTTTCTCTCATTTTGTTTTTTGTGCACATTTGTTCCTTTTTCTCGGGAAGTATTAAGAGTAGAGATCTGATTTTTGTTTCAGTTACTAAAACTACATTAATACAGAAACGGTGGTTTTTTAATGCATTTATCTTCAATGGTAAGAAATTTATTTCATTTTTAATGAATAAAACCGAATGAAAAAATTGAATTTTCCAAAAAAAGTTATAAAATATTTGTTTACAAACATATTCCTTTTAAAAAACCAACGTTTAAAGACAAGATACAGATCTAAAAGTCTACCAAATTTTGTTTCAATTGATCAAATAGTTTTTGAGAAAAAGGAACATGAACATCAATAATTTAACATGGCAGAGATACAGCTTACAACCTCCCCTTAAAAGAAAATCAATAGATTTTGTAAATTAAAATATCAGTGGGTTTTCTGTTTTTACTGGTTCGCAATTTCAAAACTTCGCATAAAAAGTTTGCATGCTTAGGAGTTAATGTTTATTTCCATAACAATGGGTAACAAAACACTGCTATGGCGCAATATGCTATGTACAAATTTACAGCTGAATATACTGTGTTTTTTAAAATGTTTTTCACGGAAGTCAGCTTAGCATATGCTTTCATATCTACCGACTGAATGTTGCAAAAAATTGTTATCTTACACAAAAAACAATAATTTCCCAAATATATATTCATAAAAATTAGATATTTCTTTTTTTGCATATCCCTCGCTTGTACTGTGCGCAACAGTGATCTAACTATATAATACAGTTCGGAGAGAACTTATCTCAACCTTAGCATTGTGGCATCCTGGCCAGATGACGCAATGTTCCCGGAGTATCCGGGGTTCGAGAGGCTCTGGATGCCTGTGGAACTGAGGTGGGAGGGCCCAGGTAAAATCATCGGTGGTTGGCAAGCCTGGAAGATGACGGGGTATGAAGGAGCCTCTCGAATAATAAGGTATTTTGCTCTTTTCTATAGTTAAAAAAAAACGTATCCATTAAACTTTAGCATGTACAAAAACCTTTTGGACTCACGCCTTAGAAAATCGAGAAAAGAGTACAGTGGGAACCGTCTTGAAGCCACTTAAACAGCAACGAAGGCTCACTGAGAAGGAGCTGCAATTGTACTATGGGCAAGGTTTTAGAACTAAAACAGATGTAGGTACTAATACAGATAGCTTGGAAAACATGTAGAGAGCAGTGTGGGCTACATTCTTCCATAGGGTTTCATCCGACATACAAGTTTTGTCCTGAATATGCACTTCGAGCACATTATGGTATAATTTATCTTTAACGTCCTTTTTCTCTCATTTTGTTTTTTGTGCACATTTGTTCCTTTTTCTCGGGAAGTATTAAGAGTAGAGATCTGATTTTTGTTTCAGTTACTAAAACTACATTAATACAGAAACGGTGGTTTTTTAATGCATTTATCTTCAATGGTAAGAAATTTATTTCATTTTTAATGAATAAAACCGAATGAAAAAATTGAATTTTCCAAAAAAAGTTATAAAATATTTGTTTACAAACATATTCCTTTTAAAAAACCAACGTTTAAAGACAAGATACAGATCTAAAAGTCTACCAAATTTTGTTTCAATTGATCAAATAGTTTTTGAGAAAAAGGAACATGAACATCAATAATTTAACATGGCAGAGATACAGCTTACAACCTCCCCTTAAAAGAAAATCAATAGATTTTGTAAATTAAAATATCAGTGGGTTTTCTGTTTTTACTGGTTCGCAATTTCAAAACTTCGCATAAAAAGTTTGCATGCTTAGGAGTTAATGTTTATTTCCATAACAATGGGTAACAAAACACTGCTCAAGTTTTGAAAGATAAAAGTCTTCGATTTCCTTTTAATATTGTTTTGCAGGTACTCACTAGGTTGCAAAGAAAAATCGGACATGATTTTAATTTACACTAGGCCTAGCTGCACAGCATAGCCCATCTCTTGGCAACCTTGGTACTGAGTGCAGTTTATTTTTCACAATATCTGCCATTTTTTATTTTGCACGTTGTAACTTCTCAGTGATATTTTTCACAATGTCTAAACTTTGTGGCAACATAAAATATATTTACATGTTGGATTCAGACCGATCTGAATCCGTTCCTCAACATACCGTTCAACATATTAAACAAATAAAATAAACAAAATATAAAAAGATCTGGATTCAAGATAAATCACGGACCTCTCTTTATGTTAAAGGTACCTATGATAAATACCACAACGGAAAATATGCATTTGTGTATAAATCATATCCCTGATTATTGATATCTGCAGATTTATTGTATTCACTGCATAATATCACAGTTGTTACTTTAGCAGTTTGTTTTCTGTCGCAAATAATACACTTCAGTATGAACTTTTCTCTTGTCACGACTGGAACATAACTGTATATAAATTCTGTTTCTTAATTTCGCAGATTATGCAACGATCAGCTGTACTCGCTTCATCGTTCCCAAGATCTTTCCCATGACCTTTACCAGCTGCTTCATTGTTAGGCTGCTTGGTTAATGTCGGTCACTCGCTTTTCACTTTGCAGATCTATATCTCCGTGTTTGTGAACTAACATGTCTTTCTTATTCAACTATACGTCTAGAGAAGAAAACTGTATAGCCCGCATTCTGTAGCCAATCGAGTGAGTTTTGGAAGTGTGTTACACATTTTAAGTGGAAATGAAAACGAAAAATGTATAATGCAAAATCCGAACGATATGCTTAAAGTTAAATTTCCGGGTAAATTGAGCCTCAGTCAGCCGACTTCCTCCGTTAGGTATATCGGGTCCCGGCTCTAGGTAAATTTGGTCCTGGTATGATTGACAATTCAATATTTTGTCTTAGGTAATCCCACGAGAATTTAAGATTTTATCCATAGATTCCTCCTGCTGCGCAGTCGCGAATTTATCTGATGAAACTCGTAAACACGAGTTGGATCTATTAAGACTATTCCATGAGTAATAATGTAACAGATTATGCAAATAATAATTACTTTCGTGCTTTCTTATATAAAAACAAAACTAACAACTGTGAGTTCACAGCATGCTATGAATGAACCAGCCATGAATCGATTCGAGTTACCATGTTGTGACCAATGCTACCAGTGGTGCATACAAAACATAGTTAACCTAATTCAGGCAAGCTAACCGCAGAATAGAATAAAAGCACACGAACTGACTTCCACCGAATCGAAATTGTGTTTTTAATCAGTGTAATTTATATTATTTCAATTTCAAAACAAGTTATGTTGTATAAAATATTGTGTTATTATTCTGCTGAATGGCAGCATGTGACGTATTAATCACCACTCGTTGATGCCTTACTTGTCCAGTAACGATCCGACGATTTATCAGATAAAATTGCATCCTTGCGATCCGAGAAAGGGTATTATAAGATGAACGATCGTGATTGGTCTATATTCCGGGAAATGCTAAACGTTATTGGTCAATATCAAACACGCGGCTTATGAGTGGAATAGTCCATTTAATTTCATTAACATGCCAAATGCTCTTAAAATAGAAGTGTGTGATGAGTGTATGAGTACAAGGAAAGCGTGAGAATTGTAAAATAAGAAATGAAAAGATGCAGTACCTCTTGGGGGAAAAGTTAACCTGATGACCAATGGAAAAAGAAAAGGGAATTCGACGCTCCAATTTTAAACAGTGGCCATATGGAAAATGACGCTGTCAGTTTCCAAGTATGACCTCTAGGTGTAGCCTATTCTAAAAACAAATGTCATGAAGCTAAGAATAGGGATTGTCTTTATGGAGTCTTTGTAAGCGATGGGCCGAGCAGTGAATTAAGTTACCGTATGTATAAAATGTATAAAATCCGTGTTTCCACCATGATAGAATGAACGGGAAATGGATGAAAAACACTATCGTGGAAAAAATGCGATTTAGGCCTACTCATCTAAACTTATATCACTAATGCTCGGTTTCTATAAACTCGCGAAATTCCTTTGGGTAAATTATCCAATGGACATATTTTACGCAATGATAACTTTTACAAACTCGAATAATGCATAGATAACTTAATAACATAGGCTACACTTATGTCGAGTTTCTAGATAAATGTCCTCTGGGTAAATATGAAAATTACAGAAAAAAGTGTTTCTACAAACTCGGGTAAGATCTTACCAAGGGTAAACCCCTGGGTTAATTTATTCTTTCATGGATGGCTGGATAAAATTCAACCTCTCGTAGAACAATATGGCGAACGTTCACAGCTAATTGCTTCCTGTAAAATAACGTTTTAGAAGTGCTGAGATGATTTCCAGGTACTCAAATACGAAATGAACTCACATGGTGTGCCGTGAGGAATATGAACAAAACGTTTTATTAGAATAAAGAGGCTTATTAGGAGATCTTTAGACCAAAACTTTTCTCAAAATAGAACGCATCTGCTACTCTATTACAAAGTGCAAGAAAAGGTAAACTGAGAATTCATCTCCCGTAATAAAATCTGTTCTCTCGGCTTGTACTGTCTGCTTTACTTTATCGTAACCGTTAGCAAGGAACAGAATATCAAACAAAAATTTCATAACACTATCAAATATCTAATGGGTCATTCAGATAGAAACGTAACGTAAACTTAAAAGTTTGGGACCATGTTTTTCAATGTGACCATTCACAATGCATCACGTAAACTTGAAACTTAAACGTAAAATTAAACTTAACTTAGAACCTTGCAAATACCAAGCTTCTCCGTTAAATTTATGCCAAAAATAATTATACAACCAATCAGAAAATAGAACAGCAGACGGAAGTGGAAGTAGCCAAGAGGTGGCGTCTATGAATGAGAAACTCGTAACGTTCTATCGTATCCCTGTCTGTATGATAAAAGGCATCCATTATATAAAGATGCGGTATTGAAGGAAAATATATGAACATTAGTTTCCCAAAAAAATGAACTATAGTAGTAAATAAAGCCCATATAATATTCTGTTAATTTGTATATGTATGCATACGCTTGTATGATTTCAATTTTTAAAAGGCTACACGTGTTTAACAGAAACATGAAAGTATTTTCGTCTGCGGCAGCCATTTTATCAGCTATTAACGTTCTCATTTGTAATTGGTTGTTATCTACGTTCAAGTTCTACCTAGTTTTGTGTTGTGCCAACAGAAAATAGCATACATTTCCTTTATGATTCCTAAAAAATCCGAACCCGATCATAAACAATATTAGTTATTAATATTAGAATTTATTATATTATTCATTAGTTATCAAAATCTTTTTCCATAGAGATATGAACACTACTCATAAAATCTCTTCACTAATATTATTAAATTATTAGTGAGCTGACTGATTTGGAGGTTATGTCTGGATTGCTGTTTGTGTTTTTCCCCTTCTTAGTCTTTTTGTCAATGCTATTTCAAAGCAGCAAGGTCTACATATATCTTCATAAATGTAACAAACAATGATAGCATATCTGAACTTTTTCCAAATTGATAATTAAATCAGAGTGATTCATTTTCCACAATTTTAAAATCACGAAATCTGAATTGCATAGGTTTGAGAATAACCTGATAGCCCAAATACACTTACAGAAAAACACCCAATATTATCAGTAAATTCTATTAGTTCAGCAGTCAATGAAACAGTATACTAATAATGTTAGCAATATTTACTAATAATTTAGAGCCATGAACTCATAACTGATATTATCAGAAAATATTCTTTTGAAACAGAAGACTAATAACAATAACTAATATTATTATGTATTTTGTAATAATATGAGTGTAAAAAAGTTCTATGAAACAGGGCCCAGGAGACCAGCAAACCAACACCATCGCCAAAAGTCTCAGTCATCACGAAAACGTTCCTACAATAAGAGGAAGTAGTGGGATGACTCTTTTATCATATTGGCCAAGGAAGATCACAAGATAGCCTACATTAGTGTTCGAAGCTCTTAAGTTGGCTGTCCTAGTTTTAAGAGCACAATGTATATCGCGCTTCCCGTTAAGACCATCTTGTGTGGTCATGAATATGACAGGTAAGTTTAAACTGCCATATTGGTGATGATGACTTGGGGCTGCGAGAACCGTTTGGTTTGTGTCCAACTGTTGTGGCGGCGTCGGCACGGTATTATTTATGCGAGGCCAAGAGCTTCTCGCTAAATTGAAGAGTGGCAGCTCATTTGCTGTTTAGTGATAGAACCTGCCTCGCTACATTTCAAGTGACCAGTGTTAACCCTCCAGACATGTGTTTACAGCTGCTTAACATTTCATTACATTTCCTATAACCTATAACTCAGCACTGGCCAACCGAGCGGAACCAAACGGGAAAAATTAAACGCAAACACCCTAATAAATCCTGGAAGTTTCTCTTTTGTATAATATGTCGTAGACTTTTGTCGGTTAAAGTACGAGGCGCGTCCATAAAGTAAGTTTCCCCAGGGCCGTTTACACAAATGAAATAAAATTCCATGGACATATTTATTGCAACAGATATAGTAAGTGTTCAGCTATTTTTCAACATATTCGTCACCGGAATTGAGACATTTGTCATAACGTGAGACCAACATTTGAACATTTGTGTCGTAGAAGTATGCCGCCTGGAATTTGAACCATTGTATGGCAACCATCTAACGATTTTCTTTCAATGTTATACATGAAATGTTTGTGCTAACATCTAACATTTTTATTTGAAACATTTTCTTTTTCGCAAAAATTCACTGAAGGATAGTTATAAACCTTGCACTGTTTGTAGAATCTCAGTCTTGCCCGGTGTACAATAAAGCTTTGCATCGGGTTGTGCTATCAGAATACGCGCTTTTTGCAATACGGTAACTTATTCTATATCAGAATGTGAAGTGAGAAAGGTGTATTGCCCATGCTTAGAGTTACCTGTGTGCAATGCGGGATGCGATGCGATGCCCGGCGTCGCTCGGGCTTTGTTTTTTAAATTTGAAATTAACTTATGGAGGACTTTTGATTTTGAAATTCTAGGTCCTTATATAATATGTATGTAGAACTTGAAATGAAGAAAAAGATTTATCACACTCAAACTATTCCATTAGAAAACGCTAGAAATAGCTTTTTATGGCTCATAGAGGATGTCGAATGCTGCATTCCGTTGCTTCTACACATCATGCTTGGGAGGGGTTGAAATAAGAGGAAACATAAATTACATAAGATTGCATTGACTTGACGGAAAATTTTATTTCTCATTCTCATGTTACCATACAACCGTTTCGGGGCTGAAATAAAAGAGAAATGCAGAATCACTTTCATACTTTCCTCCCCTAAAACCCGGGACATAATATACTGCGAGCATAGGACTCAAAATGTTCCATCCCATGCTTTGGGCCTATGATAAACATCCCTATTTCTCAACTAATACAAAGCCTACAGCTATGGATAACGTATCAGCGGAAAGGATTATTTACTACTTCTGATATAGCATACTCACACACTTAGTTGTCCCTGCAACACGACCTCTTATTCTTCATCAAATTGTGAAGTGAGAAAATATTTCTTATGTCGAGGGTAGAGAAAGTTATGTGACTGCATCACACTGTGCTTTATTTTCGTGGATTTCAGTTTTCAGTAATTATTTTCGCCAATGTATACGTCGATGGAATCATAATTCGTTAAAGTCCAGCATTATATAGTTGACAAAGCCCTATGTGATCAGAGTAAACAATACACTGTTGTCATGTGAGCTGAACAACATTTCATTTTTTTTCAGTATAATATTCTCAGAAATTATATAATTTTCAAGGGAAGGAGTATTTTGTTTGAATTTTAATGTTGACCGCGTTACTTCCCGAGCTTAACTGGGTATGTGTGCAACATTTTGTACAAATTGGTGAAGAAATGTAGATTTGTATAAGGAACATACATACATACATACATACATACATACATACATACATACATACATACATACATACATACATACATACATACATACATACATACATACATACATACATACATACATACATACATACATACATACATACATACATACATACATACATACATACATACATACATACATACATACATACATACATACATACATACATACATACATACATACATACATACATACATACATACATACATACATACATACATACATACATACATACATACATACATACATACATACATACATACATACATACATACATACATACATACATACATACATACATACATACATACATACATACATACATACATACATACATACATACATACATACATACATACATACATACATACATACATACATACATACATACATACATACATACATACATACATACATACATACATACATACATACATACATACATACATACATACATACATACATACATACATACATACATACATACATACATACATACATACATACATACATACATACATACATACATACATACATACATACATACATACATACATACATACATACATACATACATACATACATACATACATACATACATACATACATACATACATACATACATACATACATACATACATACATACATACATACATACATACATACATACATACATACATACATACATACATACATACATACATACATACATACATACATACATACATACATACATACATACATACATACATACATACATACATACATACATACATACATACATACATACATACATACATACATACATACATACATACATACATACATACATACATACATACATACATACATACATACATACATACATACATACATACATACATACATACATACATACATACATACATACATACATACATACATACATACATACATACATACATACATACATACATACATACATACATACATACATACATACATACATACATACATACATACATACATACATACATACATACATACATACATACATACATACATACATACATACATACATACATACATACATACATACATACATACATACATACATACATACATACATACATACATACATACATACATACATACATACATACATACATACATACATACATACATACATACATACATACATACATACATACATACATACATACATACATACATACATACATACATACATACATACATACATACATACATACATACATACATACATACATACATACATACATACATACATACATACATACATACATACATACATACATACATACATACATACATACATACATACATACATACATACATACATACATACATACATACATACATACATACATACATACATACATACATACATACATACATACATACATACATACATACATACATACATACATACATACATACATACATACATACATACATACATACATACATACATACATACATACATACATACATACATACATACATACATACATACATACATACATACATACATACATACATACATACATACATACATACATACATACATACATACATACATACATACATACATACATACATACATACATACATACATACATACATACATACATACATACATACATACATACATACATACATACATACATACATACATACATACATACATACATACATACATACATACATACATACATACATACATACATACATACATACATACATACATACATACATACATACATACATACATACATACATACATACATACATACATACATACATACATACATACATACATACATACATACATACATACATACATACATACATACATACATACATACATACATACATACATACATACATACATACATACATACATACATACATACATACATACATACATACATACATACATACATACATACATACATACATACATACATACATACATACATACATACATACATACATACATACATACATACATACATACATACATACATACATACATACATACATACATACATACATACATACATACATACATACATACATACATACATACATACATACATACATACATACATACATACATACATACATACATACATACATACATACATACATACATACATACATACATACATACATACATACATACACTGGCCAGTAACAAATTACGAACTAGTTAAACATTACCTCCAAGACTTTACAAGATTCTTAAACAAAATAGATTTTGAAAAATTATAATTAATTGTAGGAGTAATTAGAAATAAGTTAACTGTTAAGAAGTAGAAATAATTAGGTTAATTAGGTAATTAGGATATAACCAAAAAATAATATACAAGTTCTAGTTATAAGATAATATCAACTGTAAATAATGTACAAAAACACATGTATTATTACTCTGTAATGGGGCATGTGGACTATGCTAATAATACATGCATACATAGGCTACATACCCACAAACACACATTCGACTTTATATATTAGATTTACATAACGAAATGTCATACATAACAGCCCATTATACTAAGAGGCAAGACTTTTATTTGGGCAGAGGATGTTATGTGTTTCACATCAGATTTTTGTTGTCCATTAGTAGCCTGCATCCCGAGATTTTACATTTTATTGATAGATCCTATCCATATGGGACCACGCCATTTCACGTTTCGTACTTTACCTAGTGGGGGTTCTGAGACCAACAAATAAATATTTCATTTAATTTACTCAATTTATTTTTAGTTGTTATTAATGTCTACAGTTTAAAAGCTAGTTTTGTTACAATTCAATACATACCACGTAGAAATTGTAATATATTGTTTAAATAATGTTGCACTTCCTATAAACTAAATATTTTAAAACATAAATACAAGAAAATCACATGGTAGCTAGTGTTATCTTTGTTATTTAAGAAAAATAATTAAAATTATTTACTTTTGAAAATAGAATACATTTAAAATAGTAACTAACACACAAATTGTTGTTCCATGTATAGGCATTAGTCCTAACGAATTTAGTCCGTATTTATGATTTTACTATTTAGCTCATGAATTAGTGACTAATCCAGAATAACTTAAGAATTTGTGGAATATCAGTCAATCGCAAGTGTTTTTCATAGAAAATTCCACGAATGATTGGGAAATCGCCGATATTTTCAATCTTTTAATTTTAATCCTTTATTTGCTACATGATCCATTGCATAGCACAATATTACATGTTTGGTGTGTTAATTACAGTCTATGTAGGAAATACTTGGCCTAGATTACAATTTTGTGTAGTGTGGCAAAATCTATGCTGTTAACAAATTTCTGAAAATATTTTAAATATTCATTCACTAGTTCTTTTTCGTTTGCTGGCCAATGTCCCCCCTAATTTAAGGATGTTTACTTCTAGTGTTTTTCTTTCCTTTTTTAGCACTTCGCACTCGAACTCTCTCCGTCTATTTAAAGTTTCAGTTCCTGGGCCGAGTCTGTTATGGTATAAATTTAGGTGCTATTATAGCATGTTATAGAGTTTATACAGGATATCACCAGATGGCACGTCGTTCACTGCCCTTTCAAATAAATGAATAATTATAAATTTCATTAATTTTAACAACTACAACTAGTATTATTTTTACTGCTACTATTAATATCATCGTGAACGATTTAAAGTCTTTATGGAGGCCCAAACGTGAGCAGAAGTGTACGAAGAGGCGAGGAATTGTACCTCTTGCACCCACCATAAGACCAATAACATCTAATGAAGTTAGATTATATTTTTCCTTACAGAAAGGAATAGTGGGCTCGTAGATTCTACATTTCTCCATGTGAACATCTTCGGGCTTCTTTCGTGTGACTCAGTTCTTATAGCTTGTGACTCATTGATTATGAAATCCATTTCTCTCCCTTCATTCAAAGTTTGCAACTCCTTATCGTAGCGAAGGATTTTTGATAAAATCGCAATGTAGGGGGGTCCCACTTTTAAAACCAACTTTATTTTCATAAAACATCTAATATCGCACGTATTTTGTTCACTCGAGAGGAGATTTTGTCTTGACGAATGATTTGGTCCGACCCACTCGCCCTAAACGATACACTTTCTTTTATAACACGATCTAGCGAAAAGTAGAGTCAATTCCGCCATATTTTTATCTCCGTGTGATGAAGAAGTTCGTGATTGGACGTTAGAGGTGTGACGTCACACAACAGAACACGCAGAATTCTGGGAAACGGGTTCACAAAAACAACCAGTCTCGCAGGAGAGATACAATATGGCACATTTACGAAACGGGAGAATCCAGAATGCCCTACTAAATTAATATCACTGTTCATAACCTAACAGAACCTGTCACTAATAATTATATCACCGTTCCGGCAAGTTAGTACTTTACGACTCACCCTGCTCCCCTTTCCACTCACCACTCGCCTGGCAGCTTCCACCCCTATTGTGCCGCCTGCTCCACTTCCCAGCAACGCATACCTTCATGCCTGTAACCGTTGCTCAACGCCGGTAATGCGTAATTGCAATTGATATGTCGCCTAATATTTCACAATAAAGAAAGCCCCTTGCACCTCCACATAATATTCCACAATTATAAAAACGACCCTTCCAACCCTTTTCTCCTGTGTTAGTGGTGTCTCTTATGTGGCCCCGGCATTGGATTGATCACTCATCCGGGGAGGCCCTCCATGTCCTTGATTGGTCAAAAAAGTATAGGCTATTATCCATAGAAACCCCCTCCCCCTACAGGTCGCGGTCCTCTAGGGCCCGGGTGGCATGGGCCGCTTAAACGTTCCTACAAGGGAGACGTAAAACTCAGGTAGAGAAGTAGTTTATTAATTCTATGTGTAATTCTAAGAATGTGTAATCGTTAAGAATTATAAAAAGTAAGAATAAATTGTAATATTATGATTACTCTTTCGATGATTAGCCTACTGTATGCATTTATTATTATTATTATTATTGTTATTATTATGGGCCTAATTAAGGATAAATTAACAGATTAATACAACTTGTGAATGTGTCTGTTTAGGTTATACGTACAACAGAGGATGAAGTCAAAATAATAGAAAGGGTAATCAGAGAAGAACGCCTTAGCAAAAAATAGTAAATACAAAAAATAGCGACGTGCGCAGCAGAAAAAATGTGACGATTTGCTGTAGCTGTAACCCGGAAGGTCACAACCCGTTCTCGATGAGCTCATACGAACTTTTCTGTTGACCTAGTGCTTCCAGCAGCTCCGAGACCTTGGATTCGGTCCATACTTACTATGACGCAAATCATGTGTAGGAAATTATTACAAAAACCTTACAATCAAACATTACAATTAGCTTGTCCATGTAGCTGGAAGGGTGGAACTCTTTACTTAGATCGTGTTCTTACTCCATCGGATTACGTAATTTGTGATATTTTTCTGACCGTCTCGTGGTTAGCGTCGCTGCCTCCGGATCAGCAGGGCCGGGTTCGATCCCGGTTACCTCCTCGGATTTTTCTGAGGTAGGGAGGTCTGGTAACCTCGTGATATAAACTAAGGAGCTACTTGATTGAGAAGTAGTGGCTCCGTACACGGAAACTATCATTAACGGCCGTGGGTGTGGGCATGCTGACCACATGCCCCATGCCCCCAATCCTACCATCTGCCTATGATAGATGTCGCAGCGGTCGGATAGTAGGCTTAGAACCTCCAGAAATGTAGCACCACTGAGTCTAGTTTCCAGTTTTAGATATATTTATACAACAGTAATCTCCCCCCACAATTTTTTAAAAATCTTTTGTTGAGTTGTTGACATTACATAGGCTACACAGCGAAATATGTATACAAGTTAGCAAAGAACGTTTATTATTGTGAACATTTGTACAATTTATAACATTTTTTTGCATACAATATGAATTTTCATGTCAGGATGCAAATATTATCTTTTACTTTTAATTTTATTTAATTTTAATTTTTAAAAATTACATTCATATAAAAATTACCAGGAAATTCGAAATTCATGCAAGCCTACTAAGAAAATAATTTTTGTCTATGTTATCAGTGAATTTGTCAGAAAAATTGCATTCCAGCTTTTTTCTAACGGATGAAAGATACCTAAATCATGTTATTTTAATAATAACTTATACGAGATTTTTTAACTATACCTTACTTTTTAAGAATTTCATAACTAAAAAACTACCGCGTGCACGAATACAATCTTATTGAGTATATGAAGATATTGTAGGAGGAATGTGATGCCAAAAATAAATCGTGTAAAACATATGATGTGAAATTCACATAACTTCCTCTACCCAAAAAGAAGTTAGCCTCTTAACATAATGTATGACATTCTCTTCATGTAAACTGGTTGTAAAAATGAAGAGAGTGTCGTTATCACATCACATCGCATCGTCGTTATCACATCACATCGCATCCCAGAAGGATACGTAACCCAAATAAAATCTTATTAATCTGCTCTCATAACTTTCTTTACTTTAAGCTTGTCCAATACATTTTTCTCAGTTCACATTCTGATATGGACCAAGAGGCCATATTGCAAAGAGCACACATATTCAGAGTGGGTGGCTTATGACTACCCTTCAAATAATTTTTTCGAAAAAAGTTTCAAATGAAAGTTTCAGCTCTTAGTAGGCCTATAAGCACCCCATGTGTAAATCGTAAGAGCTGTTTGTCTAGAAAATCGCAACAAACTAAATTTTGTTTATGTAAAGTCCCCTTAAAAATAGAAGAAAGTCGTCGCCAATCTTCGAGTCACATCCTCAAGGGTACCTAACCCAAATACAAAATTTGGTTTTTGTACGATTTTCCGTTACAAGAGACCGTATTGCAAAGAGCGCGTATTCAGAGTGGGTGACTTGTAACTACCCTTCAGAGAATTTTTTCGAAAAAAATGTTTCTAATAAAAGTTTAGCTCTTAGCATAACCAACCCATTGCAAATTTTTAAAAAATCGTTAGAGCCGTTTTTGATAAAATCGTGAAAAACGAAAATTTTATCTTGTAAAGTTCCCTTAAAAGTAAGAGAAACATTTCGTCAATCTTCGTGTCACACCTTCAAAAGGTACCTGACCCAAATACAATTTTTTTTTTCATACGATTTTCCGTTCTGGGGCTAGACTGTTCACAGACATCCACACAGACACACACACACAAGCAGACAGACATGTTTCTGAGAATAGTATTTTTTAATTCAGGGAACCTCAAAACGTGTATTTATGTTAAAAACTCAACTTCGAATTTGGTGGTCGAAAACAGTACTTCCTCTACCTGTAATATCTATGTACGGGCAGAGGAAGTAATAAATCGTCTATGTAAAATATATAGAAAATGGAAATGGAACCCATCACCCTCTTAAGATCATTCTTGCGTTAAGCAGCGTACGGTTAGAAATCCTCTTTTTGCTTGTATGTTATTCTATGATAATTTGGTTAATATCATGGATGTCATTTCAAGGAGTTGACAGCACTGGAAATAATGGTAGTCAGCGTATCTTTTCGTTTCTTCTGTTTCGAATTGAACTTAACCAGATCGTGACGTCTGCTCTAAAAGGAGCGTGTTATGTATAGGTTGTCTGCAGTAAATCAAATAAAGGTAATACGTATGAAGCATGCACTGCTAGTAGTGGGTCATGGGGGCAACTAGTACATGCCCGTTATCCCTACTGCAGTCAATTCTAATGCACACATTAATAATGTCTGGAGTAGACAGCTTGTTAAACACCTGATCATTCCAGTCCTAGTCACAAGTATTATTTCTCCCTCCGGCCAAATGGAATGTAATATTACTTTTAACATTTTTTACATCATCATCATAGAAACTTTAAATAATAATGTCTTTCTGTTTAATTTTTTCAACGAGGGGATACTTTATAAATATGAATATATATATATATGAAATGAATTTAAAGAGATGTTTTCCACCTTATACCCTCAAAAAATATATATAACCTACAAAACCTTCAAATGATTGTGTGATTGCTTCGAAAATTACAAGATTTTTATGCAGAGTATTTATTTTGTACCTTATGCAAGTTAAATGGTTGAACAGGTGCGTTAAAAATTAAAACATATTTACATATTTACAGATAAACAGCAGAAATATTAAATGGTTGACAATTTGCTGTTTCTCTGTAAATATGTTTTAATTTTTAACGCACCTGTTCAACCATTTAACTTGCATAAGGTCCAAAATAAATACTCTCTATAAAAATCTTGTAATTTTCGAAGCAATCCCAAAATCATTTGAGGGTTTAGTAGGTTATGGTATATATGGTATATATATATATATATATATATATATATATATATATATTTTTTTTTTGAGGGTATAAGGTGGAAAGCATCTCTTTAAATTTCATTTAATTGATATTTACCCTCAAAAGTAAAAATGAAATGTATCAATATGAATATATATAGATAGAAAGACAGGTCATCTATGTTGAGGATATTTTGTAGAATGTTTAGCATCGTCAAATATAAAAAAATTGGGTGCGTGGAACGCCACGCGACAGAAGTAAAACTTCTTTGGCAACGTTGAGAGTGAAATAGAGGAATACATATAATTATATCGAACGGAAGAAGGAAATCATCTGAATAAATAAGTGTACAGATTACTGAATGAAATGTAGGTAAGAAGCCATTGCTCTGTACGTTTTCTGCATGGTTCGCCCTTCTTTAATAACACTACTTTCGTGACGATTTTGTTCGTAACGCAACTTTGGGTTAGCTCTCGATTTACTCTTTGCGCGCCTAAAGAAGTTTCACTTCAAAAACGTATATAAATTATCACTTAAAACTAGAAAATTCTTCTTTAGAATTAATAGGGTTAGCCGACAATGTAGATTTGATTGACCTCTTGAAAGCAGATAAAGTAAGCAAAACTGATGAATGGTTTAATGGACACTGTTCCAAAGCTATTCTGAGTTGTTGTAAAATTGTTCTGGTTTGGGTACAAATTACTCCTGTTTCTAGTAAAATGATTATGTTTATTACCACTAACAGTGTAGTTATTAGGTGCCAGTGTGGTACTTTATGAGATTGTGTGGGAGACTGGAAAATGTCTGTCCGTTAGTCATTTGTGTCCATGTGTCTGTACGCGCGATAACTCAAATACGCTTTATCGGATTTTAATGAAACTTGGTATACTCATTTATAATGTCGATGGCAAGAAGCCTGTTTATTTTGGACCGAATTGGTTGACCGGTACCTGAGTAACGACTAATTAAAGTTCACTTTTTTTAAAAATCATGTCTATACTAACTTAGGTACAATGCCGCATTTCTAATCTTGAGGGCTTTGACTTCAATGCAGTCAAATGTTTGTTTATATCGTTCATCAAGTTTAAATTGAGTACTACATGAATAGGCTACTGTTATATACAGAAGGTATATTGCTGTGAAATAATTAGCGGAGTTCTTGCTACTGAATTTTGTGAAATGTTGACATATGTTAAGAATTTCAAGTTGCAATACATTTAGCTTTGACAAATAACACTATTCTTTCACATATGATTATCAAACTAGACCGTTAAACTGAGCGAGATTGCCGAAATAGTAACGTCTTGGACACGTATTCTGGAGGTTCCAGTTTCAAATCGCGGAGCCGGCCAATTTGACATGGATTTTTTTAATTTTTTTTATATGAGTGTGCGATTGTCAAGATATCACAGATCTGTAGTTCTGCTGATGCTGGACGAATTTAATCTGATTAAAAATATATTTTCTGCGTATCATAATTGCAATTATAATTGATTCAACAAAAACATTCTGGCACTTTGTTACATCAGTTTACCTGATTTTATTAATATTGTTTTTTATGAATAAGAGGCAGCTCAGAACATACAGTGACGGTAGAGTTTAACAAACAATAGGCTAATTTACAATGGGTCTTGGTGGAGCCCCACAAATTATCCTCACATCTCTCTTCTGAAGAACAAAAATTGTGTTAGCTGAGGTATGGTTTCCCCATGACTTAGGTGACTGTTCACAAATGTGTAATAGACTGTAAGGTCGATAAGCCTAGGGTTTGTTTGAGTATTCTTAGCATGAATAATCCTTTACTTATTTTGTAGTAATATTACTAATGTGAGACTGCCAACCCAATCCAGATCAATATGAATCCAATGACAGGCAATGATAGGCAACCTTATTACCTCAATCATATAGACCTAAAAGAAGACCTAACCTAAGCTTAAAATGTATCAGTACAGTGATAAGGGTCCTTTTTTGGCGGCATAAATAAGAAGGGCCCATATTACTGTACAGATAGCCTACGTTCTAAGCTACGGTTAGATCTTCTTTTAGTATATGACTGAGGGAATAAGGTTGCCTATCATATATTCATATTTATAAATTTATTTTTTTTCTTCTTTCTTTCTTTTCTTTACTAGAGCCATATGCTACGATCAGAAACCAAGCTAATGTCTTTTGTGTTTTTATGTTGCAGAAATTTATTTATTTTTGTCAGTGAATGTTTCTCCAAGTGCCCATTATATGAAACTAGCATGTGCCCGCGGCTTCGCCCGCGATAATTATTTAAAAAATTAAAAATGAAGAGCATAATAGTTAAATCATTATATTTATTAACACCTAAATCACGTGGACTACATACCACGATTAGATAGCGTCGCCTGGTAAAAGCGACCTCAGATTCGAGTTCCTTGGCCCAGAATACCCCTGTACAGTGAGTTTCGTCCAAATCGAACAATGTTTGACCATATTTAGGCCTATATTGATTATCCCTCTTCCGTGTAGGTTGAAAATTTCATATGTCTTCGGGCCTTGATATTCTAAACAAATGAATCGTCCAGGATGGACTTACAAAATCAAGCGATCGCCCGCGATAATTATTTCAAGAATTAAAAATGAAGAGCATAATAGTTAAATCATTATATTTATTAACACCTAAATCACGTGGACTACATGTCACGATTAGATAGCGTCGCCTGGTAAAAGCGACCTCAGATTCGAGTTCCTTGGCCCAGAATACCACTGTACAGTGAGTTTCGTCCAAATCGAACAATGTATGACCATATTTAGGCCTATATTGATTATCCCTCTTCCGTGTAGGTTGAAAATTTCATATGTCTACGGGCCTTGACATTCTAAACAAATGAATCGACCAGCGTGGGCTTACAACATTCTAGCGATCGCGATGCTTTTATTACCACGGTATAACAAAAATAGCCAAAGCCAACTGCATTTGATTTGACATTGAAATGTATTACTGAAATCTGATGTTTCGACAGCGCTAATATCTCGTTTTCTGCCAGTTTTTCACTCATAACTCGCGAACGAAAGCTAAAATAAAAAATTCGGCTTCGAGGTGCATTCGCCCACCTTTCAGTCCATCTATCTTTAAAATTTCAGATCTCTGCGTTCAGTAGATTTCGATGGGCATCGTGGACAGACAGACAAACAGCATATGCCCGCATGTGCCCGCGGCTTCCCCCGCGATAATTATTTCAAAAATTAAAAAACTAAAAATTAAGAGCATAGTTAAATCAATATAATTATTAACACCTAAATCATGTGGAGTGCATTCCACGATTAGGTAGCGTCCCCTGGTAAAAGCGACCTCAGATTAGAGTTCCATGGCCCAGAAAACCACTGTATAGTGAGTTTCGTTCAAATCGAACAATGTTTGACCATATTTAGGGTTGATTATCCTTCTTCCCTGTAGGTTGAAAATGGCATATGTCTGTGGGCCTTGACATTCTAAACAAATGAATCGTCTAGGATGGACTAACAAAATCAAGCGATCGCGTTGCTTTTATTTCCAAGGTATGATGTATGATGACAAAAATAGCCAAAGCCAACTGTAAGTGATTTGATATTTAAATTTATTACTGAAACTGATGCTTCGAAAACGCAAAAAATGCACGTTTTTTGCTCATTTTTCACTCATAACTCACGAACGAAAGCTAAAATTAAAATTCCGGCTTCGAGGTGCACATTCCGACCCTTTAGTCCGCCTATGTATAAAATTTCAGATCTCTGCGTTGAGTAGATTTCGCTGGGCATCGCGGACAGACAGACAGACAGACAGACGGAGGACAGACACTTCCTTTTATTAATATAGATAATACATTCGCTCGTTTCATAATTAAAACGAGATCTTAATTACCATTAGGAAGGACCATAATTAAATGTTAAAGTTTTGAGTTTTAGATTCAGCAAACAAACACGTCGGTTGATCTTGGCTATCAGCTGTTAGTAAGTTCTCGTCTTCTGCGATACACGGCAGCTGATGGCGAGCGGGGAACTCGAAGCTTCTCTTGGCCTTTTATCCTCCATGGAGCTACTCTTAAACATGAAATAGACTTAATTTAGTGTGATATTAAAAATAACACGAACAGAATTGATTTTATTTTAAATACAGGTTGTTTATTATGCAGTTTTATTTGCTGCCCTTAGGTCTTCAAGATTGTTCCGTGGTCGATATTATTCTATGCAACATCAGTATTATAATGGAATTCTATACTTTAATGGATATTATTATGTTACTACTAGGCCTATGTCACAATGTAAAAAGTTTATTATAGTACGTTCGAAGAAATAGTATTAATAATTAAGGTTTTGTTCGACCATATAAATAAATAAATAAAATTAGCCTAGACATCCCAAAGGGCAATGGCCTCCTGCAGATTGCAGGGCAAGCTCATATACTTCTCGTTAGGTGAGCTAATCCTAGCGAGAGTTAATTCTAGCGAGAGTTCTTGTGCATGGTTGGATTGCTTCTGTATTTCCACTAGTCACTTGGGGTGCAGGTTTACTATAGGCCTAATTAGCTTATTACTTGTGGGGTAACGGTATCTTATTGGCATACGATAAAGTAGTATAAACTAAACTCCATGGAGCTATATCCCTGAAGGGACAAGGCCTACCACCCGACCGCTACCATAGGCAGATGGCAGGATTGGGGGCATGTGGTCAGCATGTCGACACCCACGACCGTTAATGGTGGTCTCCATGACCGGAACCGCTACTTCACTTTCAAGTAGCTCCTCAGTTTGAATCACGAGTCCTAGTGCACCCTGTTCCAGACCTCCCTACCCCAGAAAAATCCGAGGTACCTGGGATCGAACCCGGGCTGAAAGATCTGTAGTCAGCGACGTAGACCACAAGATCACGGCGCCGTCAATAAAGTAGTCTACTGATATTAATAATAGCATTGTTGTTATTCCAACTATCGATTTCCAAATAGACGTAGGCTATCGAATATCGATCAAAGCAGGAATTCAAACTGCATAATCGGCAAGTTGTATTTAAAATAAAATCGTCCGGTTTATGTTAATTTTAATATTATAATAAATAGAGTAAATTTCGTGTATTTTTAAGTGCATTGCTTTGAGGTTAAAATTTTCGAACGAATCCCTGCTCTTTGCATGCCTTTGCCGTCTGCCACCTGTCTCCAATGAATAGAACAACTAACAGGTGGTGAATGATCACCGAAATAGAGTAATTTATCAAAACTGATATTTAATTATGGTCGAACAAAAATAATCATATGCATCTTCCCTTTAATAGTAATGGATTTGCACAAATGAAAACGCTCGTTTTAGAAACATATCGGCGTCTTAAAAATATCATTATAGCCTCGTTGCTTAATACTACTTTAGTCTACAGTTCAATATGGAGTCTACTTTGATGGACTTACCCAAGACAGATGTCAAATACCTTGTTTGTTTATTACGGTTACGCTCTGCAATTGTCAACTGTCAACGGTGTGACATGCTTGTAAACCGATATGGCAAAATCGTATTTATGCACTGACAAATGAAATCATATTGCTCCAGAATCAAACCTGCGTAACCTGGCAACAAAAAGTCAGATATCTTATTCACTTGACATATTTGGCCATTAAAAATTGGTTACCGGTACCCATTAAAAAAAAAAATTACACCACTATGGCTTTCAGTGCACACATACACATACATTTAGCCTATATAGAGCTGTATTTATGTATAAATATATAATATATAGGCTGTAAATCAAATATGCATGTATATTATTATATTACTTGTATACATATTGCATATAGCCTAGAAAATGCATGGCAAAAGAAAAAGCGATGTTCATAAAGACAAGAATGTGTAGGTATACTACATTAAAAAGCAGAAGTTTCAGATTTGGAATGTTTCTAAAATAAACAGTAGCAGATATATCGTACTTCGAAATCTTAGTTACTAAATTTCTATTACCGGAAATGTGATCGTCGTGTGCAGCTTTCAATACTACACAATATGTTCCTAGAGTGAGCTGAAGAGAAGGTTAGAGGGTGAGAGAGAGGGGGAGGAAGGAGAGTAAGAGTGAAGTACATTCGTATAAATTTCTGAGATCGAGAGTAAGGGAGAGTCAGAGAGAGAAAATAGAGAGTGAAGGAGGGATAAAGAGATAGAGATGGGGAAAAGAGAGGAGGAGAGTGGGATGAGTAGAGTGAGAGCAAAGGAGATAGGGAGAAGAGAGTGGATAGGAAGATGGGAGAAGTGGAGAGGAGAAGGAGACAAATATTATACGTAGTACATAGACGCTGCATATTTCTTCTTTATCGTCATGGGCCTATCATATTAGATATTTGGCATGTATTGCTAACCGATATATTTGTGTTTAGGTATTCCGAATATTCAGGAACATTAAATAAATATAATACACACGCATTGTTAGTTATAGGCCTATGTAAGTACCCGGAAATTTCGCGGCAAGCGATATCGGGAAAAAATTAAAGTGAATAGGATACCTAGCATTAAAACGTTTCTCATTTGCGTCACACGCGTATTCTATCACATTTACTCAAGTATTAGTTGCGAATATTTCTTGACTTCAATCAATGAATTTGCATTTTTAAGTTCGTTTCAGGATTTTACACGATTTGTTTTGGAATTTGAATTTAATATTTACTTACTTGTTTATGAAATCCTTATAAATGTTCACAAAGTACAGATTTTCAGTTTCATAAGTTTGCTATTTAAATAGAAGTCCGTACCCTAAATTTCATCATTTTCCCTTTGCCGCAATGTCCCAATTTTATTTAATTCAGCTAAAATAATTAACTCTTTGCAAGAAGGATCCTGTTTTACTCAACAATTGTTAATGTCTTGATGCAGCAGTTTAAGAAAGTCGATCATCTAGTGGTATTCTGTAAACTAGAAAATTTAGGACAGTATTGATGTTTTTGGACTGATCTAGCTAAAATGTAATTATTTTACTCTGATAAAAAGAGACTGGTCCACCGCTGTGGCTCAGGGGATGCGTTCAATCCTCTCACGCAGCGGGCCCGGGTTCGATTCCTGGTCGGGACAAGTTACCTAGGTGAGGTTTATTCCGGAGTTTTCCCTCACCTCTGAGACAAATGTCAGGTAACTTTAGGCCCTTGTGGTCTGGCCGTCATTATCATCTTCATCCCCATCCTCGCATTGTTCTGAGTGACAGTGTGTGTGAATGGTGTGCATCGTCCTATGTGTTCGTCTTGTCTTGGAGGCTGATCACTCATCCGGGGAGGCCCTCATGTCCTTGTCTATTTAAAAAAGTATGCATGTGATCCAAAGATAATCCCTCTCCCGACAGGTCGCTTAAATCCTAAAAGGGAGAGGTAAAACTACGACAAAGAAAGAAAGAGACTTATGCTGGACGTCAGTATATATACGGTACATGATTTTATTAATACTGTTCGTGCGAAACCTTACTTATTCTGCATAAGTTGTCATGAGTCATCGCTTTATCGTGTGTATAGTTGTTAAGTGGAATATTAAGTCATATATACTAGGCTAGCTATATTCAAATTCCGACGTCTTGTAGAATGGAAATTAGGTCCATTAGCACTCAAGCACTATTACTGTATCATTATCTCTCACCGAATTCAATGAGCAACGCACCTTAATTTATGGCCCCTTAAAATGTATTCATGGAAACGCCAGGTACAGCTGTTGAGGCATAGCTATAAAATGGAAGATCATGGCTTTTATCCCCTATAAAGTAATTGGGATTTCAAAAGGTCTACTTTTCCGAGCGTTTAATGTTCTAATAGTTCGTTGTCTGGGCGCTATTTCATAAAACTCTACAGGTGTTACAAATACGACAATTATGTCAAGCCTGACAAATTTGTAATTATGTCATGACAATTGTATTTTTCATAAATATTACAACTTTTCCGTACGTTACAGGCAAATTAATGTAAACTGTCAGACTAAAGAAGTCTTTTCATAAAAGCGACAATTGTAGGCTATGTCAACCCTAAAGAATACATTAGTACACTGTAGATGACTCTCATATAGGCCTACGCGTGTGATAATCAATCTCAACATCGAATGTGATACCTAAGCAATCGATTATTACTATAGAAAATAATTGAATTATATTTCTTTTTTAATACAAAGTCAATGAAATTGAAAATTAGGTTAATGTGTTCATTATTAACAAGACAATTTAGCAAGTTTATTAACAAGAAAGTATATTCATTCTTGTGTCGACTTTAGCGTTTAGCGTTTAGAGTTGTCACTCTTCTGATGATGCAGGAACACCACCTAGGAAACAGCCGTCCACAAGTTTACCAAGGTAAATAAAGTGCGTTAAGGAAAGTGTTTTTATTCAACTAAGAAAGTATAAATCACAAAAATAGTTATGCCACACATTTACATAAATTAATTACTTGGCCTGTCACTTCTGTAATGACAATTCTACATTTTTTTGTAAATTTGTAAATGTGTCAACAAAAATTAATGTTTTTTAAGTTGTAGGTATCCTAAGATTTGACATATTTGTCATATTTGTAAACTCAGAAGTTTTGAGAAACAACAATGTAAAATTGTCATGACATTTATGTAAAGTTGTCAGCTTTTATGAAAAACACAATTGTAAAAATGTAAATCTGTAAACAAATTTACTGTAAAACAATTTCGCCTGTAAAATTGTAACTTTTATGAAATAGGGCCCTGGAGTAAATCGCATGTTGTTAAGGGCGGGATAAGTTGTTATAGTTGAGCTGGTTGAGGACAGATCGTCTCCCAGCAATACAAGTACAATTATTACAGTAGCGTAATACAACGTGACTTTTGCGACACTGCCCCGGTGTGTCCGAAATAAATTAAATTATTCACAACTTCAAAACCAAATTAAACAAATCAATATTACTGGTTATAAGAAAACAAGACACATGCCGTGACAAATAAATGGCCTGCGCCATCTCGATCTCAGAAACCCTGAGCTCGAGATCCACAGGAGTTATGATTAAACACATTTAAATAACACCGGTTTGGGGGGAAACATATTCACAATTTATTTGAGGAAAATCATATAAATCTGAAAATTTAACATCAAGATAAGGCATTCCCTTCTTGAAAATACCAATTAATTAAATGACATTAATCCTTTCGTTACAATTAATCACAATACTAAAAAACGTAGCTGATGTAAAATAAGTGCCAGAAGCTTTTCTTAATCATAATTATGATATTTGCAATTATGATGTGTAGCAAAAAAGTTTTTTCTTTATCGATTCCCGAGTTAAGCTCCAGATCGATTCATTAAGCAGGGCTTACGGAAGAACAAAGGTCTAGTTTGATAAGCATATGTGAAGGAATATGTGGGTAGTGTTATTTGTCAAAGCTAACTGTATTGCAACTTTCAAAGTCGTATAATTATGAACACTGTAATACTATATATTGTCATGAGAACTGATCTGCGTTTGATAAATTCAGTTTAATATAATACAATGAAATAGCCGCTAAATTGGGCATTACTCCGGTGCCGGTCAACCGTTTTAGTCCAATATCAATAGGCTTCTTCCCATGGACGTTATAAATGCTTATACCAAGTTTTATGAAAATCCAATAAAGCGTATTTGAGTTATCACGCGTACAGACATACGGACAGACACTTTCCCGTCCACCACACAATCTCAGAAAGTACCATTAACTTAATAACTCCCCTGTCACGATTTATTATTTCCGAGAGTTCATCCCAGAATGCCTATAGCAATTATAACCATTAAAAACACGTCCCTTTAAGAAACAAGATTAACAAACCAATATTTAATATTCCCAGCAAATAACAAACATTACGAACATTACAGGGACTCACCTTTTTAGCCATTCCTTCGTAAACCAGGAAAAAAAAAATAAGAAAATGGATACTTAGAAGAGAGTTCATCGATGTCCAATTCCTGATTGTGTATCCTTCGGGGATGCGATGCGGTGTGCTAACGACACTTTGTTCATATTTGCAAGCAATTTACATAAAAAGAATGCCACACATAATATATTATTCTAAGAGGCAAAACTTCTATTTAAAAAAAGAGGAAGCTATATTTCACATCAGGTTTTTTTGTACAATATTCGCTTTTATCATGCATGGAAAACAGTAGGCCTACACCTATGCTTGAAGCTGAAACAACTGAATACGCACTCTGGGCAATACGGCCACTTATTCCATGTCATAATTTTAAGAAGAAAGTTGCATTGGTCATGCTTTTTGAGTAGAGAAATTTATGTGAGTGTATCACAGTAGGTTTTATTAGACCGATATGAACTCAAAAAATAAAATAAAATCGAGTATAAAAAAGTAAAATGTTCCCTATACAAGCCATGGAGGCCAGAGGATTCCAGGAGGTTGATGCTCCCTGATTTTAGACATTCGGCACGTGAAGGTGGTAAGGTTTCAGCCTTACGCACCGACCGCCTTTACCCCCATTATTGCTCTGGTACTCATTTCTGTTAGAGACTGAGTCGACCCCAGGGCTATAGTGCCACCAGAAGGATTAGGCCAGTTGAAAAACTCTAACGACCTCATCGGGGATCGAACCCGCGACCTTCCGGTTTATAGCGCAGCGCCTCAACCACTACGCTACGGCGTACCCCCAACATCGATTAAAAAATAAGTCAATTCTTTTTCAAGTTAAAGATTACAAATATTTGCTTTCGTATCTTTCGTCATTGTAAGTCTCCGGTGAAAATTCATTGTTGTATTTCCTCACCACCCCCAGATAACCACCCTCAGGTGGACTGAACAAGATTTTCACTTTTTGTCATGACTGTATCGACATGTTCAACTGGCGTCAGGGCACACCCAAAACCCCCGACATGTTTCGACACCCACGGGTTTCCTCACCTCATTTCGTGCATTGTTTTATATGTTATGTGTGACAATTACACACACACGCTCACTGTTTTGCTCCTTACTGCTCTGACGAGGAATTCGGAATTATTCAGTTTCGTAGCGATTTGTATAAATAATGCATGTAGATCTAAGTAGGCCATAGGTACAAGGATGATGATGATGATGAGTATGATGATGATAATGATGATGATGATGATGATAATAATAATAATAATAATAATAATAATAATAATAATAATAATAATAATAATAATAATAATAATACACTTAAGTGGCAGATTAAACAAGAAAGAAACACGCATTTAACTAGCTTCGTAGGTCCGTCACCGAATTTCTTGCTTCTAGATTAAATGCCAATTTATGACAAATAAAAAAGATTAAAATGAAATCACGTAAACTGATGTAACAAAGTGCCAGAATGCGTTTGTTTAATCAGTGATAATTGCAATTATGATAAAGAAATTACATGATTTTTAACGTCCAATGGCTGTTAGGATTCCACTTATATGGAGGCGTTTATTTTCATAGTCATCAAAATCTCACCACCATATAATAATTTTTGCACTAAAATTTCTTTATAGCACTTCATTAGTATGCCTCTTCTTGCTTTATTACTTCCTCTGTCCTTACCATAGGTACCGGTACTAAGGGTAGAGGAAGTATTGTTTTTTCTACCCCCTAATACGAAGTAGAGTTTTTAACTTAAATGCACGTTTTAAGGTGCGCTGAATCCAAATATACTATTTTCAGAAACATGTATGTGCGTGTCTGTGTGTGTATGTCTGTGAACAGGCTAGCTCCAGAACGGAAAATTGTAGAAGACAAAATTTTATATTTGGGTTAGGTACCTTTTGGGGATGTGACACGAACATTGGCGACGACTTTCTCTTGTTTTTATTGGCACTTTACAAGGAGAAAATGTCGTTCTTCGCGATTTTCTCGAAAACGGATTTAATGATTTTGTTTAAATGTTGTGCATGGGATGCCTATAATAAGAGCTAAAACTTTTATTTGAAACATTTTTTCGAGAAACCCACCCGCTGTATGTAGAAACTCAGTATTGCCTTGCCTGATGAACATTAAAGTTTTGCATCAGGTTGAAATAATTGAATTCGCGCTCTTTGTAATATGGCCTCTTCTTCTGTATCAGAATGTGAAGTAATAAAGGTCAGGTGGACATGCTTAGATTAATGAAAATGACGCGAGTGCGTTAATCGCATTTTATTTGGGTTATGTATCCTTCGGGGATGCGATAAGATATGAAAACGACATTCTCTTTATTTTACAACCAATTAACATGAAGAGAATATCATGCATAATGTATTATACTAAGTGGAAAATTTTATTTGGGCACAGGAAGTTATGGTCCACCGCTGAGGCGTAGAGGATGCGTTCGCTCCTCTTACGCAGCGAGCCCGGGTTCGAATCCTGGTCGGGACAAGTTACCTAGGTGGGGTTTTTCCTCACCTGTGAGACAAATGTCGGATAACTTTAGGCTCTTGTGGTCCCCAGATATCATCTGGCCGCCATTAACATCTTCATACCATTCTCGCATTGTTTGGAGTGAGAGAGTGTGTGTGTGTGTGTGTGTGTGAATGGTGTGGCTCGTCCTATGTGTTCCTGTTGTCTCGGAGGTGGCCCCGGCATTGGGCTGATCTCTCTGACCCTGTAAGGCCCGGGCGGCTTGGGTCGCTTAAATATCCCTAAAAGGTAGAGGTGAAACTAAAGGAAAGAATGAAAGAAGTTATGGGAGTTTCACATAAGATTTTTTAAAAATGTACTGTAATCTACTAATATAATGTAACCTACTAATAAAGAAATAATTTTAAATACGAGATATCTGCCCTGTTTGATAACTCAAGACCATTAACATGTTTTTTACAGAATTCTACGAGGAGAATGTAGAATGGATGCATTGTAGGGTTTATGTTCTATCTTAAAGACCGATTATAATTGCTTCTTTACTAAGGGCCTAAAGTACTTTCAGTGATTCTCGTACAAGCAGTGAAGCTTGTTTCCGTTGCTGTCAGTGAAATCATATCGCAATAATACAGTTAGGAGATGGTTTTTTCCTGTCTGTCATGATATCAGGAAACTGTAGGATCCGCCCAATCCTTTCGCCGCTTCAGAGCCGGGAGTTTCCTCTGCTCCAGGTCTGGCAATGTTCTCCAGCTCAGCTTGGCGCCTGCAGCTCGTGAGTGCCGTGATCTTTGCCCCATATAATATGTGATAAATCAAACTTATACGTTGTCTGAGCTGCATTTGTCAGAATGGGATGGCGTGGCAAATTGGTGGATTGTCATTGCATTGCCTTGAGGTTGACATCCTTTCTCTGGCCGCCCGGCCGCCTGAACCTCAGGACCTTTCTCAGGGCCTACACATACTGCCTAATCTCCATACATCATGCAATAATGTGAGTTCAAATATTATTGTCATAATTTTTTCGATCATCATCATTAGTGGTACTACGGCCCTTTGAGTTCATCCCATTCGGAAAAGTTGCCCAATCATCTCTTTCCAAAGCCCTCTGTCTCCATCTCTTTATTCCTGATCTTACTAGATCAGCCTGGGCATATTCCAACCATCGTAATTTAGGTCGTCCAATTCTTCTTCTTCCTTCTGGTTTTGCATCTAATATTTTTAAGGGACTCGGTTAATGTCCATCCTGATTGTGGGGAGGTCTATGCTTACAAGGATGACAAAGTTTCAAAAAAAAGCCTAATATAACATAAAAAAAAACTTTATGAAGATCAGAGTTGGAGCCACTCCAGCCTTCTAATTTTAATATCAGTAACAATATTAGTTTCTTTAAATGTTTTGTAATTTTAGGTTTGTTTTAATTCTCCAAATCCCATAGTCATAAAATAGGTCCATGAATTGTTCGTAAAATTTTAATTTCCGGAATAATTTAGAATAATGACTGCTCACTCTGGTAATGTCCAGGTATCACTAAAGAAAAGTACGGTTGGCCTCTTGGTTGTCTTATAAACTCTTCTAGAAATGTATCTAATTTTTCTAAAATGTTGGGTACTGATGTGGATAAGACAGCATTAGTTACAACTATAGGCTGCGATATAATAGACTTATTTTTACTTCAAAATAGCATACACTATAACGAATGTGAACTTAGTTAAACTTTTTAAACTTGTAAACTTAAGCTGAATGGGCTACTACTTTTTCATAATGTGAGTTACCTTGCTAGAGCGCTCCTACAAGGTAGGGTTAATTATTATTACAAAAAAAGTTAAAAAGTTAAAACTAAGTTCACATTAACTTACATCACTGCATAATCGACAGAATTCAAAAAAAAAAAAATTCTGATCTAAACCTATAATCTCCTAATTGGTTTCACTCTATAGGTCTTGGGTACGCTACTTAATAAGTGCCATGAAACTATGTGAAACTAGTAGGCCTTATTCTACTTGTCGGCCGCAGTGGTCTACATCTGTAGGTCGCGGGAGGGACTTTAAGCTGGAGGGCCCGTGTCGTAGATTTTATGGCACGTAAAATAACTCCAAGCCTATATTGGAGCCTCTGGACAAAATTCCTCGGTCTTTTCATGTCCAAGTAATAGTTTAGTTTCCGGGGGGGGGGGTTGTAAGGCGATGGGCTTACCGCCTATCACTCTGCCCTCTATCGGGAAGTAAGCGTAACAAAATTCAAATATAGGTAACAGTAACCTCCCCTTGGAGGCCCTACGCTTCCCAAATGGGAACAATATGAAATACTAGCATGTGCCCGCGGCTTCGCCCGCGATAATTATTTCAAAAATTAAAAATTAAGAGCATAATAGTTAAATCATTATATTTATTAACACCTAAATCACGTGGACTACATACCACGATTAGATAGCGTCGCCTGGTAAAAGCTACCTCAGATTCGAGTTCCTTGGCCCAGAATACCCCTGTACAGTGAGTTTCGTCCAAATCGAACGATGTTTGACCATATTTAGGCCTATATTGATTATCCCTCTTTCGTGTAGGTTGAAAATTTCATATGTCTACGGGCCTTGACATTCTAAACAAATGAATCGACCAGCGTGGGCTTACAACATTCAAGCGATCGCGATGCTTTTATTTCCACGGTATGACAAAAATAGCCAAAGCCAACTGCAATTGATTTGACATTGAAATGTATTACTGAAATCTGATGCTTCGACAGCGCTAAAATCACGTTTTCTGCCAGTTTTTCACTCATAACTCGCGAACGTAAGCTAAAATTAAAAATTCGGCTTCGAGGTGCATTCGCCCACCTTTCAGTCCATCTATCTTTAAAATTTCAGATCTCTGCATTCAGTAGATTTCGATGGGCATCGTGGACAGACAGACAAACAGCATGTGCCCGCATGTGCCCGCGGCTTCCCCCGCGATAATTATTCCAAAAATTATAAACTAAAAATTAAGAGCATAGTTAAATCATTATAATTATTAACACCTAAATCACGTGGAGTGCATTCCACGATTAGGTAGCGTCCCCTGGTAAAAGCGACCTCAGATTCGAGTTCCTTGGCCAAGAAAACTCCTGTATAGTGAGTTTCGTTCAAATCGAACAATGTTTGACCATATTTAGGGTTGATTATCCTTCTTCCGTGTAGGTTGAAAATTTCATATGTCTACGGGCATTGACATTCTAAACAAATGAATCGACCAGCGTGGGCTTACAACATTCTAGCGATCGCGATGCTTTTATTACCACGGTATGACAAAAGTAGCCAAAGCCAACTGCAATTGATTTGACATTGAAATGTATTACTGAAATCTGATGCTTCGACAGCGCTAAAATCACGTTTTCTGCCAGTTTTTCACTCACAACTCGCGAACGAAAGCTAAAATAAAAAATCCGGCTTCGATGCGCATTCGCCCACCTTTCAGCCCATCTATGTTTAAAATTTCAGATCTCTGCGTTCAGTAGATTTCGCTGGGCATCGTGGACAGACAGACAAACACGTCCTTTTATTATTTTAAGATAGCATGTGCACGCGGCTTCGCCCGCGATAATTATTTCAAAAATTAAAAATTAAGAGCATAATAGTTAAATCATTATATTAACACCTAAATCATGTGGACTACATATCACGATTAGATAGCGTCACCTGGTAAAAGCGACCTCAGATTCGAGTTCCTTGGCCCAGAAAACCCCTGTATAGTGAGTTTCGTCGAAATCGAACAACGTTTGACCATATTTAGGCTAATATTGATTATCCCTATAATAATAATAATAATAATAATAATAATAATAATAATAATAATAATAATAATAATAATAATAATAATCCTCTTCGGTGTAGGTTGAAAATTTCATATTATGTTTGCGTACCTTGACATTAAAAACAAATGAATCGACCAGCGTGAGCTACAACATTCAAGAGATCGCGATGCTTTTATGTCGAAGGTATGACAAAAATAGCCAAAGCCTAGTGTAATTGATTTGTATTACTGAAAACTCATGCTTCGAAAACGCAATAAATACACGTTTTCTGCCCGTTTTTCACTCATAACTCACAAAAGAAAGCTAAAATTAAAATTCCGGCTTCGAGGTGCACATTCCGACCCTTTAGTCCGCCTATGTATAAAATTTCAGATCTCTGCGTTCAGTAGATTTCGCTGAGCATCGCGGACAGACAGACGGAGGACAGACAGACAGACGGAGGAGGACAGACACTTCCTTTTATTAATATAGACTAGCTGACCCATCAATGCTTCGCATTGTTAGATTGATGTATAGCCTATATAGGTTAAGTGAACACAATTTAAAGTCGATTTGTTGTAGCCTACTTCTATAAATCATCAGCCGTCCAGCCAACGCGGTAGACGTATTTATATTCCACACACTCCTCCACCCGTAGTTTGCTCTGATTATGTCTTAAAAATTTAATAGTTGTTTCAATTTTGGCAAACATGCAGTAAATAGCTGGGGGTAGGGGATGCGTTCGCTCCTCTCGCGCAGCGGGCTCCGATTCGAATACTGGTCGGGACAAGTTACCTAGGTAGAGTCTTTTCCGGGATTTTTCCTCACATGTGAGACAAATGTCTGGTAACTTTAGGCTCTGGTAACTTTAGTCCCTAGTGGTCTCCGGATATCATCTGGCAGCTATTATCATCATCATCCCTTCCTCGCGTTGTTCAGAGTGAGTGTGTGAATGATGTGTCTCGTCCTATGTGTTTGTGTTGTCTCGGAGGTGGCCCCGGCATTGGGCTGATCACTCATCCGGGAAGGCCCTCCATGTCCTTGTCTGGTCAAGAAAGGATCCATATATAATCCCTCTCCCAACAGGTCGCAGCCCTGTAAGGCCCGGGCAATGTGGGTCGCTTAAATGACCCCAAAAGGGAGAGGTAAGGACTAAGGTAAAGATAGAGAGATAATATGGTAAATAGAAATTAATCAGGAAATTATATCTATTGATATTGTATGAACTACCTGGGGGTAAAGGCGGCCGGTGCGTAAGGCTGAAAACCTTACCACCTTCACGTCCCGATTGTCTAAAAATCAGGGAGCCTCAACTCTTTGGAACCCTCTGGGCCTCCATGGCCTGTAATAGGGAACACTTTTTTTATTATCTTTCGCAATGCAGTCCTATGCTAACTATAAGAAAAGAGTTCAACTCTTAAGAATAGAACCCAGGGCCTTCTAAATTTACTTCATGTCAAAAAATAGTTGATAATCATTTAAAGGAATTCCATATAATTATCATAATTTTATATCTATTAGGCCTACATGAAATCACAGTGTCATGCCAAGCCACCTGTGTAGTTTAAAAAAAATTATGTTGTCATGGGGATTGTATACATGCAGTATGAATTCCTTTTGGTGAATTTCATAACTTTACAACCCTATTTTGGCCCTTAGAGGTCCTTAGAGCCCAAAGATTTTGAAATCCTTTCTTAGTGCGCATCTAGAGCCTAGGAGCAATATGTGTACAAAGTTTCACGTTCCTAGGCTGTATAGTTTTTGAGAAACTGTGATCAGTCAGTGAGTCAGTGGGTTTTGGCTTTTATATATAGAGATGATCATGATGAATATTCAACATAGCCTTTAACGAATTCAATGAAGTTATCATAGGTAGTGCCACGGGAGATTACGAGTTGGAGCAAATTCATCTGATAAAACTCGTAAATTCGGCTCTGAGACCACGGCATACTGAAAGAATGCACAATCGATGAACCGATGATTCGAGTTGTCACATTCTAACCAATGCTACCAATAATGCGCATGGGGTAGTTAACCCAAATCAAATAAGCTAACTACAGAACAGAATAAGAGCACACGAACTCACTTGCACAGAATCAAAATTGTGTTTTTAATCAATGCACATTTAAATTATATTATTTCAATTTCTAAATAAGTTATGTTGTGTAACAATGGCAGCAAGGACGTATTAATCACTGTCATTATCAATACGTGTCGATGAATGGAATAGACGTATACAAACAGAGATGTGTTCTAATATTATATGCATTTTGTTACTGGTAAACCTAAAATTCTTTCTACAGTGAGTCCCACGCAAGAGTTGGCCAATGACGCGGGTTTCTGCGTCGCGGCTGGCACAGCTCCAACTCCCGAGCGATCGGGTGAAATATCTACGCAAATAATGCCGCGGTCGTTGTAATGATTCAGGTTCTCACATTTACAGTTAAAATTACAATGAAAATAAACACGTACCTCATCACAAGAGATGTTGGAAATGTTCTCCTCTTGCATCCAGACAGTACTAGCACCTTTTTAGGAAATTTTCTTTCACGCGCGTAAGTTCAGCTTCCGAGACAGATTTACTTTCTCTTGTGATAGGCCTATGTGATATTGTCATTAAGTTGTGCTAACAGTATGTAAATATTATTTATGGGGAAACTTGAAAAATAAAGTGTATAGGTCAATTTCCCATACATAATAAGAACTTAAAGACAATATCACAAGAGAAATTAACTCTATCTCGGATGCTGAACTTACGCGCGGGAAAAAATTCCCTAAAAAAGATGCCAATGTTGCGCGTATGCAAGAGGAGAACATTTCCAACATCTCTTGTGATGAGGTACGGGGTTATTTTCATTGTAATTTTAATTGTAAATGTGAGAACCTGAATCATTACAACGACCATGGCATTCTTTGCGTAGATATTTCACCCGATCGCTCGGGAGTTGGAGCTGTGCCAGCCGCGACGCAGAAATTCGCGTCATTGGCCAACTCTTGCGTGGGACTCACTGTACATCTCAGGTTAAAATATGTTAAACATTGATATTATAACATATTTTACAATAAACAGCCAAATTCAATCAGTAGTAAGTAATAACAAAAGAAACAATAATTACTGTACATTTATTAGAAACAAAACAGCCCAGGACGCCCTCTGATGACGAGATTAAGTATTGTGCATTAATTTTCTTCCTGAAATGTTGCCCATGAAAATCATGTTGCGCATACGTAGTAGATTACTAGGAATATTCCCTTGTACCTTCTAGGGAATTTTCTGAATTAGCGAGGTCTGGAACGGGGTGTCCTAGATTAAGAAGTAGCGGCTCCGGTCATGGAAACCATCATTCTGTAGGTGTCGGCATGCTAACCACATGCCCACAATTCTGCCTTCTGCCTCTGTTAGATGACGCAGCGGTCGGATAGTAGATTTGTTCCCTTCAGGGATGTGGCGCCAAGGAGTTTAATTTGTTTGTTAAAATGGAACCAATAATTTCACAAACTGCTTTGATTAAGTTAATTTCTACCACAATGAAACACATAAAATTAAAGCAATAACAATAAGTATGGCCTGAATTATTGTGGTGATATATGTCTAACTAATAATTTTTTTTTTTTTTTTTTTTTTTTTTTTTTTTTTTTTTTTTTTTTTTTTTTTTTTTTAAGTACACGCTCTCTAAAACAACTGCTTGTCGGACTGGTAACACGCCGAAAAATGCATTCAAACTACAGTTTTATCGGCGTAGGACGCAAAAGTCGTCATGATATTCTATAAACAAAATCCAGATGACATTGATCAGTCACACCATGGATTTAAACATATACGAGGGTGAGTCCGAAAAAAAGTTTCCCCTGGCGACTGTGTACAGAGGTGTGGATGAAAGGCAAAAAATATAACGAGACATTAAAGATAAGACGTACCTTTATTTTTCCACATAATTACCACGTAGTTACAGGTAGGGAAAAAAGCGGACGTACTAAAATATCTTAGTTGCCGATATGAGCCACTGCGCTTGCCTAGTGGGTTCTAGGCATGCGCAGTGGCTCATATCGGCAACTTAGATATTTAGCAGGTCCGCTTTTTTCCCCGCTTTAAACGCTTCAAAAAGCCCTCCAGGAAAAAATCAGGGCTCTGCGCTCCCAACCAAGAGTTGCAATATGGTTTTGCGTTGCCGTCGCCGAGTGTGGTCTCGCACAGTCATCCAACAACAGAACCCCATATTGGAGAAGACTAGGCCGGTTTTTCCGAATCACCTCCTTCAATTTCAACAGGGTGTGGCAGTGCGGCATAGCAGTGATGGTTCCATCCTCCAAATAGTCCAGCAACAAAACCCCTTGGGCGGCCAAGAACAGTGTGAGGAGCACTTGACCTGCAGAGGGCGTTGTTTTGAACTTTTTTCGGACAGATGATGACGGATGTTTCCACTCCATAGATGCGGCCTTCGATTCGGGCGTGAAATGGTGGACACACGTTTCATCCCCCGTCACAATCCGAAACAGAAAGTCATTGCCATCACGATGGTCTATGAGTGTCTTTCGCGTTCAACCGATGTCTTGTTTCCCCCATTGCTGTTCGATTTCCTGGGGAAAAATAGAGGGGAAACTTATTTTCGGACTCCCCCTCATATTTGACCATAAAACAACACATTTAAGCCAACATGTTTCTTTATGATAATCAAAAACCTTACCAGGTTTTTTCGCAAAACACGGTAGCTTACTTCATCATATAGGCCTGAAAATAAATATAAGCCAACAACTTTTCACCCTTTTCAACTTTGGTTCACAAGAAAAACATTGCTTACCATAGATGCACCAGCATTTAAATACAATGGTATATTCCTTCTCATGGTCTACTGCTGGCAGCAGCTCCAATTCAATGTTTCTGGTTTGGATTGAAATTTCCTCGGGATTATCATTTATATTTTCACAAGCTTTTCATAAATACTAGTTCGTATGTATTATTGTTTACAAAAAGCTACTCATAATGCATCTATACCGCATTTCGTATTGGAACGTATGCTTCATTGTTCTTCAATTCAGATGGCTGTGAGAATATGTCAACCCTGCAAGCCTTCAGAGGGCATTCAAGACTAAATTGGTGGCCAACCCAATCTATGATCTTGACGAATTTTTCAGTATCAATTGGTAGCCCATAATGTTTAGTTTTCTGACGTTGCTATACATTCTGTGAATGTCTCCAGCATAAGAACGCTATCTATCTATCTATCTATCTATGACGGTAAAACAAGGCTGATTTCCTTTCATTATAATTAATTATACGGTATTTTTGTTTCATTTCATATAATTTAGAGAGCTTTTACTTAAAACAAATGTAATGTATGCACCACGTACATAGTCGTACAGAGGGGGGGTTTTGAAGGTTTGAACCCCCTCCCATTGATTAAAAAAAGGAAAATTGTATAACTTTTTTTTAAGTCTGCCCATAAATTACTTAATACAAGTATAAAGCGTGGGAAGCTTAAAACTAGTTATTTTGCGTCTTAATTTTTAAAATTTTCCGGGGGTAAACCCCGGAAGCTTAAAACTCGTTATTTTGCATCTTGATTTTTAAAATTTTCCGGGGGAGCCCCCGGAAGCTCAAAACTCGTTATTTTGCGTCTAAATTTTTAAAATTTTCCGGAGGAGGACCCCCGGAAGCTTAAAACTCGTTATTTTGCATCTTCATTTTTTAAATTTTCCGGGGGTGGACCCCCGGACCCCCCTCTCCCTGGGAGGGTATTCCTTTATAGCCCCCCCCATATGGTCGCCCTGGTTACGCCTATGACCACGTACGTAAAAACTTATCGGACACAACCAGTATTTCGGCCGAGGCGTAGGCTATACTGGATTCGTCCGCTAAAGCGTTATTTTGCGTACTTGATACATAAATAGCTCTTATTACTTTTCTCAATAAGTAGGCTTAAATTTATTTTGTGCGGGTTGAAAATACAATTACAGGAATTTATTTTCATCGCATTTCCTTGGCAGGAACTTGAAATAAAGCAGTACTCCGTTGTTATTTTAATTATTTCCATGTATCGTACAAGCTTTCACTTTCACTTACTGAAGTAATTGAACTATAATTAAGCTAACTGAACCAATAACTATGAAATGCTGCTACCAAATGCACAATTTTATTGAGCTGACAAGACGCATCTGAAATCGTTTCACATTAGTGTGAAGCTTTAACAATAGTAATAACTAGGGACCGGATTCTTAGGTTTTTACCTATTTTTTTCCTTGCTTCCAAAACAAAAAGCACTCGTACACTTTTTCGAATCATGTCCATAGGATTCACCCACATTAATTCTGTGGCACCTAAAAAACCTAAATGGGGTATAAAAACCTAAATATACCTAAACGGGATATAAAACCTAAAATATCTAATTTAGGCTACTTTGTTTTGTCTTTTTTGTTTGTCAGTTGAGAGTAGTTTAAGTTTCTGTGTGACGTCACTGGTGGGTTATACTGGTGGGTTAACTGACCACTGTCCACTACCGCTGTCCACTCGGATGCGCGATGGTGGGTTATCTGACCACTGACCACTGCCCTGGGTGCTAGCGCCCTATGCTCCGCCTGTATGTGTAGAACAACGGCCTAAGTGATTAATTATTGGTAATATTGGGAATATTGGTAATTATGAGCTCGCGCCCTTATTGAACATAGTTCTTTTATCTATCTGGGTGCTAGCGCCCTTTGCTCCGCCTGTGTGTATGTGTAGAACAAAGGCCTAAGTGTTTAATTATTGGTAATATTGGTAATATTGGTAATATTGGTAATATTGGTAATTATGAGCTTGCGCCCTTATTGAACATAGTTCTTTTATCCATCTGGGTGCTAGCGCCCTTTGCTCCGCCTGTGTATGTAGAACAAAGGCCTAAGTGTTCGACTCGTTATTGGGAATATCGGTAAATATTTCCGAGTTTGTAATATTGCGGCTTGCATATGTTAGCATGGTTCCAGACGTGATGCAGCTGCGCGTACTAGAATAGCCCGGCTCACCGCGCGGGAGGTCCCGCATGCACACATGCTGTCTCGCATGGCAGAGCCGCATCTCTGCGTACCAGAATAACACAGTTCGCCGCGCGTGGGGTCCAAGCGTACACGTTGTACTCTAGCGTATGTCAATGTTGCAGCACATGTCATATAATATTATTGCGTTGTCCGGCAGATGTTGTCTGGCAACCACGCGTCTGAAAATAACCCAGCCTAGCGCAGCAGTGGCCCCCCGCTTGTATACCGACGCCGTACCTACGCGTGGTGACCGTTATAAGCGTGGTAATTAGGCCCTTTGGACCAAGGAGGTGTTTCGGACGTCACGGTAGTCTTTTCAAACAATGTAGTTACGCCCTTTCGCACTATGTTATCCATATTCATCCTGACACCTGTTATTAGACCCTTTGGACCAAGGAGACGTTATGGACGTCATGGTAGTCGTTTCCAACAATGGAGTTACACCCTTTCGCACTATGTTATCCATATTCATCCCGGCACTTGTTATTAGGCCCTTTGGACCAAGGAGACGTTATGGACGTTATGATAGTCGTTTCGAACAATGTAGTTACGCCTTTTCGCACTATGTTATCCATTTCAACCCAAAGGCTGTAATTAGGCCCTTTGAACCAAGGAGGCGTTTCGGACGTCATGGTAGTCGTTTAGAACAAAAAAGTTACGCCCACTCACACTATGTTATTCGCATTGACTATATATTTTGTTTATATTTACGAGAGATCTATACCGCTACGATGAATAAATTTATCGATTGATTTTTTATTTTATCCGACCGCCAGATTGGCCGAGCGGTCGAAGGCGCTAGACTCAAGTTCTAGTCCCCCAAAGGGGTCGCAGGTTCGAATCCTGCATCTGGCAGAATTTTATAAAGTAATATTTATTGTTATAATGTTTAATCTATAACTGTACCGTGACTTATATAGTTCAGAATATTGGATACTATTGCTTCTTCTAAATGATACATAGTTTTTATTTTTTATATTATTATTATTATTGTAAAGTTATTATTAATTACAACATTATTAGTGAATAACAGAGTTTAATGACAGCTGAATACGTAATTTAAGATTTTTGAATATTATATTGAGCACTGTTTTCAAACTAAAATTAAGAAAAGTAGAATAAGCGTACATATGGATCCACGCAAAGCGTAGTGTAACAGGTGGACCTATGCAAAGCGTTTATAATGTGAAAGTGTACGTGGGAGGCATGCTGTGACACGAGCCACGCGTGTGACCTCATCAAATCATATATAAGGCATGATACGTGCGAAGCTCAACAACAGTATGTCTTCTCAAGAACTAGTACGTCAACTGTGGGAGGAGATCCCGGACTCCGCGTTTGCAGATATCCCAGATATGGAACCTGCGGTCATGGAAAGCTCATATACCATCAACGTGTACGATATTAACGGTACTAAACTACGTACACAACAACATACAGTAACATTTATCACAGTCTATACTGTTAAACAACACGAAGCAAAGGTTCAACTGTATCCATGTGGAAGACCGGAAGTATACTTTCTTGAAGATGCAAGACACGACGATCAATTCCATTATGAAACATGTAGCGGCGAAGAACATATAACAGCATGTACAAATGCAGAGTTAACATCGACTGTAGAAGTCTGGGGGAGGAACTGCTCACGCGACTGCAAAGTCTTTATCAAGCAATGTCAGAAGGTATGTACATATTTTTTTATTGAAGTCACAGATTTTTATTATAGAGGTCTATCATAATTTTATTTTTTATTATTATTTATTTTATTTTATTATTTTCCTTAAAGTTTTTTTTTTCTCAGAATTTTTATATTATGATAAATCAGAGCTTTATTCACTGATGTATGCAAATTCTTCGAAGTCGTTACCAATCATCCTCTCACATCAACATTTATCATATGATTTTGGTTTTACTATGTTTCAGTCTTTAAGGTTCTCCTCAGTTTTCAGAGTTTTATTCACTGATGTATGAAAATTTTTCGAAGTCGGTACTATCACATCTACATTTGTCACACGATTCTTGTTTTCCTTTGTTTCAGATCACTGAGAAGATGTTGTGGAAATTTAAACAAGAAGTGTTATGTAGAGACGATGACGAAGAATATGAAGCGTAAGATTTTTTAAAAAGTATTATGTATACAAAGTAAGAAATAAATGTGTGATATAAAAGGAAAACTTGTGTAAAAATCATTTCAAACCGAGCTCTTCCATTTTATGAATGAAAAAGTTCGGGTCATAACCTTAACCAAAACCCTTACTCCCATAATTCCAACACATGTCACAGACCACAAGCATGCTCTATCTATTTTTTACAGGAAGCCGTTCGCCCTTGGAAGGATTGTGTAAATAACAAACAGACAATTTTATGAATGAATTTATTTCAACTCATGATTACAAAACTCTTTAAAATTATGCCGTGCTTGCATCCAGAGTCTAAGCACCATTACATTCTGTAGGGCACAGTTCATATTAGAGTCATTATGAAAAAGACATTTGGTTTCACAGTCTCTTAATTTGTCCAGCTTCGGTACACCAAGATCGTCCATGTTTATAACGGACCTCTGCAGTAGTTTTTCAAAAAATCTCGCCTTTTCTAGTCCCTTAGAATAAAGTCTGTCTTCACACTGTAATACACTATCAAGAACAGGTTTCAACTCGTCGTAAGGTAAGTATCCACTCTGCCACGGTATCCCATGCAGATACGATTCCGTATACCACTGGGATTTCACATCTGGATATACGTCTTTAGGCGGTCGCAGCACGAAATGTCCCATTCCGCCATCTTGTGATAATACAGCCACCTCTTTAGCCACGAATTCCTTGCAAGTTGACTGATAGCCCTGAACATCCAATATGATGAATTTCTCACACGACATTGGTGATGATGTTGGTCAGAGCAGTATACTCTACACAATGAGCGTGCAGGATTAAACAGTAGACCTTTGTGTTTGAAGGAATGTTGTTTGCTGCAGAAATTTCAACTCTGGTAGTACAGGTCCCCGATTTAAGATCTTCGTTCTGCTTGCTGCAATCGATCACAAAGACTGGTGTGTGTTTTATGAAATCGCTCCTTTTAAGCAGCGGACAATATTTGCAAATGTTATATTTCACCATGCAGGAGGTCAGTATCGGCGCGAATGTATTTTTAAAAGTTTACAGGAATAACAGTTTTTTATCATTGGGTTTGGTCCATCGAAATAACAATCGACGTAATGATTCTCACACCTCAAACACTGCTTTATAATTTCAAGCTCTTTTACATTTTCTGGAAGTCTATCATAAACCCTATAAATAGTCCCAGCCGCGCATTCGGATAGAAACTCAGGATGCAACAATGCCAATTCTTCATCTGTGTGACTGATCAAGTGCATATTATGAAAGAACTTTATGATCGACCTCCACATCATATGCTCCATGACTAAAGGAGTGATGAAACCCACCCTTTTCTTTATAGGTATAGTTGATATTATCCAGACGAACTCTATCGGTGAAACAAGACACTACACATCTTGTGGGATTGGGTTCGAGGTTTAGTTGAGCATTGCAGTTTATACGGTGGATGGCACAACCTTTGCATTATTTTGAAGAAATAATATCTGAACCGCGAGACTGGAGAGTGAGCGAGATGGAAAGAGGATCACTCCGACAGCACATCTGTTTCCTTAGCACAAAAAAAAAAACTTTTCATATTGTACAAATTTAATTTATCTCTTCCCGCACATGTAAGCATACTACTTAGTAATGGTAACGTTTTTCTTCTTCAACATATATCATAACCATTTCTAGGATATTACAGATTCACAGATCCACTTGTACTTTGAGGCCATATCGTGATACTTTATTGTTGATGTGTTAGTAAATATCCATTTCATCCTCCGTGATTTAATTACCATTATTATATCCGGTGACGAGTACAGGTTATGAAGCTCGTAAGCAATTTCGCGTTTGCTCATTGTATCACGCCGCTTTCTCTTAACTCTGTTATAATCTCCAATATTTCGTTGTTATGCGAGTGATTCCACGCCTCAGATGATGCCACCAACAAACGAAGTCTATGAACCAACTCATTCGGGTCATCCCAATACTTATAGTCTATTTTGTGATTTGCATGTAAGTCTTTCCACATGCCTGTACGGTGCGACGAAGCCTCATCGGATGCATCTGAATATCGATCCTCCTCCTCTTCCGGAAATGAGTCTGAACATTGTTCATCCTCCTCTTCCTCTTCCTCCTCCTCCTCCTCCTCCTCTTCATCTTCTTCTTCTTTACCCTCCTCTTCCGGAAATAATTTTTTAATGATGTAATGATATTTTTGAGTATTGACTCTACGTACGTTTTCGCTCTCGTCATAATTTTCTTTGTGAGCGCTAGTCTTCTCCAAAATCTCCTTATACGTGGTTAAGTCATGACGGCTGTATAAACCTTTATTTGGTTTACTTTTCGTTAGTAGTTCAAGTAGTCCAGGACGAGCGATATACCCCTCGTTACCAATATAAATGTTATCGTTTTTAATGGTGACGGGAGATTTACCAATGGTGAATACCTGCCTATCAGGATTCCATTTTATTCCATAAACGTCATTAATATTTCTCGGTTTAAGCTCAACGAGTTTCTGGATGTAAGGTGCAGACACTCGCCCGTATAATTTTTCTAGCATATATTTATAATGCTTCGGAGGAATTTGATCAGAGGACTGATATGATCCATATTCCATTTCTGGATCCCGTGATAGATGCTGATTTTTGTCTTTATTCAAGTTCACGATTTCTTCCAAGGGGCAGGTTATCGGATTTACAATATTGCTAATCTCATGTTTCGACTGAAGCTCGGGTTTTCTTAATGTTAAATATTTTTTTCTTATAGAATTGTCATATATCACATTGTCTGACGTTATATGTTTATCTTGTACTCGTGGGAAGAGTTTATGTACACTTATCAAATGCTTCTTCAGACCTGTAGTATTATGATCTTTCATTTTTATTTCAACTTTCTTATGCTTTGACTTTCTGCAAAGTTTGCATATACCATAAGGTTGCTCACATCCATCAAATAACTCAAAAAAATCATCATATTTACTGTTTGACAGTTTCGATTGGGCGCATACATCATCATTACTTTGATCAGAAATGTTCTCATCACTCATTTCGTAACCTCGCCTTCGCAGCATCAAAGACGAGAAGCAACTAACTATATTTGACATACATCAATTATTTATAAAGTTAAGGTAAAACTTGTGGTCTTGGTCTCGGTCTCGGTCTCGGTCTCGGCCTCGGTCTCGGCCTCGGCCTCGGTCTCGGCCTCGGCCTCGGTCTCGGCCTCGGTCTCGGTCTCGGCCTCGGTCTCGGTCTCGGTCTCGGTCTCGGTCTCGGTCTCGGTCTCGGTCTCGGTCTCGGTCTCGGTCTCGGTCTCGGCCTCGGCCTCGGTCTCGGTCTCGGTCTCGGTCTCGGTCTCGGTCTCGGTCTCGGTCTCGGTCTCGGTCTAGGTCTCGGTCTCGGTCTTATGTATTTACCATACATCATCTCTTTATTGCTAAAACTCGTGGGGTCTAACAAAAAAGATAATTTTTAATCACATCTTACACATAATACATGTTTCGTCAGAACTCTCTGACAGCTGGTAGGTCTAGGTCTCGTTCTCGCAAGACATCATCCTTTTGGAAGAACTTCTTATACGATTTTTGCGATGTTATAATGACACGCAAAGGAGCGCATTAATAGTTTTCTTCGTGATGACACGGGTGGTATGTGGGTGGGTTGGTCACTAACATTCACTTTTAGTGATCTTGGTCACTAACATTCATTCATTGTCATCCTCCCGCATCCTACCTTGTGTTGCGGGGTCTGCTCCTGTATTGCGGGGTTGCATCAGTATCCCACCTTAGGAGTCAATGGCTGTATTGCGGGTTGCGTCAGTATCCCACCTTAGGAGTCAATGATAAAATGGGCCAAGGAACTTAAACTTTTCATCAATGTAGAAATAATTTTAAAATATCCTGCTAACCTAACCTAACCTAACATGACCTAAACTAGCCTATCCTAACCTAACCAAAGCTGTGATATAATATATCTTCCACTATAAGTTGGGTTATGAATAATTGGTGATGGATACAATAAAAAGAAGAGATATAAACCAATGTACAGGTTTTTATGTTCCATATATACATGTCTTAGTCAGATAGAATATTCATAGTGATGACTTATGAAATTTTAGAGTCTGCAAACCTGAGCCGTCTGTTTTATATAGTTTCTCGTTATAATATGTCTCACATCATTCCAATTCCTTAAGCAGACATGTCTATAATGGCAATATTGTTGTTCTTGTTCTGGTTCTTGTGGTTAGTTTTACCCAGTTCAGACTGATATTGACCAGCCCCAGACTGATATTGACCAGCCCCAGACTGATATTGACCAACCCCAGACCGATATTGACCAACACCAGACAGATTTTTCACTAACATTCATTGTCATCCTCATTTTCCATATGAACTATGGAAAATGAGGATGACGATAATGAATGTTAGTGAAAAATCTGTCTGGTGTTGGTCAATATCTGAGATGAATCTGTAATATCCTAGAAATGGTTATGATATATGTTGAAGAAGAAAAACGTTACCATTACTAAGTAGTATGCTTACATGTGCGGGAAGAGATAAATTAAATTTGTACAATATGAAAAGTTTTTTTTTTGTGCTAAGGAAACAGATGTGCTGTCGGAGTGATCCTCTTTCCATCTCGCTCACTCTCCAGTCTCGCGGTTCAGATATTATTTCTTCAAAATAATGCAAAGGTTGTGCCATCCACCGTATAAACTGCAATGCTCAACTAAACCTCGAACCCAATCCCACAAGATGTGTAGTGTCTTGTTTCACCGATAGAGTTCGTCTGGATAATATCAACTATACCTATAAAGAAAAGGGTGGGTTTCATCACTCCTTTAGTCATGGAGCATATGATGTGGAGGTCGATCATAAAGTTCTTTCATAATATGCACTTGATCAGTCACACAGATGAAGAATTGGCATTGTTGCATCCTGAGTTTCTATCCGAATGCGCGGCTGGGACTATTTATAGGGTTTATGATAGACTTCCAGAAAATGTAAAAGAGCTTGAAATTATAAAGCAGTGTTTGAGGTGTGAGAATCATTACGTCGATTGTTATTTCGATGGACCAAACCCAATGATAAAAAACTGTTATTCCTGTAAACTTTTAAAAATACATTCGCGCCGATACTGACCTCCTGCATGGTGAAATATAACATTTGCAAATATTGTCCGCTGCTTAAAAGGAGCGATTTCATAAAACACACACCAGTCTTTGTGATCGATTGCAGCAAGCAGAACGAAGATCTTAAATCGGGGACCTGTACTACCAGAGTTGAAATTTCTGCAGCAAACAACATTCCTTCAAACACAAAGGTCTACTGTTTAATCCTGCACGCTCATTGTGTAGAGTATACTGCTCTGACCAACATCATCACCAATGTCGTGTGAGAAATTCATCATATTGGATGTTCAGGGCTATCAGTCAACTTGCAAGGAATTCGTGGCTAAAGAGGTGGCTGTATTATCACAAGATGGCGGAATGGGACATTTCGTGCTGCGACCGCCTAAAGACGTATATCCAGATGTGAAATCCCAGTGGTATACGGAATCGTATCTGCATGGGATACCGTGGCAGAGTGGATACTTACCTTACGACGAGTTGAAACCTGTTCTTGATAGTGTATTACAGTGTGAAGACAGACTTTATTCTAAGGGACTAGAAAAGGCGAGATTTTTTGAAAAACTACTGCAGAGGTCCGTTATAAACATGGACGATCTTGGTGTACCGAAGCTGGACAAATTAAGAGACTGTGAAACCAAATGTCTTTTTCATAATGACTCTAATATGAACTGTGCCCTACAGAATGTAATGGTGCTTAGACTCTGGATGCAAGCACGGCATAATTTTAAAGAGTTTTGTAATCATGAGTTGAAATAAATTCATTCATAAAATTGTCTGTTTGTTATTTACACAATCCTTCCAAGGGCGAACGGCTTCCTGTAAAAAATAGATAGAGCATGCTTGTGGTCTGTGACATGTGTTGGAATTATGGGAGTAAGGGTTTTGGTTAAGGTTATGACCCGAACTTTTTCATTCATAAAATGGAAGAGCTCGGTTTGAAATGATTTTTACACAAGTTTTCCTTTTATATCACACATTTATTTCTTACTTTGTATACATAATACTTTTTAAAAAATCTTACGCTTCATATTCTTCGTCATCGTCTCTACATAACACTTCTTGTTTAAATTTCCACAACATCTTCTCAGTGATCTGAAACAAAGGAAAACAAGAATCGTGTGACAAATGTAGATGTGATAGTACCGACTTCGAAAAATTTTCATACATCAGTGAATAAAACTCTGAAAACTGAGGAGAACCTTAAAGACTGAAACATAGTAAAACCAAAATCATATGATAAATGTTGATGTGAGAGGATGATTGGTAACGACTTCGAAGAATTTGCATACATCAGTGAATAAAGCTCTGATTTATCATAATATAAAAATTCTGAGAAAAAAAAAACTTTAAGGAAAATAATAAAATAAAATAAATAATAATAAAAAATAAAATTATGATAGACCTCTATAATAAAAATCTGTGACTTCAATAAAAAAATATGTACATACCTTCTGACATTGCTTGATAAAGACTTTGCAGTCGCGTGAGCAGTTCCTCCCCCAGACTTCTACAGTCGATGTTAACTCTGCATTTGTACATGCTGTTATATGTTCTTCGCCGCTACATGTTTCATAATGGAATTGATCGTCGTGTCTTGCATCTTCAAGAAAGTATACTTCCGGTCTTCCACATGGATACAGTTGAACCTTTGCTTCGTGTTGTTGATTAACAGTATAGACTGTGATAAATGTTACTGTATGTTGTTGTGTACGTAGTTTAGTACCGTTAATATCGTACACGTTGATGGTATATGAGTTTTCCATGACCGCAGGTTCCATATCTGGGATATCTGCAAACGCGGAGTCCGGGATCTCCTCCCACAGTTGACGTACTAGTTCTTGAGAAGACATACTGTTGTTGAGCTTCGCACGTATCATGCCTTATATATGATTTGATGAGGTCACACGCGTGGCTCGTGTCACAGCATGCCTCCCACGTACACTTTCACATTATAAACGCTTTGCATAGGTCCACCTGTTACACTACGCTTTGCGTGGATCCATATGTACGCTTATTCTACTTTTCTTAATTTTAGTTTGAAAACAGTGCTCAATATAATATTCAAAAATCTTAAATTACGTATTCAGCTGTCATTAAACTCTGTTATTCACTAATAATGTTGTAATTAATAATAACTTTACAATAATAATAATAATAATATAAAAAATAAAAACTATGTATCATTTAGAAGAAGCAATAGTATCCAATATTCTGAACTATATAAGTCACGGTACAGTTATAGATTAAACATTATAACAATAAATATTACTTTATAAAATTCTGCCAGATGCAGGATTCGAACCTGCGACCCCTTTGGGGGACTAGAACTTGAGTCTAGCGCCTTCGACCGCTCGGCCAATCTGGCGGTCGGATAAAATAAAAAATCAATCGATAAATTTATTCATCGTAGCGGTATAGATCTCTCGTAAATATAAACAAAATATATAGTCAATGCGAATAACATAGTGTGAGTGGGCGTAACTTTTTTGTTCTAAACGACTACCATGACGTCCGAAACGCCTCCTTGGTTCAAAGGGCCTAATTACAGCCTTTGGGTTGAAATGGATAACATAGTGCGAAAAGGCGTAACTACATTGTTCGAAACGACTATCATAACGTCCATAACGTCTCCTTGGTCCAAAGGGCCTAATAACAAGTGCCGGGATGAATATGGATAACATAGTGCGAAAGGGTGTAACTCCATTGTTGGAAACGACTACCATGACGTCCATAACGTCTCCTTGGTCCAAAGGGTCTAATAACAGGTGTCAGGATGAATATGGATAACATAGTGCGAAAGGGCGTAACTACATTGTTTGAAAAGACTACCGTGACGTCCGAAACACCTCCTTGGTCCAAAGGGCCTAATTACCACGCTTATAACGGTCACCACGCGTAGGTACGGCGTCGGTATACAAGCGGGGGGCCACTGCTGCGCTAGGCTGGGTTATTTTCAGACGCGTGGTTGCCAGACAACATCTGCCGGACAACGCAATAATATTATATGACATGTGCTGCAACATTGACATACGCTAGAGTACAACGTGTACGCTTGGACCCCACGCGCGGCGAACTGTGTTATTCTGGTACGCAGAGATGCGGCTCTGCCATGCGAGACAGCATGTGTGCATGCGGGACCTCCCGCGCGGTGAGCCGGGCTATTCTAGTACGCGCAGCTGCATCACGTCTGGAACCATGCTAACATATGCAAGCCGCAATATTACAAACTCGCAAATATTTACCGATATTCCCAATAACGAGTCGAACACTTAGGCCTTTGTTCTACACACACAGGCGGAGCAAAGGGCGCTAGCACCCAGATGGATAAAAGAACTATGTTCAATAAGGGCGCAAGCTCATAATTACCAATATTACCAATATTACCAATATTACCAATATTACCAATAATTAAACACTTAGGCCTTTGTTCTACACATACACACAGGCGGAGCAAAGGGCGCTAGCACCCAGATAGATAAAAGAACTATGTTCAATAAGGGCGCGAGCTCATAATTACCAATATTCCCAATATTACCAATAATTAATCACTTAGGCCGTTGTTCTACACATACAGGCGGAGCATAGGGCGCTAGCACCCAGGGCAGTGGTCAGTGGTCAGATAACCCACCATCGCGCATCCGAGTGGACAGCGGTAGTGGACAGTGGTCAGTTAACCCACCAGTATAACCCACCAGTGACGTCACACAGAAACTTAAACTACTGTTGAGGAATCGATATTTTGCGGAGAGACAATAATTTTTGTCGGGTTGAAATTAATACCACCAGCGTTTCGTTCAACCCATTGTCGTCTAGGATGGACTGTATCAAGAGAGTAAGTGTAGAGTACCGGTGTATTCCTTTTAAAATATTCGTACGAAGAACCATTGTTGCCGTGTATGAACAAGGATATAGATTTCTGTGTTTTAAAGCGTTTGTTTGCCTTAACCTTTAGTACTGTCTTGTTATTCACACTGAGTGGTCACACTGTGTTTTAAGAAGACGTGTTAATTATGTATTGAATCCTATGTAGCACATTCAAATTCGTTAAACCAATTATTCTACCCGAAAACTATATTTTGGACAAAAAACCTAAAAAAAACTATTTCACCTAATGGAAAACCTAAAACAGTGTTTTTAAAAACCTAAAAATCCGGTCCCTAGTAATAACAAGCTTTATCTCTACTTCTTTCATTAACTGGGAATCCCAGCATGGATGTAAGGTTTCATTCCACGTGAAATTCTACAGGTTTCCAACACAAGCACGCCTCCCGCATTCTAATCGTTTCATCTCGAGCCGCAGTCAATCGTCAATATTTCACACATTAAGAAATTACTTTATCGTAGTTCTTTTCCATATATAATCCATGAAGAGGGCAGCACTGTCACAAGATTTGTCTGAGGTTATTTGGGAACGGATATAAAAGTTTTTATAAAATCGCTGTTAAGTCTACTTCTAAAGTCGATATGGTAACGACATTGGAAAATAGCCATAGCATAAGAATTTTTATATTAAGAGGATGGAATCCAGGCTGCTGAAATGAAATTTTTACGATCGGTGGCTGGATACAGATTGACAGATCACATAAGGAACGATGATATCAGAAAGGAATTAAGGATCTTCTCTAATTGGAAAGAACATTTAAGTAGACAGTCCAATACAAATGTAACAAAAAAAAATCACTCAATTATACACCAAGAGGAAAGAGGGACCCAGGTCGCCCGAAAACAAGATGGACACAGCAAACTTTTGAGGCCGGAACAGGCGCTATTGATGCCTAATCCCTGTATGTAGATGATGATGATGGGATGGAATCGTCTTAGATAATAAAACAAGAAAATGCAATATTTTTAGGTTTAAAAGCTTTTAAAATCAGCCTTATGGGGGAGTCACTTGCTAAAGCCGTAATTGACGGAAATACGTCTAGTCTAAACAATTGAATGTAGAAACCATGGCCTCATTTCACTCTTGAAATGCTATCAGATGTTTATAAATTTATGTCATGCATTGCTCTGTAGAAATTTGAAGAGAAAGAATGTTAAATTGTAGCTTTATTAATTTAAAATTGCAGCAACTAAATAGTAGGCTATACTATAGCTATACAGTAGGCCTAGCATGCCAGAAGAGAGGATTCATTCTGCCTCTACAGATTTAATAGAAAATTTTATATTATGACTTACTTACTCAATGGCAATAGACAAGAAGCTAAAGGAATAATATCTATTTTATGGAACCCAAAGGCTCATTGCCGCGCTTACCTGAGCCCGCCATTCAACCGTATTCTGTGCTAACTCCATCCAACCATCACTCGCAAATCCGACTTCCTTTAAATCTATCCTAATATTGTCCTCCCACCTGCGTCTGGGTCTTCCAAGTGGTCTTTTCTCTTCGGATCTCTCCGTCAATATTTTTTAGATATGTCTTTCCTCCCCCATGCGTACAACATGTCCAGCCCATTTCATCCTCCGTGATTTAATTACCCTTACTATATCCGGTGACGAGTAGGCTACAAGTTATGAAGCTCGTCGTTATGGACTACAGTTTTCTCCAGTCCCCATTTCCATCTCTCTTAGACCCAATTTTTTTCCTACGCACCCTGTTTTCGAACACTCTTAGATCATGTTCTTCCCGAAGAGTAAGCGACAATGTCTCACATCCATATAATACAACCGGCAGGTTAATTGTCTTATAAATTTTTATTTTTAGATTTCTGGACAGAAGACGAGAAAAGAGTTTCTGAAAATTATAGCTATATTAATTTTAAAATATTAACTATATAGTAGGCTATAACGTAACAGTAGTGAATATACTAGCCTACTACCTTTTATATTGGTTTCAAATATGAAAAAAATCGTAACATGCGGAGCGCGTTAGATTTAGGCAGCATGCACAAGGTGTATCACGTAACCTACGGCTGCGTCCACGATGCAACCTACCCGACTTTTCGTTTTGTTTTTGGTCTGGAATTATTTATTTGATGTAGTAAGAATACATTACAAGGTTATCGAGAGGAAATTGTGTCCTAGGCGGTAATCGAATTCGGGTTTTCAGTTTTACCTCTGAAATTGAGAACACTCATCTGCCGAGACCATGCCCAATCTTATTGAAAATATCTCTCTAGAAAACTCCACCGACCTCTGTACCTACAGATCTCCTTGGGCATAAACTTCTTAAGGAGCCTATCTCGATTCGCGAACTCTTAAGTAGCTCCTAGAGCCCTAGACGATCAATAATATTGTCAATATTCGTTTCAGTATTGACGGATGACCATATTGATGGAAATATTGATCATGTTGAAGCGTCCTATCAATATTGACGGATACTGATAGAAAATTATATTTTCTGTCAATATTGAAGAACCGTTTGAACGTGTAGGAGGTTTATTGTCAATATTTCCTTCAATATCAGTTGTTTGTGAGACTGCGAAGTGATTTTTTTGTAGTATCCGGTTCCGTAGAACGCAAAATAATTAAAAAATGTTCGTGTGTAATGCGGTACTCACCTTGTAGGCCTACCACTCTTTGGACCAGAGTTTATTTCTCACTTTCATGTTTCTTTTTCGCACAGTGTAAGAGTCAATGCTAGAAAATCCAAATCCGAACTGGAAAACATTTCGAAATAAAAAAAAAAAAAAAAAAAAAGCTTCGATCATGCAGCACGGATATTTTTGCCAGAATTAATATTGATGAGAATATTGGTGCGTTTTGATGCATATTTCTGCGCGTTTCAATATAGAGCGTCAATATTGAAGAGAGTATTGACAATATTATTGATTGTTTAGAGGGCCCTTAAAAAAAAGCCTGTATACTGCAAAGAACAGCAAACTCTTGGTGATATCTTAGTGCTGTGAGATAGTGATATTAGAACTATACACCTCAATTTTCAAGTGATATTGGAAGTATACACCTCAATTTTCAAGTGATATTAGAAGTTTAAACCTCAATTTTCAAGTGATATTAGAAGTATAGGCTAGCCTATACCTCAATTTTCAAGCCTATTTTGCGATCCTTCATTTTTACTAACATCATACTTCATACAACGAGATAAAACTGTTTTCATTCTTGTTTATGATTCCATCTCGATTATTTGTGTCTTTATTTAACAATTCTTTAAACCCACTATAAGGGTCATTCTCCAGAAAAGGGCAGATTTCAATGTTAGAAATTTTTTTAAAAAATATTTTTTATTTTGGATCATGTAATTTTTTTTATACTTACTGAGTGGTATTTTGCATTAAATTAACAAGGTTAGAAAATGGCGCATTCATGGAGGTGAGAAAATAGTATGAAATAGCAATTATAATAGAAGTTATGTGAGAATTAGAATTAATTTACTGTATTAAATGTTATCATGAAAATGAACAATATTTATTACCATACAAATGGATTAACACACAAGTTTTTACTTATTTTTATCTATGTTAAAATAGATTATCACCTTAAAATCAAAACTTTAAATCAAAACATGATATATTGTCATAAACTATTAGGCTATACCAGTATCTTCTTTAAACAAAAATAAAAAATGCACACAGTTAAATATGTCATCAATTACAACATTAATTACACCTCCAAGGATAGGACTCGAGAGTAAAAGTAACGGAGGTGAGGGTAACGGAGGTGAGATTTTTCTCTAATTTGTCAAACAGCTTGGAAACATTTGAGGTTAGAAAATCTCAGTTCTAGAGTTTAACTTAGCATTCCTTATTATTATAATTTGTAGCAAAAGTAAATATAAAAACATACAACTTTACCGTTGGGTGTAGGTAACGGAGGTGAGGAAATCCAATTACCAAATCTGCATTTAGCCCTTTTACACAAACAAAACAACACTTAAAATCACACTAACAGCTTGGCTTTATATAAATGATAAGAAAACTGCCAAAAGTTGGAGTCCAAGGAAAATAGAAAGACTACAGTGCCATATCTGTGGAAATAATTGAACTTTTAAATTGTTTCACGGAGGTGAGGTCTCACCTTGGGACAAGCATGTTTAGTGCAAAAAATTGTCTTTACAAAATGATATATTTTATTTTCAGTTATTAATGACTCATTTTTTGAGCTGTTTGTTCTTGTTACAACACTAAAATGGAATAAAAATTAAAGCCTGTTGAATTATGAAAGAATGAAAATGACAAGTCAGGCATTGGGACATGACACGGAGGTGAGATCTCACATACTGTGCCCTAAAATGCAGAAAATTGTAACTTTTGTTTAAAAAGTGGAATATGGGATCAAATAGACCTTATTTCAATCTAACTTATCATAATAATTCATAATCCATAAGTACTTATTTTACACCAGAAAATCAACTGCGACATGAATCTGCCCTTTTCTGGAGAATGACCCATAAGATAATAACTACTAACTAACCTAAGATCTAAGTTCTTGTACCAGCATGTAGAATAATGCTCTTAAACTTCCTCTTGAATAAGGTCAATGCTACTGATATTACTGTAGGCCATGACAGGACGTCTATGTTACACAAGTGTATGTACATGACACGGTAAACATCATTATAATTACAGGTTCCTTGCTGCAGCCAAATTGTTGGGTTTCTTCTCTTCACTTTTGTGTACGTGCGTTTGGACAGGCATGTAGTGCCAAGCATTGATTTATTAACACTGTAAATTTATTTGTGAAAGCAAATTCTTAGTAACTTATTGCTGACCGATTGTATTATGAACTATGCAAAATATACCCATTTTCCCGCAGTTTTCACCATTTCAATATCTGTGCACTTTAACATTATTATTAAGTGGTAAAAATTCCCTTAAAATAGTATGTCTCTCAAGTCTAGAATAAAATGTTTATATTTACATAATTAGTTCTTCATTTCTTCAGTATTCTCTTGGCTTCAATGTAGTTGCCAACTAAATTACATTTTCTTTTCCAACTTTTATTTTTTATTCCATAATTTTTCCTTAACCAGGCTCTACTTACCGGTCTAAATGTTATGTTTTAAAATACCAAACAATTGAAATTTCTAAAGACTGCAGTACAACCTATAAGACCTCTAAGAAATCTGCATGACCATAAAGGATAATTTATATAAATTAATGAGGGTGAAATTCTATCGATTATGATGACTCGTTTGGATACTCGTCATTAAATTTCTTTTCCAAAATATCCAAAATATTCTAAATTTATATAAAAATTTAAAACACCAATTTAGACCTGCAAGTACGGTACTGATTGCTCTTTCAATTATAATTGTTAAGGCATAGGCCTGAGATATGCTGGATAGCCAAGCATATCAGGTGAAAATGTAATAAACTTCCTCTGTTTCGGTGAGATTCTTATAGTTGTATTGCCACACATGGAGGAAAGACATGCGTTTCTATCCTTTTCCTTGAATAACGGTTGTGAAATAATATAAGCAGTTCTGTAGCACATTATGTAAGTTGCGCATTCTTAGTGCAGTGTTTGATTTGTTTACAGGTGTTAGAGAGCCGGTAGAGGAGTGTGCGTCACATGAGCATGAGGTAGGTACGAATCCCTAATCTCCATATTAGGGCAAGTACTATTTATTGTCTTGTAAAGCACAGCACATAATATGTGATAACTCTAGGTTAAAAATGACAGAACAATGATATGTACTGTAGTTTATAGCTTGAATCGCCACCTTGCCACCTGCGGAATTTGTAGTTGTATAATCGTGCAGGCTTTTCATTGCCAATGTTCTTATTTGTGACTGTTTTGTTTTACATGAATAATTTCTCATGGAATAATTTGAAATGAGATACGCAATAAGGAGGATTTAAAAAAAAAAAAAACTAGAAGAATCGGAAAATTCAACGAATTTGTATTTCAAAGAGAGTTGACTGAATTGGTCAGTTTTCCATATTCTTTTTTAACCGAATTCTTCTGACGTCTATTTTGTACATACTGGCTTTTGTACTACATTAATTTGAGGCTTTCGAGTTGAGCGCAAGTCATTTTAGATCAAGTTTTGAATCGGAAACGAATTGTGCCTTCGAGTTGAACACAAATAATGATACAAACGTTTTCTCTCCCGTCTTAAGACTTACGACAACATCAGTGCTGGTATGGTTATAAATATTGTTGGTTATTTCTGTTGAATAGTATGTAATGATGTTTGTTATTTTCATTGAAATGTATACTTCAATGATAAACTTATTTTAACTAGAATCAAAAATGTTTGCATACTTTATTAAGCATATTTTAAATAGTTTGGTACTGATAGCCCGCTCACTAGTAATGTCAATCTTCGTCCTTTCAAAACTAAATAAGAACCAGTGCATGTTCACCACATGTATTTTGGGGTATATTTTGTTCACTCTTACTAAAAGTAAAATCCCCGGGATTAAATTTATAAGCGATAGGTTTAGTAGATTTCAGTCGTAATACTTTCATTGTAAATGGCAGATTCAGTGTCAGTGGTCAATTCAAATGACCTTGGGACGGCGCAGAGAGATATTTTCGGCCATTATACTTAACACATTTGAACTCCACAAAATCTCCGCAATTTAGATCTCAGTGTTCTCAAAATATGTATCGTATAATTTGTTGCCCTTGGAATAAGTAGCTTACATTTCACGTTATGATTGAACTTTATATTTAATATTAATATATGTGTGACAGAACTGGTGTCATTTCGCTACTTAACTTTCACATTTCCCTCGTTGTGGCGTCCAACCATTAAGAGATATAAAGAGCAAATCACTTTATATTTTCCAGCTTTCCATGAAAGTCATGTTTTTGTATTCAATGTTAGAATCATTTGTTTTAATTATTATGAAACGGACTGTGTACCCAAGACCGGTTGGTATATTAATACTAAAATAGGACATTTCACGTGTTCTATGAGGAAATCACCAAACACTCCCAGGCGAAATGACAGGCTAGCCATTCCACCTGGCTCGTCATCAGGCGACACTAGTCAGAACTGAACACCATGCAAAACAACCAGCAGAAATCAACTCACAAAAATGTCGCATTTATGAACATTTCTCTTACAAATAGTGATGAGAAAATGCAAGAGCAAGATTAAGGCTATGGTGGTCTTGGTCTTGCGTGCACGGTCTTGTCTTGGTCTTGCATCGGTAACCCTGGTCTCGGTCCTGGTCTTGCGCACTCTGATCATGGTATTGTTGCAAGAGTCTTGCAGAATTCTTTTCCGCATCTTACTGTGATTGATGGCTCATTTACAGTTACATAGATTACAGGTGTGTTATTGCTTGCGAAAGTAACGAAAGCTAATTGCTTTTAGTTGCTTTGACCGTGTAAACAGTAACAAAACAATTAAAAGCTATTTCATCTATAAGTACCCACCTAAATTTAGTCATTAGTTTCTTTTTCTTGTTATGCCCTGCAGCAGTTTTTATTTTTTAGTATTGGTATACGATTCTGATAGTATACTTACATAGTAAGCACCTATTGACGGATATAAGTACCGTCAAAAGGCCGTTGAGTCCTGCTCTAATGCTCTCTTCCAAATCAGACCAATTATTGATATCATACTTGAGTACACAATACTGTTGTTCTGGTCTTTCTCATCACTACTTACAAACCTCATTTCATTGCTATTACCGAAACTAATTATTTACTTAACTTACTCAATGGCAATAGACAATTCCTAAGCAAGCTAAAGGAATATTATCTATTTTATGGAACCCGAAGGTTCATTGCCGCGCTTACCTTAGTCCGGCATTCAACCCTATTCTGTGCTAACTCCATCCAATTATCCCCCACAAATCCTACTTCCCTTAAATCCGTTCTAAGATATTCTCCCACCTATGTCTAGGTCTTCACACCCATACAATACAACCGGCAGGATAATAATCTTATAAATCTTAATTTTTAGATTTCTGGACAGAAGACGAGCCGATAAGAGTTTCTGAACTGCATAAAAACAAGCATTTCCTGATTTGAGTCTACACTTAACTTCTGCCTTAATATTATTTGTGTCTGTAATTATTGTTCCTAATTGTTTGAATTCCTACCCAAACTAATTGTTCCATAAAATCTAAAACCTTTCCAAGAATGTAGAGAATGCAAATTTACATGTAATCGACTTGGCAGACTAACAAATAACAATCCAGACGCTATTCATTCTTCCCCAATTACGTTAACAATATTTTCAAGAAGGACAAGGAACTGACCGCACATACTCTTTTATTTTTATTTTTATTAAATTCTTTACATTGGTTTAATCGAAAATACTTCATATAACCAAATATTTATATATATATGCCTATTTCGTGGCTCTTACATAAAGAAGCCGTGTTCGTGATGTTTGTAATTTATATTAGGTTTCACTCACTTAGTGTTCGTAGTAAGTCTATTATGAACTTGCCCATGCTTCTAGATATTATGCCGAAAGTATGAATCATTTGAACAAGGTCTGGGAAAATGTCTATATGCCTGTGTTTCTTCCGAAGCTGAACCGTTTGAACTGTGTAAGCTTGTAAAGCTTCTTTGCAGCGACATGAAGTTCTGATGTCGGGAATTTCATTTGCAGGCCCGTATAAGGAAAGTAGAGAACATATGATTGCGATTTACCGTTGCTTCCTGGTTGATGAGGCGGCAGTTCAGATGGTCATAAACACCGCGTTAGAACAATATAAAGTAGAATCCTAATTAATCTGCATTGAATTATGTGCCACTTTACCGATATGACTTCATCATAATCATTGTGTTCTTTCTCCTTCTGGCTCTCCCATTTTTCATATTAATTTACTTCTACTCTTCCATCTGAAGTTTAACACTGTCCATCTACAGTTCTGTGATAGAAACCTCCTCACTCTTTCATCCTTCGTCCCTCTTTGTATTTTTTTTTTTTTTTTTTTTTTTGCACGACGTAACTAATTAGTGGTACTTACGAATATTGTTGCCGTGGATCGTAACTTAACATTCCCGCACGCAATCTGGTTACTATGAAAACAAAAGAAATCTCCATGCTGTAAAAATTACAAAAAGCACAAGTGCCATAAATAAAACCATCATAACACAAGCCTTTATGGAAGACCGGAACCAAGGCCCCCCAGTTTGTGGCGACTTTAACAGGACAAATATTCGATCCCCATAACAACCAACATATTATGAGAATCACTTTCTGAAATATAACATCCATCTTCAATAGTGTATAAACATAATATTTTCAGCTAATATTTCAATTAATATAAATAAATTGATATAAATAATCATCGTGCAAAAAATGGCATGCAATACTCGTACCGTAAGCGCATAACGGATCTCGGAAATTGAAAAAACTCTTTCCTCGGTCCGTATGCACCGCTTACGGCACTCGTATCGCAATATACTATTTTTAGCTAGGCTAGAAATTGGTTAGCCGGCGTGGTCTTGTGGTTAGCGTCTCTGACTACAGATCCGTCGGCCCGGGTTCGATCCCGGTACCTCCTCGGAATTTCTGAGGTAGGGAGGTCTGTTAGGGGTGCACTCAGCCTCGTGATTCAAATTGAGGAGCTACTTGATAAAGAAGTAGCGGCTCCGGTCATGAAAACCACCATTAACGGCCGTGGGTGTCGGCATACTGACCACATGCCCCCAATCCTGCCATCTGCCTATGGTAGATGACGCAGCGGTCGGGTGGTAGGATTTGTTCCTTCAGGGATGTAGCGCCACGGAGTTAGTTAGTTAGTTAGGAATTGAGATCCATGCCGAACAAAGCGCGGATGGGACGAAGTTTATAACTTAATGGTAGTTATATCGTAGTAGTAAGGGTGGAGGTTTAAATCAAAATGGCCGCCAACCGACGCCGCCCCCCAGCGTCGCGACGCCATGACGTCATGGGTATCATATGAAAGCCCGCGTTGTGCCCTTTCGTCCTATGGGGTTCCGACGTCTCCGACGCCGCCCCCGACGCCTGAGTTGTGCCCTTTGTACCGGCGACGCCATGACGTCATGGGAGTGGATTCGAATAATGTAATTACGCCCTTTGGCTCTGTGCTATTCCCGATTCATCCAGACTCCTTGTTTAGGATTTAGGCCCTATGGTTAGTATTCCCGTTACGCAACAGGAACAGTCTCTATACTTAAGCCCTTTGATCCGTCACAGTCCCGTGATGTCATGGTAGTCGATTCGAATAATGTAATTAAGCCCTTTGGTTCTGTGCTGTTCCCGATTCATCCAGACGCCCTAGTTGTGCCCTTTTGCCAAAAATACGTCATGGGTGTCATATGAAAGCGTGAGATGTGCCCTTTCGTCCTGTGGTGTTCCGACGCCGCCCCCGACGCCCTAGTTGTGCCCTTTTGCCAAAAATACGTCATGGGTGTCATATGAAAGCGTGAGATGTGCCCTTTCGTCCTGTGGTGTTCCGACGCCGCCCCCCGACGCCCTAGTTGTGCCCTTTTGCCAAAAATACGTCATGGGTGTCATATGAAAGCGTGAGATGTGCCCTTTCGTCCTGAGATGTTCCGACGCCGCCCCCCGACGCCCTAGTTGTGCCCTTTTGCCAAAAATACGTCATGGGTGTCATATGAAAGCGTGAGATGTGCCCTTTCATCCTATGGTGTTCCGACGCCCTAGTTGTGCCCTTTTGACAAAAATTCCCCACACCTATACTTAGGTCGTTTGCTCTATGACGTCATGGGGTTAGAATTGAAACATGTCACGACATGCACCAACGTGACGCTATTATGGCTAGATAGTGTAATAGTGACATACGTACAATATTGCGCAAGGGCACATGATAGTTATGAAAAGATAAAATAGGTTTATACTTACATAAGCAATTCTTCTTCCTTTCAGCATCCTTTCTTCTTCCAGATGAACACTCTTACTATTACTATCGACTAAGTGAAATGACTTTGTAAGGAATAGGAATTGGTTAAGGTTATAGTTTCATTTCAGAACGTCACAACCTTATCCCGTAACATAAGGTTGGCATGCTCCTATGAAATAAAGTGTATATACAAATGGTTTCAGAGTAATAGAGCTGGATGATTTATTTCATCGCTAACCATGTCTAATTTCACAACTTGCAGGAACACTTTGTTTGTTGTTTATATAGTTAAACACTTCGCTTTGCGTTAGTACAAACTTATTCATAATGTCATTTATTATGATAGAATTCATAACGAGGTAAGTAATGTCATCATTACGTAATACAATACGAGCACTATCGTATTGCATCACACATTCTTTCAAGTCTTTACGTGTCTGTAATTTGAAAGAGTCTTCTTTAAACAGATAAGGTTTAGAATAACACATATTTTCACACATTTTAGGTAAATGTAACAAGAACGAAGAGAGGAGGTAGGGCGACAAAATAACACAAGCACCTTTAGAAGTTCCAATCTCCGCACATCCAGTGTAATTCACAATGGAGTAGAATCCTAAACTGATGTATCGGTCCTTTCTGTTGTTGAGGAAATAGGTTCTGCGGGCTAGCACTGTAGGAGCAACTCTTGGGAGTGTTGCCGACACAGCTTCCTTCACAACCTTGTCGATCATCATCTTCTTCTGTTTCTTTACAGATCCTGATGACGAAACCTGAAACACATAAAACAATACTCGTAAGAAATCTAATTTTATACGGGGCCTGATGATGAAACCTGAAAACAAAACAATGAAATAAACAAACAAACAATACAATACAAGCATATGAGTAATGAATATACATACCTTTTTACATTTGCTGGTTTTGCTCTTGCTAGTAGTAGTAGTCTCTGATGATGAAGACATCACGATAGAACTAGGAGGACCTCTCGTTCCAGACACTGCAACGAAACTGAGCTAGTCCGATGAAATCGAGCTGCTTTATATCTTTTCGTTCTGAAATCAGAAAGTAAAAGTTTTAACTTGAGCGCAACCTACTTTTCCAAGCTAACAATAAATCCTTGTAGATAGATACTTACAATGCACATGTCCTGGAAAACATCTCTGACCTCCAACTTTCCTCGTTCCACAGAGAGTTCCAAGGAATTTGTGGAAGATGCGGACGACCTCTATGTCTGGAGACGTAGTAAACATGTTTACATACTCCTGCATCGTCCTTCCATTATTCATGAAGTATGTGAACAAACAGGCATAATGTCCACATACTGCCGTTGTCGGTCCCTGGAGTCTTTGAGTGTTGTACAGCCATTGTATAGAGTTTTGTTTTATAAATTTTGTTATCCCAGGAATGATGGGTGGTAGACCAAAAGAATCAAAGTAATAGGCAAAATTTTGATTTTTGAAAAGCACGGCAACCCAATGAGAACCAGGCGAAGAATGAGGATCAAAGTTAATGACATAAATCTTAGGTTTATGCGTTACAACAGATGGTAACATATCGCTAGGGTAAACCCCACCGAATGTTTCTACGTGACGTAAAGCATAGTTTATTTGGTTACTATTCATTATTCTAAAAATCTGTAATCACTCTTCTATCTTTAGTGATCTCGATAGAGTTGTCGTATTCGGAGTAGAGGATACAAGTGATGGCTTGTTCTAAAGCCTTATCGAACTTTGCTTCTATTCTAATGTTTCCACTACAGGGCAAACTTCTATGACCATGCGATGCCGAAACATCAGGCGTAAGATCATACATCAGTGTGAAATACCCATTTATATACATGTCGTGAGTGATTAGCATCCCGCTATTGCTATGATGGATCCCCGAACCTTTAAAAAGTGTATCGTAAGCTAGAGTAGTAGTCTTCTCATGATCTGTGGAAATGTGTAATCCTTCTGATGGAATCTGTTGTCCGTTAACGTACAAAGCAAAAGAACTCAAAGCAAAATGTCGAAACTCGTAGGGATTGGACTCCACTGTGCCGGAGAAAGAAGAATTTTTCACCATGGAGAAGAGAAGACGCTTAGGTAGAGTACCAATGTATGCATTATCTATAGAAATGGAGCTTGCTCCCGAACTAAACGTAAATGTTTTCAAATCCACTCTTGTGATAGGATAGTGAGCATTATGACCTTTCTCTAGAGTTTTGATGTGTGCTAGTAGAATGCTGGGCGAAGCTTTAATTTTCCTCACGTACAGACCTGCATCGAGAAACTTAAAGAAGACTTTTGAATTGTCGTTTTCACCCAAGAGATAAAACTCTCTCTTTGCTTTCGTAAGTCTTATATGCATGTTTACTCCAGGCAGTAAAAGTTTAGACAGATTGAAAATATCACCGTGTAGTTTACCTATCATGACTAATACTTTAGAATTCTTAGACTTGTTGTACCTTTCGGTCCAACCGTCGTTTTTAACATTAGGTCCCAACGTTCCGTTTAATGCCACCAATTCTTTAGGTTCTGTCAAACCTTCGATAGCTTTATCGGCATACCAGAAACCGTTTGTCAGATGAGTTTTAGAAGCATCCTCACCGTATGCAAACAATGTTTCAAGGTAAGACCTGTAATTGTACAAGTCCTCCGAAGGGGTGATTGATGTCCCGTTCAAGGAAACGCTGAGATGACTGAAAAGTGAATGAAGCAAGTTGTTTACTCCTGTAACCTTATCGCCTTCACCTATATCTGCCCCGTCGCTTTTAACGAATTTTCCCTCCACCATGAGTTGTACATTTAAATCTGTATAATGTTCGCTGTCTGCAGCAACCACGAATTCGAGAACGCTCTGTTCCACAGGAGTAATGGCTTTGCATAATGTAGTAACATTTCCCACCACCGATGTTTGAATAGGGCTCCTCTCGAAAAGGTCGAACTCTGACTTTGTCACGGCGAACATCTCTACACGACTGACTACTTTCTCCTCTTTACATCGCTAAATATATCTCGCATCTTAGGAGACGCCCTTTTTCTCTTTCTACCCCTACCCTTCATTTTATTCACGAGTTTCTGAGTTGATTCGTTTACTCTATTAGCAATAATATCTTTTACCTTATCACCTTCTTTTCTACTAGCTATATCGGTTAAAATATTTGCTCCTGCCGAAAGAGTTTCACGACCTACCGCTTTAGCACCCGAAAAGAGAATTGGTTTTATCATTCTAAATAATCCTCCCAAGAAACTACCTAATCCACTACCGTGTTGAACATAGGGGCTGCCGCTGTAGAAAGGACCAACATTGCCCAGACGCCCTCCCGACTGATTCACGTAGTATGCTGTAAGGTGGTCCATCGCAAACTAACTCATAACACCATCTGCCTTCTCTTTTTAAAATGTAAAACGAGCATCGTAGGTTTAGTGCTATCCGTTATGTTAGCTAGTTCTCCTAGTTTTGTTGTCATTTCTATACCTATCACCTGAAATTCGGAAGATTCGACAGGAACATAATAAACTTCAGGAAAGACATGAGTTGCTGTATTTAAAGGAAACTGAATAATTCTAAGACATTTAACGTACGCATCTCCTACAAGTTGCGGTTTTATTATATTACAGTATATAAAAACAAGTTCTTTCCTATTTAGATTTGTTTTCACAGATTTCGATTCCGATGTTTCACTAGGTGTCGAAGCTTTCGTTTCCGATACATTCCCTTGAGAGTAACTAATTTCGCACAAACCCACATCCCAATGATTCCTCTCCAGCTTTATGCTCTGTGCCAACTGCACCTGGAAACTAGCAAGGGTGTTACTAGGAAATGATTTGTACGATGCATCGCTCAGGAGAGTAACGTAAAATTCTTCTTCTCCCATTACGCTAAATCCTTAGCTTTAACCCAGGAATCAAACTCAGGACCGTAACCTCTCCAGCGAACGAGATGTTCGGTACTACCCCTTACTCTACGACTGCGTAGAATTTTATCTATCTTGTAAACAGTGTCTTTCCCAATAGTTACTGGTGTGAGCTCATAACTGTAAAACTGTCCGAAAATAGGACTGCCCTTGAGATCTTCTAGTTCATATACAGGTTGAGGAGAATGTTTAATGACCTTGACGATTCTGAATATTTCTGTAGAATAGTTTTGCTCGAAACCTTTAGCGAATTTCATTTTCTCTCTACCTATTCTTACCGTTTGCCCTACCGAAAACTTTACAGGTCTCGGTTTCACTCGACTTTGTTTCCTTGTCATACGTTTCCATATTTTCAAAACATCTTTATCGCTAACCTTAGTAGGGGCCATTCCTGTTGTATTGTGTACGCTATCGTTATATCCCTTCACAAACTTATCCAACACGTCGAGATACTTGTAACTGTTCTTGAAAGTAAAATATTTGTACATTTTAGTTTTTAGGGTCCTATTAAACCTTTCCACGACGGAACATTTAACATCGGGATTCCTACACACTTGAAACTCGATTTCCTCCTTCTTTAACAAGTCTTGAAAAGATTTGTTTAGAAATTCTTTACCCCTATCGGTTCTTACAGCGACAGGATTCCTAGCGGACTTCTCCAACACCTGTTTAAATCCCTCTGTCACATCCTTACCTCTTTTAGATTTTAAAGGTACAACCCATACGTATTTGGAAAACACATCGATAACAACAAGTAAATATCTTGCGTTGTCATTATGTTGTGCAATGCTTTGTACATCGGCTAGATCAAGTTCAAACACGTCGTAAAGGTTATTTACAGAATACGGATTCCTAGGAAACTTTCTCCTGATTGGTTTATGTAAGGAGTAAACATCCTGCTCAACTAACCATTCCTCGATATTTTTATCTGTAATGCTAGAAGCTTGTGAAAGTTTAGCAAGAGTGGAAAAACCCGTAGATGCCTCAGGGTCGTAATACAACTTGTGTAATGTTTCATTCATCATCTCCGTTGTTTATAGGTACTCCACCTAAGCTCTCTCGTTGGAAACAATTTTGCAATGACTTGTTTGTATTTAACTGTTTTAGCGGTTTTAATATCGCTCTTATGTCCTTCGGTCCTAGTTAAAATGTCTTTGTACGTGTCGAGGTCTTCCTGCGTAACAAGATTCATATCCACCTTCTTCCTAGTAAGCAACTCCCATAAACCTGCACTCGCATCGTATTTTATACCGTTAATGATCAAACTATTGTTTAACAATTGAATTTTAAAATTACCTATCATGTACTCTCCCGTCTCTTTCTTTTTATAGATTCCAAACTGTGTGTCTACAATCTTTGGCGATGTTACATAAGCCGATAAATATTTACCTGCTACATCACCTATAACGTTACGTTTAGCTTCGTCCTCGGAGATGGGTTTTTTCTCGGGTGATAAATCTCTAACTCTTTTCCTCGATTCAGCTACTTCCTGTTCGAGTATTCTGTTCTGTTTTCTCTTGAATATAGGATCCTCACTCTCGCGTATTTTAACCAACTCTTTGTACGGATCCGTAACATCAACTGCCGGGTTTGAACCTTCGACACAACGTTTTAAACGCTTGTACTCTTTAGCACTAACCAGAAACATTTTCTGTAACATTATGTTAAAGATCCCAAGACGGATAACACGGAGGACAAGAGAGGAATTAAAAATCCTCCTTTCTGTACCAAAGTTTTCTTTTTCTCGGACAAGGATACGTTCCTATCTAGAAGATGTCTTAAGGAATGTTTATGTTTAAACAGCTTACGTTTAGAACACGAAGATAATTTACACTGACCGTTCAAAACATTAAGAACACAGTCTATAATAGCAAGTATCAGGTTTTTGTTTGCACTTTTTAGAATAACCTTTCGTACCTCGGGAGTTGCCTTTTTAGAACTTGTAACATATGGTAATTGGATTTTATCCTTTTCATCCTTTACAGGGACGTAAACCTTTGTAACCTCCGAGGGAAATATTTTAGTTCTAAATCTAAGTAAATCGTTTGTTCTTTGACAAAAGTCTATTAGTAAATAACCGTGAGGTTTTCTTGTTGCGTCTTGGAAAGCTCTGTAGAAAGACCTCCAATCTTCAGGATACACTTGTCTTGCTAGAAAAGTAATTTGATTTTTATCTCTCAGGTTTCTAAACAAAACCATATACTTTGTGTTCAAAGAGATGTCTCTGCTGTGAGCAGACTGGTGAAACAGGTTTTGTGTTATGAGAATAACTGAAATGTTTCTATGATGGCAACCTTTTGTAAATATAGAACTCACTTCTGTCGAATAAGCTTTGTCCAGTAAGTCGTCTAGAATAACGAGTCTGGGTTTAGTACATTGTTCTTGTTTAAAGTCAGGAAGACCTTCGTGGTATGTCACGGTAGTATTGAATTTTGTCTGGGGAGGGACAGCGTTACTTTCACTAAAGCACCACAGAATACTTTCGTATTTGCTCACGTTACACAATTGGTGTAAATTATTAATAAGTTTTACACAGAAAGTTGTCTTCCCTGAGAATGACGGACCTGATACAATCAAAGAAAAGGGATGGTCAAATTTTATTACAACCATAACAATGTTTAATCATAGGTGAGGGTCCATCCAAGCAATCGTAAGGAGAATCAGGGTAATGTTTTAAGCATCTAAGACACTTTTTTACAAGATCGTTACGTTGCACACTTTCAGGTAATTTATGATACACTAAATATATGCTCTCGGCTCCGCATGTCGTTAAAAGTTCAGGGGACAACACCTCCAACTCTTCACCTGTGTGATGAATAAGCGTTCTAAAATCCAATAATTTTCTAATTGACGCACACTCCAGAGACGACGACGGGTCCATACTGAGATGGTGCTCTCGTCTCGTTTCTATTTATACCCGAACGGGAGGGAATCGAACCCTCCGCCAACTCTGCGTCTTTTTCGAAAACAGAGTCGGTATATCTTATTCTCGGCTTCAGACACGATCTGTGGGCCGGGCTTCCTCTTAATTTTCCTCTCTGTCCTCACAGAGATAATTGCCGCGGGATCACCATTTAAAACCATGTTTTTAATGGCGTCGAAGTTGACATCCTGCAACGTTTTGTAATTAAGAGTAATACCTCTGATTTTACACACAGAGGTATCGGCGGTGCTGTTGGAAGGAACGGTAACCCTAAAACCATAGTTCTTAGGGCCCCCGCTTGCAAACTCCGAAATGTATGCCTCCTCCCCGTAGTCTGTAAGTTCACTGGTCATGTCGCCTAAATAGTCGCCTAAAGGCACAGTGTACCTTTTAGCGTCGTCAGGCGTCTGTGTATAAATCACACTGTCCGTGTCACAGTAGATGGCTCGACGATCTAGCTTGTCCAGGTAGCCGTAGAGGTTCATTCTACCTCCCGATGTCACATAAGCACCGTGAACGACACTAGTATGAGGAAGAGAGTCCTGTTCCTCCTCTATAGGGATCCAATTAATCCACACGACTTCGTCATTTGCAAAAAGTAGTCTCTGAATTTCAATTCCGGGTGTCGTGAGGAACCTATACAGCTCTTTAGGCTCCGTAATAAGCTTTGTTTTACCCATGTTAGACCTTTGCACGAGCTTTCCCCAGAAGGAATTCAAACAAAGCTTACTAATGGTCCTTTTTCCAGCGTTCTTCACGATTTGTTTGGGGTTTAACTTAACACCTTCGTGTTCGTAAAACAAATCGATATATTCCTGTTTCTGGGCCTCTGTTTTCACCCAACCAGGGTATCCGCTGGATTCTGTCTTAATCTGGAGGAAAAGGTTGTTGTAATCCACGAATAACCCTCCCTCACGAGTTTCACGCGAGTATTGCGTGACACCGTATTCGAGAAATTCGTGGATTGCCATCACCCTATAGCCCTTATTTACAGCTAGTCTCACTTCATCAACTACCCATGTACCAGTGAGCACTCTCTCTTCCTCTTTCGCATGTTTGCAGCTACCTTGTTCGACAGTCTTAACACAGGTGCGGCAAAGGGGAAACAGGAGCCTACCATTCCATCTGAAAGGTAAAACGGGATGGTAGAGCCCTTGCGGTGGTAGGACAGTGCATTTAATGAGGCCTTCTTTCTTCATCATTGAATCTATATCTGTACACTGGTCACTAACGTGAACAGTGGGGTGACCGATAGGAAACTTGTTGTATTTACAGACGGATGGATATAGGGACATTATATCGCTGTATAGGATTTTCTCTTCTTTCGTCTCATCCGCCTTACGATAGAGCCGCATGGCTTCTGTACGTCCTCCGTAGACAGAGTCCCTAAGAACCAACGGGACATCACAGACCAAGGGGTCGTCTCTCAGTGCGGGGAACTGTTCGAGAATAACATCGAACTTGCATTCCCACATCACATTGACAACATAACCCTTTGATCGGATCTTGTCCAGTCGGCCTATGGTGTTCTCGTACCTCTCGGCATGGGATTCTGAAGAATCCATCATAGGTACATCTCGGTTTGGTTGACAGAGACAGCCATGATAATAACAGCCGAGAAATTCGAAAACCTCTCCTGTTTCATCACAGAAACCGTCCACCTTCCATTGGGGAAGTTCGGGAAGCCGTACTTCACGTCCGTTACCCGCATGACGTATAAATACATTCCTCTCCTTGGCTTCGTGGATAAGCCACATCAAAGACTTTTTAGAATGCCTGTCTGCTTTTCTATAGCCACAGGAGGGAGCAATGCCAATGGTCTGAGGTTTAAGGAATAGCTGTCTAAATATTCTGTTACAGGCCGATGCAATAGTGATAGACTCTAGGAAAATATCTATATTGGCAATTTGTTTGAACAGATTTTTAAAGAGAGTGCAGGCTTCTCTCAGTACAGTAACATCGGCCTGGCAATACCTTTCCAGTTCTACACGGGTGTTGAACGGCAGATCTTTAACGGTCTCGAACCAAGTCTTGAAAGCTTCTCTATCTTTCACAGACATGGTGTCCGGCCCGTAAAGATCTTGGTCCGGGTGCTGTGGGAGAATACTGTTGAGGTTCTGTGCCGTATTCCACAAATGTGGAAAGTAGCCCTTAACAGCGTCTTTTAGGTCAAAGGTCTGAGGGAAACTACGCAGAGGCAGCGGAATGAAGTTCAGACTGTCTAGAAAAGTTAGATGGTGCATCTTCATGCAAAGGATCTTGCATCCAGACATAATCAAGTCGGGAGTCCACTGTTGCCTAATAGCGTAGTCGAGAATGAATTGGAGATCGAACGCTCGAGCATTGTGAGCAATAACAATGATCTTATCGAACGCTCTATCCATTCTCAGATAGTCCATGAATCCACAGACGGGATCTTCCCAGAAAGAATGACTGCGTTGCCCGCATCTGACGCACTCTTCGTCTTGCGATGTCTCGCAAAGAGAACAAAACTGCTGTGCACAAATCAGATTGGGGACGTGAAGAAAGGTATTGTCTTTGATACGGGTATTCTGTGTTGTTTCTATATCGAATATCACATACAATACCTTGTTTGAACGTTTAGTCTCTTTCAGCGGTGCCATGTAACATTCATGTCCTGTCTCTGCTTGATTACTTTTACATACGGTACAATAAATTTTGAAGCATTCATGTTTCCGCTGAAATGTCGTAAACTTGCCACAGTTTAGACAGTTCTGCATAGCCATGCATACAGTGCGCCCTTGAACCTTGGTACGCTTATGATTATCGAAACATCCCTGTCCGCGAAATTCTCTACGACAATCGGCACACTTCACCACCTTCTTGCTAGAATCGCAAGGAGGCACCGTTCGGCAACAAAAGCAGACGTAATGACAGGAGTGTTGCGCACCGTTCCTGAAGCCTTTAAGACAGCCTGGACAAACGAATCGTTTAGCCATTGCAGAGGTCAAGTTTGTTATGGTATGGTAATGTAAGGTGTCTGGGTCGTATAGTAAATACAGTATTTGTTTACCTACATTACCACCGTCGTAAATAATGGAGTCAAGATTAAATCCGCTATACACAACTAGTCTATATGAATCCTTAAGATAGGCTTGAAGCTTCTCCAGCTCAGGGATACCTCCACCTCGCGAGAGATCGACACCTGAGTTTCTGATTAACTTATCCACTTCTGCTTTGAGTTTTTTGCTTGTCATGTGTTTAATGTAGGATGAATACTTTTTACGATCGCTAACTCTAGCAATAGCGATGATTATGGCGAATGCTAAACAGTTCACGATTGCTTTCACGAAGACTACGCTTGTCTTCAAATGGGCAAGTACACCTGTCGTACGCCCCTTCATAGGTATACTGTTGCCACATTTCCCGTTCCCGTTAGGCATACGGACAATGTCCAGAACCAAACGCAAACGGTCGGTGGCATTGAAGCGAGCGTTCGACTGACATACTTTACTTACGACGCCTGAAATCACATCTACACTGATCTGATCTTTACGCCTAAACGAGATACCAATCGGCTTATCGACCTCGTTTTCCTCATTGAAAATCGAGATCCCTACCATGTCATGGTCTCTCGTATCGACTAGGGCATGGTCTATAACAGCTTTAAGAGCCGTCTCAAAGGGGTTGGGTCCTGCATTTTCAGCTGGTTCTTTGAGTCGGACCACTAGCTGCAAGCCGGCAGAGTTGAACCTTTTGTACTCTTTACGAGTACTCTCGACAACTGTAAACAATGGGGAGGGTCGATTCTCCGAATTCGAAGAAGTACCCTCCCCCTCATTGTCAGACATCATATCCAACTCTTCCTCGCTTGCAGCTAGCTCATCATTAGATTCAACTGCGTCGTCCTCCGAGTCTGACAGCGTCACGGTCTCTATTCCATCATCTGAATCAGAACTAGAGACTGTATAAATCTCCGGCCTTGATTCAGATAGTGTAACACTATCCGTTTCGCTCTCAGAATCAGAGGAAATAATATAGATAGGGGCTGACATTATTATTATTATTATTTTTTGCTACACTCAAATATGACTGAATCTGTAATGGGAAAAATACAACACATGAATGTAACAGTATAATTAACATATAAATGTATGGAATTTAAAAGCACACTAACACTCACCTTATATGTAGAAAGCGTTGTAGTACACTGAGAAGAGAAGGTAAGATGTGTCTATTTATACTAGCTGTCGAAATGTTATTTTCAGAAAGTATGAATCTTTCGAATTTTCCTATGTTGTAACGTATTTGTTATGTTTTCGTTATCTCTCTCTCTACTTACTTAAAGATATCTCAAAGTAGCTGTTACTACGTCATCGAAAAGTTATTTAGAAAGCATAACCATGTCATAGTGTTGGTCGGAGAGTTTTGTATAAAAGACATGTATTTACAAGATCTTATCTTAACTTAGGAATGTACGGAAACATGTATCTATACACGTCATCGAAAAGTTATTTAGAAAGCATGACTACATCCTGGTGTTGCTCGGAGATTTTTGTATAAAAGACATGTATTTACAAGATCTTATCATAACTTAGGAATGTACGGAAACATGTATCTATACAAGTCATCGAAAAGTTATTTAGAAAGCATAACTACATCCTGGTGTTGCTCGGAGATTTTTGTATAAAAGACATGTATTTACAGGGTTATGTCAAGTGTGTAAGCGGATCTACAGTTGTTCAGTCATCTTGTTCTTCTCCTACTTTAAAAACTTATAAGGTAAGACTACATCTACACTATTTTATGATATAATCTTTACAGCTTTGTGTGATACTTTTATTATTAATATAAATAAATAGTTAATCAGACTTCGTTCTCGTTTTTTACAGATGGTCTCTCTAGTTGCGAAATTTAACTCAGCATCATCTTTACCAAGGTGTGTAGGAATGTCAGAGCTCGTAGAGAACGTGCCTTACAATATTGTTTATGCGGCCGTAAAGGAAACACGATATGGCCGTTGCGTGTTATTACATATTCGAAAGAGTGATAGTATAGATATGTTATCGGTATTCTTACCTAAAAAATATACAGCTGTATTTAGCGAAACAGAGATCTGCGGAATAAACAGTGATGAAATCAGGGTTGATCTGATTTATAAAGGAACTTTCCCGAATTCTAGGACATATAACCTATCCTTGGTTAATGCCTAGGTACTAACGCAAAGCGAAGTGTTTAACTATATAAACAACAAACAAAGTGTTCCTGCAAGTTGTGAAATTCTGTCTTTATTAGACATGGTTACCGATGAAATAAATCATCCAGCTCTACTACTGTGAAGCCATTTGTTTATACACTTTATTTCATAGGAGCGTGACAACCTTATTGACAATAATAATAATAATAAGGTTGTGCCGTTCTGAAATGAAACTATAACCTTAACCAATTCCTATTCCTTACAAAGTCATTTCACTTAGTCGATAGTAATAGTAACAGTGTTCATCTGGAAGAAGAAGAAAGGATGCTGAAAGGAAGAAGAAGAATTGATTATGTAAGTATAAACCTATTTTATCTTTTCATAACTATCATGTGCCCTTGCGCAATATTGTACGTATGTCACTATTACACTATCTAGCTATAATAGCGTCACGTTGGTGCATGTCGTGACATGTTTCAATTCTAACCCCATGACGTCATAGAGCAAAGGACTTAAGTATGGGTGTGGGGAATTTTTGTCAAAAGGGCACAACTAGGGCGTCGGAACACCATAGGACGAAAGGGCACATCTCACGCTTTCATATGACACCCATGACGTATTTTTTCCAAAAGGGCACAACTAGGGCGTCGGGGGGCGGCGTCGGAACATCTCAGGACGAAAGGGCACATCTCACGCTTTCATATGACACCCATGACGTATTTTTGGCAAAAGGGCACAACTAGGGCGACGGGGGGCGGCGTCGGAACATCTCAGGACGAAAGGGCACAGCGAGGGCTTTCATATGATACCTATGACGTATTTTTGCCAAAAGGGCACAACTAGGGCGTCGGGGCGGCGTCGGAACACCACAGGACGAAAGGGCACATCTCACGCTTTAATATGACACCCATGACGTATTTTTGGCAAAAGGGCACAACTAGGGCGTCTGGATGAATCGGGAACAGCACAGAACCAAAGGGCTTAATTACATTATTCGAATCGACTACCATGACATCACGGGACTGTGACGGATCAAAGGGCTTAAGTATAGAGACTGTTCCTGTTGCGTAACGGGAATACTAACCATAGGGCCTAAATCCTAAACAAGGAGTCTGGATGAATCGGGAATAGCACAGAGCCAAAGGGCGTAATTACATTATTCGAATCCACTCCCATGACGTCATGGCGTCGCCGGTACAAAGGGCACAACTCAGGCGTCGGGGGCGGCGTCGGAGACGTCGGAACCCCATAGGACGAAAGGGCACAACGCGGGCTTTCATATGATACCCATGACGTCATGGCGTCGGTTGGCGGCCATTTTGATTTAAACCTCCACCCTTACTACTGTAGTTATATCGTGGGACCTTAAGGGCGATATTCGTCTCACAAGTGAGGAAACCACACCTAGAAAACTTCCGACCAGGAACTGAGCCCGGGCCCGCTGCGTGAAAAGAGCTAACACACTGATGGACCTGACGGAAATACCACTCAAATTAATCAAATAACATCTGTGTTTACACTCCTTTTAACTACGAGGCCATATCAGGCTATAGGCTACAGTAGGGTAAGCCATGGAACTATTGATTGTCAATTATGTCTATTGTTAGTGTGTTTTATGGAGTAGATTTAACTGATATTAATTTAAAAATGGATATGATACAGGATGAAATGGTGAGGACCATTTATGTTATGTAAATATCCAATTCGGCATTTCCCTTTACGACTGGCGAAACCATGAAAAAAAAAAAGCATGTCAAATTGGTAGGCCACGGGATTTAAACATGGGACTTCCAGAATGCTGGTCCAAGAATAACATCTTGATAACCATAAAATAATATTAAATTAAGTTCTATATGAAATGTTTACAATTACTTTTGCAGTAATTTCCTGTAAATGTGTTGATTTTGTAGAGCGAATTCATTGATGTATGACACATCTCGGGCCTATCAACCATAGTACGCGCCATGATAACCGACTGACCTCATAATTATTATTATTGCAATTCTGCTAGCATACAGGTTATTCATATATGCCTGCTCTGCTGCTGCGCCGCGTCTTAACTGACGTTTCTAGATCGCAGCCCGCCGCGGATGCCCGTTAGATCTTAATGCTAGAGTAGACATGAAGGAATTATTTATGATTTCTTATTATTAATTATTCATTTATTTAATTATACTGGCGAATTTAAGGTCATTACTCCTTCTCTTCCACTTTAAGAATAATACTATACATAGGTTTATTACAAACAAAACTTGATAGAAATTTAAAATAAATAATGTTACAAGCAATAAAGGTTCTTATACATTGATTTATTTACAACATTAGATAAAAACTAAAGTTAAATTAAATATACAGTAGAACTCCAACTATCCGGATCGCCATTTATCCGAATCGCTTTGAGGCCGTATTCAAGTGGTTTTTGCGCATCGAGCATTAGCAAATCTTCTTTCAGGGCCGATTATTAAAAAAAAATACTTTTAGCCGACAAAATCGACAGTTTTCAACAAAAGAACTGACTCTGTCCAATATGTTCAAGATGTGGCACGTTATGTAAGTACAATACTGTACAATTTAGTTTTTTTAAATAACTTTTTTCATGGTTTATCCAACTATCCGTATATTTGGTTGTCCGGATCGGATCCGGTCCAAATTAATCCGGATAATTGAAGTTTTACTGTAATTTAGCATACTTACTAGTGCTCTAACCTAACACGAATTGTGACATTTTAGATTTTGAAACAATTTCTCTTCCAACCTGTTAATGAAATTATAATATTTAATTAAAATAAATGCAAATTATTGATTTTATTAAAATAGTACAATAATTCCGTACACGTTTTATACTAACCAAACAATGACTAGTAAAATGAATAGTGGTGTTAAATTTGTTTCTCTGAATTGTGGTACATTTCGATAGCCTCTGATTTGGCGGGACAACGAATTCCAAAAGCAAGGGATTGAAACACTAAAAGATGCCGAATAGGAGAATGTTGTATGTCGAGTAATAAGCAGTAGGTTTGGTTGTGCGTTCGTGAGGTCAACAAGCGTGGGAATAATTTTTACAATTTGTGTCATTTCTAGGCAATTAAACAGAATACCATAAAGTAAATAAATTCGAGTTACATTAGCTCTTTAGAGTGTTGTGAACCTTTAAATCCTGCTTAATTATACTTAGCAATTTCATTATGTCGAAATATATATTAGTAATAATAACAGACAATAATTATTAATAAAATAATAATACAAATAATTATACATGACAATATTATCGAACAGGTCTCAAATTTTAATTATCTAGTCTGCAATATATCCCTTACGAGTAATCAAGAAGATTTGAAAAATAAGTTTCAAAAATTTCAATACATGTGTGGAACTATTAAAAGAACACTAGGCTGTAAAATTAGAAAGGATACACAATAAGTTCAATAAAACTATGGCCGTTCCCTTTTTAATGTATGATAACGAAACATGGCCCATGAGAAGAAGCGATGAAAGATGAATAGAGGCGGCAGGCTATACAAAACTGGATAATAAATGGAGTACTGTACAGACATACGAGAAGAACTGAGGGTGAATTAGCTCAACGAAGAAATAAAGCAAAATAAATTAGACAGGTATTATTATGTACAGAGAATACCACCGGAAAGGATTCCTTATCACATACTAATGTATCAGCCACAATCAAGACGTTATCCTGGAAGACACAAGGCAAGATGGAGAGTCTTAATAAGCGGGTTAATAAGCTCAATCCTTGCAGTTGTTGATGATGATGATTATGAATAAAATAATAATAAAAATAAGTATAATCTTTATTTTGACAGCCCAATAAGGCCATGATTTGCATTCAATAACCTGGTACCTAAATAAACTGCTGTCCTGTGCTGTCAGGAGACTCCAGTCGTCGCTCTAACACTTGCAAGAGAATTGCCCTTTCTACCGTGATAATGGGTTTATGTGGTACCAACACATGCAAATTCTTATGAGAAAATTCCTTTCCACGCGAGAGTCAAACCTGCATCCATCTTACAGAACCAGCCAAAGACAACGTTGTTAGAGGAAGGACTTGCTATGGTTTATTTAATATATAGACATATTCCACATAGGCATTTAACTTCAATTTATGTATTGCAATATTAGGATTGCATGATTTGAAAGGTAAATAAAGACAGAAATATTCGTTCATCTTTCTCGGGGCGGATAAACCTTTGAATTTTCTCTCTTCACCTAGCTAGGTAAAGTAAAGTATTCTGGCCATGGAGGCCCAAAGGGTTCCAGGCGGTGAGGCTCACAGATTTTAGACATTCGGAACGTGAAGGTGGTACGGTAGTCAGCCTTACGCACCAGCCGCCTTTACCCCAGGATTTTTCCTGTTACTCATTTATGTTAGGGGCTGAGTCGACCCCAGGGCCATAGTGCCACCAGAAGATTAGGCCAATTGAAAAGATTAAACGACCTCATCGGGAATTGAACCCGCAACCTTCCGGTTTGTAGCGCAGCGCCTCAAGCACTACGCTACGGCATAGCCTACGGCTCACCTAGTTAGGTCTACATTATTATGATTTTAAAATACTTAATTTCCAGGACGAAATATAAAAATTGAATTCTTCAATCCTAGTGAATCTTTAATGGATTAAATTTACTTTAAAGCTTTAATATGTATTTATACCCTTAGCAGACTGGGATGGCGTGTGGGGCCAGGTAGGTTCCTTCACCCGCAAGTACCCTCACATTTACAAGCGCAGGGGATTAGGACCGACCGTAATTTCCGCCCCATGAGTCACCTGGTCTACTTCAATCAATCAATCTTAGATTTTTTTAATATGTCATTTTATCTTAAAATGTTTGTTATATATCAATTTTATACATAATTACAAGAAAAATGATATCAAACAATATATAATTTACTTTAATGGGATCATTTCTAACAAATGATGAGGTAATCACTAAGACGACTCGTAAATGTTCCTGTTACTCCATACTCCATACTGAAAATTATTTATCGCGGAGCGATTGAGCCTCTGATTTTATATTGTGTTGCTGCCTATGAAGAAATTTTACATAAAAAATGGGCTCAGAAAAAATTACAGCAAATACAAAGAGGATTTCTTCTACGAATGATAAGAGGTTATCGTACAATTTCTACTGATGCTGCCCAAATTATAGCTGCCATAGAGCCCTTATATTTGAGTGGACTCTTCTTGGCTAGTATAAATAATATTAAGAGAGGTCGAAAGATCCCCGATATTGTCTCCCATTTACAACTACAAACACCGGTACCGGTACATTGGAGTTTACTCGGCCATCCAGCACATTATAACACCAGTTTCATGCAATTGTGTTCTGAACTTGTAGACCAACATTCTTACTACATTTATACAGATGGGTCACGTTACATTAATTGTGAAACTCAGGAAGTTATGGTGGGATGTGCTTTTGTGGTTTATGATAATAGTGCTTCTGAAATTTATTCTGCTTTGTATAAACTATCGTCACACTGTTCTGTGTTTCAAGCGGAATTGTTCGCCATAAAAGAAGCTGTTAAATGGTGTATTGATAGTAGCAATAGTGCTTGTATAAACAGTGACTCACAGTCGGCTTTACAAGCTGTAGATGATAAATATAATAAGGATGCACTAGCCACAGACATTAGACATGCACTAAATACAAGCACAATTCATATTTGTTTAACCTGGGTCCGAGGTCACATGGGAAATTTAGGAAATGAGAAAGCAGATGAATTAGCTAAGTTAGGTGCTTCTTCAAATGTTAAAACTTCTTATAGTTTATGCCCTATATCCTTCATTAAGAAAACATTAAGAGAACATATGCACAGCCAATGGGATCGGATTTGGCAAGAAACGAATAACGGCAGCACAACGAAAGATTTGTTTTTCCCTAGAGTGCAAGATAGAATGGCTTGTACACTTTTGATTCCGGATTATATTACGACTCAATTCTTAACAGGGCATGGGAAATTTGGTGAATACTTACATAGATTTAAAATTTCTACCTCTGCAAATTGTAAATGTAAAGAGGAAAGTCAATCTGTGAAGCACCTCTTATTTCATTGTCCATTATTTACGCACGAACGTTATCAGTTAATATTATATTTAAATTTTCTAAATTTTGACTTTACTACACCAATCTCCCGTCTCTTCTTAAATAAGCAAAGTTACAAAGTTGTTTTAAGTTTCATGAATAGTGTTTTTGCAAAATTGTAATATGTATATGTAGTTTACTGTATACTCTGTATATATGTTTAATCTATAACCCTAATATGCCATCTGGTAAAATAGGGTTCTGTATTTTTGGGAATTCAATAATAATAATAATAATAAATGTTCCTGTTAAAGTAAATTATACATTGTTTGGTGTCATTTTTCTTGTAATTATGTGTAGAATTGATATATAACAAACATTTTAAGATAAAATGACATATTAAAAAATCTAAGATTGATTGACTGAAGTAGACTAGGTGACTCATGGGGCAAAAATTACGGTCGGACCTAATCCCCTGCGATTGTAAATGTGAGGGTGCTAGCGGGTGAAGGAACCTCCCTGGCCCCACACTCCATCCCTGTTTGCTAAGGGTATAGTTTCAAGGTCCATGCCGAAGGTAGGAAGCTGAACTTCCAATATATAGAGAAATAATTTTCATTTTAAAATGGACTTATGGATTTATTTAAAACGTGTGTATATTTTTTAATTATTAACCAGACTGATTGCTTGAGATACTCATGTCCTTTGCGGATGGGCTATTAAATATGACAAACCACTTCTGTATGTAGATCAAAAGAGTGGATGTTGTGTAACCTGCTTGTCGTTCACCCTGTGGCTCGGCTCACATTTCGGCAGAACGCTATCAACAAGACAAACACAATAACGTGTGTAACAAGCAGATGGCTGATTAACCGTGACTGGAGTACCGTTATAATGCGTGTACATAGTTCTGACCTATAGACTTAGGGCAGAAACCATTTTAATCACGATTGGTTGGGTATTATGGCTGTAAAATGACGGTAATTGGAAGCTATCAATGCTTTACAACAGCAGCCTATTTTATTACATTCAAAATCTGGTTTGCACTCAAGACTAGGATATCTTTCAACATTCCGAATAAGGAAGAAAATGAAGTGGTTTACTATGGCCATACAATTGCTGAAGTAATATAATTTGAAGTCAGTAATTGCTAGAATTCTTGAAATTAATGATAAATAGCATTATTGTGGGAATCAATGAGCTCAATCAGCAGCGTGTAAAGAAATAACAGTTTCACCTAGCTTTTTAAAACTTGCGCCTTATAATGTTCAAATCATACCATTATCTTCAGGGCTTTTTTTTTTTTTTTTTTTTTTTTTTTTTTTTTTTTTTTTTTTTTTTTTAAAGATTTTGAAGCAATATCCATGCATCCCGCGGGTTTTGTATTTTGATTGTAGGTTACTTCGAAGTAAACTTGTGGAATACTTCCGATTTTCAAACTCTAGGCCTTCCGTCTTTCGACTTAAAGTTTTATAAGACCTTTTCTTTGGTGGTATTTCAATAATTCCGGAAAAAGGAGAAGCTTCTAAAGTGATCCCTATAAAGGACATGAAAGCTCTTATGTTCCGGGAGGTTGAGAATACCAGATTTGAGACATTCGGCACTAGAAGATGGTAAGGTTGTCAGCCTTAATGCATCGGCCGCATTTACCCTCAGGATTGCTCTTGGTGCTGATTTATTTTAGAGGATCACTCGACGTCAGGGCCATGGTGACACCCAAAGGATAGGCCATCCAGCGACCTCATCGGTCTGTTGCTGTGTGCCTTAGTAAACTGCTTACCTCGCATTCACAAAATCTGGTGAAATTCGCAATGAAATCAAGATTGGAATAAAACTGTAGATTTGAATAAGAAGCATCTGCTTCAAGTTCAGCTGTCAACCTCTGAACATGCTCGCCATAGAGGCGAGCGAAACATCAGGCTCAGAAAACCTAAGACCACGACCCAATAACATAATCATTAGTTTTAATTACAATTTCCTGTAATTAAAAAAGATACATTGTTTTAAATAATTTTACATAATATAATGTAAAAACGTATAGTAAATTAAAAAAATATTTTTTTAAATCTTAAGACAGGATTTTCATGACTTTTTATTTTATGTGAATGGCTCATGCAATTTCTTTACTTCATATTCGTGCGTAGACTAAGTAGTCACCGTTAAAAAAATGCATGCTGCCGCCATCAGTAACTAAGCTTTCAGTACTGAAAATCCTTTCCTAATAAAAGTTGTGGGCTTCATTAGAAGCAAGTAAACTAAATTTTTCAATTCTGGGAAGATGTTGAAACTCATTTTCATTTGACAAGTTCCGTGACATCAGGATAGGTTTAATTCTGAAATCTCGTTTCTGTACGAGCTATCGTCTGTCGCTGGCATACAGACGCATACAAACGCATGTAGCCTACACAGAATTTATTTTTTTCTGAAAATATTTTTAGATTCAATAGATCTTAGTAAATGTATCTTTGAGGAAAACTTTATCAGATTTTAGGATTGGATACGATATTTCCTCTAGCGATAGGCATAGATGGATGGTATGGAAGGAGAAAATTTCATTCAAGATGTTCAATATATAAATGCGTATAAAAGACGCAAAATGTTCAAATGAAGTCGAATAAAATTACTTTGAAATACTTCAAAAAAAAAAAAAAAAAAAAATCCATCGCAAACCACTTTAACATTTACAAAAACAGTTCATAGAAATGGGAACGGAGATTCCAATGCACGAGTACTACTGAACTTTCATATAGAAGACATCACTTCCAACGGAATCGTTATGATAGCCTATAGGTATGAATTTATGAAACCACAGAACATCTCAATCGTTGTGGTTTTAGTAAGGAGTGACTAGCATGTGCGCAAAACCATTAATTCCGCAAAGGTATAATTGTATTCCCGCAAATAATACTGGAATATGGACAATATTGTAAATATGGCAACCTAAAAGTAATTTTTTTGTTAATATGACAACACTGGACAGTTAATTAGTCATTAATTCCATTTTGTCTTTGGCATTTTCCTCTAGCTAAGGTAGGAGACTGTTTCGTAGTGTTAGTTTTCTGGACTTCTTACTGGGAAATTGTACATAACGAAGCTGCATTTCCTCTGACAACCGTCATCTAATAAACCACACGCCGTCGCGGTGGCTCATGCTTAGCGCGTTGGCCTGGCATGCTAGCGGTCCCGGGTTCAATTTCCGGGCCTGGCGGGCGTGTCATTCGTGGTGGACGAAGCCGTGACCTTTGGGGTTTTTTCTCGGGGATCCTCCCGTTTCCCCCTCTCATTCCACCAACACTCTCCATTTCATCTTCAAACTCCCCCTCATAATCATCCCGTATACCCTCGCACCCAGCACCTGCTGTGGGCCTCTCCCGTCCTCCCCGTGGCTTGTGGACCTGAAGTTGCTGGCTGGTGTGCTGCCAACCTGGGGGCTCTATAAGAGGTACCGAGGCAGCGGCACACGTGGCATGGTAGAGGTACCTGTTGGATGTAGGGGAGTTCCGTGGGGGCTCGCGGTGGGGTCTGTTGTCATTCCATTCCGGAGGTTGGCACAATGAGCCGCAAGGCTGAAGTGCTTAGGGTAATCCCAACCCGCCTTCCCCCTTCAGGGGCCAAAATACATGCATACATACATAATAAACCACACATTACAAACGGTGTCTTGTTTCTCGATATATATTTGAAAAAGCAGTTTTACAAACCACATCCACCCATCAATGAATTTAAATGTCTTTTAAAACCATTACGGAGTTATACAGTTTTATAAGATTAATCACAAATCTCCCGAAAAACAGTAATCGGATAGTCCATGAATTGTGCGGATAATTTCAATTTAATGCTAATATAATGCGTTACCACTCTTAACCAATCTCATTGCGACTTAATATTAGAGGATTATAAGCTATGCAATCTTGCTAGAAAAAAATAAGGGTAATTAAATCTCGGAGGATGAAATGGGCACGCATCACATATCTTCGTGTCCAAGACGTATCTAAAAAATATTGACTGGGAGACCCGAAGGGAAAAGACCACTTGAAAGACCTAGACTAGGTGGGAGGACAATATTAGAATAGATTTAAAGGAAGTAGGATTTGCGAGGCGCGGCAATAAACCTCCGGGTTCCAAAAAAAAAAATATATATATATATATATATATTTTATATATATATATATATATTCCTTTAGCTTGTTTAGGAATTATCTTCTGCCATTGAGTAAGTAAGCAAGTAAGTAAATAAGTAAGTAAGTAAATAAGGAAGTTAAGTAAGTAAGTAAATAAGTAAGAAAGTAAGTAAGTAGCGTTGCTAGATTTACAGTCAAGTTTTTTTCTTCTGACTTAAGTGTCTAATTTTTTGGTTTTGTCTCAAAGACACATTGTTTTCCGGCAGTGATAGTTGCTGTTTTTTAAGCAGATTCTTTTAGATACATTGAATGATCGGGCGAGGCTGAGAAGCAAATAAATGTAGCAATAAGGGAAGAGTTTAAGAGTTACGTCACGTCTATTTCCTACTACTCCTTATGGAGCTGCGTCGTGACTGTATATCATCATTGAGTTTGTGAGCGTGTGCTTGCAGGTGAATGGACGGCTATTAAAATATCAGCTGTTAGATGCTTCAGTACGTTACTCAACACTCCAGCTGCCTAATCAGAAACTCTATTAAACTCATGCAGTAGTGAACGCCGCTTAATGTAATCGCGGATAATGTTATCAGTCGGGTAATGTTATCACTTTTATGAAGTCCCTTACGGATTAATACTCATACATTGAGAAAATGCTTTTTATTGTGATCAAAGATTCGGTTTATGTTACCAGATTTTCCTTTTAACAGAATTATTTCTGAGTATTGTACGTCATTCAAAATGTTGTTTTAAGTATTTCCTTTCTAACTCAACTGTATTATGTTGTATTGAAAGTAGCAGTACTGTTTCAAAAAAAATATTGACTGGGAGACCCGAAGGGAAGATACCACTTAAGACCTAGACATGAGTGGTAACACAATATTAGAATAGATTTATGGGAAGTAGGATTTGGTAGAAATGGCTGGATGGAGTTAGCACAGAATAGGGTTGAATGGCGGGCTCATGTAAGCGCTGCAATGAACCTCCGGGTTCCAGAAAATGGAAAATAATGACCAGTTCGAGAGGGTGGTATTACCCAACTTTCTCTTTTCAGCAATAAACGTCTTCCAGGCCTCAGTTATGTTGCACCTTTTGATTTATGAAGATAAAAGTGTTGACATGCAGTGATGGTAGTCGAAAATGAAAAGACTTAGACAGATAAGCGTTAGATGTTTTGCTTCGCGGTGTTCACCACAAATAAGTACAGACTTCCAACAACATTTTAACTCTTAACTGAATGTGGAGTATTAGTGAATGGACTTGTAAAGGAAAATAAAAACAAATAAAAACTTGTTTATTGGTCTAAAAAATAGTTGCTTGCAGTCTATTATTGTATTGTGAATGGTTCAACGATTCACAGTTGCGTATCATTTTAGGAATAAATAAAATCAGGTAAACTGATATAACAAAGTGCCAGAATGCTTTTGTTGAATCAATTATAATTGCAATTATGATATGCAGAAAACAAGTTTTTTAATCAGATTAAAATCGACCAGCATCAGCAGAACTACAGATTTGTGATGTCTTCAAAATCGCGCACTCACATAAAAAGTAAAATTAAAAAATCCGTATCAAATCGGCCGGCTCCGCGATTTGATCCAGTGACCTCCAGAATAAGAGTCCGAGATGTTACCATTCGGCCAACTCAATCAGTATGACGGTGTAGTTTGATAAGCTTATGTGAATGAATAGTGTCATTTGTCAAATGTAAATATATTACAACTTGAAATTTTTAAAATATGTCAACATTTCACAAAATTCAATGGGAAATAACTCCGCTAATTATTTCACGATAATGTACCTTCTGTATATAACAGTATTCATGTAGTGCTCAATTTCAACTAGATCAACGAAGTAAACAAACATCTGACTGCATTGCAGACAAAGCCCTCAGTTATTAATGCTGCATTGTTTCTCAACTGTTTGTTGACAGATAAATGTGATACGAATTTGATTTGACAAATTCAGTGTACTTTTCATACATTATATAATTTTTCAAGGGAATGAGTGGTTTGTTTGGATTTTTATTGTACGCGATATTTCCAGGGTTAAAATAACAATATATTATAGCTGGTGCCCCCGGCTTCGCGCGCCATTATTTATTGACTCCAGGATTTTTAAGAAATTTACACTGGCAGTTTATTAAAAATGTTTGTGGTTCAGAGCTATTAAAATTGTAAGTAAAAATAAAATTAGAATATTTGTTCATTGTGTTCATTTCACTTAGGCCTTATATAATATAGTAACTGTTTTCCTAATTTTGTAGTCTTCATGAAAGTTTCGCTGACTGATTGGTCTCGAGCCAATCAAAATGCTTCGAATTGTCGGAGAACGAAGATTACATTATATAGATGTGACTGTTAATTACTCGTTATTTCGGTACCGATCAACCGATTTGGTCCAAATTCAGTAGGCTTCTTTCCATGTACGTCATAAATGCTTATACCAAGTTTAATGTAACTCCGATAATGTACTCTCATAAAGTACCATTCTGGCACTTAATAACATTTAATTGTGTTTTGTAGTGTATTATCTTAGATATGATTAAATAACCTTCAAATAATTATTTCGGCTACAGTTATCAGTCGGTTAATATTATCAGATAAGCTGCATCCCAAAGTGATCACAATTAGCGGCGTGCACTGTAGGGCCTACTTACTATTTTTTCTATCCCTACCATTCGTATAAAGGCAGAGAAAATATTGTTTCACTCTGAAATTCGATTTGACTTCATATGAGTTCAAAAATACCTATTTCAGAAAAAAAGTATAGCCTATAGCCTACGTTTAGCATATGTGGATGTGTGTCTTAACAGCATAGCTCAAAAACTAAAAATACTATAACTTACAATCGGTTTAGGTGTCCTTCATAGACGTGAAATGAAACTTAGCAACAATTTTCTCTTACTCTTACCATCACTTTGTATGAAAATAATTTCGTTTCCCGCGTTTTCATCTAATGCGGTTCTAACGATTTGCTTTAAGGGAACATTCACACGGAAGTAGTGTAGCATGCAAGTCGCAATACTTGGATGCAGGTTGTGGGCTACTTATTTTAAATCCCAAATAAATAAGTTCAAGTCTTCAGATCGAAGTAGCGTGGCAATAGTGAAGCTCGCAGAGTGCCACATTTATTTCTTCCGATAAATCTGGATTTATTTCATACGACGCTACTCGGGATGAAGCATGCGTACAGTTGCCTTTTAGCTGTTTTCTGATTGTTAAGAAAATTCAACACATATTCGCTTGTGTAGCGGTAGATTATGACAAAGATGTCTTGAATACTGCTGGAAAGAGAGATATTTAACATAAAATTTGTACATGCGTAGACTATACGATATGGCAATCGAAAATGGGTAAAATTCCATTGGCGGGGACCATTTTTTAGAACCGAGATTCTCTTCATAAAACACTTATATCACACGAATTTTGTTATAGATAGATGTGTGGAGAGGAGATGTTGTCTTGGCGAATGATTTGGTCCAACCCACCCGCCCTGATTGATACACTTTCTTTTATATCACGATCTAGCGAAAACTCCCTTCTTCTCCACCAATTTTCTGGCCTTGTCCTCCTGATTGGCCGTTGGAGATGTGACGGCATATCGCTAAACAATATATGATTGTGGATGAACAGTGTGACAAACCTACAAAGGTACAAGCCACTACCTGCTCGTAAGAAATGGTGGTTGTGCTATTCAGTATATTGCTCCTTAACTAACATAAACGTTCCTAACCTAACAAAACAGCGGAGCTTGGCTGGCCGCGGCATAAAATCGTCTGCTGTCACTATATATATACAATAACAGTTGGTCACGCGAGGTATGTTTGTGAGGGAACAGGCTGACAAACCCCGCGGCAGATATAATATATTTGTCGTCTGCTGTGACTTCGTCTGGTGCTACTATATACAAGAAGGACAGTTGATTTCCGTGTATCGCTCATAAACAAAAAACATCACACAGTCCGTGGAAATGTGAATATCGCGTGAATTGGTCCCCGTCATTGGGATTATGCCGAAACTAGTAGGAAAAAAGCCTGGATTAAAATTGCTAAAACTATATCTCTTTAGGTAAATTATATTATTTTAAATGGATTTCTCAATTGTTCAAGTGAAAATATATAATTTACGTCAAACTGTAGGTCGCATATATGCTACTTCGGTATGAATGCAACTCGATATGTAGCTTGTCGAGCAGTACTCCGAGGTGTGAAGTCATTCCCCTGCTTCCCCTCCCTTCGTGACCTCCAAAGCGAAAATTGGAAAGTCGTGTTTTTCTGGATGTATTACCCATCCAAATTGTTTATTTTCTGAATTTTTATAACCTCTAAGATTTACGTAATAAATACACTAACTTAAAACTATCGTGAACTACTGGTAATATCGTATGTATGAAAACCTCGTTAACTATTAAATAGTATCATGTTAATGCAATTTTCAATATATACCTCTAGACATATTTAAAGTAAATACTTTGGAATATATTAGGGCCCCTAAAGCGTATAATTGCGTTCGCTTTCTATATAGGCCTACAGCGGATTCTTGATTCCATTCCTGGTTGGGACAAGTTTCCTATGTCTGTTTATTGTGGTTTTTTTTTTCCTCACCTGTGAGACGAATCTGTACCTTGTTCGGCATGAGTGTGTGTGCGACTGGCGTGTGTCCGAGTTGTCTCGGAAGTGGCCCAAGCATTCGATTGATCACTCATCCAGGGAGATTCTTCATATCCTGGTCTGCTCAAAAAAGTATGTATGTGTTATCAGTAGATAATCCCTCTCCCGACAGGCAGCTTCCTGTAGCCTATATGGGTGCGTAATTCCTAAAAGGGGAGAAGTAAAACCTATGAGTAAGAAAGAAAATGTATGACAGATTAAATCTGTTATATAATACTAACTTAACAGGCATAAAAATTGTTTTTATTTTTTAAATTCGAAATTACCTTATGGAAGGACTTCTGATTTTGAAACTCTAGGTCGTTATGTAGGTATGTAGGTATAAGAAAACGCTTGATTCAGCATTTATGACTCATAGAGGACTTACAATTTTGCACCCCATTACTTCTACACACCATGCCTGGTAGGAGGGATTGAAATAAGAAGAAATAGAATTTCCGGTAACACAAAAGTGTACTGTCTTTATGGAATATTTTATTTCATGTTACTATACATCCGTTTAGGGGCTGAAATGAAAAAGAAGTTCAATGTCACTTTGATACTTTACTCCTCCAAAACCTGAGACATAATAATTTACCGTAGCCTAATCCGTGCATAGGATTAAAAAATTCCATCCTAATTTGTCTTCTTTTACATGCTTAAGGCCTATGATAAACGTCCTTATTTCTCAACTAATACAAAGCAAACAGCTAAGAATAACGTATTAGTGGATAAGATTTTTACCGACTTCTGAAATAGCATAGACCTACTCGTTGGAATACACCCAGGCTGAGACAACTGGATAGACTACGCTGTCCCTGCAATACGACCTCAAAATCATCAAAATGTGAAGTGAGAAAATGACATTTTTCATGTCCCAGGTAGAGAAAGTTATGTGACTTGCATCACCTTGTGAATTATTCTCGCGGATTTCATTCTTCATTATTTAATTTCACCAATGTATTATATCGATAGCCTCAGAATTTGTCAAAGCCCAGTATCGTGCACTTCCAAACCCACCTGTGAACAATTTACCGTTGTCATAAGAACTGAATTGCATTTCGTGCTTATGGAAGGTATTTCGTCTCCTCGAAAACATTGGATTTTTGGCATTTAAAATCAAAATTTTCCAAAATCCTTTCTTAGTGTGTACTTACTTTATGAACCGAAGATATTTCCAAATTCCAAGTCCCTACCTATTTTAGTTGGCCTGGGTGGAGCAGTTAGTATCGCGCTGGCTTTTTGTGTCCAATGTTGTGGGTTCGATCCCGGCCCAGGTCGATGGAATTTATGTGTGCATAAATGTGACAACCCCATGTCAGTAGATATACTGTCATATAAAAGAACTCCTGCGGGACAAAATTTCGGAATAGCGGCGACCGTCACAGGCCTAAGTAGCAGTACATCCCCGTCGTTAAATAACCATAAACCAACCAACCTACCTATTATAGTTTAGGCTCTACGTCGAATTTCTGTCAGTCAATCAGTCAGTGAGAACAAAGCCCGCTTATATATAATTGAAGAGTCCACTGCAAAAGGGGGGAATGTCACTTTTTTTTCGTTTTGCGTAAAATGAATTTTAAACTTTAAAACCATACCACACTATATTAAACAAAAAGAAGTGGTTCATTTTTTTTCACATAACTGAACACACATTTCTTTATTGATTCTTAACAAAATGAAGCACTTCATACTCCGTCTTCATTATCAAAATAATTTCTTTGTTAACTGATGTACGAAAATAAATTACAAAAAGGGGGAATGTCAGGTAACTGAACTAATACAGTATGTTCATTTGTCAGGTTTCTTCCTATGAGATAGTGCATTGTAATATTCTCTTGCTTCTGGACTACAGAACTACTTTAGTTGTTGCAAATCACTGAACTTTTCCCATGAAATTTGTAATAAATCTGAAACAGAGATACTGTAAGTAATGTTATCACTGCTTATGAGCTGTTCATGGAATCACTAAAATTTAAGTGCAGTAAAGTGATAAAGCTTATGAGGCAGCACAAACTCTCCACTCTGTAGTTGAATATTCTTCTCTTGTGTCAGTGGGCTGTTAATGGGAACCATGACTGAAGTTTCCCATAGTCCATTCCATGAAGATCTGTGCTTCACCAGACGAGGATACTTATGGTTCAGTAATAGGTCTTGTTGCTATCGGACAGGTCTTGCTGAACATCGGAGTCAAGTACAATGTCCAGTTCCTTAGCATATAGCTTGATCTACATGTACGACATGGTAAGGAGATGGCTTCATGCGAGCACTCTCAAATACTGCTATTCAGTGTTCTGGCAATTCAGCTGGATATCTTTGGTTAATGAGTGCCATGTTATTAATTACTATATTATGACAAAGAAAAAGTCGGCATTAATCATTGAAGCCACAACAAAAAATGGTCACTTACTGCAGTGATACCAACATTAATGTTGCCTAATGCAATGCAGCAAACACATGACATTCCCCTTTCTTGCTCTGTTTTCCTATGACATTCCCCCTTCTTGTGTAGGAGTCAAAACTTTAAACTTCTGTCTGTGAGACACTATCATCTTTTTTGTAATGCATTTAAGGCTATGTTATTCTACTCCATTTGGTCTATCATAATACACATTTATCTCAGTTTTCACAAAATTTTGACATTCCCCCCTTTTGCAGTGGACTCTTCATATATATATATATATATATATATATGTATATATAGATTTAAATAGTATTGCAATTTTTCCATCACCGGAATAAAGTCACCAGTCTTCACTATACAGACTTTAAATTAATTATTCCAGTTTAAAATTTGTTTCGAAGATCCACGTGTAAGGGGGGATACAGCTTTCGGTGAAATTCATAGATGAGAACTAAGTTAATTTCATTATTTTTTTTTTTCGTCAGCAATGAATTGCTCTACAATCTTGCAATCTGACATAACTTACTCTTTATTGACTACATTTACAATTGCGTATTATTTTCAAAATTAATGAAATTGTTACAGTTACGGGTAATTATCGTTTCAAAATGGCAGCTACGTTTCTTGCACTGAAATGCCGTTTCCTTGATAACTTCCACAAATATCAATATTTCTGAGTGATTATTTTTCTGTGTATTTGTTCCTATCATATGAATAACACTATTCACAGTCATTCATTTAACATTAATAGTTTTTTTTAAATATATGTTTTATTGAAAAAGAAAATTTAAAACAATTTATTGAAAAAATACTTATAGGCCTACTGTATATATTCCAAAGTATGTAGATGATGTTGTTCATATGATGTTTGCAAATAGAAAGAAAAAATCACTAAAAAATATTGCCATTTGTGAAAATTATCACGGAAACGGCATTTTAGTGCACGAAACGTGGCTGCCATTTTGTAACCATAATTACCCATAACTCTAACAGTTTGATTAATTTTGAAAATAGTATGCAATTGTAGAAGTAGTAAATAAATAGTGTCAGATTGCAAGACTGTAGAGCAATTCATTGCCCAGGAAAAGAATAATGAAATTCACTTATTTCTCACCTATGAATTTCACCGAAAGCTGTATGTCCCCCTTTAGTATTGACACCAAAATCCTTTAAGTATTTATTTTTAGACTCCTTTATTAGCATAATGTGTCATCGTGATTGATTGTGTATCTCCACTTGACAAGGAACTCCAGACGGCGACAACTCCCGATTAAAGAGTCCAAGAGCTACTTAGAAAACTCGAGCAATTTGTCCATTCAGGAAATTCTTCATTCCTAATGGCACTTGGTATAATTTTATTCATGGTTTTGCATAATGGTTCCCTGTAGTGTTAGGTGTTACATCGCTTATTCCTAAATGGTTGTGCAATGTTGCCTCCATCGCTTGTCGTAATGGCGTTGACCTTGAATATAAGGACATTGGCCCTAAATTTCTCGTCTCACTGACAAAAATAATTATCCTGCAATATCCAAAAATGGTATCGAACCTGTCAGTGGTAAAACCCATATCTTGACCAGCTACATTAAAATTGAATGATAAGAATTGGACATATTTCCAGAGGAATGATATGGGTGTTACTGTCAGAGTATACACTGAAATTACAAAATCAGACGAATAATGTTAAAATTTTACAAAATTTGTTATGTAAGGATCATACACCGCTCCAGCATGCCAAATTTCCAAATTAATTTAAACGTTGATAGATACTGAACACCGTCTAACATTTTGTAGGCCTACATTGCTAAACTACCGCAACACGATTATGGAACTCTCTGCCCGTGAATGTCAGGGACTGTCAAAATCCCAGACAATTCAAATGAAAACTGTTTGAATACCTAACTTAACTCACTCAGGCATATCCCTTTGTACATAGAAAGTTATAAGGTGCAAGATTTATTTTTATGATTTTATATAATTGTATTGTGTTTTACTGTAATTTTAATTATTATTAGGGATGGGTCCTCGATACTTTCGATACCTCGATACTCTCGATACTTGCATGGTATCGGCATCGAGCGATACTTCAGAAAACTCGCTCGATACTTTGGTAATTCTGCAATTCTGCAATTAAGTAAGAATGCTAGTATTTTTTAACAAAAACTTGTAAGTTGACTGTTTAAAAAACTAATTTTAGTTTTAATGTAGAGTTTAAAAGTAATTATAGGCTATTGTTGATATTAAATTTTGTCTCATTAAACATGCACACTTAAATAATTTAGTTGGTATTAAACAGTTGTCCAACTTTCAATTTACCTATTTATTGAAACTGGAAATGTTGACGGTATCGAGTATCGAAGTATCGAGTATCGAGGGAAAAATCATGTATCGGTATCGAGTATCGAGAAAATCTGGTATCGACCCATCCCTAATTATTATTATATTATTATTATTATTTGTCATTATTGTCATTTAGTACCTTTAATGATAGTACTTTTTTATTTTTCTTACTGTATTGTTCTTGTATTTTTATAGTTATACCGTATTGTGATTATAGTTTTGAAATTCCTGACAGAGGGGAAGAGAAGACCTGATGGTCTTATCTCTACCAGGTTAAATAAATAAATTGAATTTAAAAAAAAAAAAAATTAAACTGTATTGCATAAAAACATCCAGAAACAGCTAGGCCAAATGTGTGTGTTTTTTAATTTGAACGTAAACGAAAAAAAGGACAATTGGAATACTAAACTCTGTACTATAGAGAAGTAATGTATTGATAAAAACAATATTAGTAAAAGTGTAAATAGCCTAAAGGCCTAAATCACACACGAAAATAAGAAAAAAAAAAGTAAGTAACACTGTCATAAAAGAATTAATGAAGTAGACAGAGATAGGCTATCATAGAAAGGAAAGGTAGGCTGACTGATAGCTGGATGGGTGATGTGAAGAGGTAGCTTCATAAAGCGAAAAATACGAGATAAAGATGCGGTGGATAGTCAGGGAAGAGCAAAATGTACTAAAATGAATAAATCGGAACATATAATAATTAGGGACCGGATTCTTAGGTTTTTACCTATTTTTTTCCTTACTTCCAAAACAAAAAGATCTCATACACTTTTTCGAATCATGTTCATAGGATTCACCCACATTAATTCTGTGGCACCTAAAAATACCTAAATGGGGTATAGAAACCTAATTATACCTAAACGGGATATAAAACCTAAAATATATAATTTAGGCTACTTTTTTCTTTTTTGTTTGTCAGTTGAGAAATCGATATTTTGCGGAGAGACAATAATTTTTGTCGGGTTTAAATTAATGCCACCAGCGTTTCGTTCAACCCATTGTCATCTAGGATGGACAGTATGAAGAGAGGAATTGTAAGAGTACCGACGTATTCCTTTTAAAATATTCATACGAACAACCATTGTTGCTGTGTATGAACAAGGATATAGATCTCGGTGTTTTAAAGCGCTTGTTTGCCTTTAGTACTTCCCTGTTATTCATATTGAGTGGTCACACTGTGAGTTTTAAAAAGACGTGTTAATTATGCCGAAACAAATGAAATCGAGTTTATTACGGCAGTGGATTGGCGACGACCAGAATCTGAATCTTCTTCTTCTTTTTCTGAGGTTATTTTATGACGTTGCACCCCGCGGGTTTATACATCTGCTCTGTTGTTTTCCAAGTTGCTCCTGGTGTATATGACAGACGTTGTCATTCAATGCAACTCACAGTTGAGAATCTTGAAAGATATTTAGTGATATACCAGGAAATGTGAGGCAATCTTATTTTCACTGCTTCTTTTGATTGTTTATTCTTTTCTTTCTTCAATTGTGTAATATTGTCCTAAAGCAAGTTTACACAAATTTAAGTCAATTTTGTTAAGTTAAACTTTACAAGTATTATGTATTGAATCCTATGTAGCACATTCAAATTCATTAAACCAATTATTCTACCCGAAAACGATATTTTGGACAAAAACCTAAAAAAAACTATTTCACTTAATGGAAAACCTAAAACAGTGTTTTTGAAAACCTAAAAATCCGGTCCCTAATTAATAATTATGTATTGTTTGGTTGAGACAATCCTTTAAAAAATTACATGGTGTACATTCCTGAAGCAACTAAGCTTACCATGCGATCGCTGCGTCATCTACCATAAGCTAGATGGCAGCATATTATGTGGGACATGTGGTAAGCATACCAACAACCACAGCCGTGAATGATGGTTTCCTGGTATGGCTTTTCAATCAAGTAGCTCTTCAGTTATATCACGAGGCTGAATGCACCCCGTTCCAGACCTTCTTACCTAGGAGTACTGGAGATCGAACGCCGGCTTTCGAATCCGTAGCCAGCGACGATAAGGGAATTCATAACATTATGGAAGAACCTTATGAATTAAATATATATATGTTTCACGAAAACACGATTTAACCATAATTGTTACACCAATTTAATATTTTCCCCATTTGATAATAATAATAGCCTAATAATAATATATTAATAATAATAAAAATAAAATTATAATAATAATAATAATAATAATAATAATAATAATAATAATAATAATAATAATATAAATGACCCAAAAGATTAACTTCCATTGAAAAATAACGTTTGCAGTGTTGGAAGAGCAGTATTAAATTTACTTCTATATAAACATACCGGTCATGGAAACCACCATTAATGGCCAATACTGCCATCTGCCTTTGGTAGATGACGCAGCGGTCGGGTCGTAGGCCTGGTCCCTTCAGGGATGTAGCGCCACGGAGTTTAGCTTAGTATAAACATAAGGACAAAACATCGTACAAATCACCTGTGATCCTCTACAAAGCTTCTGCTGAGTTGAACTGGTAGCCTTAATTGTTATAATAATAATAATAATAATAATAATAATAATAATAATAATAATAATAATAATAATAATAATAATAATAGTAATAATAATAATAAATATAGATGCTAATTAATTAGCTCATTGATTTTGGTAAAATGAACTTAAATTAATTTCGAAAAATAAAAGTCACCGGCTTCTGTCTTTACTACGAAAGTTTATGTTAATGCTTATAATTTTCCCATATAACGTTCACCAAACTTCTACAGAATTGTACATATTTTACACGGCATTCAATAATAATGTCAAAATCTCAATCAGGCCTAGGTATGAAATCTAGCATGCAAAATCGGTGTATGATCCTTTAAGATTCTTTTCGCCATTCTTCTTTGATGTCAATGAAGTAGGCTATATAATTCTATAACCATGTTTGTCATGGTCTACATAAACAGCATATAGTCACTTTATGTTATGTTGGTATTTACAAATTAACTTAATAAGAGACCCCTACTCGTGAAAGTTGTTGGATGAAGCAGCAAATAGAGTTTCCCAGAAAGCAAAAGAAGACTATATAAATAGCAGACACGGACAATGGCAATAAGACGTATGATATAAGACACACAAGGACACATGACGACGTAAGACAAATAATAAATAAAATACAAAGAACACCCGGATATGACTTCGTGGTGCCAGGATGACCTAGTGGTCGACGCCGATGCCTGAAGTCTGGCTTCCAGACTAAGGGTGGCGTGCACCAACCATGAGTAAACTAAACTATAGTAGTAAATCTAAGAAGGAAGCCTGAACTAAATAAAAACTAGTTTGTCTCTCTCACACTTTAAGTCATGGGAGTAATGTGCTAGAGTGAGACAGATGTACTGGGTTTTGTTTACTTCAGGTTTCCTTCTTAGATTTACTACATTAGTTTGGTTTACTCCTGGTTGGTGCACGCCACCCTAAGAATTCCGGTGACGGCTGGTACTCACCTGGTTGATGTTGAGATGATGGTGAGGACGCGGGAGTGTACTGCATCTGTGAAGATGTGGTATGCTCGACACGTACTGTAGTTAGTGTAGTTAGTTTTTCTGCTCAATTTGTTAATTTTATCTCTCTTTATATATAGGCCTACAGTATATATAAAACTTATATAAGTTATATATATATTCTTTAGATTAAGTTATAACCAGTTTAGATAACCTAAGTAATTATAAATTAATAAGTTGAAAATTGTAAAGCAGGTCGCGGCCCTGTAAGGCCCGGGCGGCTTGGGTCGCTTAGATCCTAAAAGGGTGAGGTAAAACTACGATAAAGAAAGAAAATTGTAAAGTGCATGTAGAGGCCTCTGATAGGAATCCAGGACAGGGGCCAATAAATATTAAAGAATTAATTAAATAAATAATAAAGTCAGGTAAACTGATGTAATAAAGTGCCAGTATGTTTATCTTTAATCAGTTATGATTGCAATTATGATACGCAGAATACAAAAAAAGGTCTAATTGGCCGGTTTCGGGATTTGAACCATGGAACTCCAGAATGTGAGGCCAAGACGTTACCATCTCGGCCACCTGGGACAGTTTAACGGTCTAGTTGGATAAGCGCATGTAAAGCAATAGTGTTATTTGTCGTAGCTAACTGTATTTTAATTTCAAAAGCCTTAGAAAATCACAGTAAAACAATAGGCTATGTTGTCATGAATACTGATTTGCATTTCATAAATTCTTTCGAATACGTATAGGCTATTACCATAAAATAGGCACTAAATTGAACATTACTCCGAAAGGGTCAACCGATTTTATGCAATATCAATAGACGTCTTCCCATGGATATTATAAATGTGTATACCAAGTTTCATAAACATCCGGTAAAGCGTATTTGAGTTACCGCGTCTTTAAAATAGACACTAAATGGGTTTTACTCCGGTACCGGTCTATCGATTTGGTCCAATATCAGTAGACGTCTTCCCATGCACATTATAAATGGGTATACAAAGTTTCAGGAATATCCAATAAAGCATATTTGAGTTATCGCGACTCTTATACATTAACATAAAAGGCTCTAAATTGAGCATTATTCCGGTACTGGCCAACCGATTTTGTCGAATATCAATAGACGTCTTCCCATGGACATTATAAATGCGTATACCAAGTTTCATAAAAATCAGATAAAGCGTAATTGAGTTATTGCGCCTTTAAAATAGACACTAAATTGGGTTTTACTCCTGTACCGGTCAACAGATTAGGTTCAAATTCAGTAGGGTACTTCTCATGGACGTTATAAATGCGTATACCAAGTTTCATGGAAATCCAATACAGCGTATTTGAGTTATGGCGCCTTTCTAATATAATCTATTAAAATAGGCACTAAATTGGGCATTACTCCGGTACCGGTGAACCGATTTGGTTCAATATCAATAGGGTTCTTCCCATGGATATTATAAATGTGTTTTCCAAGTTTCATGAAAATCCGAAAAAGCGTATTTGAGTTATGGCACGGACAGACGGACGACATTTTTTCGTCCCCACACATCTCATAAAGTACCATACTGGCATTTAATAAATAAAAAATTAATAACTTAATATTTTTATTTTTACTATTTTTTTTACTAAGTTATCCAGTCCGAGCCAGCATATCTTTCTTCCTAACTGCATAGTGAATCGATATCGACACCATCCGCATCACAAATTACGTTACTCCTCAACCCGATTGATGAATTCATTGTGGGGTTCATTCCTAGATAATAATGGGCACTAATGGCCTGTAACGGAACCACTTTACCAATGCCGAAGAGGTTGACGTCATAGTTCGAATAAGATTCATTCCGTTGACATTGGAAATAGCAGTACTATCTACTCGTACAAATGCCAGAGATAAATCCTTTACCGTAATGAACTTTAGTTTCAGGGTCGGTACTTTCTAATTTCTTTATGATGTTGATTTAAACACACAATTCTGACGTCATTTAGTTTCAATAGGTTTTTATCTAATTAATAGGTTCACTTAAATACCTAGAATTTGAATACTTCTAAAATAACAGAAAGAAAGTTTAAATAGAAAATGGAGTATTGCTTCATTCTTCACTTCTTCTTAAAGACATCAATCATTCTTGGATTTTAAATTATTTTTCATGCTCTTAAACCTAAGAAGTTAGGCAAAAATTGAAACTGGAACTTGAATGACTAGGTAACCACTTCAAGGAAGTGAAGGGACCGGCATTTCATGTAGATAAGAATGTCGTGAAAATTACATCTTCCTTCAACAGGCTGTCGATTGTTCTTTTCACCTTGAGGATGCGATTTACGATTTTTAGGTCTAGGAAAATTCCAAGATTTACTCGACTGCTTCTTTCTTCTTCTTTATCTTAGTTTTACCTCTCCCTTTTAGGATTTAAGCTACCCAAGCCGCCAGGGCCTTACAGGACCGCGACCTGTCGGGAGAGGGATTATCTTTGGATCACATACATACTTTTTTGACCAGACAAGGACATGGAGGGTCTTCCCGGATGAGTGGTCAGCTCAATGCCGGGGCCACCACCGAAACAACACGAACACATAGGACGAGACACACCATTCACACACACACTCCAAACAAGGCGTGGATGGGATGAAGATGATAATGACGGCCAGATGATATCCGGGGACCACAAGTGCCTAAAGTTACCCGACATTTGTCTCACAGGTGAGGAAAACCCCAGAAAAAAACCCCCACCTAAGTAACTTGTCCCGACCAGGAATCAAACTACAACTGAAGTTTTCCTCCTCCAAAAAGTAGAACTATTCATTATCCCTTTTCCTGCTCTTCTGAAATGCTAAATACACTAAATTAACCGGTCTTAAGTGAGACTTGGTAAGTCTTTTGAGGCCTGTTAATTATTGTTAGGACAGAGAAACTAGATTCACAAAGTACTGAACTATATGCAAAGGGTTTTACTGATGCTAACATGCTATAACAACCTTCCAAAGGTTTTCCTAATCTAGTCACCTATATATCATCGAAGTAAATAGATTTTTAGTACACGCTCCGCAAAACAGCAGGTTGTCGGACTATTAACACGCCAAAAATGGCACTTTACCAATCTAGGTCGGTAAAGTAATTTTATCGTACCGCCACTAGGAAGGTAAAGCCGTCATGGCAACTGAAAAATTCAGATGATAGTGACCAGTTATACCAACCGTGACAGGGTTTGAAACAAAATACTTGACCATAAAACAACAAATATAAGGCAACATTGTTTCTTTACGTTACTCAGAAACTTTACCAGGTTTTTTGTTTACAAAACATTTAATAATATAACAAATATAGGCCTAAGAGAAAATGGCTATATTTTTAATAAGAAACCCGCACTGCCATCTTGCTTACATCCGCATTTCATATTGATTCATAGCATAGGATTCAGGCAGCTTTGAGAATATGGCATCAACAAATGGCTGACTATGCGTTTTATAATTAATTATACGGTATTTTTATTTCATTTCATATAATTTACAGAGCTTGTACTAAAAAATATTATATGCACCACCTGCGCTAAAGTGCTAGTTTGAGTACTTTATACATAAATAGCTACTTCAATGCGTTTCTTAAATATGTATGTGTTGTTTGAAATTTTCGTACAGTTGGAATGCTAAATGGGTGAATAAATAAACTGAAATGAAAAATATTTTGTTATAAGCAGGGCCCGGATATTGATGACCTAAAATACTTAAAATATGAACTATAAAATGACTGTAAAAATACAAGAAAATTACCAAAAACGTAAGAAAAATGACCAAGAATGTTTATGAAAATACTAGTTTATTACATTTGTGTGCATTCTACATTTATGTTGTTGACCCAATTAGAGGCTTGTAATTACTTAATTACATACGGTTAAATGCAAACAGCAAACACCGTCCAAATTATAATTGTAACAAGATCTATTTATTTATGCTTATTTAGAGTTCCGATAATATTCAATGCAAGTAAATGCACAAAAGTGTCTATAGGCCTAACACAAAATAAGAAAATAATGACTTTAAATTAAAAGAATTACCTCTCTCTCTTTTTCTTTATCTTAGTTTAACCTCTCCCTTTTAGGATTTAAGCGACCCAAGCCGCCCGGGCCTTACAGGGCCGCGACCTGTCGGGAGAGGTATTAGCTTTGGATCACATACATACTTTCTTGACCAGACAAGGACATGGAGGGCCTCCCCGGATGAGAGATCAGCCCAAAGCCAGGGCCACAAAGAATTACCTAAAAATAATAAATGTGGAAAAAAGACCAGAAAATGGCCAGAAAATGGCCAATTAATTACATTGGATTCTAAAAATGACTTAAAAATAAAAGATGAGGAAAAATGACCAAAAATTTCCCTAAAAATTGCCATTTTTATAATTAGGAGTCATGATCAGAATATCTGTACTAGTGGGCAACGTCCAGTTAAAAGATGACATGTCATCAAAATCCGGGCCTTGGTTATAAGCAGGGCCCGGATTCTAATGACATGTCATCTTTTTATTGATGCTGCATAGACATTGCCAACTTGTGGATAAATCCTAATCATGGCTTCTAGATTATAGAAATGCATTTTTATTAGGTCATTTTTTGTCTTTTTATGCAATTTTATATTTTTAGGGCATTTATTTCAATTTTAGGTCATTATTTTGTCATTTTCGTGTCTTTTGCTTCCTTATTTAGTGAATTTCATGTATTTACATTGAGTGCATTAACTTTTTTCGTCTCTAGCGGTGCTGTCTTTGAAATGTTGTTTGTTTAATGCAAGAAGGAAAAATTCGGCGTTAAAATGTCTCAGTCGGAAATGAGAATCAAAGAAACGCCAAAATTTTGTATTATATTACTATTGTTATTAGATTGACTTGGCACCAGAGTCTGCCACAGTGGCGGCTCGTGGCCGGAAAATTAGGTGCTTATGTTAATAACGGAATTCACCCAATAGCGGCTCGTGGCTCAAAACGAGGGTGTGCTGCAAATATCATTTCATACAGCAAACTTAAAATATTTAAAAAAATTATTAGTAGGCCTATCTAAACTGCTCGTCTCTTAATCCATCTCTGGGAACTCTCACGCGATTATTTTTTTTGCTAATTTCTCTCGTCTCGTCGAACGTAGTGTGAGTTGTGTGACGAGAGAAAATAGCACAAAAATAATAATAATTACAATAATAATAATGATAGTAATAATGATTATAATAATAATAGTAATAATAACAACACAATAATAATAATAATAATAATTAGGGCAGTACAAATCGTGTGAGAGTTCCCCGGAAATGGAATAAGAGACGAGAAAATAATATTTTTAATGATCGAGGTAGAGGAAGTCTCTTAGTGTTCCCAGTGCGACAGAATACTTAATCGGGGTTGTGGAATCCGGGTTTTTCTGAATTTAACACATTCTAATTTGGCGCGTTAGACCGTCAGACGGTGGAAGATCTAACGTGCCCATCTCTTTCTTCGAGCTGACTGTGAGGTGCTGGCGCGGCGAAGAAAATGCCTGAACAAGGGGGACTGCTTCATGGGTAGTCTGTTCTCGTCACCTAGCAGACGTGGGATAAGCGAGAAAACTGCTGCTTGCCATCCTCATTTTTTATTGGAACAGACTACCCATGCAACGGAGGGCGTGGTTTCCAATTCACCTTCACATGGCCGACTTGAAGCACGCTGCGGTCTCAGGATCTCAGTGTCTCCTAGCTTTGCCACCAGGTGGTGGCGTGGCGGGCAATTCAAAAATACAGATACATTTATAGTAAAAACCAATTCGTGATATAGAAAATAAACTTTAAAAATACGTATTGTGAAGGGAAAATACTGGTGAAGTGCTACTTCACCTACTTCCCCTGAATAGCCGCCACTGGTCTGCCACCTGCTTGGATTTAAAAGTGCAAACTACTGTTTACTCTCAATAAACAGCAATGTAATCCGGCAGACCACAAAAGGATGTAAAATAACGATTTTTTTTATAAATAAAATCTCAGTTTTTAGGTCATTATTTATAATTATTAAGTCATTTTCTTTAAAATTTAGGGTCATTTTATAGGTCATTTTTCTAACAATTTTAGGTCATCAGAATCCGGGCCCTGGTTATAAGCATTACAGAGGGTGACCGGGATATGGCTACGGGCCTGAATCTCTTCACATGGGAGTGCTATTTCTGGTAAACGCGGAGACTTGAAGCATTATTAACAGTACAATGACATAACATTTAATATCTCTTTGTCATGTACCGAACAGTTAAATATTTAATAGTTTGAGTGACCTACATATAGCAAAGAGTTGAAAAGCAACAATTTTGAAGGTGGCACTGCACCTGAAAGCTGTGAGATGAACAAAACACCACGAGCTATAACTAACGGATTCTCAGCGACCTGTACTTCGTCATGGGTCACGTGCCGGCGCAACTTGCATTCATCATTTTTACATCGTCATGCTATCTTTTTGTATCCTCATGGGGCAATGAATCTCTCTGCGGAAGAGATGCCTATTGAATTCTAGTTCTATTGCTTTCACAAAATACCTTCAAGGAAGTCTCTTCATTTTATTGCATCTCCTTTTTATGATATTACCAGCCAACATAATTATTGTACAGTAAATCAGTTTTGGTGTTACCTTCTAGTAAACGCATTGGTTTATAGCAACACCAGCTTAACTAAATACGTAATTTTTACATTTAAATTTATTTATTCTGCAGCATTAACGCGCGCAGAGTAACCACAAGCTGTGACATTGTCGTCCAGTCTTGGGTAATTTTTTTTAATACATCTCTGAAACAATCGAAACATTATTTAAATGCTAATTGAATGTTATCAGTGCAGTCCGATGTCGTTTACATGCGAACATTTTTAATCATTTAAGCTTTAGTATAAGTATGTAATAAGTAGCGTAAAGGCTAGTTTACACGATGACACTAGGTTTCGTAACCACTTTTATGAAAGTGATTTCGTGAAACTAATTACACACATTTTTTTTCCAATGCAACCGCACATTTCATGTTATTTCTGAAGTTCAAGTTATTAAATTCCCATATAAATGTTTGAAACACTTATGAATACAGGCATTTCACAATTTCCTCACTTCCCCATTTCATTTTACGAAACGCGAACAAGCTAAATAAGCGTAAAATATCAACATTACTATTATGGTTTCGTGAAAAGTTGGAATCAGCCGAAACTGCGTAGTTTCGTAACTCATTGTCGCCAGTACATCTTGCGCTTGCGCATTCAAGCAAAAAACAATTGCGAAACTTACTTACGAAACCTAATTTCGTCATGTAAACTAGCCTTTACGTAACAATGCGATATATGGTTTTTAACGTTTCAATTGAAAACAGATTCACAGCACTGTAGTCCCATCCGATAAAAATGCTTACAACTGAGAAATGTTCTTTCCCGTAATGAATAAGTGATTTTTTTCATTTCTTTGTTTTAATACTCTGTAAATAATCAGCGTGAGGTATTAATAAGTAAAGTAATAACAAGATCAGACAACAAGTACCATAGGCCAAATGTCAATATTGTATAGTGTAGCAAGGATAACAATTTAGCTGCCCTGAATAATAAAATCAGGTAAACTGGTATAACAGTGCCAGAATGCTTTTGTTTAGTTAATGATCATTGCAATTATGATATGCAGAAAATAAGTTATTTTGTAAACGATTTCTGAGTTAAGTTCCAGATCGATTCATTAAGCAGGGCTTACGGAAGAACAAAGGTCTGGTTTTATAAGTATATGTGAAGGAGTATGTGGGTAGTGTTATTTGTCAAAGCTAACTGTATTACAACTTCCAAAGCCGTATATGAACACTGTAAAACAATTGCATTTGCATGGACACAGAAGACACTCCAAATCTAAGGCCTACTTGCAGATGGCAAAGTTAATAGTTCTTTAAAAATATTAAGAGACTCTCTTTTCATATTGCACAATCATTTATATGATGTGAATTAAATAAAATTGTTTGCGTAATTGCTTATATGTTTTCTTTTTTGCAATTGTAATTATTTCTGGATCTTAAGGGTCCCCCTGAAGATGTTCTTTTTAGAATATATATATATATATATATATATATATATATATAGAGAGAGAGAGAGAGAGAGAGAGAGAGAGAGAGAGAGAGTGTGTTCTGATTTCCATTTGATAAATTCCGGCTAGGCCTAATATATAAGAAAGAAATGCGCACAAGCGTGCATTGATGAAACTGTTCATTCCTCGGCACTAAGTTCGGTCACAGATTTGTCACATTTTGCACACCAAAGTATGTGATAACGGCCACAGCTCTTCTCGCAATAGACACACACACATGTTTCGGACACGTCCTGGTGGAACCGCTTGGTACTGCACATCTTGTGGTGGAAACCGTGTACCGCCAGTCTGTTGACAACCTGTCTCATTCGCTGGTTGGGTCCTGTCCAAGATCGGTCAATCATGGCGCTGGTGGCATAGAATTCGTCGTCTACTTGCATCCTCTTTTGCTGCAGGTTGTTCATCGTGTGCAGCTGTGTGGGGCAGGGATGGTAGGTTTCTGATGTCTTCGATCAGGAAAGTCTGTTTTGTCAGAATGTAGACTAGCCTCGAGGGAGTATATTTTGAGACTCCTGTTACTCGCTTAAGGTAGAGACTCTTTACCTTTTCCCAGGTCTCGAGGATATATTACCATAACATAGACGGTAAATTGAGCTTTACTCCGGTACCGGTCAGCCGATTTAATCCAAAATCAATTGGCTTCGTCCCATGGACGTTATAAATGTGTATACCTAGTTTCATGAAAATCCGATAATGCATATTCGAGTTATCGCGCGTACAGGCACACGAATGAACAGACATTTCCCGTTCACCACACAATCTCATAAAGTGCCATTCTGACATTTGCCTATTGTAATAAAATATCATGTTAGGAATAAACTAACCACATTAGAGACTTATTATATATTATTATTCCTATTATTATTATTATTATTATTATTATTATTAATCTAATTTTTACTGCTTCTTACGTGCCTACTTTTAATCAGTTCATCTTTGATCTAAATTACTTTGTTTCTAAGGATCTTTTGACATTTAGCATGTTTTAAAATATAAGTTTAATGAACGTAGTAATCTTAGACCACACAAGTGGACGCTCACAAAAAAATGAGACGGCACCTTAAACAGATGCTGTGATATGCCCTTAGTGTCGGCTTCAGCCAGATACTACATTATCCACTCTTCAGATGCCCCTGCATTTTGTGAGAAAAAGTGAATATTAACGTCTCTCTCTGCAGTGATCATTATGCAGGATATCGATTCACGTAAGCTCAAGTAAATTTAAGTTTCAAGAGTTATAATATTGTTTATTTTCCGTTAATACTACTTGGCTGTTAAGTTGCGTGCAATGTGCATTAAATAGAATGACAGAGGTATAAAGTGGACGCAAGTGCTCAACATTACGTTTAATAACCTTGGCTTTATACGTGTACATTTATTATATCCTTGAAGTGTTCGTTTTATTTCCGTATCATATTTCTGAAGCCATAAGGATATAGAATTTTAAGAGTTGAAATGAAAATATTAGATAGGCTGTTTTAGCTAAATATGGAAAGTGTATTTTTGCATAACTGTTTATTAACATTGTGGAAAATATCAGCATTAAACGGTGTGATATATTGTTACGTCGTAAATAATATCATGACTCTTGAGATATTCCTGCATCACTCGCGTATATAACTGTCACGCCATCACTCGCGTGTTAGATATTTTCTAATGATATAAATACTGAACACAACTTCACCTAACAGTTCAAGAATTTATTTGAATGATTTTTATAACAATTGTGTATCGTAAGATAGCTGAGTTGTTAAAAGAACAATACATTAGAAGTGTAACGCCATCACTTCCGTGTTAGATTAAATATAGTGGGCCTACTATGGAATCCTTTTCCATTTAAGTTACATAGGTAATAAACTACAGATGTTGTAGAATGCATTGGTGGCAAAAAACTTTCTCGTGCAACTTATAAGCGAGTTATTGAAAGATTAGTAGTTATTGAAAGATATAGAGGGTGCCCGCGGCTTCGCCCAAGATAATTAATTGAAGATTAAAAATTAAGAGCAAAATAATTAAAAAATTATATTTACTAACACTTACGCGCGAATCATTCATAAACTAAACGATTAATACTTAAAATTAAACAGCTAAAAAATCGGCTTTGGAATGCATTCTACGGTTAGGAATCAACGTCTGGCAAAAACTGCCTCAGATTCGAGTTCCCTGGCACAGAAAACCCCTGCATAGTGGGTTTCGTCCAAATCGAACAATGTTTGCCCATTTAGGCCTATATTCATTATCCCTCTTCCGTCTAGCTTGAAAATTTCAGATGTCTGCGTGCCTTGAGATTATAAACAAATGAATCGTCCAGGGTGGGCTTCGAATAAATCGTAACGAAATTTGTAAATAATCATGTTCTTACTTTGTTGACAATATTCTGTCAGCCGTAAGATCACGGCATACTAGATTAATGAACAGTCCACGAATCGATTCAATGAATCGATCCGAGTTGCCAATGCTACAAATAATATGCACCAGAAGATAGAGATCGTCGTCGTAGTTGCTTACATCAGAACGCTATAAAAGCACACGAAATGGCTTGCACCGAATCGAAATCGCATTTTTAATCAATAGACGTTAATACTTCAATTTCCAAAATAAGTTATATTGTATAAAATAATGTGATATCATTATTTTCACTGGCAGCATGTGACTTATTCCTCACTGCACGTTGATACCTTATGTGTCCTGTAACGAGGTAACATTTTATCAGATAAAATTGCATCCTTGCGATTCTGGAAGTATAGGCTATTATAAGATAAACGATCATGATTGCTGTATATCCGAGGAATTTCTTTCTTTCTTTCTTTCTCGTAGTTTAACCTCTCCCTTATAGGATTTAAGCGACCCAAGCCGCCCGGGCCTTACAGGGCCGCGACCTGTCGGGAGAGGGATTATCTTTGGATCACTTACATACTTTTTTGACCAGACAAGGACATGGAGGGCCTCCCCGGATGAGTGATCAGCCCAATGCCGGGGCCACCTCCGAGACAACACGAACACACAGGACGAGACACACCATTCACACACACACTCACTCCAAACAAGGCGAGGATGGGATGAAGATGATAAAGACGGACAGATGATATCTGGGGAATTACTAACATTGTTGGTCAATATTAAACACGCGGCGTATGAGTGGAATAGTCAATAAAATCCGAACCTCTCGTTATATTCCTTATGAAAAAACTCAAGACAAGCCTATTTGTATCTTCCGAGTGATTTAAGAGTAACACGCGGTAACCCTTTGAGTGTGACCGTGGTTGGTTGATTTCCGATTGATAGCTGATGCGGTCGCGCCTGTATTAATGTGATGCAATATCCAGATCAGCCGGTTGCTTTGTGAAGGTCGCGAGGCAAGGTCACTTGCACCAAGGGGGCATCGCACCTCACGACCACAACATGTCTTGCCTTCCTCCTCCGCGTGAGTACCACTACATAATGCATCTTCAGCAATTTTTGTCATCTTTGGTGCACGGTTATCGTCTGCGTTCACATTGCTATCTTCGGTACAATGACTGATTTATAGATGATATAATTAAATACATTTGTAGAGCTAACACACATATGCCAGTAATAAACAATGTAAACATACATGGTTTGCTCTATGCAGATGATTTGATATGTAGTGCAATTACAGTAACTGGGTTACAATAATCATTAAACGCCATCGAAGAGTATTGTAATGAATGGCATCTTAGAGTGAATGTTAAGAAAACGAAGATTGTGGTGTTTAAGAATGGTAATAGGCTAAAAAAACAAGAAAAATGGCAGTTGAACGTAGTAACCTTAGAATGTGTAAATGAAATCAGCTACTTAGGTGTAATATTAGACTCGAGAGGAAAGTGGAATAAACAAGGACAGAAAGCTATCGTGCATGGTAAGCAAGCAATGTCAGCAATAAACATGTGTCTTACTAAAACACCAACTATGCAAGTGAAAACGCTAAATACCATTTTCAGCTCCTTGGTAGAATCAAGAATCTTTTATGGGGTTGAGATCTGGGGGCTTTATAAAAACAGTTGGGAGCAAATAGATACTGTACTAGATAAATACTGCAAACTAATTTTAGCACTTCCCAACTCAACACCAAAGAAGGTAGCAATGGTAGAACTAGGTAAATGTAGTAGTAGAGGAGAAATTATGGCAAGGATTGTTAAATATTGGCTCAGAATTTTAAAAATGGAGGAGAATGATATACTTAAAGTCTGTTATAGATATATGGTAACTAATTTGAATGAAGTAAATTGGGCTTCTATATTGAAACAAGAACTAGAGAAAATTGGCTTACGCTACCTGTGGGAAGTGAATGCAAAAAATGGAAATAGGATAACAAGTATAATAAGGCAAAGATGCAATGACATAGAAAAACAATATATGTTTAGCTGTATGAGTGAGAAATCTTCACTGCTATATTATAAGGAGATCAAAACTGTTTGGGGTCAGGAATTATACATTTCTATTAATGATAGAAAAATCAGAGCAGGTATAGCATGGTTTAAACTAGGGATTTGGAAACTAAAAGGACTAAGAGGTAGAGCAGAAAAAGATAAATGCCCACTTTGTGGAGAAAATGAAGATCTTAAGCATATACTTTTAACATGCAGAGAGACGAATTGGAGTGATAGGCATTCAATGAAAATGGAATGGTTGCAGTTTAGCAATGAAGTTGTGCTGGCCAAACTATCAAAAACTACAAATGTACAGGCCCTAAGAAAGCTAGGTTTTTACTTATGGAAAGTAAAAGAAAAAAGACACAAAAAACAAATGTCATCATAGACAAATAGCGAAGAAGAAATTGTATATACCCTGTTTGTAATTGAGTAACCATGTAATTGATCGAATTATGGCTAAACGACCAACGGTCACTGCCATAATTCAATAATGTAATGTACCGCAACTAATAAATAAATATAAATAAATACAATGACTGCTACCAGGGCCCTATTTCATAAAAGTTACAATTTTACAGGTGACAGGTGACATAATTATTTTACAAGTTTACATTTTGACAATTGCGTTTTTCATAAAAGCTGACAACTTTACATAAATGTCATGACAATTTTGTTTGTATGACAATTTTACATATTGTTGTTTCTCAAAACTTTTGAGTTTACAGGTAAAAGTCTGACAAATATGTCAAATCTTAGGATTCCTACCATTTATAAAACATTAATTTTTGTTGACATATTTTCAAATTTACAAAAATTTAGAATTGTCATTACAGAAGTGACAGGCAATCTTTCAGATGTAGGCCAAGTCACTAGGTTATGTAAATGTGTGGCAAACTGTTTTTTGTGATTTAAACTTTCTTGTCTTGCTAAATTGTTTTGTTAATCATGAAAACTAGTAGTAGTGATATTGGTAGCAGTGAAATTATGAAAAAATAGACGTGAGAACACAGGGTTTTTAGGCAACGGATTAACCTAACATTCAATTTCAGTGACTTTGCATTAAAAGAGAAATATAAATAAATTATTTTCGATAGTAATAATCGATTGCTTAGGTATCACATTCGATGTTGAGATCGATTATCGCACGCGTATATGAGAGTCATCTACAGTATACTGTAAGTAATCTTTAGGTGACATAAAATTGTCGTGTTTATGAAAAGGGTTCTTTTAGTCTTGACAATTTACATTAATTTGCCTGTAATGTAAGGAAAAGTTGTAATATTTATGAAAAATACAATTGTCATAACATATTGACGAATTTGTCAGAATTGACGTAATTGTCGTATATGTCACACCTGTAGAGTTTTATGAAATAGGGCCCAAGGTAAACAGAAGCTACCACAGGCAATACTACGAATTGCATTTATAATGACCAGGGCCCGGATTTTGATGACCTAAAAATAATTTTAAAAAATGAGTTATAAAAGACTGGAAAAATACAGTAAAATGACCCAAAAATTATTAAAAATGACCAAAAAAATTCATGTGAAAATGCTGGTTTATTCATCAGTTTTGTGTCTATTCTACATTAATGATTTTGACCCCATTGTAATTAGTTAATTGGCACATACGTTAAATGCAAACAGCAAACACCGTCTTGCAGTATCCAAATTAAAATTATATCAAGGTCTATTTAATTATGATTATTTAGAGTTCTCAGAATATTAAATAAAATAAATGTACAAAAACTCGATATAATGCAAGAAACAACACAAAATGAAAAATGACTTTAAAATTTAAAAATGACTAAAAAATATATGTGGGAATAAAAGACCATAAAATGGTCAAAAATGACCAAATAACGTCTTTGAATTATAAATATGACCTAAAAATTAAAAATTGAAGGCAAAAATGGCCCTAAAAATTGCCATTTTTGTAATCTAGGAGTCATGAACAGAATACCTTCACCACTGGGCAACGTCCATGATGTACCAGTTAAAAGATGACATGTCATCAAAATCCGGGTCCTGATAATGACTGTTTAACGAATTTATGTAATAATCGTTATTAAAATATATTGGAACTACATTATTTTATAGTACACGCTCTCTAAAAGGCTGCTTGTCTGATTGATAATACGCCGAAAAATTGCATTTTAGCAACCTAGGCCGCTAAAAATGTATAGAACTGCATTCAAATTGTATTCAAAATGCAGTTTTGTTGGCCTAGGACCCCAAATTCAATTGTCATAGAAATTAATAAACAAAATACAGATGGCACACCAACTTTAAAACATGGATTTAAGCATATATTTGGTCATAAAACAACAAATTTAAGCCAACATGTTCCTTTATGACAATCAGTGGGACTTCTTCAAAGACTTTTATATTCTTCAGTTGTTTAATAGTTTCTCTAATGCCGGATCGTAACCGGCGATATGTTTTTGGTAAGAAGTTCACACTTGCGACAAAACCCAAGTATAGAGTCCCATAATGTAGCCTCAAATAAAAGGGTTTCGAAAAAAATGCCAAACAATACGGAACAACACCACAAAAGGGACAGGGATTAATTAAAGACAGATTAAAACAAAACTTCCAATCTCGCCAGAATTCACAGTCATCTTGTCTGATCATGGAATAACTAAATAATATTTACAGCGATTCAAAATTACAAATGATATGGACTGCACATGCAACAAAAGAACAACAGACAGTCATTCATGTACTGTAATTTACGAATATAAATACAGAATAACAAGGATCCACTTCCAAAAAAGAAATACCCTATGTTTCCGCAGATAAGAATATACAGTGCGTCTTTCGTGCGGCCGGACCGTTTGCGCGGCGGCACCGGACTGGGTGAGGCTTGGCGCATCTTCCGCCAATGTTAAACGTAAACGACCGGCAAGTCATGGGTACGGAACACTAACTACTGTACTAACTTACATTAGGCTTACCTGCATCACAACAGATGTTGAAATTGATTACCTTGAACGCGAACACATTCTCTATATCTCCGAAAACAATTCTGGTTTACTCGCAAAAGTTCATGTTGACTGAAATACAGGCAATCAGTCAACATGTTTGATTTTATCGAAAACGACTTGAACGATTTTCTTTAAAATTTGCACATGGGTTGCTTATACTAAGAGCTAAAACTTTTATTTGAAACATTTTTTTCTAAAAATCTCTGAAGGTTTGTAGGCCACCCACTCTGAATATGTGCTCTTTGCAATATTTCCTCTTGTAACGAAAAATCGTACGAAAACAACATTTTGTGTTTGGGTTAGGTACCTTTCGAGGATGAAACACAAAGATTGGCGACGACTTTCTCTTATTTTTAAGTGGACTTTACATGAAGAAAATTTCGTTTGTCGCGTTTTTCTCAAAAAAACGGCTCTATACTAAGAGGCTAACTTTTATTTGAACAGAGGAAGTTATGTGAATTTTACATAAGATTTTTTATTTGAAAATGAGGTTATGGTACAGTTATGTAGCTGATACCGTCATAGGCGTACCGAGGGGGGGGGGGGTTTGGGGGTTTGAACCCCCCCCCCATTGATTAAAAAAAGGAAAATTGTATAATTTTTTAAGTCTGCCCACAAATTAGGCCCTACTTAATACAAGTATAAAGCGTGGGAAGCTTAAAACTCGTTATTTTGCGTCTTAATTTTTAAAATTTTCCGGGGGGGGCCCCCGGAAGCTTAAAACTCGTTATTTTGCGTCTTGATTTTTAAAATTTTCCGGGGAGCAACCCCCGGAAGCTTAAAATTCGTTATTTTGCATCTTAATTTTTAAAATTTTCCGGGGGAGGACCCCCGGACCCCCTCTCTTTGGGGGGTATGGAATACCCCACGGATGTTATAACCCCCCCATATGGTCGGCCTGGTTACGCCTATGGATACCGTATTGAAATACACATGCTGGCCAACAGGAGGTAGACCTACACTGACGGTAAAACGCTTGAAAATCATTACAAGCTGTTTCTTAAAGGTATCGAATTCAAACCGGCCAATATGTGTAACCTTCATATAACAGCTGATCATACAAGTCGAGAAGTCACTCACTGATATCTTTAGCTTGGTGTAACAATCAATGTTCCGATGTTTCATAATTTGTCTACTTCAGACTTTTTTCTTTCTCCCGTAAAACTTCTTTCGAGGATTATAGCATTGGGCCTGGACACAAGCTAAAGATGCAGTTTGCAAAAACATAAGTTGCACTGCAGCATCATGATTCATCGTCGAAGTACCCATCTTTACACGCATTCTCTTCGCGCTCTTCAGCTCTTTTGCTTTGACATAATATCTGTTGGCTTTGTAAATGGTAGGCCAAAATCGGATCTTACTTCCATTTCATATCTTAATTCAAGTAATTGGATTCTGCCTGGGGTTCAACTGCTTCTGCTTCTCCTCCTCCTTCTTCTTCACCTCCTCCTCCTTCTTCTTCACCTCCTCCTCCTTCTTCTTCACCTCCTCCTCCTCCTTCTTCTTCACCTCCTCTTCATCTGTCTCCACTTTCTCATAATCTGAGCGAGCACATCACGAATTGAAGTAAAGGTACTGACTCCCTGTGTATTCCATCACACTTTTCTCTACAATTTTGTCGCTGGAAGTTTTTATGTGGACTTACAAAATGAAATTCAGCCAGCGACATTTCCAGTGCAAAATTGAAAAATATTCTTACCTTGTCTGACAATTTATTTTCTTATAATCACTACTTTTAAAATATTGGTAAATTCTAAGAATCAGCATTGCCTATAGGGACAAACGATTAGCTTGAGATTATTTCGTCGAAATTGTTTTAATGTTTTGTACGTTTTAATTTTCGGAACGAAAAATATGTAACAATTTTCGTTTAAAGAAAAAAAAATTGATTCTTCAAACAAAAATCAAAGAAAATATAAGGTTTTCGTGTCTATAATCATATTCTTCATAAAATTTCGTAGAGAAATGCATGTTCCTATTTCACTTTGGTCATATTCTGAAAATAGGCATATCTGGCAACAGCGCGCTCCATAAGAACTGTAGTTTCTTCACGACGTGAAAAGGACAACGGTTGCTTTCTATTAGATGACAGAAGTACGATGCATAAAATAACGATGAAATTACCCGAGATCCGTGGATTATAAGGAATTCTTCTTCTTAATGGTTCAGGGAAATGCCTCGGCATATAACCAACTATTTGCAAAGTGCGTTTGAACTAGGGCTGTACCGATTAATCGATTAATCGGATCGATTAATCGATTAAACATTTATTCGTCGATCAGTTACATTTTCCGATTAATCGGTTTAGTCGAATTCTGAAAAACTTTTTCGAGAAATGGGTGAAATGACCAAACTCCTTTCACTCGCTTCTCTGGCCTTGGCACATCATCGTCTCTTGAACGTTAAAATGTCAACAAACTCGTGTGTCTCAAGTCTTGGCTGAAAAAGTAACCGGAAATGTAAATTTTGTATATATTTTTCAAGTTAACCAATAATGGTATTCATTAATTCAGGATTTCTTCTGATTAATTATCTGTAGTGTAGTAGTTATTAAAAGTGTAAAACAATATTAAATGTACACTTTGGTTTCGTTTAAAATACCGACCTTTTTGTCGATTAATCGGTCGATTAATCGATTAAAGTCAAGCGTTAACTCGATTAGAAATTTTAATCGATTTTCAGCCCTAGTTTGAACATATGCAGCCTTTTCGTGATATTACTGTAGAAGTCACTCTCGCTACTGAACTAATGACAGTGCCTTGTGGGGACTATTAGTTAGATTAAAAGAATCTGAATTTGTGTATAGATGCTACCTTACCATTGTGGATAACCGCTCTGAATTAAATTTGTTGATTTTAATGCAAAGAAACATTATATATATACCGTATTTTACGGACCATAAGATGATGGAAATTTGAAGGATAAGAAATTTAATGTGATTTTAGAATAAACATTTTAAAGGGGATAATATACTTAATTACATAAACAGATTATAACCTTGTACAATGGAATCGGTGTAAATCACTTCTAACTTAAAATCTGCATTATACGAAATTCTCTTCTGTACAGATGGCATCGCGTAAATTTTAACAACTGAACTGATTTTTCATGAAAGATTGAAAATACTTTTACACCCTCTAATCCTCAATTCACCATATGATAAGGCTGTTTAGAGGTCATTGCATTCTTTTAAACCACCCGGAGAAGACATTCCTTTTGTATAAAAGAACTCAATACCTTTCTTTTCTCATTGTATACCTGGCTTCCACCTACCCTCACTTTACGATTGTGACAAGTACAGTGATGTACAGTATGTGCTAAAATTTGTAACTGTCCTATCGTTTACAACATCTTGTGTATAACTATGGTATTCCGGCAATATTTACTATAATTTTAATTTTTTAGTGTACTTCGGACCATTAGACGCACCCAACTTTTCAGGTTTTATTTCCAAGGTAAAAAAGTGCGTCTTATGGTCCGTAAAATACGGTATAATATATATATATGGAAATCTCTATTTAAAAAAATCATTTCATTTAAATGTACGCACCTGGTCCGGTCTAAAATAATTATACGAGGGTCATTTCAAAAGTTCTATACATTTTTTAGGCAGTAATTTCCGTCTAGACTATTCAAGAGTTTCAAAGGAAGAAATACTCGAGCAAAACAGAAATACTGCCAGTGCTTTGGTCACCCCTAGAAATAAGATGTAACTCTCAAGCTATTATTTGCTGTAACGAGAACTCTAATTATCAAGATTTATAAACGTGACTATGCCTGTCGGTGGTTTCTGAATGAATCGAAAGATAAAATAAGAAAATACTTTAGAACGAACCATTCAAAAGTGCTATCAAGATTTGCTGCAGAAAAATTTAGTAACCAGTATTCTTTATATGCATGGAGGTGTAGCTCGATTGTTCCATTCATATAACCTATACATTCCTCTTGATCTTAATGTTCGTTTCGATTTGAGCTGCATGGAGTAATTATTGGCAATAAATTAAATTGAGAGACATATTTAATTTTGTAAGTTATTACATAAAGGAAAAGAAAATTGCATAGAAACTTTTTCCAAGACTCAAAACAGATGTTATCACCATCGCTGGCGTGATATTCCATTCTTATATATTTCTTTGCAATCTTGAAACATAAATTGATATACCATTAGTGTTATGCCGGTTGTCGACCAAGAGCTAAACTAACTTAGTGAGGGATTTCATATGTAGTTGTGCCGACAAAACTACATATGAAATCCGGCACAACTATATATGAAATCCCTCACTGTATGTGAGCTAAGCTAAGTTAGCTTAGCTCTTGGTCGACAACCGGCATTATACTTTTCGTCTAAAGCAACAGTGTGCGCATACCACCTCTGATCTCAACTTCTGTTAATTTAATTCAAATAGAAAAATGTCACTATCAAAATACTCATTGATAATGTTAAGTCCTGGTTCCTTGTAGTCCATGATTTATTAATTTTTTAATTTTATTTTAAGTCTACTAAACTAAAAATGACATAGTAGACTCTATTGACAATGAAATAAAGAAAACAACATTAAGAACAACAACAAAAGATCACTAAAACAAATCAATTAACACAACACACTCAATTACAAGAATTACAAATGAATAAATTTAACAAATAGAATAACAATAATTACATTTCTTTGTGATTTTATGACTGCATGCTAAACATTTTGCAAATATTTATATAAAAGACTGTTCTGGATTGAAATAAATGTGTATAAAATAGATTATTTTACAAAATGCATAGTCTTAAAAGAGGAGAAATTCTGTAATAATTTGTTAGTGCATAATGTATATAAAAATGTTCTATAAAGCCTATAGTTTATAGGAGGGGCATATATATGTTATTTTAACATTAACTTACACGTTTCACCAGCATGGATTAAATTATACAAAAAAATTAAACCATTAACTTTTCGTCTAGCAACTAGTGAGTCAGTGTTGAAAATTGATAATAACATAGAATAATTATTATTTACAAAATACGTTACATTATATTCATGGAATAGTCTTAATAAATCGTACTGAGTTTACAAGTTCCATCAGATAAATTTGTTCAAACTTCGTTCTCTAAAATGTATCGATAAACTCGTAATCTCTCGTGGGATTATCATAGGTAATCCCACGGGAGTTGACGAGTCGATAGATTCGCGACTGCGCAGCAGGAGCGAATTTATCTGATGCAACTCGTCAACTCGAGTGGATTTATTAAGACTATTCCATGAATAAAATGTAACGGATAATATAAATAATAATTACTTTCGTGCTTTGTTGCATAAAAACAAAACTAATAGTTGTGAGTTTACGGCATACTGTGAGTCAACCATCCATGTATAGATTCGAGCTACCCTGGTATAATCAGCGCTACCAATGGTGCATAGTTAACTTCATTCAGGTAAGCTAACAGCAGAACAGAATAAAAGCACACGAACTGGCTTGCACCGAATCGAAATTGTGTTCTTAATCAATGTACATTTCTATTATTTCAATTTCCAAACAAGTTATGTTGCATAAAACAATCTGATTTCATGCCGCTTAGTGGCAGCAGTGACTATTAATCACTTACGTCTCCAGTAAGGAGCAGCTAGTTTTACCGCGATAAAATGCCATCGTCGCGTTTACTACAAGAATATCGTAAGATAAACGGCCGTGATAGGTCTGTATCCGAGGAATTGCTAAACGTTATTGGTCAATATCAAACACGCGGCGTATGAGTGGGATAGGCTATGATAGTTTAGCAATGTATTTGTGTAAATTGCTTAGTATTCAATTAAGTTCTTTTATGCGAGATGTATTGGATAGTCAATCTTTTTACCCCTCCCCATTCTAGTTCTGTATTCCGAATCATATTATCTGACAGAATTAAAGTAAAAAAAATCATTCGAAAGTAAAATTAATTATGGGTATTGGTTTAATTTAAATTTATTTATCGAATTCAATTGTATCTTAAAATAACTTTTTAGGAACAAAAAATAGTCTATAATAAGGGTCTCTCTCTCTGTCTTACTCTCTCTCTCTCCTACTCTCTCTCCTACTCTCTCACTCTCTCTCTTACTCTTTCTCTTACTCTCTCTCTCTCTTACTCTCTCTCTCTCTCTCTCTCATCCTATGCCCCCATGTTGGGGATAAGGGCCTCCAAGTGGAGGTTTCTGTTTACCTATGTGAATTTTGTTATACTTATTTTCCTAGAGAAGGCAGAGGGTCAGGTGGTAAGCCCATCGCCCCTTAACCCCCCCTCCTCCTGAATCTAAGGTATTACTCGGACGTGAAAGAGCCGATAATGTTTTTTTGTCCAGAGGCTCTAATTTAGGCTTGGAGTTCTTTTATGTGCCGTAAATCTACGACATGGGCCCCCCCAGCTTGAAGTCCCTCCCGGAGGACTCCGTGCCCAAAATTTTTATGTCCTGAAAAACCCATCGACTGCGGCCGGGTTTGATCCCGCGATCTTCGGATCGAGAGACGGGCACGCTATCTCTAGACCACCGCAGCCGACCTATAATAAGGATACTAAAAATAATTTTTTTTATAGCTGCACCTTAGCACTAGCAAAGTCCAACAGTATACGACATAGGGCTGGAAGTAATCAGCAAATAAAATCTTGTTGCCTCATATCCCGTACTGTATGTGTAAGAGGTCGCCAGATTGCCTCATCGTGTTGTGGATACTATTGTCGCAGCTGTATGACCTAGTAGGAGGCGAGCACAGTGGAAGGCGGTAGAAGGTCTTAACCTGTCGGTGTAAATTAATACTATGTATCGCGCCTCTGTCAACTCCTACACCATAAGTGGTTTTGTTCACAACGAATTTGCATACATTGTGCGACTATGCCTTCCTTGTACCACAGTTTGCTGCAGCATGTGATGTAAGAATGTGTGAATAGCACACAACACAAGTAGGATTCATTCAAAGAAAATTCAGCGTTTCCGGTTTAAACGTATTTTAGACTAAATACAGAATGAAGATTGTGTAAATTATATAAGTATCTCTCAATGTTATTACTAGGGGGCGGATTTCTATGACCTAAAAAATAGGATATATGCATGCATTTATGACCTAAAAACATTACAATATGACCAATAAAATTTAAAATATGACCTTACCATTGTGTATATTTATTTACGTTTCATTACAATACATTTTATTAAAATATAGTGTTAATTATTTAAAATATCTGTACATTCTCAAAAAATATAATTATAATGCAAAATTTACAAAATATGATATGAAACTTCAAAATTTCTTTAATATGCACACAAATATGCTAAAAATATGCATATTCATACTAGATATGCTACAATAGTTGAAAATTTCCTAAATATGCAGTTATATGCACAATAAAAGCCGTTCCATTTTCACCAGGATGCTTGGAATCGGGTTTAAATTAGTCGGAATCCTGAAATAATGCAAAGGGGAAAAATATGACATGTCATAGAAATCCGCCCCCTAGTTATTACATACAATATTTCTATAATAATAATAATAAGTTAATAATAATAATAATAATAATAATAATAATAATAATAACAACAATACTAAGAGGAAGTGTTTGTCTGTCTGTGTGCGATGTCCAGCGAAATCTACTGCAGCCAGAGATTTGAAGATTTTAACAAAGGTAGATGGACTGAAGGGTGGCCGAATGCACCTCGAAGCCAGATTTCTAATTTTCACTTTCGTTCGCGAGCTATGAGTGAAAACTGGCAAAAAACCCGATTTTTAGCGCTATCGAAGCATCAGTTTTTGGTATTACATTTCCATTGTCAAAACAAATGCAGGTGTCTTTGCCTTTTTTTTTTTTTTATCATGACTTGAAAATAAGAGCATCGCGAGTTTTTCAACATATCCTATGAAATTACCGATCGCTTCAACTTTGCAAGCCCACCCTGGTCTAATCACCTGGTCAAGGCATGCAGACACCTGAAATTTTCAACATTGATGGAAGAGGGATAATGAATATAAGCCTAAATGGTCAAATATTGATCGATTTGGACGGAACTCACTATGCAGGAGTTTTCTGGGCCAAGGAACTCAAATCTGAGGTCTTTTTCCCCAGCCGGCGCTCCCTAATATTGGAATGCACTCCAAAGCCGGATTTTTAGCTGTTTCGTTATAAATATTAACCGTTTAGTTTATGAATGATTCGCGTGTAAGTGTTAATAAGTATAATGCTTTAATTAATATGCTCTTAATTTTTAATTTTTGAATTAATTATCCCGTGCAAAGCCGCGGGCACCTGCTAATGTGGAATAAGGCAGGCCTACTAATTCTTCTACGTGATATATAAAAGATGCGCTTATTTTCAAATGTGTGAATATGACATTAGGGAATTATATTTCTATTAGAAGTGGGGATTAGTCACGAAATTATGTCTGTAATTTCGGTTGTCTGTAAGTCTTCTTCGTCTCCATTCGTGCCAAGTCAATCTAGTAAGTAATAACAATCTCTATATATATAAAAGGCTTTGTCCTGACTGACTGACTGAATGAATGACTGACTGAATGACAGGAATCAACGTACAGCCTAAACTATAACAGGTAGAGACTTGGAATTTTGACAGTACCTTCGCTTCATAATGTAGGTGCTCACTAAGAAAGGATTTTGAAAAATTCTGATTCTAAATGCCAAAAATTAAATGTTTTTGAAAATACTTAATCCCTTTTTACATAGAATTATCAAAACAAATTCACAGAACGTATTGTTACCAGTGGTATCAGGTGGGCTTGGATTAAATTAAATGGATGTTTGACAAATTAGAGAAGGTATCATTATAATTCATATTATCTATATTAATAAAAGGAATTCTCCTCGATGTCCAGCGAAATCTACTGAACGCAGAGATCTGAAATTTTAAACATAGGTGTGCTGAAGGGTCGGAAAATGCACCTCGAAGCCGGAATTTTAATTTTAGTTTTCGTTCGTGAGTTATGAGTGAAAAACTGGCAAAAAACGTGCATTTTTTGCGTTTTCAAAACATAAGTTTTCAGTTATACATTTCAATGTCAAATCAATTACAGTTGGCTTTGGCTATTTTTGTCAAACCTTGAAAACAAAACTTTCGCGATCGCTTGAATGTTGTAAGCCCTAAATATGGTCAAACGTTGTTTTATTTGGACGAATCTCACTATACAGAGGTTTTCTTGGCCAAGAAACTCGAATCTGAGGTCGCTTTTACCAGTCGATGCTATCTGATCGTGGTATGTAGTCCATGCGATTTAGGTGTTAATAAATGTAATGATTTAACTATTATGCTCTTAATTTTTAATTCTTGAAATAATTATCGCGGGCGAAGCCGCGGGCACATGCTAGTAGTAATATAATACAAAATTTCGGCGTTTCTTTTATTCTGGTTTCCGGCTGAGATATGACAACACTTCAACACGCGGCTATTAACGAGTGTGTCCTTCCTGCATTAAACAAGTAACACTTCAGAGACAGCAAAGCTGGGGACAATGATAGCGAGACGTTTATAGCTGGGGTGAGGTAAGGTAACATGGTGTTATATTTACATATAAATAATTTCTTCTAGCGAAAATACAAAATTATTTTTTTCAGTCTGTACTCATATTTTGAAACCATTCTTCCAGGCAATGTTTTTCACTACGTTACTAAATTCGTACACACCCACTTTGATTTACAAATATTTAAAGACAACACTGGAAGGGAAGGTAATTTTATGATGATACTAGGTTATTTGGTGACAGTATGTAGATAATTAGTGACAGTCAGTTTGCGCAATTATGGAATTATATAGGCGAAAATTTAATAAGTTAATTAAATTTTATTATTTTTCGAGTATTTACACAGACAGACGGATGACATTCTTCCCGTCCACCATAATAGAATCTTAGAAGGCACCATTCTGGCACTTAATAACAACAATAATGTTTTATTTTGCCTGGCAGAGTTAAGGCCAAATTTCCTTTTTTTTTTCACTCAACCAGGACGAATACAAATTACATAATATGTACACCTTCTAAAATACAATAAATACAATAAAAATACTTGCAATAAATAGTAATGTAGTTGGTATAACCTACATTGGAATATAAGACAAAAATGTATCATTATCAACAAGTTAAAATCAGGAGAGAATGTGGAAAACAAAAAGGTGAACTAAAAATTATATATTGCGTGCGTTTGCATGTGTGTCTGTGCGTGTGTGTGCACAGGATACACAATTATAGACAAGTGGAAAACAAACTATTACAAAAAAAAACATGCTAATTGTATACTTAAGTGTGAGATGATGAATATCATAACCAAATATGTTAAAAATAGAATCACGTAAACTGGTGTAACAAGATGGAGTTGTTATATGTCAATATCTGAAAACTTGTATTTTATGTTCATAACTCCTTGATGAAGTCTTGTATTTTGTACTTTAGGCCTGTTTGTGAAGATTTTTATAGCCTTTGTTAAGCATTGTATTTCGGATGTTCTATAACCTAAATCATCTTCTCCGTCCGAAAGAATCCGATCCTACTACCCCTGAGTTCCCTTACATTCCTAGTGTCCTTGTTTGGTTTCATAAAAATCCGATAAAGCGTATTCGAGTTATCGTCCATACAGACACAGACGGACAGACATTTTCCCGTCCACCATACAATCTCAGAATCAAGATGAATAAATATTGAATTATTTACGGTATTTGTCGAAACAGAGTCCCCCGCCCGGGCTTAGATTGGCTTCACTGTGTTGTTGCCGGCAGTTACAGGTCAGCTATTACAAGTAACTTACTATTTATTTCAATGTGTTTCAATTATAAGGTAGTTTATTTTAATATTAACATGTTTTATTATTTTATTTGATCTTAAATATTATGCAAGTCAGAAAACTATTACTACTTTTCAAATATTTGGATGAAAAATTACCTACAGGAGATTATATCAGAAAACTCGCTGACGGGATTATCCGAATTAAGATTAAAATGTGGCAGAGCGAACACAATTGCTAATGGCAATAAGCTCTAGAAGTGTTTTTTCTTGTTTTCGTTGTTTTATTGTATTTTAATTTAAATAAAAAACGTTTTAAAATAAATAGTGCAAAATATATTGACTTTTTAGATTTAGAATTATTGACTATTTAGATTGGTGAATGTACAAACCACCATGTTATTATCTGAGTAAATAATTACTCCGAATATTCAAGAGGGTTAGATTTCCTGGGTAAAGAGAGCTCACTTTAGTTATTGCTACTTTCAGTGAAGATATTTATAAGGAACTACGTGAATATTTTTCTGTGTACAGAAATCTTCAAGAAAATATATTAGTCTGTAGTCAAGCAAATGTTTTCTTTACTATTAATATCAGTACTATGATAATTAAGTGCCAGAATGGTACTTTACGAGATTGTGTAGTAGACGGGAAATGTCTGTCTGTCTGACCGTCCGTCCGTGTGTATGTACGCTCAAAAAGCACCTTGTTATAGCCTATCAGTTTACCTGATTTCATTTAATTTTGTTGAATTGTAAATCTTGGCTACGAGTTGAAGAAAACATTAAAATAGAGTGGTTGGCAGGACAAAAAATATACATGTACTGGTAGGTAATTATTAGTTTTTTGCACTCCTTGGCTAATTAGTGGTACTTACGAACGTTGTTGCCGTGGATCGTAAGTTGACATTCCCACACTCAATTTTGTTGCTAGGGGCGGAAAGCGTTTCCCGCCCGGAAATGCTTACCGCCCGCGGGCGGTAAGTGTTTGAGGGCTGTTATGAATATAACGACACACTTCATTATACAAGCCTTTATGGACAAGGCCCCCTCATCACAAATATTCGGTTGCCATAAACAATAACAAATGCGAATCACTTTCTGAAATAAACATCAATCTTCAAGAATGTTTATAGGCCTACATAATATTTTCAGATAATATCATATTTAATATAACTAAATTGATATAAGTAAGCGTCTCGTGTTATAAACTATTTCCTCGATCCGTAATCATGCCTTACGGCCCTTGTATCGCAATATACTATTTTTAAACAGCCTACTTCCAGGCAATGTTTTTGACTATGTTACTAAATTGAGTTAGGGTAGTTTTCAACCACAAATAAAATAAGGAAAACTGTAAAAATTACCTGGACTACTATAAGAAGCTATGTACTGAAACACGCACTGGTTATTAAGCTGAATGAAAAATAATGTTGATTATAAAGAAGAGATGGGACGTCTTAACAATTAAATCTGACGAAATGTTTGCACTTGTTCCATGAAATAAAAACACACGCACAAAGAAGTGCCAACTTGGTGCTATATTTTTCTAATATCTTCTGAAATTTGTTACAGGAACAGGAAATTAGTGATATTGTAAGTTTTAATGAACATAGAGGAATGAGAGTGAAGGAGGTAAGATGTGCACCACGAGCCATGCCATAATATATATATATATATATATATATATATATATATATATATATATATATATATATATATATATATATCTTATCACCAAATAACCTATATCCGCAAATGACCTTACCTTACGTTACCCTACCTGTCTTCCCGGCGACTGCTTCAACGGTTAGAGCGGTTGTCATTAAGTACTAAGATTCAGATGATGTATGATTGGCAATAAATATTTCGTTATTGAACCTAATAGGTTCCTATAAAATTCTAGACATAATAAACTATATTCAGAAAAACTGTGCTTTTTATAAAAACGTCTGCAAAAGCAAGAAAGACGTGCTTTTCATAAATGTTTTATTTCATAGATAATCCTCTTTTTAACACCCCAAAATCCAATACAAAAAAACCAGTAAGCATAAGAAAAACCTAGTGCATAAACAATGGTCAGTTAACATGATAACTAATCAGTAGGGCCCGGGGGTTTAGCCAATAATTCGTCAAGTTAGTGGTGCACAAGGCATAGAAAGCTTTCTGAGTTAGTAAACAACTTGCACTGCATGTGGCAGTTTAGTGTTCTGTTGACGACGTTGTGTGTTGTGCGTTCTTGACAACCAGTGGCGGATCATAGCTAAAATGAGTGGGGGTGCTGCTCCAGAAAATGTTTAGCCTTTTGATTAGAAAAGCTACTAAGTAATATCAAGTTCATTGCAAATAATTTCGGCAACTGTCTAGATGTATCACTCTTCTAGAGAGACAAAATATGTAAATGGCACAAGCGATCAGACTCGTGAAGGAATTATTCATAGGTAAGAGTCAACCTGAAGATGGAATACTTCTACAGGTGCAGCAGAAATAAAAAGAAAAATTCTCCAGAAAAATGCAGGAATTTTCTACTGTTTTTACCTTTCGAGGTGCACTGGAAGGTTCTACAGAAGACCATGATGTGTACCCACACAAGGGAAACACTAATATCTCATCCCTCCGTCACATCATGAGACGTAGAGAGAAGTTTTTACTATTAAAGATCTTCTTTGGAAGAAAATAGAAGATATTGTTCTTTTGAAAACTTCAAAATGTATATTGCCATTCACTGCAACAAAGCGTATGCACAGACATAATGTATAAATTGCCTTTTAATTTTCACTGTGAATATTGTTAACAAATATTAAAGCATTGGTTGTGTATATTTATGTTCATTTTACTAGGAAATAGGCCTATATTTTGTTTCTGTGATTTACGATTAAATGTACAAACTATTCTATGACGCTGTGTCTTTCATTTCACTAGACTAGTTGCACTGCCCTTGAAATTGAATGTTCGTATCAAAGTGCGCCACTGAAAGCGAGTCACCCCTTCCCTCGTGTTTACATACGGCTATATCCCAGTCACCACTAACCTGATGTAATGTTTTTGTGGCTAAACCCCCGGGCCCTAATCAGATACTAGCCTATGTGTCTGGCAATATAGTTTACCACCACTGTTTTAATTTATAAACACTTGTACTGTCAGAAACATATACGTTACATAGTTTAAGTTCATTATAGTAGGCCTATACTATTGCGAAGCCCGTTATCCTTAATTGTTACTAAAATATATACTGTCATAACATATATAGCAAAGACAGTTTTTATAACATTATTAAGTGCCAGAATGGTACTTTATGAGATTGTGTACGGGACGGGAAAATAGTCCGTTTTCTGTCTGTCTGTCTGTCCGTCCGTCCGTCTGTGTGTGTGTACGCGCAATAACTCAAATACGCGTTATTGGATTTTTATGAAACTTGGTATAGCCTACGCATTTATAATGTCCATGACAAGAAACCTATTTATTTTCGACCAGATCGGTTGACCGGTACCGGAGTAACGTCTAATTAAAAGTCATATGATTTTTAAATGGGAAATCATAACTATACTACAATGCCGCTTTGCTAATCATTAAGGGCCTTGACCCCTATGGAGTCAGATGTATGTTTGTTAAGTGCCAGTATGGTACTTTATGAGATGGTGTGTGGGGACGGGAAAATGTCTGTCCGTCTACCTGTCCGTCCGTCCGTGTGTCTGTACGCGCGATAACTCAAATACGTTTTATCGGATTTTCATGTAACTTGGTATACACATTTATAACGTCCATGGGAAAAAGCAGATTGATAATGGATTAACTCGATTGACCGGTACCGGAGTAATGCCCAATTTAGTGCCTATTTTTATGGTAATATATTAGAAAGGCGCGATAATTCAAATACGCTTTATCGGATTTTCAAGAAACTTGGTATCCGCATTTATGATGTCCATGGGTAGAAGCTTATTGAATTTGGACCAAATCGGTTGACCGGTACCGAAATAACGAGTATATCAATATTCATTTTGTAATTGATATAAGACGATACAATATTATTGCATGGCCCACAATACCCATATAATAAACGTAACATCCCCCTTGATTGATTAATTTCTTCATGTTAGTGTAAATAACAGGCTAATGTAAATAAAAGATTTAAAACACAACTAGCCGTTGATTATTGATATAAGTTAATATTGTGCATTCTGTCGATGACTACCGATATCTACATTAATTTTAATGTGAGTATTTTTCTTTTTTGTTCCTGAGCAGCAATAATTCCTGACAGATTTCAGATTGACTTTTTATTCATTCATAAGCTATAAGGCTGATTTAAACTTGAAACAAACATTTCAGCGAATCGTAGGCCTATTGCATCATTAATATTATTGCCAGCGCATTTGTTTTTGGAGTTTAACTCGGAGATCTGTTACAAAAATAACTTTTTTCGGCATGGGCCTGTCATAATTGCAATTATCACTGATTAAAAAATCCCTTTAGGCAGACCTACAGGCTGAGGTAGATTTCGAAGTGCTTTTGGTTTAATTTATTGTCGCTGCGCAGCTCTCTTTTTCTTTAGCTTTGGCATGACAAACCCACAATAATAACTGCAAAAAAGAGGAAAGAGCACTTTTTCAAACATTGAAATCTCGGCTTATATGAGAGCTATTGAGGAACCAGTTATTGATTTGTAAAGCACTCATCAAGAGCTTTCCACCGATACCCCACAAGACGTGGTTCCAAAAATTTCGAATTTCCATCCCCCCACCCCCACTCGTACCCCCAAAACCCCCGAATTTTTGGTGTCACTATGAACTCCATAGGGAGTACTCTAATTTATTCAAACATAGTTTCCCTCTATACTTCAAAGGGGCCGAGATATAAATTTTTTCAAAATTTCAACCCCTCCCCGACCCCCCTTAGGCAATTTTGCTCATCAACGAACTTGTCCGAACTACTGGGCCTAGAAATAACATAATAAAATTTGGTTTAAATATCTTCAAAATTACGGCCGCTAGCGTGTGTGTGTATATGTATATATATATATACATGTGTATAATTCGAAAGTCATGACATGATACCGATCCCAATAGGTAGATTTTTCTTCGAAATCTACCTAAAAAGCATTCTGGCACTTTGTTATATCAGTTTACCTGATTTTTTCCCTTGACAATAATCTTCATGGTCGTATTTTACTTTCATTATTGTAATTGTTATTTTAGATGGGAAGACCGTGCAACGCATTTTTTTTGGCATTCTGTAATTATAAATTATCTTTCATGATCGTCAGCTGCTTTTACGATTCTTCATATTTGTAATTTAACGTTGTATTTTAGTTATAAATTGGGCAAACAAGCACAAAATAATTATGCAGTATGTGCACTAAGTTGCCGACTTATTTATTATTATTATTATTATTATTATTATTATTATTATTATTTATATATATATATATATATTTTTTTTTTTCAGATAAGGAGACACGAATACTGTAACTGAAATATGAAGGGACAATAACAAGTAATAGCACAATTTCCTCTTCGTCCTTGTTGTTAACAACTTCCAATAGACATGTTTTAAAAATATTTTCAGTTCACATTTGCAGTGGTATCTGGAAATTATAACGGATTAGAAGTTCTTTGCAAGTAAAACTGTAAATCATCTGTAAAATTGTTAAAAAGTGATTATCTGGTTGAATTAATGCATTATAATTATTTAGTGTCAATAAAGGTTTTAAAGTGGAACAATTCTTTTTTATAAAATACGTTCCTTTATGAGGTCATATATAGTCATTTTTAGGTCATGTTTTCAGTCATATTTTACAATTTTTTAGGTCATAAACTTCCGAACACTACTCATAAGATAAAGTACTGACTGTAGGTTTTGTGACTTCGGTCACCAACTCACACCTGCGAAGCAAGTTAATGGATCAGTTATGAAGAGTTATGACCGTGGATTCCAAAGACAAACGTCATCAAAGAGCGGGATTTTTAGATGAAGTCCTTGACGACCCGGAGCTCTGCCACCCATGAGACGGAAGTGGCATACGGATTCCTCTGTGTGAAATGTTATGGCTGCAGATATTATACATGACGTCCCCACTCAAGGATTGTTAAACCAGATCTGCTGGCCGCAGTTATTATCCTGATCGACTTGTCCTTCATCACACAGCGCTTCATTGTTTCTAGTGAGAGAAATATTAGAATGAGGCAGCGTTCACACTGAGGCGATAAGCGATAAGCGATATACGATACGCGACACGCACGGACAGATACTTGAAATCTAAAGGGAGGCGATGAGAAAGGTTCACGGTCGCGCGATAGCGCAACATATCGCAAGCGATATATCTCTTGAAGTGCAACATGCCGGTCGCCTGAGCGATTAATTGCTTACGATATTGTAACTGAAGTAGTGAAGATTGTGTTCCCACCACATTTTAGCTAGATTTCGAAGAAAAATCTACCTATTGCAATCGATAGCCTACCATGTCATGACTTTCGAAAAATCCTTTCTTATCTTTACGTTTCATACCTCCCTAAGTACGAAACCACAGCCCGTTAAAAAAAAAAGATATATATATATATATATATATATATCTTTACACGCTAGCAGCCGTAATTTTGAAGATATTTGAACCAAATTTTATTATGTTATTTCTAGGCCCAATAGTTCGGACAAGTTCGTTAATAAGCAAAATTGGCCCAAGGGGAGGGTCGGGGGTAGAAATTTTGAAAAATTTATATCTCGGTCCCTATGAAGTATAGAGGGAAACTTTGTTTGAATAAATTAGAGAACTCCCTATGGAGTTCATAGTGTCACCAACAATTCGGGGTTTGGGGGGTACGAGTGGGGGTGGGGGTGGGGGGATGGAAATTCGAAATTTTTGAAATCACGTCTTGTGGGGTATCGTTGAAAAGCTCTTGATGAGTACTCTACAGATCAATAACTTGTTTCTCGATAGCGCTCATATAAGGCGAGATTTAGCACATCGAAATCTACCTCCTGTAGGCCTGCCTAAAGGGAATTTTTATCGCCCAGGTCGCGCCGATTTATCGCTCGCTGTCTAAACCTTCCTAGCAATATATTGCCGCAACAAATCCCTTGCGATAAATCGCTTATCGTATATCGCCTCAGTATGAACGGCGCCTGAGTTTGTGTTGGGATATCTTTGGTGCGACTTCTATCTGCAACAAACTTCTATTGCTTACAATTTTCCAGATGTGGGAAAATTTCCTTTGTTAATGAGTTTCATAATGTCCTTTTAGGGAATTTTATATATTGATATTATATTATTCCACCTTATACCCTCAAATAAATAATTAGATAACTGAATTACAGTATATATTATAATACTGTGTATTTATAATCTACATAGACCTAATTTTTCGTTCCTAACATATGTAGTTGACTAATAGTTTTTCACTTAACTGTAGCCTAATTATGTACCAATGCACAAAGTACTCATTGTACACACAAGTATATACACACAAACAGATACAATTATTATATACACTTTTAATTCACTTTGTTTTAGCATATTCTCTCCTAATTTTAATTTATTGATGACGGGATACATTTTTTGTGTTATGTGTTATTGTAGGCTATACCATAGGCGAACCGAGGGGGGGTTTTGGGGGGTTTGAACCCCCCCCCATTGATTAAAAAAAAGAAAATTGTATAATTTTTTTAAGTCTGCCCATAAATTACTTAATACAAGTGTAAAGCGTGGGAATCTTAAAACTCGTAATTTTGCGTCTTAATTTTTTAAATTTTCCGGGGGAGGACTCCCGGAAGCTTAAAACTCGTTATTTTGCATCTTAATTTTTAAAATTTTCAGGGGGAGGACCCCCGGACCCCCCTCTCCCTGGGGGGTATTCCATACCCCCCAGACCCCTCGGATGTTATAACCCCCCCATATGGTCGGCCTGGTTACGCCTATGGGCTATACCACCAGTTTTGTTACTATTTTGATACTATTTTGGCAGAGTGTAAGAAAACGCCCTATGGCCTTAATTCTGCCATAAAATTAAAACCATATTATTACTTTATTATTATTGTTATTATTATATACTTTTGTTTTACTATGGTTTTAAAGAGAAAAATTACTTCTTTTCAGGTATGTAAACAGGAGGCTCAATCAAACTGCAAATGTAAGTCAAATTACTTTATTTTTTGTTAACTGAAATAAAGTTTATAGTAATTATTTACAGGAGAAAATGAAATTAAACTGTAGTCATATGAATTAATTTAATTCGAAGTTGTAATTTATAACGGTACAAGGTGTACAAAATATGTGAGAAAAGAATGTTATATGTCGTAAAAGGGGATAAGCGGTGGTGCAGTTGGTTAATATTGCGTTACAAACAGGAAGATCGATCGACCCAATTAGGCCTATGTTGATGGTACTACGGTTCTGTTTTGAACACAGCTTTCAAATTCTGTCCTGTGTGCTAAAAAGCTAGCCGTGGAAGTCTGCCATCAATAATATGACTGCAGTTTATTATAGTCAAAGCTCTGTTTGTTTAATAGCAAGAATAGTCAAGACCCACTTTATTCAATAACAGTATAAAGTAACTAGGCTATATTGAGGCAATGTCTAACTCAAGACCACAGTGCCATCAGAAGGATTAAGTCATTCGAACTCTGCAAAATCCTGGAGGTAAGGTTGCCGGTGAGTTATGGTATAGTGGAGCCAACTTCTACATATACAACTTTCTTCAAGGCAATGCCGACAGACCCTCATAATCCGCAGTAAATAACAATAGAGTTGTATATTCTGGATTTTCAGCATGTTTTCTTGGCGTTGAACTTGCCTGACAGCCAATAGAATTTCGTGTGCAACCAATCAATGCTCATTTCTGAATTTTTGACATACTCCACGTGGGCACCAGACGAGTGCCTTCAGTCAGTATACCATATGCCATATACCACTCCTTAAGTGCCAGACAATGGCTTAATCCTCAAAGCGTCCCGACTGTCTACATAGGTCTAGCCTCCACTATACGCGTAAGACGGAACCGGGATGGTCGCATGCCAGAGGCAGCAGGAAGAATGAAGTCATGTCTTCTTACGAGGGTGAACAAGACGCAGCTTGGATGGTCTCTTGCCAGCCATCTGGTCAGGCCGCAGTTTGTTGGTAGATTGCTAGGTCTCTTTTTTCATGCGACCAGCCGCTAGCGTGTAGTCTAGATTCAGGCGTTGCACTTGTATAAGTTACTTACGCAATCGCTACACAAACAAAGGAATGTTTATAAGATATATCCTTTGCAATCAGCTCAGACCACCAAAATAAATATTGTTGCTACTCAATGAAGGGATTGTAGAGATCATTCATGGCTACCGTCACTGACTTGTATGGTTTACTAGGAGGTGCCCGTGGCTTCGCCCACGATAATTAATTGAAAAATTAAAAATTAAGAGTATAATAATTATTAAAGCATTATATTTATTAACACTTGCACGCGAATCATTCGTAAACTAAGCCATTAATAATATTAATGAAACAGCTAAAATTCCGGCTTCAGAGTACATTCTACGATTAGAAAGCGCCCCCTGGGAAAACTATATCAGAATCGATTATGCAGTTCCAAAGGAACCTGTGGACACATAATACGTATTGTTTCTCAACTGTTTATTGACATGAATATGATGTGAATTTTATTTGATCAATTCAGTGTAATTTTCAGAAATTATATAATATAAGGAATGGTTTGTTTGCATTGTTATTATCAGCGATATTTCAAGAGTTAAACCATCAATATTGGTGCCCCCGGCTTCGCCCGCCATTATTCATTGACTCCAGGATTTTTAAGAAATTTACACTGGTAGATTATTAAAAATGTTTGTGTTTCAGAGCTATGAAAATTGTAAGTAAAAATAAAATTAGAATATTTGTTCATTGTGTTCATTTCACTTAGGCCTTATATAATAAAGAAACGGTTATCCTAATTGTGTAGTCGTCATGAAAGTTTACACTGCGAGAGACGAACATCGCCGAGTATACCCGATGTCTCACGAAGCGGGCGAGCGAGCAAGCACGCTATTTAGGGCCGTTGAATTGTATAAGAGTAGATATTCAGTTTTTTTGTATACTTTATAGTAACCTAATAATTTTATATTATGTTAATTTTCGTGTTGCGGGGTTAAGTGTGTTCGTTTTATTGTCTTCTTGTGCTCTGAAGACTGAATACAATGGTCACACTAAGTCAAGAAAACAATGATAATGATAATAATAATAATAATAATAATAATAATAATAATAATAATAATAATAATAATAATAATAATAATGTTTCTATCCATACATTGGTTCTCCATCTCAAACCGTTTAAAAAATGTATATTCTCTGCCAAAAATCTACTTTTTTGCCGAAAAAAGCTTTTACGCCACTTTTTCGGAAAACTTTGTATCTTAGCACTTAAAGCATTGGGTTTACAACGAAAACTTTTAGAAGAAAAGCTGTAGAGCATTAAATTTACTATAAAATACACATTCAATTTAGTAACTCTGTGAAATAGTGAAATACTCTTGTGACATATTTTACATGTAACTAATTTTGATGAAGCTTCCTGTATTGAGTTTAAATTCATAAACTTATTCCCATTGTCTTCTGTGTCTTCAAAACCTTATGAATGAGAATATAATGACAAAGAAATGAAAATAAAAAAGGAGATAATTCAGTAACTTAATCCATAACATGCGACTTGCCAGTTAGCGACCAGGCTGCGTCTTGCGCATACACACTTCATGCCCGGCGCCTGGCTCAACAGCGTAGCGACCAGGAAGGGGACCATCCAAGGTGCGTCTTGTTCGTACCCATAGGCAGGCAAGTTTTATCAACTTCATGTTCCAATAATTGTCCAAACTTGTAGAAGCCTCAACCTCTGTGAACCCTATGAGCCTCTGCAGGGAGTAGTATGCTTCATTTTAAGAAAATACAATTAATATAATTTCGCATATCAGTATTTATAAATCAAATGTTTTTTTATAGAATAGTTTCAAAGATTTTAAAGAATTATATTTGCCTTCTTTTTATAAATCTTTCTAGAATCGTGTGGTCTTATTCCACGGAAGCGGAACTGTAGTAGGCCTATTTCTTTTGTAGCAGTTCAATACTAATGAAACTTAATATTATTTTATGTAATAGGCGTATATATTTAAAATTCCTTAAACGTGGTATTATATTCATAAAGCTTGTTTATTCTCATACCAACAAAAGCATTACAGTGTAATTTTTTCAAGATATGAAAATAAAAACAGTATAGAAAAATCGGGTGTGAAACATTCCCATGACTTTCTGTATTTAATTTTTTTTCCGAATTTATTTTAAAATTACATAAATAGGCCTACATAGAGAATAAATAAGGTCCAGAAACCCCGAAAGAGCAGGAGCTCGTGCTCGGGGGAAATTCCATTTATATATTTACATGTTCTACATTATTAAAATATAATCTAATCAAAAATTACCTTAAAACTAAATATACAAAATACGTGAAATAGTACTAGGGGAAAAGACATGGATCAATTGACATAAAAATAATTATAATCATGAAAAAAATTATCATGATAGTAGTAGGTACCAAAAGATAAACGTACTTTAAAAGGGATGAAAATCTAAGTTTTTGAGTTTTTTAATTTTAGATTTAAAGACTCCATAACTACATTTGGCTAAAATTGGATATATTGTGATTTTAGAATTATACAGACGAGGACCGAAACTAGAGTTATGTGATAGACCAGCAGAAGTGAAACATTTGGGGTCTACTAATATACTAGTTTTATTTCGTCTAGTGCTGTGTTCATAATTGGAGCTTAACTATCCCAGTTAACTATCATACTATCCCAATTAACTATACTATACATTAATTTCTAATTTGTTTTTAAAATGCGTTTCCTTGTGAAATTTGTTTCTGAAACGTATTCCCGCCTCAAAAATCATTAACGCTTACGCAAGAGGCTAAGAGTACACAACTGGGCGATTTCTGAGATCTGGCTGGGCGGTGGTTTACTTGTGATTAATATAATCGAATGCGAAACTCTTAGTTCCGGGAGGCATGGCGCCAGATGTGTCAGAAATGTTAAAAGCAAACGTCTCGAATGCTTCACCTCAAGCAACATGAGATTACCAGCACCGTCATTAGCAACTACACGCACGATTTCGTTACATATGAAAACTTACTCTGGCCATATGTTACGTGTTCCCTGCTGGTATAGTTCCCGCACGATATCTGTGCCGATTGCCTAAGTCATTTCATTACGTTTTCGTGGGGACTGTAGCGTCGATTGGCCTGCTAACTATCTCTCTCGCACAACAGTACCTCCCTTTCTATTTGTAAAGGCCAAGCTACCTCTCTCTCTCGCACAATAGCATGTCTCTCTCTAGAGAGTAACGGTCTCATCGGCACAGATTTCGTGCGAGATCTTTATGCATATGAGAATGAGCAACTGAGCTCACTTCTCTATTCTCAAAAAACCTTCTTTTGTTTCGGATTTCTACTTCACAATTATTTGGTTGTGATAATATTATAGGAGAAAAATTCCTGACACTGGGACTTGAACCCAGTACCTTTCGCTATCCGTGCCAATGCTCTTAGAAGCAGTTCCATCATTCTTGAAACACGGGTTTGGATGCGCAGTGGAGAAAAATGCTTCACTTTTGGGGGAGGGAATATTGATTTTTCTCAGCCACTTGCTTTTCACGTGCTTCTATTGGCGTAGAGGGCTGAGGAGTGACAAGGACAGCAGGTAGCAAAGTAAATAATTCCTCCCTATTCTGCGCGATATTTCTGGTCATGTTTCAACTGAAATGGAACAAATTATACAACTGAGCTACGCCAGAGTTCAATTCACAGTACTGCATATGAAATAACTTGTCTGTCAGTGAGGTAGACCATTAAGGGCAGTCAATCAGAGGAGAGATGTTCTATCTGGCGCTGTGAATTGAACTCTGGCGTAGCTCAGTTGGTAAGAGCATTGGCACGGATAGCCAAAGGTCCCGGGTTCAAGTCCCAGTGTTTCTCCTATAATATTATCGTGAAATGTCCAACAGAGACAATAATAGTGGTACATGATTGCATGTGCATATATCTATTTGGTTGTGGTTTGGTTTTCTGGAACCCAATGTCGGAGCCCTGGTAACCTTTCTGAACAGTCAAAAGAGTTCCAAGCTAGGTGGAATCAATGTTAAAGATTTGATAAAAAAATAACATTCTTATAAAGCTGGGTTAATAAAAGAGAGCTACAGTTTGTTGAAGGGTTTTGCAAGATTTCATGGTATTATCTTTTGAATGCAAGTTACATTCAATTAGTTTTGAAAAGTACAGTTTTGAGCAAAAGAGCTGTCAACTTACAGATTCATGGAAGTGTGGAGATAAACCTAAAATGCCTTATCTTGCGCCAAAATACTCCTTTGAAATTCATCCAATATGGGACAAGCCTACCATCCTACCGCTGCGTTATCCACCATGGGCAGTTGGCAAAATTGGGCCATTCAGTGGGCAGATGACAAATTGGGGCATGTGGTCAGTGTGCCGACTCCCGGCAAAGCTAAAATTTCGTATAAAACTAACGTATAGATTTTTCACTCTTGAAGTTGCGTGAACCCCATAGGAGTGGATTTTCCACCTCAAATATCTAAATACATTTTCTTGATGTCTCTAATTCTAAGCTATGTAGAATAAGGGCTTTTAGTGTTATGCCTACATTATATCACTTATATGTTCGCCCACTAATAACTGCTGTTTTATTTTACTCATCAGCAATAACTTTTAGAATTATATTTACTTCATAGACTACCTTCTAAAATATTTGAGCTATGGAATTTTGCATGCACGTTGTTTTATTAAAAATGAACAGTATAACAATACCCACTTTAATATTTTTCGGTATTTTAAGCTTTTGTGGTTTTTATAATATTAATATTAAAATAAAAATATTAAATTCATAATAAAGGAAGAAAATTCTCATTTAGATACTGAAATAAGTTCATCGTATTCGTAGTATTAGTTTTTAAAAAAGAATCGTTACAGTATTGTATTGAAAACCGTGCCAATTATCATAGGTAATGTAATCAGAAGGCCGGAATTTACCTTGAGAGAATCCGGACCTCGATATTTTATATGTATATATATTGATATTGAAATTAAGTGTAATACATCAGCTGCGCTGAAACGTGGGTTTAATTTTGGAGTAAGACTATACAATAATGTATTAAGAAAGCATCCAGATATAAATAACATGAATGTGAATAGTTTTAAGAATAGAATATAGTTATTCTTAAATAGTTCTTATTTTCTTGATGTATTTTATAAGTAAATGTTAACAGTAATGACATTTTATGTTTTAAGAATATATTTTATATTTTGTGATGTTTGCATGTGTATGTGTGTGTGTGTGTGTATGATACTACTACTACTCCGTGGCGCTACATCCCTGGAGGGACTTGGCCTACCACCCGACCGCTGCGTCATCTCCCGTAGGCAGATGGCAGGATTGGGGGGCATGTGGTCAGCATGCCGACACCCACGGCCGTTAATGGTGGTTTTCTTGACCGGAGCCGCTACTTCTCTATCAAGTAGCTCCTCAATTTGAATCACGAGGCTGAGTGCACCCCTGCCAGACCTGCCTATCTCAGAAAAATCCGAGGAGGTACCGGGGATCTGTAGTCAGCGACGCTAACCACAAGACCACGCCGGCGGACGTGTATGATACTGCTGTACGTTTTAAAACTGAACTGCACCCGAGCCCGAGCATTCTGCTCTTTCGGGAGTTTATCACTTGTATAATATTGTATTTGTATTTTTGTATTTGTATTTGTATAATGTATTATAGTCCGTACATATTGAAAACAAAAAAATAAATAAATATAAATATAATCTCTTTTCATACGACTTTCATCAGGTGCGCATTTTCCTCCTTGGTAGGCCTATAGCTATTAATATAGAGTTAATAATATATTTATTACTATACGAGATTTAAACTGCTTCACGACATGTGTAAATAGTCACACATTATTTTCAGATCTTCTTTTGCTCATGTGCAGCTTTACGAGGGATGGGGCATAGTCATGGCAACTATTTTTGTTTGTTTGTTGAAATTTGAAAATAATTTTGAAATATAAAAATGAAAGGGCAGGGTATGGAATGTTTACACAGTGTGTCTCACGTAAGAGTTGGCTAATCATGCGGGTTTCTGCCGCCGCGGCGGCCACCACGACGCAGAAACTCGCCTGGTGGCCGCCGCGGCGGCAGAAACCCGCATGATTAGCCAACTCTTACATGAGACACACTGTATAATGCATATTATGGGCATTAGATGTAGTATAGTGAAGGAAACACACACCCCTAAACATCCATCGCAAATGCATCGTGTCACTCCATAATGTGTAGTTGGAAGCATGAAAGTATACGAACACTCTCTGTGATTCCTTCAAGTTCGATACGGATAGTCATTATTCCCCAAAGCTTCCGTTAAAGCTTATTTGGCATTTCTCCCTCGGATACTGAATATTTTAACGTAAGAGTGTTGTTCACATCTTGTCATATCCATTCTACACGGGGGGAGACTCACAACTAAATTACTATCGCCTCTATTCGTATAACTGTACATTACAATGCTACCAATAATGTGTATTTATACAAGAGATGCCATACTCTTCCGTGACACACACATCTCATGGTGCCGAGGCCTTACTTTGTGAAAAATTAAATAAGTTCGTAGGCTTCCACGGCCGGTGTCATATAGCCTATATAAACTGATTGTATTGGCTATCCGGGTTGGGTCGCGTCGTGTTTTTAGCGTCTAACATTTCGGACATCCTTTCGTGTCCTTTGCTGCCCTTGCGGCCCAACCCGGATAGCCAATACATTCAGTTTGTATTTGTGAAAAATTGTTTCCATGACTTATGCTCCATCCCCCGTATATATTCAATCAACTAGCATGTGCCTGTGGCTTCGCCCGCGATAATTATTTCAAAAATTAAAAATTAAGAGCATAATAATTAAATCATTATATTTTTTAACACCTAAATCACGTGGACTACATACCACGATTAGATAGCGTCGCCTGGTAAAAGCGACCTCAGATTCGATTTCCTTGGCCCAGAATACCCCTGTACAGTGAGTTTCGTCCAAATCGAACAATGTTTGACCATATTTAGGCCTATCCCTCTTCCGTGTAGGTTGAAAATTTCATATGTCTACGGGCCTTGACATTCTAAACAAATGAATCGACCAGCGTGGACTTACAACAATCTAGCGATCGCGATGCTTTTATTACCACGGTATGACAAAAATAGCCAAAGCCAACTGCAATTGATTTGACATTGAAATGTATTACTGAAATCTGATGCTTCGACAGCGCTAAAATCACGTTTTCTGCCATTTTTTCACTCACAACTCGCGAACGAAAGCTAAAATTAAAATTCCGGCTTCGAGGTGCACATTCAGACCCTTTAGTCCATCTATGTTTAAAATTTCAGATCTCTGCGTTCAGTAGATTTCGCTGGGCATCGCGGACAGACAGACAGACAGACAGACGGAGGAAGACAGACACTTCCTTTTATTAATATATAGAAGATATGTTCAACGATTAATTGTTAATCAAAGAAGCTACAGGTATGAAGATGTTTCATAAAAAAATTGAACGCAGATGCGATAAAGTGAAAGTGATACAAATAATGTGGATGAAGTTATGACGACAGAATTTGCAATTGATTGAAATTCCACGTATGTTTATGTTAGATTGGTCATGATTCATAAGATAAATCGTAATGTAAATCCATTCGGAATGCAATTTTGCACCGCCATATTGAGTGGCTAACTATTAATTATGATTATACCCTTAGCAACCAGGGAAGGCGGTTGAGGCCAGGTAGGTTCCTTCACCCGCTTGGACCCTCACATTTACAAGGGCAGGAGATTTAGGACCAACCGTAATTTCCTCCCCATGAGTCACCTAGTCTACTTCAATCAATCAATCTTAGATTTTTTTAATATGTAATTTTATCTTAAAATGCTTGTTATATATCAATTCTACACATAATTACAAGAAAAATGACACCAAACAATGTATAATTTACTTTAATAGGAACATAGGACTTGAAAGCAGTTTTCTTCTAACTTTTATTTCTGTATTTGTTAGAAATGTTCCTATTAAAGTAAATTATACATTGTTTGGTGTCATTTTTCTTGTAATTATGTGTAGAATTGATATATAACAAGCATTTTAAGATAAGATGACATATTAAAAAAATCTAAGATTGATTGATTGAAGTAGACTAGGTGACTCATGGGGAGGAAATTACGGTTGGTCCTAATCTCCTGCCCTTGTAAATGTGAGGGTCCAAGCGGGTGAAGGAACCTACCTGGCCTCAACCGCCTTCCCTGGTTGCTAAGGGTATAGGATTCTTTTAAAAATTATTATTTTACCTTAACGATTCTTGACAATAAGAAAAAGTGACTATATAGCATACTTTATAGTGCTTAATAGTGTATCTACTTTCTTAAAGTTAGTGCATTGGGGTTTCCGTCTGAATTATTGGATTTGGAGTGACCATAAGAGAGGATGCAAAGTGATGGCAAGTGTGGCCGCTGACCTCACTGGTAACATTCTACCCTCCTCTGAGATGGCGACTCCTTTTCGGTCCAGAAATAAGTTATTTGTATGCAAATGACTTGACGCAGGTGTAGATTACCGGCTTGTAGACCGAGCGAGGTGAGAAATAAAACTGAAACAGCGGCGGCTTGTACCCACAGCAACTACCGTCACATGCCTAAAAATTTACGACTCTCTCTTAGCCAACACAGGAGTGACCAACATTGTTGTCAAGCGCGCCTGAAATGCAAACACCGCCTGTCCTATGCTTAATTTTAACATGGAGTTCAGAGTATTGTTAAATTGCCTAATTTCTCCAGTAGAAGCGACAAAGTTCACACCCAGATAGCATGGAATTCCAGCACATTTCAGTTTCCAGGTTTATACTTCAGAGGGCAACGCAAAGCATAGAAGCAATGTACGGTAATGTATAGGCTATTGCAGCTAGGTGCGGCAGGTGCTGCCATCTCTAATATCGCCGCGTACGCAAAATTAGCCGTATAGGACAGGCAGTATAATCCTCGAGACGGCGGTGAATGCAAATCAAAATTAAGGAATAAGCACCGTGATATTAGCTGTCAAATAAAGAAATACGTTATTTCATGTTTGTCCAGGATAACATTGTCAGTCTTGGTTTGTTGGCATACGGTTATTTAAAGACGGGGATGTTCTTCAACTTACCCCTGTGTCCGTCGCCGGTGTGCTGGAATTTTATACCGCAGGAGTTCTTTTACATGCCAGTAAATCTACTGATAATGGCATGTCACATTTATGCACACATAAATGCTATCGACCTGGACCGGGATCGAACCCGCAACCTTGGGCATAGAAAGCCAGCGCGATACTAACTGCGCCACCCAGGCCGACGCTAGTAAAGGTGGTTGTAATAATTAGGCTAATCCTTATTGTAAATAAAATAGCGAACTCTTGTTTGGTTCAAAATGGTTTTCTATTTTGTTTTGCAAGGTTTGCCTCTCTGGTAGTTATGAAGGGTGCGGATTTCAAAGCACTAAATATCATGGATATATGCACAAAAAGTTAGGAAAACATTAGCTAAAACATAAAATTTACACAAATTAAAGATAGCCATTTATTCTATAGCGATAATCTCCCTCCATGTGTTAAGCGAGAATTTTACCGATATAATAGTAGAATTTAAAATCTAAGTGTGAATAATGACAGAAAACTCAGGCTCCGAAACAGCAATGATCGATGCGCTACAACTTAGCAAAATCGCCGCTAGAGTCCATAGCTACCACGAGATTAAAATAAAAAAAAAAATCCGAGGAAGGAAATGTCTAGTGATTGCTAATTCCGTTTGATAAATGTGAGTAGTGCAGGTTTATAGTGTAAGTATGGATTATGATTATTATCTGGATTCAAAGCCGGTCTCAAAATGAGTTTTGGCATCCCTGTTAAAAATAAATTGCTCCAAAACCTGATACTGTAAACATCCAGGACACGATTTATATCAAAGTCACCTAATGAAGTATCAACAAATAGGCATCAGAAATCTTTATCACATCAAAGAAATCCTGTCTGGAATGCTTTAAACAAAAATATTAGGCTCCCTATTACATACCGCAGACTCTTAAAATGTTTGCCTGTTCTGTCTATATATTTCTACAAATTAAACTACATCCATTCCGTTTTAAACACAAATTATTTTGAATGAATTAAGTCATATATAATGTAACAAAAGTTTCGAATTTGTCTTGAGAAAATCCAGACTTCGAACTATATTCATTACGATCATTTAGGAAATTCTCATAGAATGAAGCATGCAAAAATCATTAAAACAAAGAAAATTAATAAAACACATAGGCCTACTTATTATTGTGTTAATACAAGCGAGATAACTTATGGCACGGTGCCTTAGCTCTTTTATTTTTTAGATGAAATTTCTTTTGATTAGGCTACTAATAGGCCCAATATCATGTTCGTAATATTGTGTTTATCAAGTGCCAGCATTTACTTTATGAGATTGTGTGGTGGAAGGGAAATGTCTGTCCGTCTGTCCGTACGCGCGATAACTCAAATACGCTTTATCGAATTCTCATGAAACTTGGTATAAGCATTTATAACGTCCATGGGAAGAAGCTTATTGATATTGGACCAAATCGGTTGACCGGTACCGGAGTAATGCCCAATTAAGTACCTATTTTATGTTAATTTACGAGGGAGAATCAAATAAAAACCGCATTAATTTTTTTTCCACTGTTTGACTGCAGGAAGAATGCTTGCTTGTACATTATTTTTCCACATAGTCCCCTCCCAGTTCAATGCACTTGCATCATCGGATAGGAAGTGCTTTGATACGCGTGAGAAAAAATATTTTGGTTGACGCTGTAGCCACTCGTGCAGCGCCTATTGGACGTCTTCATCAGACTTGAACTTCTGCCCTCCAAGGTGCTCCTTTAATGGACCAAAGATGTGGAAATCTGATGGTGACAAATCTGGAGAGTATGGCGGATGTGAGAGGCACTTGAAATGAATGTCATCGATGGTTATTATGGCTGCACGAGCAGAATGAGGATGGGCGTTTATCATGTTGAAGAAAAACACCTGCACTCAGCAATCCCCTTCGCTTTGGCACTATCAGACTTCCACATCTTTGGTCTATTAAAGGAGCACCTTGGTAGCATAAGCTCAAGTCTGATGAACAAAATGTAAATTTTGAAACATATATCTATTAGAAATGAAATGGCTATATTGGGTTTTCTCCTAGGTACTTTACTCGTGCTCATTTTTTTATTTTTCTAGACTATCTCCATTGTAGTAGGTCGGGCCTGTTGAACAGTAGGTCTACTCCCAAAGTGTGAAATCATTCACCTACTTATTCTCCCTTCGTGACCACCAAAGTGTAGCGATTAGTTGAGTTGCGGAACTGAACCAATCGCTACGCTTTGGAGGTCACGAAGGAAGGAGAAGTAGGGGAATGACTTCACACCTTGGGAGTACAATTCGCCAGTCCTGCGGTAAGTGATAACTCACTCGAGAAATTGGCATAGTAAAGTTGTAGAGGAATTTAAAATGAATTTTTTTTGCTAATTTCTTTATTAAGTACGTATTCGTGTATAGGCATCAATATACACACGAAATAAATACGAAAAATGCAGATTGTCAGAATATACATTAATTAAAATATCAATGTTCTTTTGTTTCCCAAGGTTATGAAATGCAGTATACCTCAGTCGTAATGAACGCACAAAAATCAATCTGAGCCAGATGGCCGAGATAAGATGCTCTAGCTTCAAATCTCAAACCTTGTGGCCGGCCAATTTGACTTGAATGTTTCATGATTCTCTCATATGTAAATATCTATTTAAAGTAAAGATTGTACATGCTTGAATGGTAGATACCAGTTTCTCCCGTCAACCTAAAAACCTCAATAACTAAAATCTTGAGACATATAATGTGAGAAAGTTTGTGTAACATATTTTGCACCGTTTATTTTAAGTTAGTACAGAATGCTGGTTTACATGCTACTTTACTACAAGCTTTTGCGAGCGGAACCAGCAGTTGTGCATATATTATCAGAGTGCAGAGGTCGAATCTGCTGAAGGCGAAGTATTTATGTTTTTGTTTTATCTTAATGCTACAGCTATACCCAACTACATGCTCCATCGCGCCGGCGGCATCTTATTCGCCGACCACAGGACGAAAATTACATCACGTTCCAAATTCGATTTAGATGGCATGACCATCAAGGGTATATTAACGGTGTTGCCATTTCGAATACAGAATACGATTGCAAGGTAGCAAGGTCACAAATGCATTTAGTAACCAGATCGAAAAGTATTGCAGGTGAACAACCTTGGAATAAATAATATAAAGTATTGTCACAAATGATATTTATTTATTTATTTATTTATTGTACTAAGAATATTACAGGCTAATGCCCAATTAGGCTACAATATTCTCGCTTACATTAATACACCAGATTCTAAAATTAAATATTTAAATTGATATTCAAAATAATTAAGCTAATGCTATAACAATAAGGAAAAAACACACAGAAAAGAATACCAGAAACACAAACAATATGACAATTACACAAGGGAACATAGTATGAAAAAACAAATAATAATATAAATAATAATGTAATAGTTTTGGAGGAAAATATACATATCAGAAAGATTCAAGTAAAGAAAATGACATGGAGCAAAATTTAATAATTATTATTTTAATATTTTAAATTTTTTTTTCACATATATTTTTAAACCGCTTATTGTTAGTATTAAAAATATCTATATTGTCCATTTTGTGCAACTGATTGTATAGTCGGAGTACATTATAAAGAGGAGAATTATTATGAGAGTCAGTGCTTACTGCATGTGATATTAAAATAATATGGTCACTTATAGCTACTATAGCTATTAGTTATTATAGCTATTATACAGAGTGTTTCAAAAATACTTTTACAAACTTCGGCCATGGGTTCCCTACACCAAAAGAAGGAAAAAAGTTCATATGAGCATAGGTCCCATAATCCTTTGTTTTCTCGTTAGGAACTGTTCAACACTTTGGTACATTCATAACACGTCAACACACAAAACTCATAACAAATGCTCGAAATGTCCTCCTCTTGCTTCTAGACATGCATGCACTCGTCGAATCATGGACGAAGAAACTTTTTATCGACGTGTCATGGAAGCCTGCGAAACCCTTCGACACCATCCCGGAGTAGCCTATTTCTAGCATACTGGCTCGAGTCAGAAGCAATGTGGGAATCCTGGAAATCCTGGTAGGTTTTCCATGAATTAAACTGCTACCTACCAGTTACCCTTCCCAAGGGCTGTGTTTTAATTTAAAAGCCTTAATATTATCATACAATGAAGTTACAAATTGATTTTTCCATTTGCAATTTTAAATTTAAGCGTTTTAAATGCACTGGAATATCTGCCATGAATATCACATCTAGAAGTCAATTAATTACATAGCCTATCAGGTGATTCGCCTTTCATTTAAAAAAAAACTTCTCGAAGGGGCCAAAAGCGCTTTAAAACTTTATGACAAGAAAGCCAGTGAACTTCTTAATGACATGGCAAGCCCTCAAATTCACTATCTTTATCACTAATCAAAGTGGGAAACTGAAGTTGGTTCAGCCCGGGCCTTACCGAGCCGCGACCTGTCGGGAGAGGAATGAACTATGGATCACAACACAGACATATTTCACAGACTTTTTTTGGCCAGACAACGACATGGAGGGCCTCCCCGGATGAGTGATCAGCCCAATGCCGGGGCCACCTCCGAGACAACACGAACAAATAGGACGAGACACACCATTTACACACACACTCCCTCCGAACAAGGGATGGGATGAAGATGATAATGACGGCCAGATGATATCCGGGGGCCACAATGGCCTAAAGTTACCTGACATTTGTCTCACAGGTGAGGAAAAACCCCGGGAAAAACCTCACCCAGGTAACTTGTCCCGACCAGGAATCGAACCCTGGTCCGCATCGAAGGCATCCCCTGCGCCACAGCGGCGGACTGTTATCTTTATGAAATTCAAAAATAGGTTCATTTGTTTTGAACATAGTGTTTCCAGGAGAACAATGCCCCTTATAGGTCTACCAGTATGTTATGAGATACTTGTCTTTTATACTGGTACAAAAAAATAAAGTTTTAGCAAATTTTATTTTACCTTACATTTAACCTAAAACTTTAGGGAGCAACATTTCATAGCTGAGGGGGCCGCATGTTTGACACATCTGCTCTAGAACAATCTATCAATGTAGATCAATCATTCTATCTCTGGTTAATCTGGGATTTTACAAGGGAGAAGGAAGATACTATTCTCTTGATTCACGATTAGGGGATTCTCATAAATAGACCTGGGATTTTAGGCTCTAAAAATATGTTTTAGGCACCTAAAATAGGCTTTTAAAACAAGTAAATAGGCTTTTAATAGAGAAAATAGGCACTTAAAATAAGCATTAAAAATGTGTAAATATACAGAAAATATAATTTAAAATACTACAATATGCTCTTCAAATGTGACGTGATATTTTTTTTACTGTAAAAAACGTGGTATAGCTATTCTTAACAAAAATAATTGCAAAATTAAGACAGAATTAAAAATACATTTATCAAAAACAGCTTTGGATTATATGAAAAATTGATACAGTATATCCCTTCTTACTATAGTCTATATCTGCTACTTGTTTCGAGCAAATCCTCCCCGTCAGTCAGCATTCCTTTGGCGACAATTGTTTGGGAAAATCAAGTTTCTATGAAACTCCCACCCTCTGCTGCTCTGCCCTTCATTCAGGGATGTCCATTAAATGATTGTAAAAGTTACAGAAGTTGAATTTTATTTTAAATGTACAAAATAGGCATTTTAGGCACTAAAATAGTAAAAATAGGCTCCAAAGGTCCAAATAGGCATTTTAGGGCACTATAAAACTCTACAAATATAAGTGATATTTCATGAAATGTCAACATACTTAAATTTTTTCATGTTATTTCATAAGGAACAAAATAGGCATTTGCCTTAAAATCCCAGGTCTACTCATAAGATAGAAGGTACCGGACTACGGTTTATGGTTACTACTCCATTGTGGTAGAACATTGGTGTCCGTGTAGCGACCTTGACTGCTTTAAAAGGTCAAGTTCAATAATAGGATTGTGTCTGGTTTAAGGTCAAGGCGGAGAAGATAAGGGCGGAGCGTGGGAACCCGCGACATCTCTTCCGGCAGTGTGAACAGTGTAAATGAATTATGTGTGATTACACATCGAGAATCGCGAAGATAAAGTACCTCCACCTCACAACTTTATTCCATCATCAAGATTAAGCGCTATCCAATGAGGTTGGTTGGTTTTATAGTTATTTAACGACGGAGCGTACTGCTACTCAGGCGTGTGACCGTCGCCAGTGTGGTGGAATTTTATCCCGCATGAGTTCTTTTAATATGGCAATAGATGTCACATTTATGCACACATAAATTCCATAGATATGGGCCGGGGAAATACAACGCCATACTGACTGCGCCACCCAGGCTGACTGAAGAATGATTAGGAGAACATTCCTCCAACGTGGGAGACTTGCACCTAGGAACTTCAGCTCCCCGAGCTTACGCTTTACCAACAGAGAACCAGAGTTTGGGATACAGGGCACATGGAATCTTTGTCCTTATGGTGCAGCAAACATAATCGTATAAAATGAAACTTATGTCAGTTTACGTCATACCAGCCGGTTGCAGCCTATATCATGTGAACATATGAACAAAAAACTGGGTCGTGGAACATTAGCTTTTATTAGCTGAATTCCACAATATAATGGTGGCGAGACATTTTTATATTATACTTGTTGGCGTTTTATGGTTTTATACCTGCACCAGGAGTAAAAATCTAGATCAATATAGTATTATAAAATAATGATCTAGGTCATTATATTTTTCTAAATTATCTAGATCAACATTCTTTCTTTGTCGTAGTTTTACCTCTCCATTTTAGGATTTAAGCGACTCAAGCCACCCGGACCTTACAGGGCCGCGACCTGTCGGGAAAGGGATTATCTTTGGATCACATACGAGGGTTGATCAGAAAAAAAGGTTACAAGTCGAATAAAGAAATATTTATTAACAATAGACAGAAAATACAAAAAGGAATTAAGAGGCATACAAGCCTATCAGTTTTTGGCTTAATCACTAAGTCTATTTAGGCATTTATCAGAACGCACAAGCAACTTTTATAACCCGTCTTGGTAGAAATCAGGTCCCTGTCCATTGAGCCAAATCTCGGCGGATGTTTTCACCGCCCTGTCTGACGAGAACCGACTGACAGATAAGTGCTCCTTCAACTTCGGAAACAGGAAATAGTCACTGGGTGCCAAATCTGGGATGTATGGGGGATGACTCCAGATTTCCCACCCGAACCGTCGCAACAATTCCTGCGTTGCTTGAGCAGTATGGGGCCTGGCATTGTCATGCAGGAGGATGACACCTTCACTCAACTGTAAATGTCAGATGCGGACACATTCTTTACCCATAAAAATCGAATCACGGTTCGCACTTCCAAACGAGACCAATTTTCTAAGCGTCTTGCCATTTCAATCGTCCTGAACCGTCTGGGAACTTTCACTACCTACCCGCACACCAGCTGTATGACAAGTAGCGCCATCTGTCTCCACTCTGGGGAAATAAAAGTTCTCCATAATATGTAGTTTTCAAATGCTGCGGCTTGTAACCTTTTTTTCTGATCAACCCTCGTACATATTTTTCTGACCAGACAAGGACATGGAGAGCCTCCCCGGATGAGTGATCACCCCAATGCCGGGGCCACCTCCGAGATAACACGAACACATATAGGACGAGACACACCATTCAAACACACTCCGAACAAGGCGAGGATGGGGATCAAGATGATAATGACGGCCAGATGATATCCGGGGACCACAAGGGCCTAAAGTTACCTGACATTTGTCTCACGGGTGAAGAAAAACCCCGGAAAAAACTCACCTAGGTAGCTTATCCCGACCAGGAATCGAACCCGGGCCCGCTTAGCCACAGCGGTGAACCTAGATCAATATAAAGCTACAATTTTATATTGTACTAGCTGAAAAGGCCCGGCGTCGCCCGGGCTTTGTATTTTGTAATTTGAAATTAACTTATGGAGGACTTTCGATGTTGAAACTCTAGGTCCTGATATAATAATGTATGTAAAATTCGAAATGAGGAAGAACAACATATGGCACTCAGACTATTCCCTCAGAAAACGCTAGATATAGCTTTTTATGGTTCATAGAGGATGTCGAATGCTGCATTCCGTTGCTTCTACTCATCATGCCTGGGAGGGGTTGAAATAAGAAGAAACATAAATTACGTAAGATTGTATTGACTTGACGGAAAATTTTATTTCTCATTCTCATGTTAAACCGTTTCGGGCCTGAAATAAAATAGAAATGCAGTATCACTTTCATACTTTCCTCCCCTAAAACCTGGGACATAATATACTGCGAGTATAGGACTCAAAATGTTCCATCCCATGCTTAGGGCCTATGATAAATCTCAACTAATACAAAGCCTACAGCTATGGATAACTGACTATTTACAGACTTCTGATATCGCATACTCACACACTTAAGTTGTTCCTGCAATACGACCTCTTATTCTACATCAAAATGTGAAGTGAGAAATATTTCTTATGTCGAGGGTAGAGAAAGTTATGTGACTGCATCACACTGTGCTTTATTTTCGTGTAATTCATTTTTCAGTAATTATTTTCGCCAATATATTACATGGAATCATAATTCGTTAAAGTCCAGCATTAGACTATATAGTTGCCAAGGCCCTATGTAATCACAGTAAACAATTCACTGTTGCCATGTGAACTGAACAACATTTCATTTTTTTCAGTAGAATATTCACAGAAATTATATAATTTTCAAGGGAAGGACTGATTTGTTTCAATTTTAATGTTGACAGCTATACTTCCCGGGCTTAACTGGGTCTGTGTGCAAAATGTCGTGTAAATTGGTAATGAAATGTAGATTTGTATAAGGAACAAACATACATACACACTTTCGATTTTATATATTAGACTAGCTGAAAAGGCCCGGCGTCGCCCGGCCTTTGTATTTTGTAATTTGAAATTAACTTATGGAGGACTTTCGATTTTGAAACTCTAGGTCCTTATATAATATGTATGTAGAACTTTAAATGAAGAAAAAGATCTATCAAACTATTCCATCAGAAAACGCTAGATATAGCTTTTTATGGTTCATAGAGGATGTCGAATGCTGCATTCCGTTGCTTCTACTCATCATGCCTGGGAGGGGTTGAAATAAGAAGAAACATAAATTACATAAGATTGTATTAACTTGACGGAAAATTTTATTTCTCATTCTCATGTTACCATACAACGGTTTCGGAGCTGAAATAAAATAGAAATGCAGTATCACTTTCATACTTTCCTCCCCTAAAACCCGGGACATAATATACTGCGAGTATAGGACTCAAAATGTTCCATCCCATGCTTAGGGCCTATGATAAATCTCAACTAATAAAAAGCCTACAGCTATGGATAACTGACTATTTACCGACTTCTGATATAGCATACTCACACACTTAAGTTGTACCTGTAATACGACCTCTTATTCTACATCAAAATGTGAAGTGAGAAAATATTTCTTATGTCTAGGGTAGAGAAAGTTGTGTGACTGCATCACACTTTGCTTTATTTTCGTGTAATTCATTTTTCAGTAATTATTTTCGCCAATATATTGCATCGATTCAATCATAATTCGTTATAGTCCAGTTGCCAAGGCCCAATGTTATCAAAGTAAACAATACACGGTTGTCATGTGAACTGAACAGCATTTCATTGTTTTTAGTATAATATTCTCAGAAATTATATAATTTTCAAGGGAAGGAGTATTTTGTTTGAATTTTAATGTTGACCGCTATACTTCCCGGGCTTAACTGGGTATGTGTGCAAAATTCCGTGCAAATTGGTAAAGAAATGTAGATTTGTATAAGGAACAAACATACATACATACATACATACCCACAAACACACATTCGACTTTATATAATAGACTAGCTGAAAAGGCCCGGCGTCGCCCGGGCGTTGTATTTTTTAATTTGAAATTAACTTTTGAAGTACTTTATGTACAGTATGTAGAACTTGAAATGAAGGAAAAGATTTATCACACTCAAACTGTTCCATCAGAAAATGCTAGATATAGCTTTTTATGGCTCATAGAGGATGTCGAAAGCTGCATTCCGTTGCTTCTACACATCATGCTTGGGAAGGGCTGAAATAAAAGAGAAATGCAGTACCACTTTCATACGTTCCTCCCCTAAAACCCGGGACATAATATACTGCGAGCGTAGGACTCAAAATGTTCCACCCCATGCTTAGGGCCTATAATAAACATCCCTATTTCTCAACTAATACAAAGCCTACAGCTATGGATAAGGTATAAGGGGAAAGGATTATTTACAGACTTCTGATATAGAATACTCACACACTTAAGTTGTCCCTTGCAATACGACCTATTCTTCGACATAAAAATGCGAAGTGAGAAAATATTTCTTATGTCGAGGGTAGAGAAAGTTATGTGACTACATCACACTGTGTTTTATTTTCGTGGATTTCATTTCCAGTCATTATTTTCGCCAATATATTACATCGATGGAATCATAATTCGTTAAAGCATTAGGCTATATACTTGCCAAGGCCCTATGTAATCATAGTAAACAATTTACTGTTGCCATGTGAACTAAACAGCAATTCATTTTTTCAGTATAAAATTCTCAGAAATTATATAATTTTCAAGGGAAGGAGTATTTTGTTTGAATTTTAATGTCGACAGCTATACTTCCCGGGCTTAACTGGGTATGTGTGCAAAATGTCGTGTAAATTGGTAAAGAAATGTAGATTTGTATAAGGAACAAACATACATACATACATACATACATACACACTTTCGATTTTATATATTAGATTATAAAATATGGAGATTATAGAGCGTGGGCTATTGTATACCCCCCATCCCCCCCCCCCCGTGGGATTTTCCGACTCACATATTTTTTTGTTGGTATTGCCATCTAGTTTCAGTTTTTAGTTGTTTGCCACTTATCAATTACAGCATTTACCCGGAAACCCCGGAAAACTTCGGAAATCCGGAGAAAACTACTTTGTTTTAATTTTTCTTTGTTCTTTGCTCCTAATATGCCCTGGGAATTTCTGAATATCATATTTTTTGTTGGTATTGCCATCTAGATTAAGTTTTTAGTTGTTTGCCCCTTATCAATTACAGCATATCCTCGGAAAACAATGGAAATCCGGAGAAATGACTTTGTTATAATTTGTCTTTGTTCTTTGCTTCTAATATGCCCAGGGAATTTTTGACTCACGTATTTTTTGTTAGTATTGCCATCTAATTTAAGGTTTCAGTTGTTTGCCTCTTACCAATTACAAAATATCCCCGGAAAACCCGGAATACCACTTATATACGGAGAAAATGACAATGTTTTATTTTTTAATTCTTTGTTATTTGCTTCTAATATTCAAAGGGAATTTCTGACTCATATGTCTTTTTGTTGGTATTGCCATCTAGATTAAGGTCTCAGTTGTTTGCCCATTATCAATTACAGCATATCCCCGGAAAACTCCGAAAACCACGGAAATCCGGAGAAAATTACTTTGTTTTAATTTTTTAAATCGTAGTTCTTTGCTCCTAGTATTCAAAGGGAACTGGTGACTCATATGTTTTTGTATTGGTATTTCAATCTAGATTAAGGTCTCAGTTGTTTGCCCATTATCAATTACAGCATATCCCCGGAAAACTCCGAAAACCACGGAAAACCGGAGAAAATTACTTTGTTTTAATGTTTTAAATCTTAGTTCTTTGCTCCTAGTATTCAAAGGGAATTGGTTACTCATATGTTTTTATATTGGTATTGCCATCTAGATTAAGGTTTCAGTTGTTTGCCCCTTATCAATTACAGCATATCCCCGGAAAAGTCCGAAAACCACGAAAATCCGCAGAAAATGAGTTCGTTTTAATTTATTAAAAATCTTTGTTCTTTGAACCTAATACAACCAGGGAATTTCTTACTTACATATTTTTTGTTGGCATTGTCATCTAGATTAAGGTTTCAGTTGTTTGCCCGCTAACAATTACAACATATCCCCGTAAAACCCGGAAAACCACGGAAATCCACGGAATTTCTAGAACTCGGAACTTGTGATCTACAGTCACTGAAACCGTTATTGCGAAGTAATTCTGCTTCAGGTGTGTCCTTTGCAGGTTCAAAAGGGTGAGTATGTGGACTACGAGATATTTGCCATAATTGTGTTGGTCACATGCAAAGAAAAGGTTAATCATATCTTCTAAGCATGCCAAGTGTAAGTCAAAGTTGTTTTCTTTAGTTGCTCGCTGAAATCTCAAAATCAAAGACACTTTGTCGATATTACCAAACCAAAATTGTGCTGTTTTACCCAATGTCCCTTCTATAACTTCAGTCAAGAAAGTTTGATAGTGACTGTAGAAGGTTTGGCAAGATAAATTATCATTCACAGATGTCAAATTAGAATATGAAAGGTGTGCTGCCAGGTTTTCAATCGCTTTCATCCCTTCAGAAACAGGATTTTTTCCAGTATTATTTGTCATGCTGTAATTAATAAGGGGAAAACAACTGAAACCTTAAACTATATGGCAATAGGAACAAAAGGTATGTGATTCAGAAATTCCCTGGGATTATTAGTATCAAAGAACAAATATTTTTAGAAAATTAAAAAAACTAATTTTGTCCCGATTTTCGTGGTTTTCGGAGATTTTCGGAGATATGCTGTAATTGATAAGGGGAAAACAACTGAAACCTTAATCTAGGTGACATTACCAACACAAAAGCATATGAGTCACAAATTCCCTTTGAATATTAGGAGCAAAGAACTAAGATTTAAAAAAATTAAAGCAAAGTAATTTTCTCCGGATTTCCGTGGTTTTCAGGGTTTACGTGGATTTGCTGCAATTGATAACGGGCAAACAACTGAAACCTTAAACTAAATGGCAAGACCAACAAAAAAACACATGAGTCAGTAATTCCCTGGGAATATTAGGAGCAAAGAACAAAGATGTAAAGAAATTTTTAAAAAGTCAATTTCTCCGGATTTCCGTGGATTTCGGAGTTTTCTGGATATATACTATAATTCATAAGGGGCAAACAACTGAAACCTCAATCTAGATGGTAATGCCAACAAAAAACATATGAGTCAGAAATTATCTTCGAATATTAGGAACAAAGAACAAAGTTTTAAAAAGAAAACATAGTCATTTTCTCATTATATAGGTGGATTCCCGTGTTTTCCGGGGATATGCTGTAATTGGTAAGGGGCAAACAACTGAAAAATTAATCTAGATGGCAATACAAACACAAAAATATATGATTCACCAATTCCCTTTGAATACCAGGAGCAAAGAACAAAGATTTTCAAAAATTTAAACGAAATTAATGTTTTCGGATTTCCGTGGTTTTTGGTGTTTTCCGGGGATATGCTGTAATTGATAAGGGGCAAACAACTGAAATTTTAATCTAGATGGTAATGCCAACAAAAAAACATATGAGTCAGAAATTCCCTTTGAATATTTGGAGCAAAGAACAAAGATTTAAAAAATAAAACATAGTTATTTTCTCCGTATATACGTGGTTTTCCGGGTTTTCCGGCGATATGTTGTAATTTGTAAGGGGCAAACCACTGAAACCTTAAACTAGATGGCAATACGAACAAAAATGTGTGAGTCAGAAATTCCCTGGGAATATTAGGGGCAAAGAACAATAGAAAATTAAAACAAACTCATTTTCTCCGGATTTCCGTAGTTTTCCGGGGTTTCCGGGTAAATGCTGTAATTGATAAGGGGCAAACAAGTAAAATCTTAAACTAGACGACAATACCAACAAGAAAATATGTGTGTCAGAAAATCCCACGCGGGGGGGGGGGGAGGGTTTGCTATTGGTAGCCCATGGTCTATTAATACACTAATATAGATTCATTTAATTTATTTAGCCTAGAAGAGATACGACTAACAAGTCTTCTCTTCCCGTCTACAAGAATTCCAAAAACTACTGTTACAATACAAAAATTACAGGAAAAATACAATAAGGAGAAGAAAGTAACACTGATGCTAAAGTTAAAGTATGAAATCACAGTAATAATAATAACAATAATAATAGTAGTTCTAATAATAACAACAATAGTTAAAAATACAATAAAAAACTATACATTGATAAAAATTAAATATAGCACTTATGTCTGAATTTTTGACCAGTATATAGTTTAATATACGTAATATTACAAATATTCTTGATAAATATTAACGTACATATTATGTAGATAAATATACTAACACAAATGATCTAGGTCAATATGATATTATAATTATGTATAAATATCTTAAAGCAATGTATTATAAATGTTCTAGATAAACATAACATTTTAATATTACATAAAATATAATTTAAAAAAATTATTTAATATAATATATATATTATCCAGATCAATAAAATATTGTATATTAATGTTCTAAGGCAATATAATAGTATAAACTCCTCTATTAGGTGCGAAATTAGAAATATTTAGTGCAAATAATTTTGGCTTACCCTGTTTCGCAGACAGTAGACATTTGGTTATGTACACGTGTACACAGTGATAGAAATAAAAAATCATTAGGGCTGGAATCTTTAACCCAGACGTCTGAATGCTATCGTTTGGTACACTTACGAAATACAACAAATAGAACCCAACCCAACAAAATACAGTAACTGATGACTTTCTCTTTCAACATTTTTGAAGCTGTTATGGACGTCATGATAATACATCACATCGAGTGAGATCATACCGTACTCAGTATCACGCTTAATGCAACGTTTTGGTACCTAAATTTCATCGGGATTTATTTTCCGTTCTTATCACAAAAATAAAATCAGGTAAACTGATTCAACAAGTGCCAGTATGCTTTTTTTTAATCAGTGATAAACGCATTTATGACAGGCCCTGCATAAAAGTTATTTTTGTAATAGATCTCAGATGTTGAACTCCAAAAACAAAATGTGCTGGCAATAATAACAATGATGCAATAGGCCTACGATTCGCTGATATGTCTGTTTCAAGTTTAAAGCAGCCTTAAAGGCAATGAATGAATAAAAAGTCGGCTAAAGACAAATACAAGGTGCAGTTTAGGCTCCGCCCACTAGATATTCACATTTTGTTTCTCAGCGAACAGGGTGACCAAACTATCCTTGTATATTGTCGCCGACACTCCCGACCATACCAAATATTAAAAATGCGAGAGTGCCCCTTGTACCAAATATTAAAACTGCGAGAGTGGCTCTTGTACCTAATATTAAATATTCGAGAGTGGCCCTTGTACCAAATATTAAAAATTTGAGAGTACCCACAGGTTTGCCTTGTACCAAACGGTTTGTCAGCCTGTTTATCCTCGAAGAATTCGCTAGATCGTGGTGTAAAAGAAAGTGCTTCGTTGGGTTATGTCTCATGCGACGATGCACCTTATATTTGGTTTTTCCCAAAAAGTCAATATGAAATCTGTCAGGAATTACATTAGGTATAGGCCTATTGCTGTACAGGAACGAATATAAAAAATACTCACATTAAAATATAGCCTAATGTAAATATCGGTAGGCTAGTCTACATAACCATAGAGTACACAATATAATATCAATATTTAACGGCTAGTTGTTATAAATCTTTATTTACATTATTTAGCCCACACTGACATCGTTATGAAGAAACAAATCAATCAAGGTTGCTAACAATATCAATAAACGATTGGCAATTTGTTACGTTATTTTAATATATTGTGGGCCATGAAAGAATATTCATTACAAAATTAATATTGATATACTCGTTATTTCGGTACCGGTCAACAGATTTGGCCCTTATTCAATAGGCTTGTACCCAAGAACGTCATAAACTCGTATACCAAGTTTCATGAAATTCCGATAAAGCGTATTTGAGTTATCCGCACCTTTATGACATATTACCATAAAACGGCACTAAATTAGGCATTATTCCGGTACCGGCCAACCGATTTGGTCCAATATCAACAGACTTCTTTCCAGAGACATTATAAATTCGTATACCAAGTTTCATGAAAATCCGATAAAACGTATTTCAGTTATCGCACCTTTAAAATAGACACTAAATTGGGTTTTACTCCGGTACCGGTCAACCGATTTGGTCCAGTATCAATAGGGTTCTTCCCATGAACATTATAAATACGTATACCAAGTTTCATTAAAATCCAATTAAGCGTATTTGAGTTATCGCGCGTACAGACACACGGACGGACGGATGGACAGACGGACATACATTTTCCCGTCCCCACACACAATCTCATACTCTACCATACTGGCACTTCATAAAACACCGTAAACTCGTTATTACTGCGTGTTCACTTAAAACTTTGGTTTATCATGTCGTAGTAGTGCCCATTCTTTCATGAAGTTCTTCGTTGAAACTTCATCCTGTTTCTCCAAAAGAAAGTCCTCAACCTTTATTTCTCTCACAAAGCAATTGCATAAAGCTGAAGCAATGTCCTCCTACCTAGCAATTGAATCGTTCCATAAGAGGCCATGATGATATGGTGCAAGCAGTTGATATCATAACCCTATAGTCCATCACTTATCCCCACTTCCTCTGGAAGTACTAGTACTGGAATTAAGTTTCATAATTGCCATGGTGCATTACATTTCAAGGTTACATGAAGTGGAATGACACAAGTTTTGTATTTTTACGTTTAATTGTTTTGTTCATCTGAAGATTGTGCAAATGAATTGAATCTACGTCTGCACGATAGGTACGAGGGAGAATCAAATGAAAACCACAATTTCCCCCCCCCCACTATTTTACTGCAGGAAGAATGTTTGCTTGTACATTATTTTCTACATAGTCCCCTCCCAATTCAATGCACTAGCGCCATCGGATAGGAAGTGCTTCGATACAGCGTGGGAAAAGTTATTTTGGTTGACGCTGTAGCCACTCGTGCACCGCCTATTTGACGTCTTCATCAGACTTGAACTTCTGCCCTCCAAGGCGCTCCTTTAATGGAACAAATATGTGGAAATCTGACAAAAAATCTGAAATCTGACAAATCTGGCGAGTATGGCGGTTGTGAGAGGCACTTGAAGCGAATGTCATCGATGATTTTCATGGTTGCACGAGCAACATGAGGACGGGCATTATCATGTTGAAGCAAAACACTTCCAATCAGCAATCCCTTTCGCTTTGACATCATCTGACTTCCACATCTTTAGTCCATTAAAGGAGCACCTTGAAGGGCAGAAGTTCGTCTGATTAAGACGTCAAATCGGAGGTGCACGAGTGGCTACAGCGTCAACCAAAATAATTTTTCTCACTCGGTATCGAAACACTTCCTATCAGATGGCGTAGGAGCATTTAACCGGGAGGGGACTATGTGAAAAAATAACGTACAAGCAAACATCCTTGCTGCAATAAAATAGTATAAAAAATTAATTGCTGTTTTCATTTGATCCTCCCTCGTACTTTTAGTGACCCAAAAGAATACAAACGTTCTTCTTTTGTGACGTCAATAGCCTTCGCAAAAATTCTGCAAGATTGTCCATTTGCTTCCTTTGCTCACGTATACGTAAAATCAGTCTTTTGTCATCCACTAAGCCTAACTTTCTGAACGCACCCCGAGGCCACGCTTCTTGTGTAATGTACTCGAAGGCCCATGTTACACGGACCGAAAAAAGGCGGCTGAATGTCAGCGACCGAAAAGCGTAGCCTATCCATTGGGTCAATGGGTAGGTAATGTTATAAACTATACGGACCGAATGAACCGCGCCTTCAGACGCGTTGCAACAAGCGTAGGCAGTTTTTACTCCTAGACGCGCAAAATTGCAGAAAACGCGCGCAGTGAAGTTATACGGGCAGAATGTACAAATGCATGCACGCGAAGGAGCAGAAAAACATATTTCTATCTCATTCATTTTGTAATAACAACTACCCTCGAAAGAATTCCAGTTTGCGTTTTTTCAGTCAACATTCTGCCCATGTAACCTGCATCACGCATTTCGGTCGCTGATTCGGCTCGTATAACATGCTCAAAATCAGTCGGTCTCGGCCCGATCATTCGGCCGCGTTTTTTCGGTCCGTGTAGATATGGCCGTACTTCGTGAAGTGTGTCGTTGAGAAGTAGCTTGGGAGATCCCACAGCAGCAAGAGTGAGTCTAGCCTACTTCTGCTGTCCGGAGAGGGGTGTTTTCGGAGTTTCCGCATTTACGACAAGAAGATCTAATATCCAATATGCAATTATCTAATTATCGGGCTTCCCGCCATCTCTTCTTAATTATTGTGTTTATACCTTCTTAGAAGAAACGTAGTCCACCGCTGTGGCTCAGAGGATGCGTTCAATCCTCTCACGCAGCGGGCCCCGGTTCGATCCCTGGTCGGGACAAGTTACCTAGGTGGGGTTTTTTTGGGGTTTTTCCTCACCTTTGAGACAAATGTCGGGTAACTTTAGGCCCTTGTGGTCCCCAGATATCATCTGACCGTCATTATCATCTTCATCCCATCCTCGCCTTGTTTGGAGTGAGTGTGTGTTTGAATGGTGTGTCTCGTCCTATGTGTTCGTGTTGTCTCGGAGGTGGCCCCGGCATTGGGTTGATCACTCATCCGGGAAGGCCCTCCATGTCCTTGTCTGGTCAAAAAAGTGTGTATGTGATTCAAAGATAATCCCTCTCCCGACAGGTCGCGGCCCTGTAAGGCCCGGGCGGCTTGGGTAGCTTAAATCCTAAAAGGGAGAGGTGAAACTACGGTAAAGAAAGAAAGAAAGAAGAAACGTAATGTAGGGGACCCATCTTGCGATAAGCACATTTACACGCATGATGCAATGTTTTTTTTCTTTCTTTCTTTCTTTTTTTTTTTTCTTTCTTTCTTTTTCACCGAAGCAGGCAGTTAGGTTGGGAAAAGTGATATTAATATTAGTGACAGGTTCTGTTAGGTTATGTACAGTAATATTATTTTAGTAGAGCATACTGAAATGTGTTTCATTATGTGTCCGTTTGTTTCATTGTAATTGTTTCATCTTCACTTGAACCTAAAGTCATCATCGCCAGTTCTGTATTATCAGCTTAATTTTCGCTTACTTCTCCCAACTCTCTGCCGATAAATCAGCTTCTAATATTGTCCTAACTTCACCTTCACTAAGAGAACCATGGGCTATCATCTACAAAATAATTCTTACGCTTTTACTGTACTTCTAAAGATGGTCTGCTTTGAGAAATCATCACTACAGAACTAGACACTTTCCATAATGCATGTAACGCATAAAGCAATGAATTGATGAATCTATGTCTGTGCTGCCAAAAGGACTTAATAGCAGGAAACAACGACTTTTAAACCTAGAATGTTGTACTTATTACCAGTGCCGAATTCGTAGGTTTTAAACTATTTGTTCCTTGCTAGATAACTGTGATATTTTAACACAATTATCCATTTCATAGCCATGGCAGTCCCATAGTCCAATCTTATAAAACCTAAAAATGGCTAAAACAACTTTTTATAATAATAATAATAATAATAATAATAATAATAATAATAATAATAATAATAATAATAATAATAATAAATAAACCCATTACCATTCCTTTAGGGCAACGGTTTGTTATACGATAAATACTTAAACTAATAATATGTCATTAGTCTAACTATTAAATGAATTATTTTTTTAAATATCGGCCTACTTTTTGCATTATTTTGTAAAATGACATTATTATATCATTGCATTTTGTAATTTTGCCATTGTCGTGGTAAATGAATTCGTTTCTAAGCAGAAATCCCTGGTTTCTTTAGAAGGAAATTAAAGATATTCTTAAGAAGTTAATACTTACAGTTTGTTCAGCAAGACGCCAAAAGTCAAGTATCCTAAAAGTTGAACGTTTATATGGTGGAGTTGGAAATAATAGGGTTAGGCCTAATTCTAATATTAAACAAAAAATATTCCTATAGTTTTGTGGTTCAGAGCCATGGAAAGTTAAGTAAAATTAAATTAATTAATATCTTTTCCAATGTGTTTATTGTATTAAAGTAAAACTGAAAATTGAAAATTGTAAAAAGAAACTAAAATAAAACTATTTTAATGTGTTTAAAAAAACTAAAACAAGATTCATAAAAACCTAAAAATCCGGGCCCTACTTATTACAATGGACAGAAATCACGAAATCAATTCTTGAGAGTGGCTTGAAATTTCGGTGACATGGATTACAAAATTCGTCAAAATATGTGCAACATCAGAACTAAATTTTGTAAGTTAAATATGCCACAAATGATGAAATTAAAAGTGTAACCTGATAAACGCATTATATTATGTTATAAACAAATAAGAGGGTGGACGCGTAAAAATGTTACAAAAAAATATATTGGGCACTTTTTGTGCAACCTGGGTAAAGTTAGGATTAAATACCATAATAATGTGTTCGTACCTTACAGCTTCCCTGTGACCTTCATATTCATTACAGTTAGAAGAATTAAAATAAGAAAACATTGAGTTTCTAAATTCTGTCACCGGACTGTCTATACTGAAGATTCTCCTGAACTAATAGCCGACAACCCTTTTCATGTAGGCCTATTCGAACATAATTATACTAGGTTGTTAACTGCATAGAAAATGCGTGTGTTACATTCTGGGAATTGGATCTGTCTGTCTGCACAAAGATCGCAAGTTCAAGCCATTGAACCTTGGGCGCGGCGATACTTGAGAAAAGCTTTTTAACGGCTATTTTTTATGACATGATGACTCAAACGCGTTCGTCACTATTTACCGTCTGTGTTCGTAACATGCACCTTGATACTAGTTCCGATGATGTCATAGTCAAGTGAGTCAACCTTCGGTCCTCTGGTCCATGTGTTCACACGATCAGGAGGCCGGTCATCCTCAATTGCAATTCCGGATATTTTTAATACAACGAAACTATTGATAAGTATGAGGGAACATAAAATATTGAACTAGCTATCTTTTCGCCTTATCCCCTCATAAGGTATAAATCCTATATCAAATGCATCTTCAAAAATAAAAAGAGTACCAGGGACTGAAGAGACAGGGAAAAAATTACGTTGACATCTGAGCTCGCAAATTTGGAAATAATGACATTCTACAATAACAAGGTTATTATTTATTATAAAACATAGTCTGGACCTCCTGAAATTCACAATTTCAAATATTTTAACAGACACAACGTAAGAGTGACTAGTTATAAAGATGTAACACAATAAATCTGTTTTATAAGATGAGACTTCGATATATTTTTATCTGTATTTTTTTTAACATATACACTTTTATGGTAATTGCTCATAGACGATATGTAGCCTAAGCTTTTAAAGGTTTTATCTACTATTCGTAGGCCTACCTAGGTTATGAAGTGATAAATTATTGTAAGCTTACACGCTACATTATTTATTCTATTTATAACGAAAATCATAACAATACGCATACATCTTAATGACATTATTATTTATAATATGAGGGATTGCCCCGGTACCGGTCAGACCTCGTTACCAGTCAACAAGGTTTTCTCTAAAATGGCGAGACAAACACGGACACTATGCTAGGAATAAAACTCCTTTTGTTCCTGCCTACCACTTCATAACTGTTTTCTGCTGAATCTAGCGCCATTTTAGAGGAAACCTTGTTGACTGATAACGAGGCCTGACCGGTACCGGGGCAATCTCCCCTACACTTAATGAATGTTATATTATGTCTACTCAGTATAAAAAGAGTCGGCCGCGGTGGTCTAGAGGTAGAGTAGGATTATCTCCACAAAGTCTCTGGGTTTTTACGTATATACCTTAGGAGCGAGTCTCACTGCTCTTAGAGTACCTGGCTAGGGGAGGTAGCTGCACCCTGATTGGCTCAGGTCACCTATCCCACTCCACGTGTTGTCTGTCTCTGTCCCTCCGGCATTATCCCTCCACTCAATTATTACAGTATTTTCTACCCCTGCCAACGTGGAGCATGATCTTTACTCTCTGCCAAGCGGTAGCTTACTGATTTACGCGCAGCGAATTCGCGCAACTTGGTAACGAGACGTAACGAGAAGCTCGCTGGCTGGGTTGGTCTTCAAGGCCAGAGACGTTGTGGGAGTAATCCTACTCTAGCGTGCCCGCCTCTAGATCCGCAGGGCGCGGGATCAAACCCGGACGCGGTCGATGGATTTTTCAGGATGTAGAAATCCTGGGCACGGAGTCCTCCGGGAGGGACTTTAAGCTGGGGATCCCGTGTTGTAGATTTACGGCACGTAAAAGAACTCCAAGCCTAAATTAGAGCCTCTGGACAAAATTTCTCGGCCCTTTCACGTCCAAGAAATACTTAGTTTCCAGAGGGGGGTTGCGAGGCGATGGGCTTACCACCTGTCCCTCTACCCTCTCTCGGAAAATAAGCATATCAAAATTAGTATAGGTAATGAAACCTCCGCTTGGAGGCCCCTTCGCCCCACCAGGGGATCATAGGGTACCAGATACAGATACAGATACAGTATAAAAAGAAAATAACTTACAAATAGATATACTTATATTCTAGATCACTAGTTAACTTAAACTCTGTTGTTCTCCTTGCTGTCTTTTTACTCTCATGAGTGAATAAGGTCAATACGATATTGATAATTCCACTCCGAAGAGACTAAACAAAAAATTCTAATTGTTCACACTAAATTTGTTTATAAATATGAATGAATTCTCTATAAAGAATCCTTGGAAATGTCAGAATATTTATCAGAAGTTACATACAAAACGTGCGAATCACTCTTAATAACAGAAGGCGATGAAGCGGATGTGAAAGAACACGTGAATAATTATTCACCCGGGCCCGGATTATTAGGTTTAACTATTTTATTGCTTGCTAGCTATCCGTGATATTTTAACATAATTATACTTTGTAGGCCTAACTATTTGTACACCAATTGCATATTTTTTGTTATTAATATTTATTGGTTTTAGATTAATTGTATCAAGGTTGGTATTGCAGGTGTCTGTTTTAAGGCCTATTTCTATTTTCTGGCTTAACTTTAGTTAGGGATGTGACAGAGGGGTGGGGGCGGTGTCACTGAAAGCCATGCTGGTGTAGAGGCCCTGAATGAAGACAGAGTTGTACGGCGTTGAGACGTCGTGGCGCTAGCGTCGACCTGGCGGAGTCGAGGTATTACTATTATTGAAAACATTTTAGGCTCTTCACTTCGGTAAACGCTAGCCACTTAGCGGAACACCTATTGAAGAGACATCTATAGACTGTTAAAATAGCAAGTAATTTAAAGTAACTGCAGCAACAAAATATATTTTATTTACACTCAAATCTTAATATCCATAAGAATATTGTGTAAATATCGATTAATTAAGAATATAGGGATATCATAACATGTGAAGAAGGAAATCTGAGGTAAATACTGAGTTGTCAACAGTAAATTCCGTTTTCTGTAGCACAAATAATAGAGTGCTAATGAAATCCTTTCACTGAGAATTCAACTATATAAGTCCGTGATCAGACACACGAAATAGCAGAAGATATAAGCTTTTTAATTTTATGTTTTTACAATATGAAATTATCAGTATCAGAGGTGAACAAAAATGTCCTCCACATAAGTAGCTTATAAAGTTATAAAAAATGATCAACTATATTTCTAGGGTCGGCCGCGGTGGCCTAGAGGTAGCGTAACCGCCTCTAGATCCGCAGGGCGCGGGATCAAACCCGGCCGCGGTCGATGGATTTTTCAGGACGTAAAAATCCTGGGCACGGAGTCCTCCGGGAGGGACTTTAAGATTTACGGCACGTAAAAGAACTCCAAGCCTAAATTAGAGCCTCTGGACAAAATTTCTCGGCCCTTTCACGTCCAAGAAATACTTAGTTTCCAGAGGGGGGTTGCGAGGCGATGGGCTTACCACCTGTCCCTCTACCCTCTCTCGGAAAATAAGCATATCAAAATTAGTATAGGTAATGTAACCTCCATTGGAGGCCCCTTCGCCCCACCTGGGGATCATAGGGTACTAGACAGATATTTCTAGGACTTTTTTCAAGCCATGAAAATTAATACTTTTGATGTAACTATAACCTAATCATGATTTACGTGATCACATTGATTTTGTTACATTTTCTACAGAGTAACTTATATAATTTTAGATACCCTACCTAACGTTATTAATTTTGATGAAGTTAATTTTTATATTAATATACCGTATAGAATATATTAACATCGAATTACTATTTTAAACACTGTTAAAATTAAAATTAAAATTATTACTATTTAAAATACTCTACAAATGCCGTAACGTACATGTATCTGATCCTCATAACTACGATACTAGAAGAAATAAAACATTGCCTTTAATAGAATCAAAATACTTCATCTCTTCGGGCTCTAAACATAGCAGTAATTGTAGTCCAAGACACTATAACTCCATAATTTGGTCACATCCAGAAATAGTATATATGAACAGGGAAAAATTCAATAAGTTTATCAAAAAACTTATTTCGTAGTTTAAAATTCACTTCACTCTGTAATTAGTAGACATTTAAGGAACCATTTTGTTAGTTATAAGTCAGGATGTCAATTTTGTTCTTCCCACTTTTTTATTTTTTCTGTTCTTTCTTTTATATTTTTTATTGATTTCAAATTAGAGTTATATTCTCTTTTATTTATTTATTTTTATTTAATAGTGTATTCAATTGTGCACAATTTTGTATTGTAAGTAACTGAACTGTACCCGAACACGAGCACTTCCTCATTCGGGTAATCTTGTGTTATATATAGGCCTATTAAATTTAATTAAATCGAACCCATTTAATTATAGAAGATATGGGTATCATTGTAGTCTAGATCTTGCATAAACATGTATAAATATAGTGTGCACAACTACAGCATTGTATATCCAAAAGCTGTGGAGTTATTGAATAACATGTGAGGAAAAGAACAAACGTCATCAGGACATTTTGTTTTTTAGATTAACTTGTAAAAAGAATAAAACTGATGACGTCATTCAAAATTAAAATCTATAAAACACAATTTCACTTCTTTTTCTTCTACGTTGTGTGAACAATGCCATCATTATGAAAAAAAAATATTTTTAAAATTTTTAATCTACGAAAGAAGATGACTTGATGATGGTTCCACGTAACCGAGAGGCCTGGGGCAATTAAAAAGAAGTTGAAAGCTAAGGAATTACATAATTTTATTGATTGAGCTCAACGGTGCAACACAAATTTTGTTTTGGCAGTGCTAAGGTATATGGGCACTAGCTGCAATATATATAATTTAGATAGAGAGCGTGTTAATATAATCAAATATCCACTTCATAGACAGATTAAACTAGAAACTTAACGCATACAGAATAATAGGGTCAAAAATAATTCATTTTGGGTATTTTTGCTGCTTTCTAATGGTCTATATGAGATTTATTCGGTGTAAGATGGCCATGGAAAATTTGGGAGTTATTTTTTACGATTTCATATTATTTCAGGTAGTGGTTATAATTGTGTCAGGATTCCATACTAACTGTAAAACATGTTTTGTTCGATTGTCCTATGTTCGAAACGAAACGACTCCAGCTAAATTTGTTTTTTGAAGATTGTGACGAAATTTCCATGTGTCAAAAATGTTCGCGAAGCAATGTTATTATAATCATTTTATGCAGTATCTAACATACATTCACAACCATATGTAATTAATATTCTATATTTCTATATTTTACTGTATATATTGCTGTGTAAGCTATAACCCTAACATGTTTTTTCTGGCAAAATAGGGTTCTTAAAGATTTGGAGATTCAATAAATATATAAATAAGATGGTCATACCTGTACTTTTGTTAATTTCCGTCAGAGAGCACTTATGTCATTATAAAATCCTACTGTTTTTGTAAAAATTCCAAATCTTTAACACGGTATCCCGTAAAATATAGTTTTTCTTAGTTTTGGCCGTTTTATTCTCAGTGTCCGATATATGAACGTAGCAAAATATGGTCAATTTCTTAGTGTAAAAAATTACTTTTTTTTAAGCTCACATAATTGTCTATATCTTCAGGAAAAGCATAGGAAGAAAGGAATGAGGAAATAACATTACGAGTCTTCTAAAAACAGTATCAAATAATTTTATGTGCGGAAAAATAAGTTATGGCCAACATTCTCAAATGTACATTTATCGTATCGTATGTGCAGAAAGGAAAGGGTCCTTCATCAAAAGTGATGTATGGCGGGTTGGCGGGGAAGTCAAGCTAAATGGCGGAATACTGGTTGTATATTTGATCGTCCGATATACCAGCTCTACTGCTTCACCCACTCCTTTGACCGGTTTCCACTGAATAACTTCCATTTATCCTTATGTGCGATTTATTCTGTTATAAGTTACTGGTTTTATAGTCGCAGAAGAGCTGTTCAGTGTTTTCCCCAACGTCAATGTTAAGTAGCCTACGAGAAAACTTGAACCTGAAGCAAATGAGAGGGTCATTATCCTCAACCAATACACATAATATTGAATCGAATTATTTTAAGAATCCAGTAATCTCTTCTCGAGTAATTTAAAGAATCGAGTGATCATTCGAATGAAAAAGTTCTTCGAATAAAAGCAGAATCACAACACTCGCTATACGAGATAAGAGAATTCCAAAATTCACTTATACAGTATTTTGCTTTTTTCTCTCCATTCTACAAGTTTTAAGTTTCAACCACTTTAAGTCTAGGCCTATTTCAATCAGTGTATCATCTGGAAACCTCATCTCTTTAGCCAGAGGTGTTATTGGAAATTTCTTCACCATCAAACACTGAAATTCAATAAAGAAAAGTTAAAATATCACATTATATTAGGTCGAATTGAATTTCGTGGCCACTGTCGATACAGCCTTGGGCTACGCGGACTTGTCTACATTTCTGGCAATTCCAAAGATACCAAAGATGTAATTATGAGACAATTTATAAAACAATTTGATGACATTCTGCAGAAAGGAACCAACCCACATGATTTTTAAGCTAAAAAATAGGCATTTAAAGTCAAATAAAAAGCCACCTGGATCTTTTCAGTGTGATTTTGTTTGCTTAATAGACGGCATATAAATGGATGAAGAGGGTTGGTTAGTATGCACATCTTAAATATATAGTTCAGTAGCAAAAATTTAGCATCTATTCCGGTTTTTAAGTTTGAGGGTTGGTTCCTTTCTGCAGAATGTCATCCAATTATCCTGCCGATTGTATTATATGGATGTAAGACATCGTCGCTTACTCTTCGGGAAGAACATAATCTGAGAGTTTTTGAAAACAGGATGCTTAGGAAAATGTTTGGGCCTAAGGGGTGAAAATGGGGACTGGAGAAAACTGTATAGCGACGAGCTTCATGACCTGTACTTTTCACCGGATATAGTAAGGGTAATTGAATCACGGAGGATGAAATGGACTGGACATGTTGCGCGCATGGGGAAGAAAGACATATCTGAAAAATATTGGCTGGGAGTCCCGAAAGGAAAAGACCACTTGGAAGACCTAGGCGTGGTTGAGAGGACAAATGGATATTAAGAGCAAGATTATACCTATGCAATTCATGCAATTTATGTAAAAACTATGTCCGTGTTAATAATTATCATGTTTTATTTATGTTTTGTTAAATAAATCATTTAAATAAAACATCTCGCTGTTAAGTAAATAATTGCGGGCGAAGCCGCGGGCACCTGCTAGTTACTAGCATTATCTATATTCTATATTACTAGATCTCCTAGACTGAAAGGGGTACCTTTCGGAAATCAGCGGCGCAAAACACTCACAATCACGACGAAAATTCCAGATATTTACAAGAGTTTTACCTTTTTTCCTGGACAGTGTTTGTGTAACTTATAAATATAACTCCGTGGTGCTAACATCCCTGAAGGGACAAGGCCTACCACCCGACCGCTACCATAGGCAGATGGCAGGATTGGGGGCATGTGGTCAGCATGCCGACACCCACGGCCGTTAATAGTGGTTTCCATGACCGGAGCCGCTACTTCTCTATCAAGTAGCTCCTCAATTTGAATCACGAGGCTGAGAGCGCCCCTATCAGATCTCCCTAACTCAGTAAAATCCGAGGAGGTACCGGGAATCGAACCCGGGCCGACGGATCTGTAGTCAGCGACGCTAACCACTCCGGCGGTCAACTTTTGTTATAGTCTGCATCACGTAGGCCTAGTTATATCCATTTCAACTACAGACACGTACAAAACTTTACCTTAGCTCAATGTTGTTTTATCGAATGTTCAATGTTTTTATTATTTTCATTAAAGTGGTGGCTAAAGGATTTTCATTTTATCGTTTCAGTACAGTTATTTGTGACATGTATTTCCTGCAGGTATTGTATATCGGTCAGTCATAACACATGCTATTCGTGGAATTCTGTGTATTCCACTGCTGACAGACATGTCTGGAAACAAGTACCAGACACGAAACCAAGCTCATTTGTGACTGGCAGCGTCATAAAAACAGACTTTCGTGAGAAAATGACTGGTTCAGCCGATCGTTTCCGTGTATGGACCTTATCCTTTCTATAAAGCGTTTTGAATCTGACCAGATTTTTTCACCTCAACATCGTTAATCTCACTTAGAAAGTTCATCTCTATTGTGATAGATGATGGGAAGGAAACAATCTGATCTTGTCATCCCACGATTATCTCACAAATTTCTCCTATCTGAAAATAGAGAGAAAACCATTTATTAGAAACAAACAATACTTGCATACAAACATTACATTTTAAGTTATGCATTAACGTACACAAAATGAGTTCATTGCTGCATATCCCATAAACATGGTAGACTATGATTCCAAGAGATTCAGATACATTTTAGATCTATAATCTCTAGGGCAAGGTATTTGATGATTTTGCATTTTTTGTATATGAAGGTTAAAAGATAGCTCGAATATTTATGAACGTGTATAATAAAATATTTGATTAAATAAGAGCAATTTTTTTGCTTTATTTTGCATTTTTCGTCATTTTCAACAGATGTCATTTTTTGTCAATTTTTAAGTCATTTTGACATTTTAGGTCATGTTTCAGTGGAGGTAGAGAAGAGCTTTTCCATGTACAAATCGTTACTTTCAGAGAACAGACAGTCGTTTTTATTTGAGAATCTCCGCCAAGTGTCCATAGTTCATTTTAATTCAGATCTATTGTAAACACCATAGCAGTTTGTCTTGAAGCAATAAATAATTTTTTCTTTCTTTTTAAATGGCACATATTTGCTAGGGGCAATTTTGTGGGCATACCAATTCAGAAATAATTTCTTTATCGTTAAGGGTGTCCATGTAGTATAAATTTTAGAAACAAAATAAGTGTGTTTTATATTGTAAATTCATATAGCCTACGCGTATAACGCACTGTCATCTATTAAATTGCTTTTAGCAATTCATTACTTTAAAACTAATTATAAGTAAAAATGGTAAATTTATTGGTAATTTTTAATAATGTGTAAATAATTCACTATTTTTAGGTCATAAATGCATTTTTTATTTTGCATTTTCCCACTATTTTATGGTCATTAAATGCCTTGCTCTTCATATTATTCTATGATTGTTATAAGCTGTTTCTTATCAATCCCAAGTTGTCATAGAAAGTCAGCAAGGGACCGATAAATGTTACCTGTGCGCCACATAGAAGTCCTTGGACCATGCCTGTTTAGCTGGACGATTTTTATATTTAGATTTGTGCCTACAGCTTTCAATCTTCAAAATACTAGCACTAGCTTCAGAGCCATTTTTATGTAAGCTTTTTAGTAACGTAATTAATTTTACGGGTGTTCTAAAGGCATAGGCACAAATAGGAAATTTTAACATAATAGGTGTTATGTTTCAATTTTATTGATCAAGATCAACGGTATTTCGAAATTTATATATTTTACTAGCTTAGAAGTTCCGTCGTCGTCCGGCTTTTGTATTTCTAATTGGAAATTAACTTATGAAGGACTTTCGATTTTCATATTATTATTATTATTATTATTATTATTATTATTATTATTATTATTATTTAATCTCCATTGAGTGAGCCCTAGTTTACAATAAGTATGTTAGGGCTATATTTAGTCAATTGAGGTTTCCTGTGTAGATCTAAAGTTCAGGAAGATACATTCACAGTCTCTTAAACACATATTCTAAAAATGCTGTGAATGACAAATAACAACATTTTCTAGTGAAAATTTCTCCGTTAAGCGGAAATTGAAAATTTGCACTGCACTTGTCTAAATGTAGTTCAAGATCTAATCTTTTTGTTTGAAAACTGGGCAAGTGAACATAAGATGTTTGGCATTCTGAAGACGGTCACCACATATGCACTCGTATATATTGCTGTCTGTCTTGATATGAAATCTTTGGAAGTACTCGCCAAATTTTCCGTGGCCGGATAGAAATTGTGTCAGAATAAAGTTTGGTTTCATGAGTGTACTTTTTAGACGGTCAGAAACATTGGGAAAAAAGAGTTCTTTGATAGTCCTTCCGCAAGTGGTTGATTTCCATATGTTGTTCCATCTGTGGATACCCTCTTCTCGAAGTTTCATTTTGAGGTGAGAGATTGGACATAGGGTGTATGATGGGGCTGCCGTTGATTGTGCAGCTGTTTTGGCGAGTTCGTCTGCTCTCTCGTTGCCTTCAGTACCGGAGTGGCCTCGTATCCAGGTAAGGCATATGTGTTCGGATTTACGTAGTTGACTTCTAATGTTGACTGCAATGTTGTGTAGATTATATTTGTTTTTGATAGAGAGAAGCGCGGCTTGTGAATCGCTGAATATTCTTGCTCGGCTATTATGTATATTGCACCATTCAATTGCTTTTAAAATTGCTAATAGTTCTGCTTGGTAGACTGAACAATGGGGGCTAAAGTTAGCTGTGAATTAAATATTTCAGTGTTGTTTTGATAAACAACGAATGCACAGCCAACCTGAGGTACAGCTTTGTCGAGCATTCGGGAGCCATCAGTAAAAATTTGATGGATATGCTCATCAGGACAGTCGGTGAATATGACGTTGTTACAATGTACTGCTGGATGACCAATATGTAATGGGTTTGCTCTCCTTTCAATGTCAATTCCTTCCACTTGTGGTTGTTTCCTTAAATGATAAAGCGTCGATCTGTATTGAGCTGTGAGAAATAGCGGTTCAATCCCTGCAATAATAAGTGCACCATGCGTAGAAATGGTCCTGTAAGCTCTCGTGAATTTGTTGAATTTGTAGCAATTTTTGTTGTGACCATTTTAGTTTTAAACATTTTTCCCATGAGGATGCGCAATATTATATTATATATTTTCATATTATAGGTCCTTATTAGAATTGGAAACGAAGAAAAACGACTTATCACAATCAAACTATTCGTTCAGAAAACGCTTGTTATAGCTTTTTGTGGGTCTCGAGGATGTAAAAATTTGCATCCCATCGCTTCTATCCACCAAGCCTGGTAGGAGTTGAAATAACAAGAAACAGAAATTCCAGAACATAAAATATTGTATTGTCTTTGCGGAATATTTTATTTCTCTCTCTCTCACGTTACCATACAACCGTTTCGGGTCATACTTCCTTCCCCAAAAACCTGCGATATATTAATATACATATTACCATACCTCGTATTGTTTTCTCTATGTCCAGGGTAGAGAAAGTTATGTTGTAAATCTGAGCTCCTCCCTTATATGGGAAGTCGGATTTGCAACACAAACACTAAATATGTACCAGGAAATGAACTAAACTTTCATTAGAAGTTAGCGTCTCTATCTTTCTTAAAAGTGGAGATTGCCGGGTTTGCTAATAGACCCCTCATATATAATCCATAGAAACTACACCCCCCCCCCGACAGCTCGCGGTCCTGTAAAGCCTGGGCGGCGTGGACCGCGTAATCGTCCCTGCAACGGGGGAGGTAAAACTCGGAGAAAGAAGATAGCGTAAATGTTGATAATGAGTAAGAAAACATTACAATATGCACTTCCTTTAGGAATGATAATTATCACCGGTTTATTTCTTAGAAGAGGCCGAATCGTGCGCTGAAGGTATGCGTTTTACCTTTACCGCGAGGCGGGCACGTAATTATGTTAAGCTTATCAATGTGACTTGTACTGTGAAAGTGGATCGCTAGTTCGCGGCGGTGACGTCATACGGTATCATCTGAAGCGTCAGAATTACATCATTATTCTTATCCTGAAGCCCACACAGGTAAATAAACAAGCCACAACCAGTTCACCTGAACTGGATCACGACTTCACTCTGCCAGTACAGTCTGTCCCCATTACAAGCAATCCCGGTCATGCCGAACGGGAGATTTTTGTAGGTATTAAACTCATAAGTGTAGGCATGGACTGCAGAATCTGAACAGGTAGCCTACATACTTCGAGAATTACTGATAGACTTACACCTATCTGAGATTATTACAGGAGAAAAAATCCTCTAACACTGGGATTTGAACCCAGGACCTTTGACTATCCTTGCCAATGCTCTACCAACTGAGCTAACCCAGAGTTCACTTCACAGCGCCAGATGGAACCTCTCTCCTATGACTGATTGCCCTTAATGGTCTACGTCACTGACAGACAAGTTATGTCATGTGCAGCACTGTGAGGCACAAGAATTAGTGATTTTTGTGACCGGGCTTCAACTGTTATTGTACAATAACTTTCACGATGGGTATATATGCTTTCATGAACCACAGGCTATTGTCTCTGTTGGACATTATATGAGAAAAATTCCCAATAATTTTTCCTCATGTCGTCTCATCAATTTTTTCCCCAATTTCGTCTCATGTAATGTCCAACAGAGATAATAGTCTGTTGTTCATGAATGCATGTATATTGATAACGCCTATCTATTTATAACTCTTCTATTCAAATAGGACAGAGTGTCGGGATTTTGAAATTATATCCAGAACACTATTGTTTCTCTCGCCGTGTTTGTTTTTCATTATAGCCCACAAAGTGTTAGAGAGTAGAAGTGCAAATATTTTTCTCCTTTAGAGATGTGCTATAATGAATCAAATAAAGTTATAATTACTTCCATTTGATATATATTTGTTTAATTTAATAATAAGAAACATGGTCGAAAACAAGGAGCTTAGGAAAATATTTGGGCCTAAGAGAGATGGAAATATGGACAGGAGAAAACTGCTTAAAGACGAGCTTCATAACCTGTACTCGTCACCGGATATAGTAAGGGTAATTAATTCATGGAGGATGAAATGAGCTGGACATGTTGCGCGCATGGGAGAGGAAAGATATCTCACAAATACTGACTGGGAGACCCGAAGGGAAAAGACCCCTTGGAAGACCTACACGTAGGTGGGAGGACAGTATTAGGATAGATTTAAGAGAAGTAGGATTTGAGAGGGATGATTGGATGGAGTTAGCACAGAATAGGATTGAATGGCGGGCTCAGGTAAGTGCGGCAATGAACCTTCGAGTTCCATAAAATAGATCATATTCCTTTAGCTTACTTAGGAATTGTCTATGGTGATAAATCATTTCAGCTAAAACTCAACGCGGTCTTAGTATAGGCCGACCGATGTCTTATTTTCTGTGGTAGGAATGCAAACCTCTCTTGTTCCTTACAAATCTCTTAAGTAGAGTGAGACACTGCTTCAAGCTACAATAATTCTGATTACGTCGGTGTAAATTTGATGCCACTTCTAAAAAGGAGACAATTTTATATGGTATTTAATATCAGTTCTGGGTTATAAAAAAGGTCCTTAAAAGTTAAAATTATGAAAACACCATGTTTTGTTTATCATGTTATACATGAAAAAATACTCTCTCTTTCTCTCTCCTGCAAAAACGCTTGTAGCGACCTCGATCTGATCGGAATTCTTACGTTGATGGTCCTACATATCCTGAGAACTTGCTGGAGGACTGCAATGCTAAACTTAAGAGTATTGAAGATTGATGAGGGGCTCAGAGTGATTTCTAATGAATGCTATATAGCTTACATATATATACAGTGAGTCCATTTTATGAGGAAACCTCGCATCACTGCCGCATTGCCGCGCTAGCATTGTACAAAGCATAGACCACGCTTGTCTATTGTTGTGTGTTACGTAAGACAATAATCGAAAATGTATACGGTTGAACAGCGAATTTATTTGGTGGAATGTTACTTATTGAGAAATAACCATAGAAGGCGCGTTCGGAGATTTTCTCGTAAATATCCTGACTGTACCATCCGTACAAAATGGTGAGTAATAAGCCTCTACATGTAGGCCTATTTTGATAATAAATTGGTTGAGTTATTCTATTTTGTATTGTTTCTAAAGTCTTGATTTGCCGATTTGCCGGTAGTAACGGAACACGGTCCCGGCCGGTGCTAGCGCAACAGCGGGGAAAGTGTGAGCAGGAGCAACGCTGTTAAAAAGTTTCCGCATAAAATGGATTCCCTGTATATACACACATACCTATCCATAGGCAATAAACCTGCATAACGTTTCTTTATTTAAAAATTATAATTAAAATATGTTTATTTACTCTAAAAAGAAATTAGCATTATTCTTTATTACAACATAAACCTTGGATTTAATTTCCATTCATACTTTTCTGCGGGAGTAGTTGCTATATTTTACCATGATATTAGTGTTATAAATACAACAGTTTCCAATAAAATTATGAATAAAATTATTGGTTTTAGATTAGATTTTAAGTGACTCACTTTCAAAATAATGCAGTTACTTACTTACTTACTTACTTACTTACTTACTTACTTACTCAATGGCAATAGACAATTCCTAAGTAAGCTAAAGGAATATTATCTATTTTTTATGGAACCCGAAGGTTCATTACCGCGCTTACCTGAACCCGCCATTCAACCTTATTCTATACTGACTCCATCCAATCATCTCTCGCAAATCCGACTTATCTTAAATCTATCCTAAAATTGGCATCACACCTGCGTCTAGGTCATCCAAGTGGTCTCCACGTCAATACTTTTGAGATGTTTTTCCTTCCCCATGCGCGCAACATGTCCATCCTCCGTGATTTAATTACCCTTTCTTATATCCGGTTACGAGTACAGGTTATGAAGCTCGCCGTTGTGCAGTTTTCTCCAGTCCCCATTTTTATCTCTCTTAGGCCCAAATATATTCCTAAGCACCCTGTTTTCGAACACACTCAGATAAGTTCTTCCCGAAGAGTAAACGACCATGTTTCACATCCATATAATACAACCGGCAGGATAATAATTGTCTTGTAAATTTTTACTTTTATATTTCTGGACAGACGACGAGAAGATACGAGTGTCTGAGCTGCATAAAAGCAGACATTTCCTGAATTGTGTCTACACTTAATTTCGGCCTTAATACTATTTGTATCTGTAATTGTATGATTGAATCTGTATCTGTAATGATCCGAACATTTAAAGTATTTTTTTTTCAATCGTATAGATATAAACTAATAAAATCTTTGAAGGTAATAAATAAATAAATAAATAAATACAGTCAACCCTCGATATAATGCACCTCTTTACAGTGCCACCCTCACACTGCGCCAATAAATTCAAGTGAGCGGATCTTCTGCCATATAAAATACATAAGAAACCTCGTTACTGTGTCAATTTATTTAATGCCAGTCAATATAAGGTAAGATTTTTACAAATATTTTTACTAAAGCTTGCAGTGATTTTTTTCCAGTTTCAGAATTATTTTAAAACTGACGTGAATGTTAGAAAATTTACTTAAACATATTGTACCGTATTTTCAAGAAGTGAGTGTAAATGTAGTGCGGTGGAATGAGGAAGCTATGTTAAGAAGTTGGACAGACAGCATGCGTGAGGATGGAGCAGGTAGAAAGAGCCCTTCATACAATGAGACATTCCAAACTTTCACTCCTTAGGGTATCCATTCCGTTGTTAAACTCTACACTACAGTTACAGATAATCACTTACATGGACCCACATGATTTTCAACTGCACATATACTGTAATAAATTGATTTACTGTACAGTATTTAATTTTGTGCTAAAGCTCTCTATTTGTCTTTTTCTAAATTTTCCTTCATAATACAGTAAATTAATGCAGCAATGTATTGTGCTGTTTTTATTTTAAAAATTAAATTTCATTTTAGTGCCACCCTCGCTTTGTGCCACTAAATGTTAGAGAATGGATGGTGGCATTATATCGAGGGTTGACTGTATATATGTTTAATATTAAATGGAACACTTTTATAACCGAATAATATAGTTTTTAGCATGGTGTGGGGGTATATTTCAGCTTAAAGAGTATGAAATTTGCTAGTTATGCAAAATTAAACATTCAAAGATACCTGATAATTCTTGAAAAAGAATTAAAATGTATTGCCAATGTATTGTATGATTTTCCTCGATACTCGATACTTCGAAACTCGATACGTCAACATTTCCAGTTTCAATAAATAGGTACATTAAAAATTAAAAGTTGAGAGAACTGTGGTCCACCGCAGTGGCTCAGGGGATGCGTCCAATCCTCTCACGCAGCGGGCCCGGGTTCGATTCCTGGTCGGGACAAGTTACCTAGGTGGGGTTTTTTCTGGGGGTTTTCCTCACCTTTGAGACAAATGTCGGGTAACTTTAGGCACTTGTGGTCCCCAGATATCATCTGGCCGTCATTATCATCTTCATCCCATCCTCGCCTTGTTTGAAGTGAGTGTGTGTGTGAATGGTGTGTCTCGTCCTAGGTGTTCGTGTTGTCTCGGAGGTGGCCCCGGCATTGGGCTGATCACTCATCCGGGGAGGCCCTCCATGTCCTTGTCTGGTCAAAAAGGTATGTATGTGATCCAAAGATAATCCCTCTCCAGACAGGTCGCGGCCCTGTAAGGCCCGGGTGGCTTGGGTCGCTTAAATCCTAAAAAAGGGAGAGGTGAAACTTCGATAAAGAAAGAAAGAAAGAAAGAAAGAAAGAAAGAGAGAACTGTGTAATACAAACTAAATTAATTAAGTGTGCGTATTTAATGAGACAAAATTTAATTTCATTAGTAGCTTGTAATTATTCTCAAACTCTACATTAAAACTAAAATTAGTTTTTGAAACAGTCCACTTACAAGTTTTTGTTCAAAAATTAGCATTCTCATTTAATTGCAGAATTGCAGAATACCAGAGTATCGAAAAAGTACCGAGCGAGTTTTCTGAAGTATCGCTCGATGCCGATATCATGCAAGTATCGAGAGTATCGAAGTATCGAAAGTATCGAGGACCCATCCCTAGTATAAACCTAGGTCTACCCGGGTAATGTGCACTTTACCCAATCAGTTTGGGTAAAGCAAGAATTACTTGCAAGATTTTCCTTCACTTCAGGCTTTATCCGGGTAGAGGGCGACCTACTCTCATGCCTCTGGGTAAAGCTGGCTTCTTATTTTGTTGGGGCTGTGGACATGTGCAATATGGTTAGTTTAGGTTGGGTTAATTTATCAAGAAGTGACAGTTAATGACAGAGAATGACAGAGAAGCAGAGATGGTTGTCACACAGTAGTTCAAATCCCAGACGGCAGACTTCTACGACCCAAGTGTTCAAAAGTTGGTCCCACGGTATGACAAATGTTATAGTAACTAGAAATCTTAACTGGAGCTCTTTTTGATACTTGAAATCCGTAGCTTAACTTATTGTAACTCTAAGTTTTCCTTTTTAGTATTCAATAGTATAATTTTAAATATCTTATGCTATAATCTTAATTATTTTCTTCATTATTATTATTTTTTGTAATCTAATGTTTTATAGTACCGTGCTCTAAAAGTTGTAGTAGTTTATAAATTAATCTTAAATTTACATTAGGCATTTAACAAACTTGTAGAGTGTTTAGGCTTACATGCTGTTTGTGCTCTGCTATATTTAGGTATTAAGTAGGCTACTTTGTCTATAATATGTATTTGTGTTATGTAATTGTATTGTAGTTTTTCGACTGGTTGAGCGGAAGAGAAGGCCGAATGGCCTTAGCTCTGCCAGAGTAAATAAAATTAATAATAAAAGAATGTCTAATTCCTGTGGGGAATATGCTGAAATATAGCTGAACACTTGCTATAAATATTTCCATGCAATTTTGTTTTCTTTGTGTAAACGGCCCTAGGAAAACTTACTTTATGGATGAGCCTCGTACAATGTTACACTCTGTGTCCCTAAACCTGAATGACTAGTTCAATATAACAAAGTTCATAAAATTAAGTGTGAATCATCAAGAAGACATAAATACGCCTAACCAAATTTTATTCGGGTGAGAACATTATTTTTTAATTTAGGAATCGCGCACAATGTGCATTATCTTAGGAGAAAAATTCCTCCGACACTGGGACTTGAACCCAGGACCTTTGGTTATTCTTGTCAATGCTCTACCAACTGAGCTAAACCGGAGTTCAATTCACAGCGCCAGATGGAACCTCTCTCCTATGACTGATTGCCCTAATGGTTACCTCACAGACAGACAAGTTATGTCATATGCAGTACTGTGAGGCACACTAATTAGTGATTCTTGTGACCCGGCTTCCACTATTATTGTACAGTTAACATTCACGATGGTCCGCCGGCGTGGTCTTGTGGTTAGTGTCGCTTACTACAGATCCGTTGGCCCGGGTTCGATTCCCGGTACCTCCTCGGATTTTTCTGAGGTAGGGAGGTCTGGTAGGGGTGCACTCAGCCTCGTGATTCAAAATTGAGGAGCTGCTTGATAGAGAAGTAGCGGCTCCGGTCAAGAAAACCACCATTAACGGCCGTGGGAGTCGGCATGCTGACCACATGCCTTCAATCCTGCCATCTGCCTACGGGAGATGACGCAGCGGTCGGGTGGTAGGCCAAGTCCCTCCAGGGATGTAGCGCCACGGAGTTTAGTTTAGTAACATTCAAGATGGATATACGAGTAAATGCATTCATGAACCACAGATTATTGTCTCTGTTGTACATTACATGAGAATATTATAGGAGAAAAATTCCTCTGATATTGGAACTTGAACCCAGGACCTTTGGCTATTCGCGCCATTAGGGCAATCAGTCATAGGAGAGATGTTCCATCTGGCGCTGAGAATTGAATTCCGGCTTAGCTCAGTTGGTAGAGCATTGGCGCGATTAGTCAAAGGTCCTGGGTTCAAGTCCCAGTCTCGGAGGAATTTTTCTCCTATAATGTTCTCATGTAACGTCCAACAGGGAGAATAATCTGTGGTTCATGAATGCTAATATATTTATTCGGGTAATTTTGATCAAAATGGGAAGGGTGATAGCATTGTGGAGTGATACAAGACGCAGACTATATTCAGCATGGTTGTGAAATGGGTTACAAGGCCAAGCCGTGTGGTCCACAGCAGGATTGCTATCACAAATGGGCGGGGGGATAAAGACAGTTTTATTGGAGGTGTAACACAATACAAGTGACGCCAAATGATTCATATGCAAACCTCACTTCTGCATTATCCGCTTCTAGGAATAATCAGTAACCTGACAAAGCTATTGAGAATGCCGTTTATAACGCCGGTTTATTAATTCATATGATTTCTGTAATATGAGACGTAATCCCAATTAGCAGCTTCCGTACTGTATGTGAGGATTCTAAATCTAAGATTTTTGCAATTTGAATCCTATACAGGGTGTTAATTAATAACACCGAAATACTTTACCTATGTATAGAGGAGACATAGACAAGCAACTTTTTTTAGAAAATTTTTCTCTGTGACGTAAAATGTGTATCCTACAGGGCTTTGAAGTAATTAGAATTTGGTATACATAAGTCAATAATTAAGCGAGATAGGGCTATATTTTTCATTAAATTGACTTCATGCTTTCTTAGTGATCGATAGAACATGATTCTTAATCATTCATCAACAGCTAGGCTATATCATTATTTAGAGTTTTCATAATCTGCAAAATTTACAGACTAAACTCATGACTGGCCGCCACTGCATTACTTTTTTTTATTCATAACTCCAGTGTTAATAACGAAGTTCCTTTTTTCAAATGTTAGAAGTCAGTGGCGGCCATGCCCTCTGAGATTTTATACTGTAACAGCAAAAATCTCCTAATAAATGTAGCTTGTCTATGCTCCCTCTATAAAAGGTAAAATATTTCGGTGGTATTTAGTAACACCATGAATAATCATTAATCATTATTGAATAAATCTCTTATTTTGAACCATATTGGCTACCTCTCATCAGTTCATTATTTTTGATATGCTAGATATTTCGATATTAGTTATGGGTTATATTTAATATAAACTTCCTTCGTCAAGGGAAAGCATTAATAACTTATATTTCGAATTACTCACTAGTGTCTTGTTAAAGAACTTCATACCAAACGAAATTGTTAAATTGCATCCTTTCCCATGTTGCCTTCTTTCCTACAGTAACCCAGTTAGAGAGCACCATATTAAAAAAATCGATATGCAAACAGTATATTAACAGTATATCTATCTAGTTTCCTATATCCCCTAGTGTTGTGGCTTAGGGCCTGTTACCTAAATTAATTTTGTTACCCGCTAATTTCCGAGAGAGGACAGAGGGACAGATGGTAAGCCCATCGCCTCTCAACCCCCCCCCCCATGGAAACTAAGGTATTACGTGAACGTGAAAGGGCCGAGGAATTTTGTCTAGAGGCTCTAATTTAGGCTTCGAGTTCTTTACGTGCCGTAAATCTACGTCCTGAAAAATCCATCGACCACGGCCGGGTTTAATCCCGCGACCGTCGGATCTAGAGGCGGGCACGCTACTTCTAGACCACCGCGGCCGATTATATATAGAATCAAGGATCTATATATAAACGACTGTATGTCTGTTTGTCCTTTACGCATTACCACACCATTCATCCCATCGCCATGAAACTTTGGGAAGTTGTTGAGTTCACTCCCGCGAAGGTTTCTGGCATAGTACATTTTAAATTTTAGCTTTCGTTCACGAGTTATGAGAAAAACGGGAATAAACGTGCATTTTTTTGCGCCTTCGAAGCATCAGTTTTCATACTACGTTTCAATTGTCAAATGGCTTTGCCTACTTTTGTCATAACTTGGAAATAAAAGCACCGCGATCGCTTGAATTTTGTAAGCCCACCATGGTCGATTCATTTGTTTATAATATCAAGGCACACAGACATCTGAAATTTTCACCCTAGACGGAAGAGGGATAATGAATATAGCTCTAAATGGGCAAACATTGTTCAATTTGGACGAAACTCACTATGCAAGGGTTTCCTGAGCCAGGGAACTCGAATCTGCGCGTTCTAATCGTGAAATTCACTTCAAAGCCGGATTTATAGCTGTTTAAATAATTAGGCCTATCAATCGTTTAGTTTAGAACTATGAATGTTTCGCGTGCAAAGTGTTAATAAATATAATATTTTAATTATTTTGCTCTTAAATTTTAACCTTCCGATTAATTATCGTGCGCGAAGCCACGGGGATCTGCTATAAGCTATAAAAAGCTATATCTAGCGTTTTCTGAGGGAATAGTTTGAGTGTGATAAGTCGTTCTTCCACATTTCAAATTCTAAATACCTGTATAAAGACCTAGAGTTTGAAAATCGAAAGTCCTTCATAAGTTATTTTCGAATTTACAAAATACAAAACCCGAGCGACGCCGGGCCTTTTAAGCTAGTATTTAGATATAATATAGATATAATACATCTATATATTCATGCTTCCACAGGTTGTTTCTGTTGACACTGAACGAGAATATTCAGCGAAAAGAATCCTCTTTCCGTTCCGATGCTCTACCAACTGAGTTAGCCATAGTTCGAAATACCGTGTCAGACGTTGTAAAATAAAATCACTAAATTACTGTGCCTCATGTAAATAATTATGACGTATTATATTTCAGGGAGGTCGATTATTAAGGGCAATCATAGGAAAAAGAGAACCACACACAGAACACTCTTCAACTCAATAATAATAATAATAATAATAATAACCCTAATACAACAATGGTGAGAGAATCCTAGAATACTGGCATTATTGGCATCATCTGTTAGTTATGGATTCTCTCTCCTCAGTTCAGATACTAATATTGGATAACGCTCGGGCCTTTTGGACACATACTGTTGCTGTTATGGCACAAAACAGGCGAAAGTGTTCTCCCATTAGCATCACGATTGAATAGAAGGCTTCATCTGTCACCACTAGGCAGACATTTATCAGGAGTCATTGAAACAAAATATTTCCCAGTATTGATAAATTTCATTTTCTTCCTTTTGTGGTGAATGATATTTAGTATAAATAAATTTTCCACAAAAATCAAGCTGAAAGTTCAGTTAATGTAACGTTTACTTTTACACCTTGTTTTAAAATTACACTTGTACAGTCGGTCAAATAAAAAACGTCGGGCGGTATTTGATTAAGTATCACGAACGAGCATATGCGCATGTACAGGAAGACTTAAGGTTAGGTTCACACCTGCCTATTGTCTCTCCATGTATTTTCTTGATTATTTAGTCAGTTTTGTTCCAAAACGAACATGTATAGAAGGTTGTGGCTATATGTCTCACATCCGCCATATTCTTGGTTGCAAATTCTTATAACATTAATAATTAATAAATTCGCAAGGAATATGATTATTCAAGGAGCATTTTTTAAAGATTTTATTTAAAAAACCGGCACTTGTAGTGCAAAATCAATAACTTACGTTCAACTTCTGCAACCAATCTAGCATCGAAATACGCGGCCGGCCAGATCACGTTTCCTATGAAAACTTCCGGTCGCATTATAGTGAAGTACCCACCTCTTTACGAAATATGGAACCTTCTCGCTGCTTCAGAGGCCGAAAAATGCAGGTCAATTACAGCCCTAACTACACTTTCTCTCAAGCTAGCATTTGTATGTGGTGCGATGACAAAGCAAAATGAATTATGACAATACATTAAGTTGAATATCGTGTATTGCGCTTTCCGCGTTTTTCATTTTTCCCTCGTTGTTCATTTTTTCCCTCCTGTCGCATGGCCTCATATTTTCCGAAAATGACCTGTATTTTATGGTTTTTTATAGGAAACTTGTGAACTAATGCGTTAAAACTTTAATTTTAACTGCATACGAGTCCCGACGTTTTTTATTTCACCGACTGTAGGCCTACACAATGTAACCATACATATCATTCCTACATGAACTTCTTATGTTGCTAATATACATTCATAAAATAGTTTGTCATATCAATTTGAGATGTTACACATGTTTTACATAGGAGTAACAAAATGCCGATAAATTCATTTTAAAATTATAAACCATTAAAATATATTGATTGTACGTTATGTACCATAATTAGTTAAAATCTAAACTAAGTATGTCTTGTATGAGCTCCTAAACAATTAAAATATTATGCCGAGATTGTTCAGCAATAGTCAGTGTTATAAAACAGTACATATATATATATGTGTATATATATGTATATATGTATATATATATATATATATATATATATTGTAGCATGATAATTCAGAATTACTTATAGTCTTAATAAGCAGTATCCAATTTTCGTGTGTATTCGTAGATGTACTAAAGTTGAACGTTGTGGATTGCCTTGTAGATCTAATTAGCTGTTGTTGGTCATGGTTTCTGTAGTATCCGTTACATCACTTGAACTTTATTGAGCCTTTTCACTAGGATATGCGCATTTCAATCTTAAGAGATAATCATCAGTCCTTTTTAAACTTCGTAGGCCTGAACAGCCTGAGTATATCTGTGATCTAATTAGATCTACAAGGCAATCCACAACGTTCAACTTTAGTACATCTACGAATACACACGAAAATTGGATGCTGCTTATTAAGACTATAAGTAATTTTGAATTATCATGCTACAATATATATACTATTGCTATTGCTGAACACTGACTATTGCTGAACAATCTCGGCATAATATTTTAATTGTTTAGGAGCTCATACAAGACATACTTAGTTTAGTTTTTAACTAATTATGTATGTATGTATGTACGCGTATTTATTCACACTGCAATTGGGCTTTGCCCGGTGGCAGTGGTATCAATTACATTTACATTACAAGAAAACATTAAAGATTAAGAAAATATTAAAAATTATTACAGATGTCCATTCTAATATGGCACATATCCATTCCATTATGGTACATAACGTACAATCAATATAGGCTATTTTAATGGTTTATAATTTTAAAATGAAGCAAGGGTGGAAGAAAGAATCTTCTTCAGATTTCAGTGATTCCATTCCAGAACTCAGCAGTGGAAAAGAGAGGTCTAACCAGTCAGTCATGGGGGGATGATCTATTTCTGTCTTAACTCTAAATTAGGTCCATCTCAAGAAGGGCTGGAAGAATTTCACTTAATATTCCTTTATAATCTTAATCTTAACGTATGACAATTAATGGATAGCCTCAGTTAGATTGGCTGATCAAAACGTATTCCAGAAAAGTGAAAATAACTTAAAGTTACTGATTTTTTATCCCATTTTTTTAAAAATGAATCAAGGATAAAAATAATTTTCTAGATTTCGGGTTTGTGGTTGTCCATTTACTCTTATTCTTTTATATGTACCAAATAGTTTAACCGATATGTCAAATGTTAAGGGACTCACATTCGCCATTCACATTCGCCAAATTCTAGCTTGTAATTGACTTATAACCTGCCCTGAAAATTCTCTGTGTGTTATCTTAAATATTTATTATTTCTGAAGAGATATCTCTGAGTTGTGCTGATCAGTCTTTTCGTGTCCTTTCTCGTTTGTTTCTTTCCACAGATCCGAACGCCCCGGTTCGATTCCTGATATTTATCGGATCTTTCTGAGGTGGGGCTCTTGGAACGGGTTTACTCAGCCTTGTGAGGACTTAAAAAAGCGCAGCTGCTCTGGTTAGGAAGACCAGTTATGGCCGTGGTTGTGCTTAGGACTAAATTATACTCTCTCTCGCACTCTCCCACTCACTCACTCACTCACTCATACACACACATTTGTCTGTTTATTCTAGAAATTTATCCCCCTCTCTTATTTTCAGTCCGAGATAAAAGGAGAAAGTGAAACAGAAAATGGAAGAATAATACACCCTCTGCTATATATATGTATATATATATATAATATATATATATATATTATATATATATATATATATATATATTTACGCATATACGTTACGCATAATTCATTTAAAACAGTTAATTAAGTTAAGTTAAAACAGAAGCGCTTTAGAAGTAGGTCTAATGTGTTGAGATAATGCAATAAATGACTATATAGTGTGTACATAATATGTTGGGTGGATTCCGGAACCATGGAAATGATCAGTTCCACTGTGATGCAACGACTGAAACTAACTTAAGCCTAATTTAGTGACTACGTGCTGTCTAGCACTAGCCAGTGGAATTTCTTAACAACGACAACGTTTTAAATTTCGTCACACTAGGTCTTCCTTTCATTTTTGTTTAACTCTGCATTTTCTTAGTGTTATGTCAGCTGATTTAAAATTACCCTGTCTACATTGTCCTAAATTTTAATAATTGTTAATTATATTCTACGGCAATGTTTATCTTAAGAAATTAGTTTCCTTAGAAACAGAACAGAGATTGTTTTAGATAATATAGATATCTAACTGTACTTAGAATCCTAAGTAGTGAAATATTTTAAAAATCATTACAAAGAATAACTTAATTTCAGTATCTGTATGACATCTCTTATTGCATTCCGATATTTAGTATCCTCGGGCCATACCTGTAGTTGGTAATATATTTATTCCAACAAAATATAAAAAGGCATTAGAAAAATCATTTTCATCTGTAAACTAAGTTAGTATTTAAGGTGCAACATATAAAATTTGAAATATTTAATGTAGTTACAATATTATAAAATAAATAAATTACTTTGAATTAGAAAATTACTTCACCAGAATTTCACTCCATTGACTCACATATTTTGAGTTCTACGTTCTCATATATTGAAATAATACATTTACTTAATAAAAAACCATTTGAAATTGAATTCACATTGAAAACAAATTTGAATCCAGGAAAACAAATTTCATAATGCAATATTAAGTTGCCACTAGGGCAAGGCATTTCATGATTTTGCATATATTTTTATTTGAAGGTTAAAAGATAGCTTGTATATAAGTTACATAAATGTGTATCATAAAATAATTGATTAAATAAGGGCAATTTGCTTTTTGCATTTTTGCTTTAATTTGCATTTTTCAATATTTTCAATGCTTTTAGCAATTCATTATTTAAAAGCTAATTATAAGTAATAATGATAAATTCATTGGTCTTTTTTTTAATTTCGTGTCAATTTTTCACTATCTTTAGCTCTTAAATGCATTTATTTATTTTGAATTTTTTCACCATTTTATGGTCATTAAATGCCTTGCCCTAGTTGTCACGTTTAGGATAATCTTAAATTCGGTGTTGTCAGGAATTCCATCTGCTTGAATGAAATTAGTCGTATTCCAAGATAAAAGATCCGTTGCAAGTGCTAATGTGCTATGTTCTTCTCAATGTTTGTTTCGCTAATTATATATTATAAAACTGTGATAAAAATTAGTTTCTTGTAGGTAGAGAACTCATAAATAATACGTCCCATGTACCAATACTGTTTTAAATAATTGAAATATCACAAAGACATATCGGCTTTTTTCGGAACATTTTAATATTCGTGAAGGAATAAATATCAGCAAATGTTAAAAATTACAAATATTTCCATACAACTACATAGCTTAAATCTCTGGTTCTCATAAATGGAATAAGAACAAGGATGCAGCTTGGCAGTGGTTTGAAATATATTCGGGAAAACCTTCGACTGGAATTGAAGCATCATTCAAATTATAATTGGAAATTCAGCATTCGTGTTATGTACAGTGAATGCCACAGCTAACTAAATCAGAATTACCTGTATGAACCACTTGTTGTAACATATGTTAGGCTCAAGTTATTTGTTTATGTCAAGCAAAAAGAAGTGCGTATGTAAGAACAATCATATTGATTCATAACTACTTGCATCTTACAACTCGAACAATCAGTGTGTGTGTGTGTGTGTGTGACTAGCTCTTGCAACTTGCACCACAAGATAGACTTATTAATCTGTGAACTGCTTTAGTTTACTCATGCAAAAGGGTGTACATCAAGAAGAGCGTTTTTTTCAAAAGCCGATATCTACATGGATGGATCAGGGCCAGAGGTGACTAAGTGCCATCAAGAAAAGTGTTAATATTTGTGTGTATTGACCAGCAAAGATCGTATTCTATCTAAGCCAAACATGACAAACAGCCTTACTGTATCAGTAATGGCTGCTAGTCATGTTTGGCGTCAATTGAGCGCGATTATAAATTAATTCTTCTACACACTGTTTCCTCTTTTTACATGTAAGATTGGCTCTAACAATATTCCCTAGGCGTGAGAAATGTTGTGTGCAAAGTGTCGCAACGCTGATCCTAGAGAAATTTTGTTTTAATGAAATTAGTTTATGGTAACACTGGGTACAAGTCACTTGTCTTTGTTTCACATCTCCTCTCGTGTCTTTTAACGGTTACCATTACTTAGTGCTTGTAATTCGAACAGTGTAGGAATGGATAGTGACTACGTACAGCATACTGTAAGCGAAAAAGGCTCTGATTTAATATTAATAATTAAGGAATCGCGCACAATGTGCATTATCTTAACCTAAGCCTTAACCTACTGACAAACACCCATTCCTGAACCCGGGAAAGGGATTTTTCACTACTGAAAAATCTCCGATCCCGGGCCGCCGGAGTGGAAGGCAGGCGCGCTACCGACTCACCCACGGCGACGGACTGATTTAATATTACTAAGTGGATAAAGTTTCATAAAGATCGACATACACAATGTACAGAGAGTCCTAAGTCTCTACAAAATGGGAAGGGAAATTGCTGCGGCCGGTGCAAAAGTGAGCGTTGCGCTCAATTGATGCATTTCAAAATTGACCGCCGCTCTCAATTAATGCATTCAGTTCTGGTAACATTTTCTCTTGCCCTCAATTTATGAACTCCGCATGCAAAAATGTTACAATCATTCTTATTCATAATTCTTCCTAAGACTCGTCGTTACAAATGGTATCGTACCTTTTTTTCATTCTTGTATTTTAAAATGTGTTTGCTGTCACCATTACTTCATCCGAATGCAGGCTTCAAATTCGTATGTTCTAAGTTTATACTAAATGCTGTACTAATTAAAGCAAGTAATTATTGGTGTACAACTGAGATAAAACAAGGGATAATTGTTTTCCAAAGATAACAAATTATTAACAAATAAATACAAAAACTTAGAAATAAAACATTTGTTTGGATCATACTATTACATTGACAATAAACAGACAATATGGTAACCCCCTTGAAGCTACTGAAATGTGGATGTGCAGGCATATGTTGAAGTCCACTGGACAGAACACAAATCATACCAGGAATCTTTCAATCTATAGGAAAGGGAAGAAAATTAGTTAATACTTTAGAGCAGCGTTTCTCAACCTTTTTAAACCCGAGGACCTCTAAAATGTCTAACAAATTTTACGTACCCCTAATTTTACATCCCATTTTTAAAAGAAGGCCTATATTCTTAATATTTGGGGTATTAATTATAGGTCATTATAACGAAATATGTGAAAAAATTTTACTTCTTTACTTTCCACTTGCTTTATGACTTTTTAAAATTATGTCTGAGGACCATCTGCACCATCTTCGCGTACCATAGGTTGAGAAACGCTGCTTTAGAGAAAAGGGACCACATTTAAAAGACTGTAAAATATTTTTTTTAATTGAAAAAAAAAAGGCTGTTGGCAAGAAGGCAATAGAAGACCTAGGAAACACAACATAGAGAAACAATTATAACACTATTAAGAATTGAAAAGAACAACACCTGAAATAAGTACATGACGCCTTTCCTCGTTAAAAGAATAGCCTGCAAAACATATCTACAATTGCGTTGCCAACGCCAAAAAAAAGCGTTAAAGTATCGTTTAACGCGATAATGAGATTAGACGTAATCGTTAGTTGCCGATTTTCCAGATAAGAGAGGTGGTCCTATAATTTAAATTTATCTATAAAATTTCGTTTAGTGTTACTTCTCCATAGAAGTAGAAATCCTAATTCTTCTGAGGAACTGATACAGATGAACAATTATTCGTTTATTATATATAGACACTAATACTTAGAATAATTAATAGGGAGAGAAGGTAAAAAAGAGAAAATGAAAAGCGGGAAGAGGGATAAAGAATCACATAGACAAAGGCCTTCACAGTAATAGGAGAGAGGTTCCATCTTGCGCTTGAAGTGAACTCTGGCTTAGCTCAGTTGGTAGAGCAGTGGCACGGATAGCCAAAGGTCCTGGGTTAAAATTCCAGTGCCAGAGGAATTTTTATCCTATAATATTCTCGTGTAATGTCTAACAGAGACAATAATCTGTGGTTCATGAATGCATATATATCTATAAACATCTGTATATTCCTTGAAAATTAATTTTTCAATTTTTCCTTAGCGGTAGGCCTATTACTTTTATGAACTATAATATAATAAAATAATCATTATAATAAGTTCTATAGTAACTACAAACACGTCTGTTTTCATAACTCTTTAGAAAGCCACAGTGAACTTCCCCTCTACTAAAATAAATGTTTACAAGAAAGTGAGCATAACAAGTGTAAGAAAGAACACCTCAACCTTCTTCTCTTGTATTAAAGCATACAGTGTGTAATTTATAAATGATTGTAGGCTTTCATGTCCGGAGTCAATATTAAAATCATTGCTCGGGCTTGTAGGCCGTGGTCCAGTTGACATTGGTGTGCCAAACGTTCCGTCCATAACTACGGTGGACATCGTAGTTGTGGACGAAAGGCTTGGCACACCAATGTCATCTGGACCACGGCCTACAAGCCCAGATAATGTTTTTAAAAGTGTGTAATTTGTTATAGTTTATTTTCATGTTAGTGAAAAGTAGCTATATAAAATTGACTACTGTATGTAGTTGACATCTGTGGGTAGCACAGATACACAGCTTATGTAGCGATATGTATTCTCCTTGCATTAGTATGTAGAGTCATTCACAGGAAGAGGTTTCTCCTTTGCCCGTTAAAATCCTCCACACCTAGCATGTAGTCGAGACATTACAAATTCATTCGATACTAAATTTGAAGTTGAAATTGTAATGTCATGGAATTTGTAACAGAAAATTCCACACTGACGCCCCATGGTGAGACCCCACGCAGGTGCAGTGGTGTGATGTGACCAACTTCAATCCTACTCTAACGACTCCACCTTAACCAAAATTCCCCTTCTCTACAAGAATAACGACATTGCTCATGTTAATGCACAGTTTTAAAATAACGATGATTACTAGATTGTTACTATGCCACCATTATTCTTGATTTCAGTATGTTATTCATTATGATTACTATTATTACTAGTTCTTGAATTACTTCAATCCCGCCGCCATGGGTGTATAGGTTGCATACTTGCTTTCCACCCTGGAGGTTTGGGTTCGATTGCCGGCCGGGTAGTGGTTTTTTCAGTAACGAAAAATCCCCGGGTTCAGGACTGGACATCACCCAGGAAAACTGTAGGATATATTAAAGAGCCTTAAACTAAAGTGGTGACTGCTAGAATAGGGTATAGGATATTCACAATACATCTATTAAGGTCGCAGTGTTGAGAAGCCGATGGGCTTACACCAGCGTTTCTCAACCTTTTTGAATTCGAGGACCTCTAAAATGTCTAAAAAAAATTTAAGGAACCCCTAATTTTACATCCCATTTTTAGAAGAAGGCCTATATTCTTATTATTTGGGGTATTAATTATAGATCATTATAATGAAATGTGTGAAAAAATTGTACTTCTTTACTTTCCACTTGCTTTATGATATTTTTTAAATTATGTCTGCGGACCATCTGCACCATCTTCGCGGACCACCAGTGGTCCGCGGACCATAGGTTGAGAAACGCTGGCTTACACTAACTCCGTGCCGCTAACATCCCAGAAGGGACAAGGTCTACCAGGCCTACCACCCGACGGCTGCGTCATTTACCATAGGCAGACGGCAGGATTGGGGGCATGTGGTCAGCATGCCGACACCCACGGCCGTTAATGGTGGTTTCCATGACCGGTGCCGCTACTTCTCTATCAAGTAGCTCCTCAATTTGAATCACGAGGCTGAGTGCATCTTTACCAGACCTCCCTACCTCCGAAAAATCCGAGGTACCGGGGGTCGAACCCAGGCCGACGGATCTGTAGTCAGCGACAAGACCACGCCGGCGGTCAATGGGCTTACACTACCCCTCATTAATCTAAGCTAATGTAATATATACCGTACTAGGGGGACACTTTCATAAAACTGGGATAACACTTTTTTTGTAAAAATAAAATATTTTACGCTAGATAAAGAACCTCTTGAATATCTTTCATAAGAAATAGTTATTTTGATATGGAGATGGAGTGTTTCTGAAACACTATGTTTTCCACATTCAAATTGCCCTTTGTACAACAATGTTTGTCCAATGTTTGTCCAATGTTTGTCCTTAGTATCTGAATACATTCACAAACTGTCTCCAAAAGAATGGTAAGAATAATTGATCTTCGATATTGATGATTAGAATAGTTCATTTCTTTAATTAACTAAACCATATTTAAAAATTAAAAACTCATTTTATGTGAATAAAATGAAACATTTGTATAGTTATTAATATGTTATCAAGCGAGTAATGTTATCATTTTTATGAAGTCCCGTACGGATTAACACTTATACATTGAAAAAAATACTGTTTGTTGTGATCAAAGATTAGGTTTATGTTATCACATTTTCCTTTTTGCGGCTTTATTTCCAAGTACTGTACGTCATTAAAATTTCGTTTGTAAGAATTTCGTTTGTAAGAATTTCGTTTGTAAGAATTTCGTTTCTAACTCAATTGTGTTGTACTGGAGGTATCAATTCTGTTCCCAGCTGACAGGATGAACAGTTCGAGGGGGTGGCATAACTTTCTCTTTTAAGCAATAAAACTTGATTCACCCCACAGTTAAACTGCTGCTTTTGGTTTATGAAGATAACAGTGTTGACATGCAGTCATGGCTAGTGTAAAATGAAAAGACTTCAACAGACAGGAGTTATTAGATGTTCTGCTACGCGGTGTTTCACCACAGACCAGTATAAACTTCCAAAACACTCGTAACTGAGTATGGAGTATTGGTTAATGGACTCCTAAAGGAAAGTAAAAAAAAAAAACAATTAAAAACTTTTTTACTGGTGGAAAAAATAGTTGCTTGCAGACTATTACTTCATTACCCTATGAGTGGTTCTATGATTCACAGTTACGTATTATTTTATGAATAAATATTTTTAGTTCGTTTTTGTAGTGTTTTATCTTATATATGAATAAATAACCTTCATTTAATGCCTTCGGCTAATGTTATCAATTGGTTAATATTACCAGATTAGCTGCACTGTAATTAATTTGTTGAATAGTAGCGAAATTCTTGAGGATTTTGGTGATACAATGGATGAAGTTGAGGAACGAAGGAAGGAAGGAAATTATGTTTAACTGATGTGAATATTGCTGACTGCTGACAGTGATTAGAGAATAGAGAAAAGAGATATGAAACCACACACGTCATATGGTGTTTTTCGTTTGTTTTTCAACCGCTCTGTTAACAACTGCTTTCAGAGATTGGTTTGCAAGATGTCGACCTACAGCATTAACTTGAGCGGACAAATGTAATCCCACGCAGTTCTGTACTGTTAAGAAAACGAAGGGAATTGTCTAGCGGCCTGCAGGTAACAACGCAGCCATTCATCAAGTCATTACACAACATGTAATTCACAACTTGCAAGGTCATACTCTGCAAAACCGACCAGTTCACAGCCTCTATTATGAATTCGCGTGTAAATAAGCGCTATTCTTTTGTCCCATCTATAACGTCTTCTGTTCTGAATAGTCTTTCTCTCTTTTGAGGTCTCAATGAGTCTTTTGTTTTATTGTTTTCTGTTTTTGTCAATCAACTTCATGTAAATCTATAACACGGTTTTAAGAATATTTGAAATTGGCCCTATATTTTTAAAGATTTTTTTTTTTAATTCAGCTGTGTTTATACGTACTTCTTTTAGCTACTAAATCAGGAGTTCGGGGTGTGTGTCTTTACAGCAGGGTAGGCCATGGAACTATTGATTGTCAATTATTTCTATTATTGGTGCATTTTATGGAGTAAATTTCAACTGATGTTAATTTAAATGGGTATGATGCAGGATGAAATGGTGAGGATGTATCGTGGTATGTAAATTTCCAATCGGGCAGTTCCCTTTACGACTGGGGAAACCATGAAATAACCCATGTCATAATTGGCCAATCACAGGACTTGATCCTGGGACCTCCCGAATGCGATTCTAAGATCATTTTAAAGAAATTAAAATCTAATCTCTCATCTTAAAAGTAAAGTACCGAGTAATTACAATACTTCTAAAAACGAATGGTATTCATAAACAATAATTGTCGATTCGTAAATTTGACATTTCTCAATATGACGTACTGTGATGTTCATGGCTTTCTAATCTTACGGTTGGGTTGATGATATCTCCCATTGATGAGTTTGTTGGAATAGGAGGGATGTCAGTTTATGGTAGGACCCTTCAGTTGATAAACAGTGAACCACTTCATAAACGGTAGAAGTAGGATTACCTCCACAAAGTCTCTGGGTTTTTACATATATACCTTAGGAGCGAGTCTCACCGTTCATAGAGTTCCTGCGTAGGGGAGGTAGCTGCACCCTGATTGGCTATCCCACTCCACGTGTGTCTGTCTCTGTGTCTGCGGCATTATCCCTCCACTCAACTATTACAGTCTTTTCTACCACTGCCAACATGCAGCATGATCTTTACTCTCTGCCCAGAGGTAGCTTACTGATCTTACGCGCAGCGAATTCGCGCATCTTGGTAACGAGAAGTAACGAGAAGCTCGCTGGCTGGGTTAGTCTTCAAGGCCAGAGACTTTGTGGGAGTAATCCAACTCTATGATGTTTCTTCATGGAGTCTGCTATTATTGCTCTAATTTTATAGTGCCAGCCGTTCCTCAATGTTGCACCAAACGGACATGAACCCAGGATTTGAGCTCATTGTGGCATCGCCGACAGTGGTTTCCGTCTTGTGACCTGCCAGGAATAGTGCGCAGAGGACAGACATTAGCAGTCAGTTTAATTACACAAAGTATTGAAGTCGATTAAGTAAAGCTTTAAATATGTTATGCGAATGCACACGCTATTTAAATAAATTAGACAACTGCGAAAATATAGTGAAAAATATTACTTTTCTATGTTTCCTAAAATATTAGCCTGCATTTCTGATTAATGTTATTTGTGTCGTACTAAAAATCGCTATAAATTAGCGTTTAGTTTTGTTTTTACTTTACTAATGGACTTTTTAGTTATAGAACAAAACAACTTGTCATTTGTTATGGCCTTTTTTTGGCAAGTGACATTTCGGCTGGTGACAGAACAAGAATAGTGTGGTAAAGATAGAACCTGGCAATTGATACGAATTCTACAATCTCTGAAAATCCATTTTATCTAACCCAAAATGATAAATAGAAACAAATCAGAAAAAGTCGCTTTAGTTGTAACTGTGTTTTATTGACGTGTTAACCACTGTCCCATATCTTTACACAATAATTTAGCCAAAAGGAATATAAAAGTTATACATGACTCAAGAAGGACTAATGTTCTTCTATCTCTTATAGATACAAAAAAATTCTTCGAACAAGACGTATCCCGTAGCCTAAAACTATCTCACTTTTAAAATGTAGGCTATAAACGCAAACATCACCGCTTCGGTGAGCAATGAATTTAGTTTTAATAACCAAGGTATGTGTCTGTGTCAGTGATTCAAAGGATCAACATCATTTTATAGAGCAGGGTGATTGTTCCCCCCTCGTTCCCTTTCCATTTTGCAGATATGCACTCTTAATTTAGTTGAAAAGTAAAGTGAACCCTATACAGGCCATGGAGGCTCAAAGGGTTCCAGGAGGTTGAGGCTCCCAGATTTTGGACATTCGGAACATGAACGTGGTAAGGTTGCCAGCCTTACGCACCGGCCGCCTTTACCCCCAGGATTGCTCCTGGTACTCATTTCTGTTAGAGGCTGAGTCGACCCCAGGACCATAGTGCCTTAATTTAGTTAACTGATTTATATATGGTTTCTGGTGAGTTTTTTTCTTTATTTTGGTGCTATTAATCTTTCGTTTTATTAAGTTCAGGTTATGTTAGTCGCCCACCAGTTTTCTTTATTCAGTTTAATTTTGTTTTGTCAGTTTTCTATTGTTTAGTTTTCTTTGCGTTTTGCGTGTATTTCTGTTGTCGATGGAAAGACCAAGCCACCATTACCCGCTTGGCAATCTTATAGATCGCAATTTTAAATTCAGTTGCTAGCCTTGTTTTATTCTGTTACCAAACAAATGCTTGGTTAACAACAATTGAGACTGTTTTATAGACATTTTAATACTGTTACATCTTCGGAGTTTAATAAAATTGTTTCTTAACCGTTAATAATGATTCATTTGTAATTTTATATATAGGCCTATATTCCCCTTAAATTGAAACCTCTGGGCAGATATTACAATAGAATTAACATTCATATATTGGTGGAAACCCAATTGTAGTTAATAAATATTCATTAATTAATTCATTCAAGTCTAATCCCAGCAAGTCCCAATTTAGAGAGTTTGGTTCTTTTTTAATGCGTTTCCTCTTCCCCCACTCCAATTTTAACCGTGATTGTAATTCAAGTAAAACATATTCATACATCGCGCTTTTTTTTCGTTTGCTTTTTTTGGTTTTTGTTTTTATTTTGTTTGTTTGTTTTGTTGCTTATCAAATTCCTTCGAAGGGTTCATAATCTTCCTCCATACATTTTTCCTATTTCCCTTCCCCATCCATCCAAACTTATCCCATCCCATTGTTTCGAATCCCTTTCTTAATTTAGAAGCCCATGTCGTATTTCCACCTATCCTTAACTGTTCTTGATACCATATTGCTCTAATTAGAGATTTTCCCCCAGCATAAGTTGTAACCAACCGTACCAAAATTACACTCTATAGTCTCACTATGCTCTCCAAACTCTCCCATAATGCCGCAGTTTGCTTTGCCCCTCCTTACCCAAAAAGTCCCTTTCAAAAATCGCGTCCTGACTTCATCAAAATTACCGTTTGTTCTCACCCCCATTTTCAGCCCCATATGTCGTGTCGATCTTACAATTGCCCCTTACAGAGTTTCCTCGAACCTCGCTTCTAGTGATTTCCATTTTTTCCTACACCTCACGAAATGACAAATAATTGACAGAGAGGCGAAGATGGTTGTCACATAGTGGTTCAAATCCTAGGTGGCAGACTTCTACGACACAGGTATTCAGAAGTTGGTTTGACAAATGTCTCAATTCCGGTGGCGAATATGTCGAAAAATAGCTGAACACTGGTTATTTACTTGAAATTGTGTTTTGTTTCTGTAAACTGACCCTAGGAAACTTACTTTGTGGACGTCCCTCATAATAATAATAATAATAATAATAATGCAAGAAAAGTGCAACAAGGCCATTATCTTTAAATGTATCGCTTAGTTGGTTTGTGAACAGTATTGCACGACGGATTTCCACTCTCAATACTGCAGCCTATTTTCAGAAACTCAGCGTTTACAGTATAGCCATTCCGTAATTCAACACAGACCTCGAACTCAGGAATTCATGAAGTTTACGCTACTTTCAACTGCGTTGCTGTTATATTTTGTATATATATTGTATTCTGTAGAGGTAAGGCATACTGAAATTGGTATTTGCATTTTATATATTTGAGTTATTTATTTCCTGGGTATTTTGCAGTTCAAAAGAGTGGTGATAAATAATGCCGATCGTTCAACACGTCCTTCACTCAGCACGGTAGGGATTATAATGACTAAAGGTTTGTTGTAAGTAGACTTACTGGCATTAAATGATCAGCACATGCGAGCGCCTTGATCTTGCGGCAACTTCTTTATCGTGGCAGTGAAGCGGGATAGTCTAATTGCGAGAAAGGCGCTTGACTCATTACAAAACAGCAGTATCTCCAAAGCGTCTAAAGCAGCGTTTCTCAACCTTTTTGAACCCGAGGACCTCTAAAATGTTTAAAATATTTTACGGTCCCCTAATTTTACATCCCATTTTTAAAAGAAGGCCTATATTCTTAATATTTGGGGTATTAATTATAGGTCGTTATAATGAAATAAATGATGTGAAAAATTTTACTCCTTTATTTTCCACTTGCTTTATATTTTTAATTATGTCTGCGGACCATCTGCACTATCTTCGCGGACCACCAGTTGTCCGCGAACCATAGGTTGAGAAACGCTGGTCTAATGGATTCATAAGATGTACAAATTCTTAACACGACATGTCCTCATATTATAATTTAATTTAATGTTGCCTACGATCATGTGTTGTTTCTTCTATACATATTTTATTTAAACTTTTCATCTAACCATAACAAACAACCTCCTTACTTTCTTTTTTATTTCCAATTATAACACTAATCCAATGCAGTGTATTGGCGTTTATGATATTCCAGAAACACGAACACGTTGTTGTTCGCTGTTTTAACAATCAGATTTCTCGTTATAGCTCGGTACTGTTTTCAGATGAAGATTTGAAGTTTTTACAATATGCACTGAAACTATTTAGGACTCTTTTTAAAATTTTAAAACTCCACCTCGTCAGTAATGAAATTTTAAAAATACATTTTTAGATAATATTTCGGTCACCTTGTGATTATTTAATTAAAATAAAGTTACATCAACGAGCCATATATTGGCTTCCATACTTGAATGCATTTTTAGCATTACGGTTAACTCATGCGTAATATGGATTTGATATTAGCCTATATCTCCATTATTATTAAAAAATATCGCCATGAACATTTTACACAATATTCTAAAATCAATTTTAGAAAATTATTGTATATAGGCCAATTGGCCTAAGAATACTCCAGAACGAAAAATATAGTAAAAATTTTGGATTAAAAAATAATTCTTTAGCTTGCATTTGCTGTTTGTTATGCATAGAGACAGTATGAAGTACAAAATATGAAATTTATTTAGGCAAATGTGAAATTATAAAAAAAAAATTAAAAATATTATGAAATACAATAATTTTATATATATATTTTTAAATTCTACTTATGTCAACACAAGAAGGGGTAACTATCCTATTTACAAAGAGAGAACGACATAAACTACTACTTTAAGTTGTAATGATTAAGATAGTATACAAAACTATTAATAAATTTAATAACAAAGAATTACAATGAATTATGATACAGTAGTAATAACTTAAAGAAATACAGTTCATCAAGGGCTGAAGATTAATTAATTATAATGTTCTATTTAGATATTAGTGACATGTTAATTACAATACAAGCAGATATTCAGTATTTTCTGGCAAAAGGATGCATTTGTTTTGTACGGTGTTTTGTACGGTGTTTTGTTTTGTACGGTGAGGCAGATCACTCCACACCACATTATATAATCGGAGCATACCTGTATAGCGATATATTTTACAGCTTTCTGAAATTTAACTGCCCTTACCTTCAAGCACCTTACTATTCTGAAGGAGAGTACTGTATGATGGATTATTTCCCAACATTAAAGAAAATTTTATAGGAACTGCTTTTGCAGATACTCCTGGAACTTGATCCAATTCTTTTTTCACACAGTATTTTAAAACAATATGAATGTTAGTAAAATTGTTTCTTTAAAAGGTATTTTAAAAGTAGATTATAAAAAGTACTAGGCCTATATTCCTTACTTACACTTTTGTAGCAAAATGTGCACATAACAATCTTCCCATATATTTTAAAACAATTAAATTCAGTCATGTAATCCCGAATTCCAGAATCAGGCACACAAGGCACAAACATGCACTGCTTCATCAGATCATAAAACAACAAGGGAATGCCGGTTCCAATCTCATATCTTATGCTTTGTCTATTCTGTCCATTTGAGTCTTTCCAATTCAAGTAGCCTTGCTTAGCCGCTGGAATGTGTGACTTACTGTTTACTGCTAAACTACATCCACAGAATACGTGAAAAATTCTGTACATTGCTATAGGAATTATTAATAGAGAATTTTTTTCAATCATACAAGTAGAAAGTGTTGTCAGATTGCTTAGCTTTTGAAATGAGTGGAATGTTGACTTGAGGATTTCAGATGGGATTCCTTTAAAAAAGCATATATTAGAGTATGTATTGGAATGGAATTGTTAACGAAGCAAAAATCTGTAAAACTTCAAACATGGAGGATTATGAAGATTTTTTTTAAATGAAATTTTTCTAAAATGCGTGCATTTCCTTCTAAACTTAGTGATACTTTCCAGGGCGATAACATCCATTTTTAGAATATCGAATTTCATATTTTGCCTGTCTCTAGTTATACATATTATAAATATTAAAATTACTTTTGGAGAAATTATATAATTTATTTCGTTTTCTAAACTTTTAGTGAAAATTAAGCCTAGCCTGTATGTGTGAAAATGAATTATCTTTGATAAGGCTGAACCATTCTTTTAAATTCCTTTTTACATCTCATTGTGTATGAACACTTAGATAGGTCACAATTAATCACAACATGTGTAGGCCTAATCATTGTAAAATCCTTAAGTTTGGTAATATCGCTTATATTTCTGGACGAACCTCAGCCTAAATTGTATGAGTCGTTAAATGTTCCTTCTGCAGAAATTGTGCAAATATTAATGCTTGTGGCGTAGCCGTGTCTGAAATACGTGATGAGTCCGCTAAAGTTTTTGCATATGTGATGCGTACAATAGTTTTAAAAGTTCTCCAATTTTACAACGAGCTCAGTTTTTCACTCATTTAAAATGATTCTGCGTGTAGAAAGCAAAGATAATGGCGCTTGAATAAGTAGCAAATGTTTAAAACTTGGATTGCTGTGGATTCTTTCTTTTCCTTTAAAAATACTTCTAGAGACATCGTTAAGATAATAATGTTGATTAATTAAACTAAATATATTTACTTCAATTGAAATTACACGTCATTATTATCATATTTTCTGCAACAGAACTTATGCCTTGTTGAAAGAAGCAATCATACGAGAGGGTGATCTGAACTTGTTTCTTACAACTAGCACTCGTGGACTCGGGGACTAAGGTATGGCGTAGTGAAGCAAACTTCGCGCGTTCGTGCCCACCCCTTCATGAACAGTATATAAATTTATTATTATCGAATATATTTCTTAAATTCAAGATTTCTAAATGACAGGGTTTACTATGCTTGTTAATAGACAATGAACAATAAAACCCTTTACATGTAAAATTGAACTTACACTGGAAGACACTGTAGAGACATCTAGGTGCCATAGTTGAAACTACGTCCACTAGAGTTTACCATGGTGACTATAGTGACCTAGGCCGATAAAGTAGGCCTACTACACTAAGACGTGTTGACAGTCCGAGGTGCAGCCGCTTTAGAAAGCGTGTAAAAAGTAGCCTAATGTGTTCCCTATACAGACCATGGAAGTAAAGAGGGTTCCAGGAGGTTTAGGCTCCCAGATTTTAGACATTCGGCACGTGAAGGTGTTAAGGTTACGCACCGGCCGCCTTTACCCCCTGAATTGCTCCTGGTACTCATTTCTGTTAGAGGCTGAGTCGACCCCAAGGCCATAGTGCCACCAGAAGGATTAATCCAATTGATAAACTCAACGACTTTATCGGGGATCAAACCAGCGACCTTCCGGTTTGTAGCACAGCGCATCAACCACTACGCTACGGCGTACACCCCTTTAGAGAGCGTGTACTAAAAATATATTTATACTTATATATTAGTGTGTGTTATTGACAAGTTTTCGGAATATTTTACAGTGAAGACGAATGTTATATTGTAGAGAAAAATTTGTCCGCGTGGGAGTAAGTTTTCACCTGCTTGCGCTGACTCAAAAGACCGTCGACTGACCAATAACGGGCAGTCACTTTCCCGATATTTCTCTACAAATAACTACAGAGAATAATGCTGGAATGAATCTAAATCTAAATTTTATTATGTTAGAGAGTTTTATGTTAATCAACACGTAAAGGTATATATCCTAGTTATTTTCAAGTTATACTATAATAATAAGGAACGCAAGATTTGTTTTTAACTCTTCCTAGACATCGTGGAATGATCTCTTTATGGCACGATCAATATAGTGCCATAACTCATAACGTTAAATGAAAGTACTTAAAGAAGAGGAAAGGAAGAGAGGCGGGCTTGTGGACGCCAGTATCTGCTGGGTCCATCATGACCCTAATCCAAGAACTGATATAAATTACAGGTTTGCCACGTCTCCACTTGTAATAATTCAGTATTTGCTATTTGTGTCGACCAGGAAGTAAACAGAACCAGAGGTCATGGGCGTGATTCTGGGAATCTATATTCTCTGGAAGATCCATGTGCAATCTGATATAAACATTCTCACACCACTTCCTCTTTCAACTTATACGTGCTTTATTATACGTCCCACCGAGGGATATTTTTATGCATAAAGCCGAACTTGGCTAAATATAAGTTGTTTATGTTATAGAAGTGATTTTACTGATAAATGAAGCATTTTAATGCGCTGTTGCCTATTCGCTTGGTATGAATCAAAGACTTCTACTTGCTATTAAATTTTACCATGTTAGTACTAGTTATTATGCAATGGATTTGTCAGTACTCCCTCTTTGAAATAAGCAGGAACACAAGATGTATCTACAGAGAATAAGAAAATTTCAAATACAGAATAATTTAAACCCAAGGCAGATAAACAATGTTATCATTAATCCTAAACCGTAAAGCATTACAAAAAATCTCAAATGCAGGTATTTTGCAGGGCGTTGTGACCAGTGGCGGACGCAGAATTTTTTTTCGGGGGATTTGATTAGGTAGAAAGAATACTAAGAAAAATTAATTAACTTACATATATAATTAGTTTATAAAACTGACCACTTAGCCTTTTTTCAAATTTCGTCCACCACTGGTTGTGAGACAGGGCAGGTGCCAGATGGTATCATTGAAAAAATTCCAAAAGGTGAATGCTGTATACTGTAATTCAGAACAATGCCGATTTCATTTTATTATTAAGTGCCAGTATGGTAGGCCTACTTTATGAGATTGTGTGGGGGACGAAAAAATGTCTGTCCGTTTGTCCGTCCGTCCGTGCGTCTGTACGCACCATAACTCAAAAACGCTTTTTCGGATTTTCATGAAACTTGGATAACACATTTATAATGTCCTTGGGAAGAACCCTATTGATATTGAAACAAATCGGTTCACCGGTACCGGAGTAATGCCCAATTTAGTGCCTATTTTGATAGATTATATTAGAAAGGCGCCATAGCTGAAATACGCTGTATCGGATTTCCATGAAACTTGGTACACGAATTTATGACGTTCATGAGAAGTGCCCTATTGAATTTGAACCTAATCTGTTGACCGGTACCGGAGTAAAACCCAATTTAGTGTCTATTTTAAAGGCGTAATAACTCAAATATGCTTTATCGGATTTTTATGAAATTTCGTATACGCATTTATAATGTCAACGGAAAGACGTCTATTGATATTCGACCAAATAGGTTGGCCAGTACCGGAATAATGCCCAATTTAGTGCCTTTTATGTTAATATATAAGAAGTCGCGATAACTCAAATATGCTTTATTGGATTTTCCTGAAACCTTGTTTACCCATTTATAATGTACATGGGAAGACGTCTACTGATATTGGACCAAATCGGTAGACCGGTACCGGAGTAAAACCCAATTTAGTGTCTACTTTAAAGACGCGGTAACTCAAATACATTTTACCGGATGTTTATGAAACTTGGTATACACATTTATAATGTCCATGGGAAGACGTCTATTGATACTGCATAAAATCGGTTGACCTTTTTCGGAGTAATGCTCAATCTAGTGCCTATTTTATGGTAATATACGTATTCGAAATAATTTATAAAAAAATGCAAATCAGTTATCTTGACAACATAGCCTATTGTTTTACTGTGATCTTATAAGGTTTTGGAAATTAAAATACAGTTAGCTATGACAAAAACACTATTGTTTTACATGCGCTTATCCAACTAGACCGTTAAACTGACCCAGGTGGCCGAGATGGTAACGTCTTTGCCTCACATTCTGGAGTTCAATGGTTCAAATCCCGAAACCGGCCAATTTGACTTTATTTTGTATTTTCATGTGAGTGTGCAATTGTCAAGATATCACAAATCTGTACAGTTCAGTTGATGCTGGAAGATTTTAATCTGATTAAAAAAAACTAGACGTTTGTTCTTCCGTAAGCCCTGCTTAATGAATAAATCTGGAGCTTAACTTGGAAATCAATTAAAAAAACATATTCTGCATATCATAATTGCAGTCATAACTGATTAAACAAAAACATACTGGCACTTTGTTACATCAGTTTACCTGATTTTATTATTTTCTTTGTTGGTTCATTGATGGGTGACGTACCTTTGAGCAAATGAGAGAAAAATGCCTACTTCACTTGAGCAAAAATGTCTTCTTCACTTGAGCAAAAATGTCCACTTCACTCGAGCACAAATTAGTCGTGTATTCCAACGATTTGGCAACGCCGCAGTCAACTGCCAGTCTATTATACTTCTAAATTATCCGTACGATGGTTCCTTATAATAGTAGGAGGAATGAAAACTGCCCCAGAACTACAAATGGTGCAGAGTCCTTTCAGAGACATTTCAAAAGGGAATTTTATTGTGTACATCCATCGATACATATTTTAACACAGGAGCGACAAATTCAAACGGACATATCAATTCGATCGCATCTTTCTGCAAAGCAAAGGAAAATTAAGAAGTCTGAAATTAGCCGACTTTTTGCCATTAAGAACTGGGACGATTATGTTTCAGGAAAGATTAATTTATTAAGATATGTGACGCTAATGGGAGCTAGATGTAAAGCACAAAAACTGTAATTTCGACATTGTCATCAGGACGTGCCCATCAAATGGCGGTGGACAAAAGATAACTTTAGAAAGTGACGTGCCCATGAAATTGGGATGAAACCACACAGTGTTGCCACATTTCGTTTAGAGGAAAAATGTAAGTACCATTTCTGTATTTATTTACTTTGCTCAAATGAATATATTCATTTGCTCTATTGCTATGGCGATTTGCTCAAATGTTAATCACCGCATTTTGATAACGTCAAGGGGAAATTACACAATAATTTATTCTGGTAATTTTCAGCAAACCAAATTCTACAAGACATTGCCGTTAGCTTCGTTTGTCTAGAAAGTACTATTTTCTCATAGGCCTAATATATGGATATGGACAACACAGCAGATAAAAATGTCTAGTATCTGCAATGAAGACAGACAGTTTTGTTGGAGGTAAACATTTTTAGGAAATGAGAATATGTGAATCCCTACAATATATGAAAATGACAACATGCTAATTCCTACAATCTCCAATCATAGTATAAATACCTGTGAAGTTTTTCATGCAGACATTAACGCTAATTTTTATAATCACCAGCCTCATATATTCAAGTTTTTAGAGGTAATGTAAAGCACGCAAAAAAAAAAAAAAAAAAAAAAAAGACATCGTCTATTTAAAACCACGCTACGCCGTAGCGTTGTGGCGCTATGGGGGTCGACTGAGCCTCTAACAGAAATGAGTACCAGGAGCAATCCTGGGGGTAAAGGCGGCCGGTGCATAAGACTGACCACATTACCACCTTCATGTCCCGAATGTCTAAAATCTTGGAACCTCAATCTCCTGGAACCGTCTGGGCCTCCATGGCCTGTATAGGGAACACTTTACTTTTACTCTTACTTAAAACCACGCAGTGTAGTAAATAACGTTTTATTATAAAAAATTAAGATACTTAAGAAAGAAACCAGAAAGGCGATGAATGAATATTTATGTGGGCGCATCACAAGATTTGATTACGTGAAGAAAGTGTCTTATAGAAATAAAATATCAAGAATCTGACATATTTGTTTATTTATTTACTTCAGAGGATGCTTCGACAAAGGATTTAATGCCTAGGTTTCACAGTAATATAATTTTTGACAATGTTATAGTTTTAAACATTGAACAAAGAAAAAAGATTTAACCACACCGGCTCAAGTTGCTCAGCGTCAGGTAAGTGTTAGGCCTAAGTAGGAGAGAAACGTTTTGTCTTTTTAGTAATTCACGTAACTTGTCTTTATATAGAATAATCTGTGGTTCATGAATGCTTATATATCTATCTTGAATGTTAACTGTACAATAACAGTGGGACCCCGGTCACAAAAATCACTACTTAGTGTGCCTCACAGTACTGCATATGACATAACTTGTCTGTCTGTGAGGTAGACCACTGGGGCAATCAGTCCTAGGAGAGAAGTTCCATTTGGCGCTATGAATTGAACTCCGGCTTTGCTCAGTTGGTAGAGCATTGGCCCGAATAGCCAAAGGTCCAGGGTTCAAGTCCCAGTGTCGGAGGTATTTTTCTCCTATAATATTCTCATGTAATGTCCAACAGAGACAATAATCTGTGGTTCATGAATGCTTATACATCTTTCTTGTCTTTATAGGAATTCACTTATCAAATTGTAGGAATTCACATAACAAAATCCTACGAACCGCAACTTTGTAGAAATTCACATACCGCCTTTTTTTAACCCGTAAAAGCTGTGTCGTCAAGCTGAGGTTACATACGTGCTGAAATTTTATTTTAGACGGTTTAGTTGGGATCTAAAAAGCTAAATAATAGGCGCATTCACAATTTATTCTACATTAACTATTTTAATAACTTCAAAATCTAAGTTATCTTCGGAAAAATTGTACTTACCACAGCTTATTCTCCAGCTAGATTATAGCTTACCACCAATTATTTTAAGATTTTTTTTTACTGCGAATTAGTAACCTATTTTCCCTTAGGATACTTTTAAATCCACGGAAATATAAATAAGAAGCCATTTTGCCCTCAAGTAGCAAGTTTATTGTGTATACAGTTCACTGTTTACATTCATTCAATGATGTAAGATACAAGTTAACAACAAAGTATTTACAAACTTAAAAAATAATAGCATACAAACATATATTACACACATACATACATACATATACATACATACATACATACATACATACACTCGATCGCAATATAAATTTTCTACGTTATAGAAACAATTATCTAAGAGGGAAAAAAATATGAAATTTCTTATTTCTGTGCCGTGATATAAGGTGGGATCACAAGCAATAAGGAGATGATTCAAAGAGTTAAGAAGTCTTATATTGCTTTTCTTTCGTGTGTTATAGAAACAATAATCAGAGTTAATTTTAAAAAGGTTTCCGTTTAATAGGCAAATAAGCAAAAAGTGTAGACTGCAAAATGATAATGCAAAGTGGAGGGAGTATCTTAAGCTTTTTGAATAGCAGCTTACAGGAATCCAAAAGCTTGGCTTTAAAAATTGTGCTTTATTGTTAGATTTTGAATGATAAACACTCTATTGATAAAAAAAAAATTGGTGATCTGCCCCCAAGCAATAATGTTATATTGTATTTTTCAATATTCAAAACTGTAATAACACGAGAGAAGTATTTTTTATGCAGTAAAATGCTAGCTTAACGAAAAGATAAACAGAAATAGATAAATATTTGCATTGATTGTCAGTATGTACTTTCCAATTTAGATGGCAGTCGATGGTTACTCCTAAAAATTTTGAATTTGTCGCTTCTTCTCTTCTCATATTATTGAACGTTGCGAAATTATTGACTACTGCCTTATTAATGAATCAGAATTTGATGTGTATGAATTTATTCTTAGATGCATTAATAACTAAGTGGCTTTTCGTGCACCTGTTATGGAAATGTAGCATTGTTCGCGAAGCTGTGGCTATTAGATCATCCACAGAGTTACCTTCAATGACTAGGTACAGTCATCTGCAAACGTTATCGTTTCGGCGGCAATATATAAGGAAATATTTATATTATACAAAAGAGGATCTAAAATGGAGCCTTGTAGTACACTCTTATTTACTGTTGCTGGGCTTGATCTAAATTTTCCATATTTGTGATTATTTAGTTCTACAATTTGTGTCCTCATGGAGAGGTAAGGCTAATCTATTGAAGGGCAGTTTCGCCGTTCTACAAGTTCTAGATATCCATCCAATATTAGACTAAACATGTTCATAATGCATGCGTCGGATATTCGTAAATACTAGCACATTACTCAGTCATCATGAACAATGAATTGGGTCTGCATACTGAATATTATATTAAAATTACGTATAACTTATTCAAGTCGGCGAGGTAGCATGCCCGCCTCTAGATCCGAAGGTCGCGGGATCAAACCCGGCCGCGGTCGATGGTTTTTTTTTTTTCCAGGACGGCACGGAGTTCTCCGGGAGGGACTTTAAGTTGGAGGGCCCGTGCCGTAGATTTAGGGCACGTAAAAGAACTCCAAGCCTAAATAAGAGCATCTGGACAACATTTCTAGGCCCTTTCACGTCCGTAATACCTTAGTTTCCGGAAAGGGGTTGAGAGGCGATGAACTTACCACCTGTCCCTCTGTCCTCTATGAAAAATAATCTAGGTGCTGAAACCTCCAATTGGAGGCCCTACGCCCCAACATAGGGGATATAGGATTCCAGATATAGATCTATATTCAAGAATGCAATATAAGATTATTGATTGGGGACAGCTAATCAATTTCTGATAAACACAGTGTCCTTCTAAAGCGAATAATACGCACAATTTTTAAAGCCAAGTCCTTGTATTCCTCTTATATTATCCTGCTCTATAGAACCTTGCATATTTAAACACCTAACTGCATTTCTAGTTGATTGCATTTTCTGTCTTCATGTTACGACACTACCAGCTTGATTCCACACTAGTCATGCCTCAACACAGAATTTCACAGTATTCGTCTCCCATTATGGAACTCATTGCCTGGGTCTCTCTGGAGCTGTCAAACGACATTTCAGTTCAATCACCAGCTATTTAAATGTGTATATACGAGCACCTTGACATTCAAGAGTGATATGCAGTCAAGAGCAGTAGAAGTTAGAAGAATGTCAGTGATATTCTTGCATATTGCTTTTTAATTTTTCATTTACATATCTGGATTATTATTGTATTCTCCCTTCTGAAACTGTATTATTTCTGTCATCCTCTGTCTAGATTAAAATGGGCTAATTAAATAAACACCAGATGATGGTGGCATAAAGTTTTCTGTTTCTCTTGTTACGTACATTGCCCCCACATATCAATGTACAGTGAGGGCACAAAGTGGACGTACCCCCTTTACTTTTTGACACTGTAACGGTTATGTTGTTTGATTGATACGGACACCTAGCTGATAACGTTTTCTGGAGGTACCTCAAAGAAAAAGTGCAAAATCAACGCGAATCCGGTTTATTTCCGCTAAAGATCTATTAGGATATAGCTCGGAATCCCGCTGTATTATGAAACTGACGGTCTTCCTACAATACTTCGATCATTAAAGTATAAGCTACTGAGCTAGATGTCCGTGGCTTAAAACGAGGGTGTGCTGCTTATACCATTTCATAGGCCTAAAATAAATAAAGAAAATATTTTTAATCCTACTTACATAGTGAGGAAGACAGGCTATAAGCATTACTTATATAGCTATTAAAATTACAATAATTCGACAGTGTTGACCTTCTAAATATAACACATGTTAATATCCGCACGACACATCAGCCTACAACCAATGCTTTACACATTGGGGCTTCCCGTCCCGTAGCACAGTCAGAGCTGGGAAGCAAAAACCCAAGCAGAGCGCGCGCAGTTGAAGTTTCACAGTAACCGTGAGTCAGATCGTTGCGGCTGAAGTCAATTCAGCACTCGACACTGTAGTTTCTAGTTATTCCGGAGAGGGCGCTACGAAATATATTTTCGTCCGTGTTTTTTGCATAACGACTCGCATTCGAATGGAATAGGAGTTAATTTAATGCAGTTTTTACAGTGTGCTGTAGCACATTAGCCCATTAGCTGCGCTATCAATCAACCATAACCATCGTAATGTTGAAAACAAAGGAGGTATTTGTTGGTGCCCTCCTTAAAGACTTTTTCCAAGAACTGCTTCTGTCTACTGCCACCTTAATTCTCTTCGACCTGTCAATCAATGAATAGAAAGGTAATTAGGCGTATTTACACTTGTCTGCAGTCCAGTGCAATGTTGCTAAATACGTACCACAGCACGGTTACTTCACTTGAGAAGTGGTGAATGACAGCGGCAACACTGGGGAAATCCACGCGATTACAAGAGCACCTGTTCTTTGTGGGTATCGGTGTTGGTGCAGATTTTCGGATTAGGGAACAATGCTATTATATTCTTTTGTAGATAGACGATGGTTTCGGGCGAGGTCTTCTTAAAATGGCACGAACAATACGCCCTCTTTGTGCCCACACTGTATATCCTTAATTTCAAGAGTCGTAGTAAGAAACTAAATTGCATCATGTTTCGCCATTTTGGTACAAAACTAAGTATGCATAATTGTATACTTGTCTGTTGCAGATCCAGGAGAGTTGAGGAGCAGAATGGCCCGGGTGGACAGCGGTCATGAGACGCTCTTCTCGGATGACTCCCCTTGTGATCTGGGCACGACGCCGTCGGCCTGCTCCAGCAGTGGGCTGGGCAGCGCCAGTAGCGGCAACACGCTCAACCACAATCACATCGCTACAGAGGACATCGAAACTTCTCGACTAGCGCCGCCAAAAATAACGCCCTACAGTGGTGTCCTAGGAAAGGTAAGGAACATGAACATAATATTATAATAGTAAATAGGGTATAGGACCATGCAAAAACAGTATTATTTACTTCCTTCACACCTAGCATGGTTTCAGTAAGTTGAGGAAGGTTATATTACATTCGATGCCAAAATTCGATGTCTGTTTTGTAACAAAAATCATCACATTTTACTTTCATGGTTTAAACCATTTCTGATCTATTCTGACTCCTTATAGTTGCTGGCTCCATCTTTTTATTGCTCGTCCTGGAATTCTGTATCCTTGAGGGTTATAATTTAAAATCATACGAGGTAGCCTTTCTTCATTCATTTTATTGACATGTTCAAACCATTTCCTTCTATATTCTTCTATTTTATCTACTACATTGACCGTTTGTAATTCTTTGCGGATATCCTCATTTCTTTTCTTATCTAAAAGAGCATATCCTGCCACGTGCCGTAGAAATTTCATTTCTGCTGCTTCCAATCTTCTTAATATGTTTTTAGTAAGAGTCCAGTATTCCGAGCCATACAGGAGAAAAGGCAAAGCTAAAACGTTATAAAATTTAAGAAGAGTTTCTCTGCGGGTTTTCTTTGCTAACGTAAGAAAAATACATTTTGAAATCTCGTGTATTCAAAAAATGTGTGTATGTGTATCTGTGTGTTGACTCCAGCAAAGCTTAAACTTGCCAACATGAAATTGTTATGTGATTCATTTAAAATCACGTTCCACCATTTTCTCCAATGACTTACCTTAAAACACTTTTCCGTGTTTCAGAATGGTCGTAACATATTAGCTATCGTTGCCATTCTAACACTGAACGGCTAGGTCCAGGAACAAAAATAAATGGATTCAAGTAAAATGAAAAGAAGCGGGATTCGAAACCCCGCCGTAGCCTATAATTATTATAGCAATGTGAAGCAAGAGAAAATCTAAATATGCATGGTGTGATTAGAAATGACTATGTAGGCCTACCTTAACTTAAGATTTACATTTAGAAGGTCTTATTTTACTTTTAGGTTCAAGTTATTTTTACGAATAACTTTTTCTTTAAACTGAAAATTAGCACACTTTCCAGTTCAGCATAACTGAGAATGTTAAGTTTTGTAAAAACTCGAAAACATGAGTTCTAATGAAATATCCTTTTTATTCGCATCTTATAAAAATAAAAGTATATATAGAATATTCTAAAAGTATATAGAATAAAAGTATAAAGAATATGTCAACATCGAAATTTCTCAACAACTGTTTCAGTTTATGCTACTTTGTGACATTCCATTGCCCACAACTCAGTGCAAGGAAATGGATTTTCATGATCCTGTTCACTGCTACTGATATATAAATGCATCACCTCAAAATATTGCATAAAAGCTAATTGCAATATGTAAAATATGAGCAATTTTATCCATGTGTTACAATTGCCATTCATGGAAACTGAAGTTTTCATAATTGATTTCTACCTTCGATCCCACTAATGATTCCATCTGAGGATTGCTTATATTATTACATAAATTCAGCTCTGAACTGTGAAAGCTAAGTAAATAGTATCTTACTTGAGGAAATGTGGACGTCCATTTACAAAGAAATTCAAATATTCTATGTCGATAGTTATACAATATTGAATGTAAAGGAATTGTGTACAATTTTGATAAAATAAAACGTAAGGCTTTAAAAAAAATACTTTATTTTTGGTATTTTCAATTATTTTACCGATAAAGGGCAATGTAAGGCCTTTGTGAGATGTTGATCTATAGTCCTAGATTTTAAGAGTTCTTAAAAAACTTAATGATCGCCGGCGTGGTCTTGTGGTTAGCGTCGCCGACTACAGATCCGTCAGGAGAATCGCCCGGGTTTGATTCCCGGTACCTCCTCGGATTTTTCTAATATATTGGTAAGAGGTCTGGAAAGGGGTGCACTCAGTCTCGTGATTCAAATTGAGGAGCAACTTGATAGAGAAGTAGCGGCTGCGGTCGTGGTAACCACCATTAACGGTCCTGGATGTCGTCATGCTGACCACAAGCCCCAATCCTGCCATCTGCCTGTGGTAGATGACGCAGCGGTCGAGTGGTAGAATGTGAACGAAACATTTTTCACCATCTAAACATTTATGTTTCTATGTTTCTCCATTCTTCCTACTCCTGCTGTAATATTTGGATGGGATAAACATTATGCATACACAGTATTTCCGTCCCTTAAAAGTTAATTTATTCATGTTAGCTGCGATATTCTTCACGTATTCTTCGATGCATTTGGTATGAATTAGTTTTATTCTATTAAGGTTTATTATATTTTTTGTTCACGTTATTAAAGTAAGTTCGTCGTATTGAACGGCTATTGTTTTGGATTCATAATGTCTTAGATTTCAGATAATTTTGTGCTTATAAAATGTGTACAGTATTTGGCTGGAGCTGGATTGGAGCTCGGGACTCCTCGCGTTAATTACCGCTACATTATCCACTCGCACAACAACTAAAGCTGCTAGGGCAATGTCAAATTTTGCTTCTTGCAAAACAGATAATCGCGCTAGTTGTGTTTAAAAGATTAGTAGAATTATAATTTTTGAACTAATAGCCTACTATTTCATTGAAATAAAAAGGGCATTGTTTATAAAAAATAATCAATATTAACTAAAAGAGAACATATAGAGAGCGGTTCTACTAGGAAGAGGTCTGTCACCGGTGAGGGGGAGAATGAGTGGAAAGGAAGCCTACAATTGCATTGCATTGCACGGTACCAAGAGCGCATGCGCGCAAAAACACATTTCTACCAGGTCAGCTCTCTAAAGCACCTAACAGTTCTGTGAACAGTATATCTCGCCTCCAACATAGATGTTAAATCTGCTCTTCTTCGCACTCTTGAAATGTTTTGTCCAATTCAAATGACTTGATGTGAGTTTCCTTTGTCAATAAAAAGGACAGCTTTTGAGGTCCCGTTAGGCAAGTGCAGCGGATGGTGCAGTTCTGTTAATTACATGTAGGTAAAAGCTGTCCTGGGTGAATTTTCTATAGCCCAGGGTAGTTACCATTTTTTGTTTGTTTTTAATGTATTAATGCAAATTGATTTAGCTAGTATGTAAAACTTTTTTCAAGAAGACTTTATAAATTAAATAAGACGGGTTTTCAATACAAGTTTTACTTCTTTATCGCAACATATTTTCCAAATTCTACGATTTTAAACTCAAAATTTCACATGGAATCTAAAATCGTATTTATATCCCAAAGAGCTGATTGTCTTAAATGCCTACTTTTTTGCAGTTCAGAAACTCTTAACTTCTCGTTTTCTGACCAGAAATCTAATATATATATATATATATATAAGACAATTCTGCGGCTTGGATCTAAAAGGGTCAATGTCAATTTCTCCCAAAAATGAGATTATGCATTATTGAGCTCGCCTAGTCTTTATCTTTCGTATACTAAAAATATCAATGTCTGTTGCTATTAAGAGACATAATACAGAAACCTCTGAGGCCAATGTCGGAAGTTCTCAGCAAAAAATGTTGCTTCTATAAACGCTTCAAAGTCATTTATCTCAAAAGCAAGTTTTATGACATTGGCCCTTTTAGAACCTGCCACAGAATTATCCTGCCGGTTGTATTATATGGATGTGAGAAATGGTCGCATACTCTTCGGGAAGAACATAGTCTGAGAGTGTTCGAAAACAGGGGGCTGAGGAAAATATTGGGACCTAAGAGAGATGAAAATGGGGAATGGAGAAAACTGCATAACGACGAGCTGCATAACCTGTACTCTTCACCGGATATAGTAAGAGTAAATAAATCACGGAGGATGAAATGGGTTGGACATGTTGCGCGCATGGGGGAGGAAAGACATATCTCAAATATTGAATGGGAGAGCCGAGGGGAAAAGACCACTTGGAAGACCTAGACGTAGGTGGGAGGACAATATTAGGATAGATTTAAGGAAAGTATGATTTGTAAGGGAAGGCTGGATGTCGTTAGCACAGAATAGGGTTGAATGGTGGGCTCAGATAAGCGCGGCAATGAACGATTTCCATAAAATATGATTCCTTTAGCTTACTTAGGAATTGTCTAATGCAATTGAGTAAGTAAGTAGGCCTAAGTAAGTAAGTAAAAGCTAATTATCATTAACGGCAAAAATATGTAACACGAAAAGTATCCTGTGAGTATTTTCAGATCTTCTCAGAAAGCTTCATTAGAAGTGTAGAAGTCGCTCCTATGTCCTGTCGTTTCCTGGACAATAATATTGTCATAAGTGCTATGTCAGATAGCAATAAAAGATTTTGGATCTGTTTTGGACCATAGTGTTTGAGCGTGAGAAAGTGATCTCTAGGTGTTTCACGAAGCGGCCGGGCGGTGGCGCGGCGGCGGCATCACCCTTACTGGCTGGAGGGCATACCGCATTCCTGCTCTCCGTCAAGCCCGTCCTACTGCCTAATCGCAGCTGCAACCCCATAGCGCTATCATTTACACTTGACACATTTAGGACAATGCAGTTAAAATTAACTACGCCGAAACTATGCTATAGCAACATGACAGAGATAAAGTAAACTGTACAAAACTGTACACAATATAGATAAAGAGTATACTTGAAACGAATCTTCTGAAGGTAAATACGAGGTGCATCCATAAAGTAAGTTTCCCTGTGGCCATTTACAGAAACAAAACACAATTTCAAGGAAATGTTTATTGCAACAGACACAGTCAGTGTTCAGCTATTTTTCAACATATTCGCCACCGGAATTGAAACATTTGTCTTATTGTGGAACCATCTTTTGAATACCCGTGTCGTAGAAGTGTGCCGTCTGGGATTTGAACCGCCGTGTGACAACCACCTTTGCCTCTCTGTCATTCTCTGTCATTCTTTGTCATTTCGTGAGGTGTAGGGAAAGATGGAAATCACTGGGAGCGAGGTCCGGGCTTTAGGGTGGATGATTAAACACCTCCCAGCCGAACTTCTGCAGGAGACTTGCTCGTAGTTCATTATGGATAAGCATCGCAAATAGGACATCGCAGATATTACATTTATTACTGGTAAAATACGTAAAAGTATTTATAAATCTTCCATTCTTCTTAATTTTCTTCCAGGTTTTACTTTACAGACTATATTTAGTTTCAGTAGAGTCTATAATCTCCGCCTGCGTGGTCTTGTGGTTAGCGTCGCATACTAAAGATCCGTAGGCCCGGATTCGATCTCAGGTACCTCTTCGGATTCTTTTGAAGTAGGGAGGCCTTTGGTAGATGACGCAGTGGTCGGGTGGTAGACCTTGTCCCTTCCAGGATGTTGCACCACGGAGTTTAGTTTTAGAGTCTATAATCCAACCTGGAATAATTCTTGGTTGGGGTAGCGTAACTAAAGTGTTTTGCAGATGACAAACAGTTTGTCCTTCTCCTGCTTAGATACGCGGTCCAATCAGAGACGGCGAGACGGAGGGAAGACTCTTACTGCTAGCGGCACTTTGTTAGCTCGTACACGTGATTGGCGGTGAAGGAAATCGCTTCTCATTTGAAAAATACTGTAGGACCATTTGTTTAAAACTAATTTTACTTCAAAACGAAATATTTTTTTAAAGAAAACCAATAGGCTATCTTTAATATTTTTGTACTCTGAATTCAAGAAAATAAACTGAACGGATTCTTGATACCATTAACTCAACAATATTTTATTTTATGCCTAGGACTTTCGACATCTTTGCCATCTTCAGGACATCATGTTATGCTGGTGTAGATGTATTAATAATTATTCTTATTGTATTGATCTTTTCACTGTTATACAAATTTAAAACGTTTAAAAGTTCTACTTTAAATCTACCACTGATACATCTTCCAGATGTAAGTTCTTCTTGTGTTCCTGCAGGAGCTCAACTATATTACAACGTGAATTTTAACACCTCTGAATTCAAGGTTATAAAAGTAGAACAGCTTTATAAGATTGCAATATTATCTTATTACTATAAAATCGGATAAAAATGTATTTCCTTCAAACAATGTCATAACACAAGAAGAATCAGAATGTTTCGTTTTGCAGAAACGAAATGCAACTGAAACTGAGGGAAATTACATGGTCTAGAGCAGTGGTCTCCATCTCGCTGTATTTTGTGCGCGTGCAAGTAAAATAAAAGTTGCTTGTCTATGTCTCCTCTATACACAGATAAAATATTTCGGTGTTGATGATATGATGATGATATGATAACGGGGGGCTTGAAGAGAGCTTACAGACCTCCCGTACGTCAGCCTAAAAGGCTTATTGTGCTGCCCCTTTGGTAGAGAAGCTCTTGTTGGCTTCCTTTCTCAAGTTTTCCCCGGATATATTTGCCGGTTTAGCGCAGTCAAGCAGGGTATTTGGATATCTCCTTCCTCCTGCTTACTTACGCTTTTCACCTCGTCCCATTGGGTGAGAAGATCTCACTGTTTCCCAAAAACTGTCCCTTGAACAAGGTGTAGTATTTTGGTTCCAATGTCCTTTTCATTCCCTAGGTCTTCCCTGGATATATAGAGAGTAAACCTCTTTCTTGCCAGGGCTGGGCAGTCAAACAGGATGTGTGAGGCCGTCTCTTCATCCTGTTTGCATAATCTGCAGATGGGATCATCCTCATAGAGTCCCACTTTGCGTGAATGTTTTCTGAAGTGGCCATGTTCAGATATTAATGCAACCACTTTCCTTATTCCTCTTCTGTCCAATTTTAGGATAGATGAGGAGAGAGTGTTGCTTGGACCCAGGACCACTTTCCTGGCCAGTCTTTGTCCTGGATAGGTTTGCCACCTAAGTTGGTGTCTTTCCCTGATCCATGTTTTAACCGAGGTTTTAGCAGTATTTATTTCGGTGTTACTCATTAACACTCTGTATTAATTAGTTGTAGATATTTTAATTGTTAATAAATTTTCTTTCAGTGAAGGTCATAATGAATAGTGCTGGTTTGCTTCTGCCACCTTATACCCTCAATAAAACCGGTATAGGAGTATTTTACACACTCGACACTAATGTAATATATATAAATTGCAATTGCATAACAGTGCTTGATATAAACAATTTTCACCATATAGTTATCACAGCTTATCCTAGCCGTTGTTATAAAATAAGCACCATCACATCAGAGCTGTACGCCGTAGAGTAGTGGTTGAGGCGCTGCGCTACAAACCGGAAGGTCGCGGGTTCGATCCCCGATGAGTTCGTTTGAGTTTTTCAACTGGCCTAATCCTTCTGGTGGCACTATGGCCCTGGGGCGGACTCAGCCTCTAACAGAAATGAGTACCAGGAGCAATCCTGGGCATAAAGGCGGCCGGTGCGTAAGGCTGACAACCTTACCACCTTCACGTGCCGAATGTCTAAAATCTGTGAGCATCAACCTTCTGGAACCCTCTGGGCCTCCATGGCCTGTATAGGGAACACTTATACATCACAGCTTATAAAAAGTTAAAACACTCGCAACACTTACAATAGAAACAGTACATAAAATTATATATAAAATTGGTTCAAAAGTTATAATCAGTTTTTTGTATTGCTAGTGAGTTAGTACATAATACATGATTAAATCGATCTGGCATTTAGGTTCTTGGTGGGCAAATTCTATCTGCAACGTCTGTATCTGTAATCCCGTATGTTGGAACTAGGAGAAGGGATATGCTTCGCCATAATATTAACTTCCTGTACATGGACTGACTATCCCGGAAGAAATGTATAAATAAATTTCTACCTAGCTTATTCCACGCTATCTCCTATTTCACATTATCAAGAAATAAGTGCTTAAGTATAGTTATTACAAGTAATAACACAGCACAGCCTGCCATTCATGAATTGATGCGCTCGCTCTAATTTCGTGTGATTCTTGGTTTTGCTTGAACTTGAACTTGGTTCCCCCTAGTATAGAATTACCTGAGCTTCTTTTATGTGTAATCTGATAACTAATTTTGTAAACAAATCATTATAATATTGTCTACGTTAAATGGATGGAGATGGATATGGTAAGATATAGTTAATAGGTTTTATTACAAAGCATAAGTTTTACAAAAGTCGTTCTGCACATTCCGAATACAGTTAATGCCGCTAAATTTAATGTAATCGCGAATAATGTTATCAATCGGCTATTGTTATAATTTTTATGAAGTCCCGACCGGATTAATACTAATACATTAAAAATGCTGTTTATTGTGATCAAAGATTCGGTTTATGTTATCATATTTTCCGTTTTACGGCTTTATTTCCAAGTAGGCCTACTGTAGGCAACGTCATTAAGAAATTCGTTCTTAAGGGTTTCCTTTCTAATTTAACTGAATGTGTTAGGCCTATATTTTGAAGTAACGGTAAACCTATTCCCGCCTCACAAGGATGGCCAGTTTGAGGGGGTGGCATTATCTTTTAAGAAATAAAACATGTTTCACCCTCGGTTTAGCTCCTGCTCTTGATTTTTTAAGATAACAGTGTTGACATACAGTGATGGCTAATGTAAAATGAAAAGACTTGAACAGACAGGCGTTAGATGTATTCACAAAATTCAAAATAAGTTTTGTATTAGTTTTAATGTATCTACTGCCCCTGAATCGGCGCAGTTACACTCGCTTTCACGTCCCTTAAACGTTTAAAAACAGTTGTAGCCTATTTAAAAAAAATAAAAAATAAAAAAAATAGCGTCCGCAGCCAATCAGCGATTATGAAAAAGCACTTGGATCAACAATTACGACAAAATACAATGGAGCGAATCAGGGGAAAAGAAAGTATTGAGAGCCAACTCGTGAGAATAGACTTTCGATTTATGACACTGGACATTTCATTATGCGGGAGTTATTATGGAGCAAAATTAATTTCCAGTAGATGATAATGTCACTAAAACCAGTTTGATATGTGTGTACCAACAGTTATAGTAGGCGCACAAAATGTTTTAGACAGTGGAATGTATGGGTGTTGTCTTTGCCCTATTTCATAAAAGTTACAATTTTACAGGTGATAGGTATCAGTAAATTGTTTTACAGGTTTACATTTTGACAATTGTGTCTTTCATAAAAGCTGACAACTTTACATAAATATCATGACAATTTTGTAAATTTGTATAACAATTTTACATATTGTTGTTTCTCAAAACTTTTGAGTTTACAAGTAAACGTCTGACAAATATGTCAAATTTTAGGATACCTACCATTTATAAAACATTAATTTTTGTTGACATATTTACAAATTTACAAAAAAAAATGTAGAATTGTCATTACAGAGGTGACAGGCAATCTTTCGTATGTAGGCCAACAGAGTAGGTTTTGTAAATGTGTGGCATAACTTGGCAAACTGATTTTTGTGATTTAAACTTTCTTGTTAATAAACTTGCTAAATTGTCTTGTTAATAATGAACACTAGTATTAGTGATATTGGTAGTAGTGAAAGTGATGAAGAAATAGACATGAGACCACGCAATGGATTAACCTAACTTTCAATTTCTGTGACTGTTTTAAAAGAGAAATATAATTCAATTATTTTCGATAGTAATAATCGATTGCTTAGGTATCACATTCGACGTTGAGACTGGTTATCGCACACGTATATGAGAGCCATCTAAAGCAATCTTTAGGTTTGACATACCCGGTAAAATTGTCGCGTTTATGAAAAAAGTTCTTTTAGTCTGACAATTTACATTAAATTGCCTGTAATGTAAGGAAAAGTTGTAATATTTATGAAAAATTCAGTCTAAAACATTATGAAATAATAATAATAATAATAATAATAATGTTTTATTTTGCCTGGCAGAGTTAAGGCCATAGGGTCTTATCTTCCACTCAACCAGGATAAATACAAAATACATGAAAAGGAATCTACAAAAAAACAAATACAATAGATATCATGCATATTAATACAAAATGCCAAAAATAGAATAATAATACAATATTGATCTGCCTATATTAAAACGTAAGACAAAAATGCGTCCAATAATACGCAGAGAAAACAAAGTGAATTAAAGAATTATAATATAATTGGATGTGTGTATAATTATAATAGGGCCCTGGTCTAGAACAGGGCCTAAGTAAAGAAGTATGTCTGTCTCACTCTTGAAGTTTAGATACGAGTAATGCACTAGAGTGAGACTATAAGAATGTGAAATGTATATTAGATGACCTGAAGATTTATATCTTATATAAAATATGAAAAATTAATAACAGGAGGAAGAACGAATTTATGACTAGAATGCCCGGTAGAAGAATCGAGGGAGATACTCAAGTAGCCTGATAAAGCTATAATTATGTGCTGGGATTCCTACCTCTTTTAGGTTACTGGGGATTATAAATGATCTGCTGGTGAGGGCCGGGGTGAAATAGACTACGTTTTATAGTAGAGCACGCGTAATATTATCACTTCCCTAACCTGCCTAATCAGATGTTGACTTCCTGCTGCAGAAATGATTAGGGAGGGATTTTATGTAACATAAAGTTAAGAAAAATTCACATAAATATGCATCATGACTGAGAGGTTAGACAGCTCGCCTTCCACCGCTGGGTCCCGGGATCGAATCTCGGTGGATGTATGTGGATTTTGTGGTGGACAAAGTGGGGTTGGGGCAGGTTTTCTCTGGGTGCTTCTGTTTCCCGTACCATATATTGTTCCACCGTTGCTGCATTCATCATAGTATGGCAATTTGTTTGCAATAAAGAATTAATATAAAATTAGATAAATACAAAGATAAATAATTTGTAATGATGTAATTACATGTATTATAAAATATTACATTTCTTCTTTAGAAAATGACAAAATCCTCTGTATTAATTTTAAATTGTAGCTAGTTAAGCTAAGAAATTCCTACAATGTAATAAGTCAACAGTCATATTAATAATTAACACTCAAACTCCCGTGCAAGTATGAAATCACAATTTATTAACTTTACAGTATCAGAATGCCGAAAGAATGCTAAAGTAGTGGAAGACAAGGGTTCCTAATTTTAAGTCTTGAAGTAAAATAATAATATTAATAATAACAATAATGGTCTTGCATTGTTTTACTTGGCAGAATTAAGGCTGTAAGGTCTTATTTTCCACTCGACCATGACAACAAATCTTAAGTTATTATCTAGGGTAATATTATACAAAAAATTAGATACAGTAATTATTTACAGAAATAAACCCCTTTCTTATAGGAAATAAAAAAAATAATGAAAAATTAGTGCATTGATGAAACTTTTAAAATGTTGTCTTTTTTAGAACCAAAACATTTCACATCTGGCTCTAAACATAGCTATTATTATGGTCCGAGACTCTATAACTCCATAATTAGATCCCATCCAGAAGTAGTAAATATGAATAGCAAAATATTTTAAAAGTAGGCCTATATCAAAAATCTTATTTCCTAGATTATAATTTATTTCACTCTGTAATTAACAGATATTTAAGGAACCATTTGATTAGTTATACCACAAGAAGTCATTATTGTTCTTCCCACTTTGCATTTTTTCCTTTTCTCCTAAGCATTGGATTTTAAGTTAGAATTATGTTTTGTTTTATGAATCTGTATTTAGTTGTGGAATGTGTAATATAAATAACTGAACTCAATAAGTTCAAAATATAATATTAATATCTTAATTTGTTTTTGAGCTTCATTAAATAGTTGATTTTCTAAAATCAAAATTGGAATCCCTACAAATGTACTGATGGGTTTAAAAAAATATTATTTACATTTTTTTGTTTAAAAAATATGTTACCCAGAAAAATGAAAAGTTAATAAAGTAACGTATGATTATAAATATTTTTTAAAAGAGAACTAAATGCTATACAGAAAATCTAATTAGACATTTTATTACACACATTGTAAAGCACATTGTGAAAAAGTGTCAGAGCTGTATCTGTATTTTTCTGAGAGAAGATAGATTTCGAATGTAGGAAAACTACATGCAATTTGAAACTTAATAAACAGAATATTTAAGTTTGGATGCACTTGCAGTTTGAAGCACACAGAATTTTAAAAATGGTGTCAATGACTCCAAACGACATACATATTTTCACAATTATACTTAGGGTATGCTTGATTCTTTTACTCTAAAATAAAAATCCCTTTAGGCAGGCCTACAGGCGGAGGTAGATTTCGAAGTGCTTTTGGTTTAATTTATTGTCGCTGCATAGCACTCTTCTTCTTTAGCCTTGGCATGGCAAACCTGCAGTAATAAGAACTGAATTCGGTAAAGAGGAAGAGCCTACAATCATTTGTTTTGACAACAAGAATAGGATATAATATTCTGGGAGGCCGTGCGCAAGATTAGAAATGAATAGGGTAAGGTGGTACATTTTCGAACATGGTGCAATTCTGAACGGACTAAGATTTTTATCCATTTTGGGGTTTCAAATGTTAGCCAACCTCTTTTTAAAAATATAGCGTCCATACTGATTGTTTTGTTGATCTGTATCCGCGAGAATGATGTTCCGAGTTGTCTCATTCGGCCATAAAAAATTATTTTCCAACCGAAGGTAAGAACGCCATGCTTGAAAAATGGCACGTTATAAAATTGCTTATAATTCCACGTTGTGTTACTGGAATATATTTTTGAGGACCAATTTTTAACTCATACCAACAAATAGCGTAGTCTTTAATACGTAAGGGTCATTCCATATTAAATCAACAAATTTTAAGAAAATTTCTTGCCGCACCATTTTTGATTTTGATGAAATTTGGTAGGTGATGTGTACCAGTCTTCTGAACCCCAAAGCAAATCTTTTTATACCTCTAAAAAATTTAACTCCTGAGATATAGGCATTTGTTTGGAACACGAACAAGCAAAAAATGTAATTTCAGACCCATTTTCTGAAAGCCGTAGAATTTCTATTTGAATCAGCAGGATGATCAAATAGGGCTCATTGGAAAGCTTAAAGAATGGACTTTCATTTGTGCATACTAAATTAGATTTAAGTTAAGTCTAAACAGACGTTTCTAGGGCTCTAATCTTCGTTCGTGAACTGTCGTTTTGCGTAACTTTAGACATTAAAAAAACAATGAAGGACTTGGAGTAACAGGCCAATTTTTTTTTCCTGTTACACTTATGTATGAGGAGTATGTGTAGGAAAAAAACTGAGCTGTTACTGGTGGTCCTTCACCCTGAAAAAATTGCTTAAACTTCGAAAAAAATGTAAATCGGGCTTTTTCTCGGTCCCAAAAAGTAATGTGGGACAGGTGATAAAAATCTGAAAATGCCAAGATGAGAAGCCCTTATAGTGTACTTTAAAATAAAAACAAAATCATTTTGTGACCCGAAGGGATAGAGGAGCTACAAGCCTTTGAAATATCAAGAAAACAACACTTGGCCGCTACTGAAAATAGGCTAAGCAGATAGGATAATTACCACAAAATTTAATTTAAATTTACATAAAATATAAAACATTTATTTACAAATGAGAAGTTTCCTCAGTCATACAAATTTCTGATTTTTTGTAATTTTTCTAACAATTTTTCACATTTGACTTCTTTTTAAGCTACATTGATGGCAATTTCAAGTAGGCCTGCTGTATTTTCAACTATTGTATTTAGAAACCATTCTTATCCTGGTTTTTTGGATGTAGGTAATGCATTAAACACTAAAAGCTGCCTAAAGCTCTTTAAGGTCACATCAAATTAACCTTTTCTGTATGTTAACCTTTTTCTCCATTAGGTCCTCTAACAGATACACAGTCCCTTTTCCTTGGCATCATTCTGCTGTACTCATCTTTTTCGTAGAAGTCTTGTACAGTTTTGACTGAAACTTCATCAAGTTTATTCCTAGTCCTGTTCTCCTTATTCTGTTGCAAAATCCCGTTCTTTTTCACTAAATTTCTTGACTGGCGGGCTAAGTATTGGCTGACATTAAACTCACTCTGACCTACACTAATACTCCCAACTACTCCAGGAGCTAAACTTACAATGTTCTTTAGTAGTTGAAGCAACTTTCATTTTTTTTCTTTAAGCTTGTGAATTAGTTGCTTGTACTCATTTGCTAAACTGGCAGGCTGCATGTTCATTGAAAATTCCTCATCAGTTGAAATGTTCAAATCAAAAGACTTGCTTAACTTTCCTGTTATAGATTTGACTATCTTACTAACTTTATTTGTTAACACTGAGGGTCTAGCTTCAACTGACAGCTTCTGCACCTTAACAGGAGAAATACCAAGGACTGAACAAGCATCATTAACTGTTTCAACAAGAATGGCTTCAGGTTCATAAATGTCTGGGCATTCATCTTCACTGTCAGTACCGGTCTCTGTGCCTTGTTTTGGATTTTTAATTTTTTAAACATTTTGTGCACAATACCTTCCCTGTGATTAATTTCAGCTCAGGACTGCACATGGAAAGTGTCATTGATATTTATCTGAGAGATATTTTTAATAGGTTTTGAGTGAACACTGAAGGGGTCAGAGCAAGACCATACACAAGATTTGGAAGTATCTGTCCAAAAATTCAGCCTTGTGAAACATTTTATATCATCGCAACCAGTTCTAATTGAATATAATGTTTTTTTTTGTTCTTCAGTGAACTCGGAAATAGTATTGAGTACTGAAGACCTAGAGTAAGATAATTTATGACATACCTCTCCTTTATAAGATGCCAACAGTACAAGAACACTCAATCATAGTAATATACTGGTAACAATTTCAATAGCATGTATTCAGCACAAAATAACAATAGTAATAATTTAAAAAATAAATAAACTAATCAAAAGATAATGAAGCACAAACACAACCTACTTGCTGTGAGTCAGCTCAGTAAGTGCATAGTGGACAGCATTGAACAGAGGGGCTGGATCATATGATTATGAAGCTATGCATATTCAAACATGACTTGGTCAGCAACCAGACTCCAATGAACAGTGCGTGTCCAGAATTTATCCTATTATAACAGTTAACATATAATTCAATATACTGTATAGAAGAGTAGAGTTTAATGCAGTACCTACACCTAATAAACCAGGATAAGAATGGTTTCTAAATACAGTACTTGAAATTGTCATCAATGTAGCTTAAAAAGAAGTCAAATGTGAAAAATTGTTAGAAAAATTACAAAAAATCAGAAATTTGTATGACTGAGGATAATTCTCATATGCAAATAAATGTATTATATTTTATGTAAATTTAAATTAAATTTTGTGGTAATTATCCTATCTGCATAGCCTATTTTCAGTAGCGGTCAAGTGTTGTTTTCTTGATATTTCAAAGGCTTGTAGCTCCTCTATCCCTTCGGGTCACAAAATGATTTTGTTTTTATTTTAAAGTACACTATAAGGGCTTCTCATCTTGGCATTTTCAGATTTTTATCACCTGTCCCACATTACTTTTTGGGACCGAGAAAAAGCCCGATTTACATTTTTTTCGAAGTTTAAGCAAATTTTTCAGGGTGAAGGACCACCAGTAACAGCTCAGTTTTTTTCCTACACATACTCCTCATACATAAGTGTAACAGGAAAAAAAATTGGCCTGTTACTCCAAGTCCTTCATTGTTTTTTTAATGTCTAAAGTTACGCAAAACGACAGTTCACGAACGAAGATTAGAGCCCTAGAAACGTCTGTTTAGACTTAACTTAAATCTAATTTAGTATGCACAAATGAAAGTCCATTCTTTAAGCTTTCCAATGAGCCCTATTTGATCATTCTACTGATTCAAATAGAAATTCTACGGCTTTCAGAAAATGGGTCTGAAATTACATTTTTTGCTTGTTCATGTCCCAAACAAATGCCTATATCTCAGGAGTAAAATTTTTTAGAGGTATAACAAGATTTGCTTTGGGGCTCAGAAGACTGGTACACATCACCTACCAAATTTCATCAAAATCAAAAATGGTGCAGCAACGCCCATTTGTTGATTTAATATGGAATGACCCGTAAGTCATTGGCACAACAATGGGCATTCGTGAGCGGAATTTCAACAATGTAGTAATTTACAAAAACTAGCTCGAGGTACAAATTCGAACAAATTTTAGGTACTATTTCGAACAGTACTTTAACCCGCGATTGCTTCTGAAAGACTTGCATGGAAAAGCTGTTTTGCTGTCACAGCATTCTGCATGTTTATTATTATTAACTGTGCAAGTCAAATATAAAAGGGTCTCTCAACAGTGGTATTATTTCAACGAAGAGTTATAAACTAAGACTTCCTGTGTAATGTTATTTCATCTCAGCAATTATGCAATACACAATAGCATGCAGCTGTTAAGTATTTTTATTATTGCTCTTGATGTTATAACAGACCGTCTTAATGGTCTAGTGGTTCCTGACTACGGACCCTCAAGTCTGGGTTCGATCACCGGTACCTCCTCGGATTTTTCTGAGGTAGGGTGATCTGGAACGGGGTGCATTCAGCCTCTTGACACCAACAAAAGAGCTAATTCATAAAGAAGTAGCGGCTCCGGTTCAGTAAGCCATCAATAACTGTCGTAGGAGTCGGCATGCTGACCACATGCCCCAATCCGGCCATCTGCCTATTTAAAACGTGACACATCATTATTACGCTCATATTACTGATAAATAATAATAACAGAAAATAATATTTGGAAGAAAGTACTTTGTTCGTTGAAAATGCCACTGTTCGAAATAGTACCCACTGGTGTTTAGAATTGTACCTACTGCGGTACATTTTCGAACGATATTCTGGAAATGAAAGATCGATTGCCATGACCAATATTGCAGCTGTATGACTTTGATATTTTTGTGAAGGGTCAACTACATTGCCAACTTTGTGAATACAATACAGTTGAACTTGTCTTATGTTTATTGTGTTCATAAAATAAGAATATTTGTTAAGTGTTCGAAAATGTACCACCTTACCCTACAATTAGCAAAGCCGCTAAACAAGACAAAATTATGATATTATAATAATTCTTTTAAGTGTTATTATTTTCAAACATTAAAATCTCGCGTCATATGAGAGCTATCAAGAAACTATTTATTGATTTGTAGAGTACTCTTCAAGAGCTTTTCAACGATACTCCACAAGACGTGGTTTCAAAAGTTTCGAATTTTCATCCCCCACCCCCACCCCCACCCCACCCTCACTCGAACCCCCGAATCGTTGGTGTCACTGTGAACTCCATAGGGAGCACTCTAATTTATTCAAACAAAGTTTCCCTCTATACTTCATAGGGGCCGAGGTATAAATATGTCAAAATTTCAACTCCCTCCCCCGACCACCCCCTTGGGCCAATTTTTCTAATTAACGAACTTGTCCGAACAATTGGACCTAGAAATAACATAATAAAATTTGGTTCAAATATCTTCAAAATTACGGCCGCTATCGTGTAAAGATATAAATATCACATTTTTTTTTTTTTTTGAACGGGCGGTGGTTTCGTACTTAGGGGAGCATGAAACGTAAAGATATGAAATAATTTTTCGAAAATCATGACATGGTATCCATTGCAATAGGTAGATTTTTCTTCGAAATCTACCTAAAATATTGCATTATTTGACAAAAATGTCTTAATCAACATTTCTGTCGTTCCTTAAGGGGGAATATACAGCTTTCGGTGAAATTCATAGGTGAGAAATAGGTGAACTTCATTTTTTTTCCTCAGCAATGAATTATTCCACAACCTCGTAATGTGACATACTCTTTATCGACTACTTCTACAATTGCATACTGTTTTCAAAATTAGTCAAACTGTTACAGTTACTGGTAGCGTTACAAAATGGCAGCCACGTTTCATGCACTGAAATGCCATTTCCTTGATAACCTCCACAAATATCAATATTTCTATATATTTTTTAATATCATATGAGCAACACTATCTACAATCATTAATTTAACATTAAAAGTTATTTTTTTTTAATATTTTTATTTTAATGAAAAAGAAAAAAAAATATATATATATATATATATTTAGGCCTATATGTACTTACACTGTAGATATTCCAGAGATTGTAGGTGATGTTGTTCATATTATATTTGCAAATAGCTAGAAGAAAGATACACTAAAAAATATCACCATCTGTGGAAATCTTCACGGAAACGGCATTTTAGTTAATGAAACGTGGCTGCCATTTTGTAATGATAACTACCCGTAACTGTAACAGATTTATTAATTTTGAAAATATTATGCAATTGTAGAAGTGGTCAATATAGAGTAGGCTATGTCAGATTGCAAGATGGTAGAGCAATTCATTGCTGAGGAAAAAAATAGTGAAATTCACCTATTTCTCACCTATGAATCTCACCGAATGCTGTATGTCTGTATGCTGTGGTTACAGGTTATAGTTACTGAGGTGTTAGGTACTAAGTTCAGGCTTTCTTGTGAATGGATTCCACACCAGCCGTAAACTGTAGTTTTATGTGCTGCCCTGTAGAGGAAAGGGGAAATATCTGGCATAGTTTTAACCATGAACACGGTTGTTAATAAGAGGTTACGCGTTTACAACAGGTAGAGATTAGTTTGGATTTATGCAGCTCACTGTTCCCTCCTGCTTGCTTCCCGTGCGCCGGTGATTCATGAATTATAAACATTCTGTAATAAAACTACTTACTGTACTTCCTAGTACTTCATCCTACTGACACGTTTTCATGTCTGTAGTGATTTTAGTGTTACCTAACAAAAGCTTGAATACATGTTTGAAAAAATCCCTTTAGGCAGGCCTACAGGCTGAGGTAGATTTCGAAGTGCTTTTGGTTTAATTTATTGTCGCTGCGCAGCACTCTTCTTCTTTAGCCTTGGCATGACAAACCCGCAATAATAACTGCAAAAAAGAGGAAAGTGCACTTTTTCAAACATTCAAATCTCGCCTTATATGAGAGCTATCGAGAAAATAGTTATTGATTTGTAGAGTACTCATAAAGACCTTTTCAACGATAACCCACAAGACGTGGTTTCAAAAATGTCTAATTCCCTTCCTCCACCCCACTCGTACCCCCAAAACCCCCGAACCGTTGGTGTCACTGTGAACTCCATGAACTCAAAGTTTCCCTCTTTACTTCATAGGGGCCGAGATATAAATATGTCAAAATTTCAACTCCCTCCCCCGACCCCCCCCCCCCCTTGGGCCAATTTTTCTCATTAACGAACTTGTCCGAACAATTGGACCTAGAAATAACATAATAAAATTTGGTTCAAATATCTTCAAAATTACGGCCGCCAGATATATATATATAGAGGCAGAGTGATAGTTTGATAAGCATATGTGAAAGAATACTGTTATTTGTCAAAGCTAAATGTATTGCAACTTCCATAGCCTTATATGAACACTGTAAAACAATATGTTGTCATGATAACTGAATTGTATTTGATAAATTCTTTCTAATATATTATCATAAAATAGGCACTAAATTGGGCATTACTCCGGTACCAGTCAACCGATTTGGTTCAATATCAATAGGCTTCTTCCCCTGGACGTTATAAATGCATATGCCAAGTTTCATGAAAATCTGATAAAGCGTATTTGATGTTATCCCGCATACAGACAGACGGACACATTTTCCCGTCCCCCACCCAATTTTGTAAAGTACCATTCTAACCCTTAATAAATGAATAAATAAATACGTAAATAAAACGAGCATTGTCAAAAATGTAAAACTCCGAGGCAAAACACAACTTGAAGTCGACGTTTATCATCAAAAAATTATATTTTCAAGAATTTTGAAAGTCACCTGCTATGATATATTTGCTATGTTAACCCTTATACGCAACACTCAGTTTCTCAAATATCATATAAACCCATGCCAGACTTTTAAAAAAGTTAATACAATGATTTAGGCCCATTGTTTATTTCTTGTACTTTAAAATACAAGAGTTTAAACTTTTCTTCCTATTTCATTTCCATCATTTTATTACAAATTTGAGACTCACTACTGTATACCGTAGAATACACTATCAAGAAAAGGGTTAAATAAATTTATTTTTACAACATTTCATTAATTTGTTTAATGAAGATTATACATAGTCCCCCGCTGTGGTGTAGGGGATGCGTTTGCTCCTCTCACGCAGCGGGCCCATGTTCGAATCCAGGTCGGGAGAAGTTACCTAAGTGGGATTTTCCTGGGTTTTTCCTCACCCGTGAGACAAATGTTGGCCCTTGTAGTCCCCAGATATCATCTGGCCGTCATTATCTTCTTTATCCTATCCCTTGTTCAAAATGAATGTGTGTGTGTGTGAATAGTGTATCTCATCCTGTGTTCGTGCTGTCTCGGAGGTGGCCCCGGCATTGGGCTGATCATTCATCCGGGGAGGCCCTTCATGTCCTTGTCTGGCCAAAAAAGTACGTATGTGATCCATAGTTAATCCCTCTCCCGACAGGTCGCGGCCCTGTAAGTAAAATGCTACTCGAAAACTTTGTAGTTCCATATTGTATTATTCAGTACAAATGTTGAGAGTACCGTAATAATCGTAGTAATAAAATAGAACGTGAAATTTGATGATAACACAGCCCAACATAAAATAACTTTTTGTTTGGTGTCTCAGATGTTTTACCGGATTTTGGCTGTACTTAGTGTGCTTATTCCAAATATGTAAACAGTTTTTCTCTACCAGCTTTACTTTTATATAGATTTCGTTCGTGAGCTCTTAGTCTAGCGAAACAAAATCTTGCTTGATAATATAGCTACTGAAGGTTCTTGACTATACTTTGGACCCGTAGGACGAAAACTGTACGAAGTACAGAAAAAACTAAAAGCTGGATTGTTTTTTGGCCCTCAAATTGACAGCTCATACGTCATAAACGACCGTACAGTATGTGACAGTATCAATTTTTTTTAAAGACCCCATGTTATTTTGTTATTGTAATGTTAATGTAATGTTAGTGTCTTGCTTTTTTCTTCACATGATTTAGAAACTAAAAATAGGCACTGTTTTTTTATTTATATCAAAGGTAAAATGGGTTAATATGCATAATGGTAATACCATATCTCACAAAACTAAAGCTGATAGGGCAAAACTAATGGCACATTTGGCATCAGCGACCTAAATGTACCCAAGAATAAGTATAAATTCTAAGGCACCCAAATGGCTGTTGGTCTGTGTAAACAATTAGGTATGTGGATAAAGTACTAATGCCATATTTTGAAAGTTATTTCAAAACGCTGTTCATAAATGTGCCGTTGTTTACCTTCTGTTCCCACTCCCAAGGTAGCTCGCAGGCGAAATAGGGATAGACGGGAAAGCTTCTCCGGATTGAAAGATGCAATACTAAGTCAGGTTCAATAAATTTTTTATTGATCCCCTTGATGATAAACAAAATGAGTACAATTGACAAAATAAAGAAAATGGACCCTTTTTTATACACAAGATGGAATCTTCTGATATCTTGCTTTACATTGCGTGATTTCCTCTTCCGAGCGGTGCCGGAGAAAATGTTGAAGTAGTGATGAGATCAAGGGGAAGCGAGTTAGCAAGATCCTTCTAAATGGTAAGGCGTGCTTGCCTTACAAGACTGGCGATGACTCGGAGGACCAGAGCAATTATTTAGAGTCGAACTTGCTCGAACGACTGAATGAGATTTCACCTTTGCGTGAAACGAATACGCACCTCCAGCAATTATTTAAGGTCGGGCTTGCTGCAACGACCGAGATTAGTAGACGAACTTTAATATGTTGCGTCTTCACTGCAACGATATTTAATTTTAAACACTTATTTAAAATTAGTTTTATGACAGTACTCACAATAAATCCTTGTTACTGATAAGATGCACAATTCAAGTCCACTCGGTTTGAACTGGGTGGTAAAAGAACTTGGATTCACACGCTCTATGCGAATCACGTAATAAATTAATAACTTCAATGAAGAGATGAATTGCCTCTCTGCAATATAACTGGGCTGGGAATCCTTTAATTCCCAGCACGAGAAATAAAACTGGATTCAGTATCCTAAACTGAATCAACCAGCATAACGAATTGCTTCGAAGAGAATGATAAAGGGTTAAGAACAAGAATGACAAACGTCACGACATGTGACATGAAAGCAAGAATCTCATTGGCCAAGAATACACGTATAAAAACATAAAATAAAGCAATCTTGGAAATAAACCAAATAAGAAACGTTAAAACTAGAAAATAGATAAAAGAATTAATTAGAATTACTTTAATAGTGAACTGTTTCATTAAAAGCACAAAATTATGACTAAAATATACTAAAATAAGCAGACTGAAACGTTGGGTTGGAGGCAATAGACCATGACTATCCAAATATCAAACAAGCGACAGTCAATTGTCTTTCTGCCGACAATTGAATGAGAAGATCACCGCCGTCTCGAGAATTACACTGCCTGTCCTATGCTTAATTTTAACATGGAGTTCAGAGTATTGTTAAATTGCCTAATTTCTCCAGTAGAGGCGACACAGTTCACACCCAGATAGCATGAAATTCCAGCATATTTCAGTTTCCGAGTTTATACTTCAGAGGGCAACACAGAGTATACGGTAATGTAAAGGGTATTGCAGCTGGGTGTGAAAGGTGCTGCCATCTGTAATGTCGCCGCGTACGCAAAATTAGCCGTATAGGACAGGCAGTGTATACACGAGTAATACAGTCTAGAAGGCAGTGGAGAAGATAGAACAAAAAACAGATAATAAACATATTTAAATTACATTGGAAACACAAGAAATGAAAGAAGCGAAGTCAACACGCTTGTTGCCATAGCAACTCGGCGAATGACCTCGCGAACCAACAGCTGACACCTCAAATCCGGCAAATACGAAATACTAGACGGAACACCTTCTTTGTAGTATTTAACTTTCTTTGTAGTATTGTGCTATCCTAAATATAATATAATTGAAAAGAGAAATACAATTAAATAGCATATTCTTCACTCTTCAGTTTAATGATTGTTAATGTGGTAAACATCGAAAATTAGCAACTTACACTCATTTCATACGTTTGTTGGATTCTAAAGGTCGAAATACTCCTAATATAAAATACTGCCGGTAGTGTGTGGCACATATAATTATCAAATGAAAGAGATTTGTTGATGATTTTTCTCCTATTATATTACAGAAGTTAACTTAAAATCGTAATTAGATACAGTAGAGTCTCGATTAACCGAGTTAATGTGGGCCACAGAAACCTCGGGTAAGCAAATTCTCGGTTAACACGGATATACACTAAAAGGGATCAGGAAAATGGAATAAAAAATCATTATCACGTTACGAAAGCATCAGTATCAATGTAATGACATATACTGACATGAAATAAAAATAATACAGGACTCATACCTTTGAAAAACTAAAAAATTAAACACTTAAACGAAAATACTATCACAATTTGCGATGTTCAGCGAATCATAAAGTTATGTTTTCCCTTAGTTTAGGCTCGGATAATACGAAACCTTGGTTAATCGATGCTCAGTTAATCGACACTCTACTGTATTTATATTTTCACATTTATAGTTCATTTGTGACAAAAAAAATGTAACTTTGCACCTAAGATCAGCATATTGAACTTAAACGGCTTGAGGTGCAATGTCAGTCAGATAGTATATTAACTATCGATAGGAAAGGCTTTCAATTCTACAATAAAGTTACCAGTTGTCCATTACATTGCCCGTAAAATCGTCTTCTTGTCAATGCAGTCAAAAAGTTATCAAGGAAACAATAATGGCAATAATAGGGGGGGGGGTGTAAAAGCAAATGGTCTTAATCTGCACCTTGAAAGCATCTTTCTGAAAAGCAGCCAAGTTATTAAGATCTGGAACCTCACACTTTTATATATATATTTAAAAAAAAACACACACACAGGCAGTAAAGATAACAGCTATGACCTACGAAAATGGAAACACGAAGGTTTTAATGGCTTAGCTCGTATCTTGTATTGACGCTGGGCAAAAAATAAACATAAGTTATAAAAATGAAGAATCCACCTTATACCCACGAAAATACGAGTGATTCACAAAGAACAGACCGTATTCAGGGAATACATTTGTCACGCTATGCTGATTAAAAAACTTCGTATCATCATGGGTTCAATTTTTCTTACTAGAGACGTTATATAAAAAAAATTGAGATTAACCGAGCGAGGTGGCCGAGATGGTAACGTCTTGGAATCGCATTCGGGAGGTCCCACTTTCAAATCCTGTGGCCGGTCAATTTGACATGGGTGTTTTCATGGTTTCCCCAGTCGTAAAGGCAAATGCCGAATTGGATATTTACATACCATGAATCATCCTCACCATTTCATCCTGTATCATGTCCATTTTAAATTGATATCAGATGAAATTTACTCCACTAACATACATCGACAATAGAGACAATATTGACAATCAATAGCTCCATGACCTGCCCTACTGTACAGACACAGATCCCGAACTCCTGATGTAGCCTCGAAGGTAAAAGGAGTATAAACACACCTGAAATAAAAATAAAAAATAAAAAATAGATTAACTTTAAGGTTATTGAGAAATTAAAGGATTTTAACTTGAATAACGACTGAAAATCTACTGAATTGTTTTCTTCATGATTTGTGAACGATTTAAGTGTCAGATTTATACCCTAAAATGCCTATCACAACAGATTTTCAAAAATGTTGCCAGCGGCAGCAATGCATGCAGTCTTGCAGTCGCGCGGTTGTGAACTGCTCGTGTATCATTACCAATTTTCTCCCGTTCTTGACGGATTTGCTCGGTGGCGGCATGAATATGTTGTAACAATTTTATTCCTCTCTTGTGTTCACAAGATTGCGTGCCATCAATTTCTACGGAACTATCGAAAACCGGACATATTAACATTTTTAACCAGCATAACGTGACAACTTAATGCCCGTTCTTCGTGAATCATCATGTAAGTTATAATACAAGGGAGAATCAAATGAAAAAAGCAATTCATTTTTTCCCATTATTTTACTGCAGGAAGGAAGTTTGCTTGCACATTATTTTCTACATAGTCCCCTCCCAGTTCAATGCACTTACGCTATTGGATAGGAAGAGCTTCGATACCTCATGAGAAAAATTATTTTGGTTAACGCTGTATCCACTCCTGCACCATCGATTGGACGTCTTCACCAGATTTGAATTTCTGCCCTCCAAGGTGATCCTTTAACGGACCAAAGATTTGGAAATCTGATGGTGACAAAGCGAAGGGAGTTGCTGAGAGCAGGTGTTTTGCTTCAACATGATAACGCCCGTCCTCATGCTGCTTGTGCAACCATGAAAACTATCGACGACATATGTTTCAATTCCCTCCCACATCTGCCATATTTGCTAGGTTTGGCACCATCAGATTTCCACATCTTTAGTCCATTAAAGGAGCTCCTTGGAGGGCAGAAGTTCAAGTCTGATAAAGACATCCAATCGGCGGTGCATGAGTGCCTACAGTGTCAACCAGAATAATTTTTCTCATGCGGTATCGAAGCAATTCCTATCTAACGGCATAAGTGCATTGGAGAGGACTTTGTAGAAAAATAATGTAAAAGCAAACATTCTTCCTGCAGAAAAATAGTGGGGAAAAAATAATTGTGGTTTTCATTTGATTCTCCCTCTTATGTCTCTGCTCAACAGCATTTGAAAGAGCAAAATATTTCGGATGTTGACCTTAATGAAATGTCTTCACAGAAATACGATAATCTTAATTTTGATACTGTACAACTTTAATTATAAACATTCAGTCCTGCATTTAATGTATGTTCAAAGCAATTGAATAGTGCGGCCGAACAACGGCATAAACTAACAGAGGGAAAAATTATAATCTGGCAGAACAAGATGAAAGATAGGCGTACAAACAAAGAAATCAAAATGCCTCCCTCTATCTCAGCATATATATTTATTTATTTGTTTATACTTTGAAAAACCCAATTCAAATTGGCTGGCCACTGGGTATGAATCCGGGATCTTCCAATGGAATCCTGGAGGCTAGCACCTAGCTATCCAAATTGGATAATCTATTTTGGTTTCAGTTAAATTTTGGACAAATTATACACGGATATGGATATTATGTGGACGAATTAAATATGGATAAAATATTCCAGTATCAGTTCAATACAGTACAGCAACAAGAGCAACAAGGACTTACCGTATTTTACGGATCATAAGACGCACTTTTTACCTTGAAAATAGAGTCTTCAAAGTTGGGTGCGTCTAATGGTCTGAAGTACATTAAACAAAATTAAAATTATGGTAAATATTGCCGGAATACCATAGTTATACACAAGGTGTTGTAAACGATAAGATAGTTACAAATTTTGGCACAAACTGTAGGCCTACATCAGTCACAATCGTAAAATGAGGGTATACAATGCAAAAAGAAAGTAATGGTGAGTTCTTTTATACGAAATGAGTTGTCTCCGACGGATTGTTTAAATGGAGGCAATGACCTCTAAGCAGCCTTGTCCCGTTATACTTACCGTATGCTGAATTGAGGGTTAGAAGGTGTAAAAGTGTTTTTAATCTTTCATGAGAAATCCGTTCAGTTGTTAAAAGTTACGCGATGCCATATGTACAGAAGAAATTTTCATACAACGCAGGTTTTAAGTTAGAAGAGATTTACATTGATTCAATTGTGCAAGGTTATAGTATTTTTCGCTTAGAATCACATTAATTTTTTTTTCCTTTAAATTTCCATCCTAAAATCAAGGTGCGTCTTATGGTCCGGAGAGTCTTATGGTCCGTAAAATACGGTAGGTTGTCCCAAACCCAGCCTTTAAAAGGAGGAAAAGGAGGAAGAAGAAAATTGACCATCGCCGGTGTGTCGGAATGTGCCACATTTATACACACATAAATGTCTTCGACCTGGTTTGGGATCGAACATTGATCACAGAAAGCCAGATCCATACTCACTGAGCCACCCAGGCCGACCCATAAATGTTTGGTTTCAGACTTCTTGTAAAGTAGCCTATACATGGTTCGATACTAACTTGATAGGGATATAACTTTAGCTTACTTAGCCGTACTTAACCCATTTCTACAGAGTTTATTTATGAACATATTCACTACTCAACATAGTTGACCTAGATGTCATATCCATCTAGTAAAGATATGTTTCTTTGTTTCCTGGAAACGATGTCTGAATGGTACTAATGGACATGCTTTTACCGCTATCTTGAAAACACCGTAAACCAATAACACAAAACTCTGAAAACATCATATTTAAGTAGGCAGGCTTTAGTGGAATGTAAAAGCGGGCAGTAGATGATCATGATTATGCCGTTGTTTAAAAGGATAGACAGCGACAGAGACGTAAATAGCAATACCATAGCCCCTTTAAAAGCCTTGTCTGTGAAATATGGGAAAGCCGCAAATGATTCCTGCAGCTGCATTCTTAATGGACTCAATGTACTATCTTTTACTATAGTTCATAATTTCTAAAAACTGTTTTTTTTCCTGGCGAAAACAATGGGACTGCGAAGGTAGTGTCAACCTCGCCATCCCATGAATTAAAAATTACCATTAAAAATGCCCATAACACAACATAAATAATAGCTTATTAAGGAAATTGTGTTATTTTCTATCATTGAAACATGTAACGAAAAAGGATTATTTTACATAAAAGTCATATCACGACTTTCAACTGTCAGGATTGCGCGAGATTGATGATAAATAATTAAGAGTTAGAATATAAAAATTACTAATTTTTTATGTGACTATTTAGACAATGGACCAGTGGCCTACTACCTTGTCTATTCCCCCTCACAATACTGTATTTTATTCTTCATCCTTCACTGTGGAATTCGTTACGTGAGGATATAAAAGTCTGCCAAACACTCAGACCGTTCAAGATGAAGTTAGTTGACAACTTGACCTCAGACCATCAACATTTATATTATATACTATTTTCATGTTAAAATTATCGATATTTTTTTATTGTTTCATTTATTTACTTTTCCTCTTTCTACATATTATTTTTCTTTCATTCCTTGTACTTACAATGTTGAATTTTCATTATTATAGTTTACAATAGTTTTATTGTTTTCACTAACATAATTTATATTTATATAACATAATCATATGTCTCTCTTTTTACTTCCTCTGCCCGTACCATATGTACTATAGGTAGAGGAAGTATTGTTTTCGACCCTAAAATTCGAAGTTGAGTTTTTAGTATGTGAACAGGCTAGTTCCGAAACGGAGAATCGTATGAAAACAAAATTTCGTATTTGGGTCAGGTACCTTCTGAAGACGTGATTCGAAGATTGGCGACAAATTTCTCTTATTTTTAAGGGGACTTTACATGAAGAAATTTTCGTTTTTCGCGATTTTATCGAAAACGGCTCTAACGATTTTCTTTAAAATTTGCACATGTGTTCCTTTTACTGAGAGCTAAAACTTTTATTTGAAACTTTTTTTCGAAAAAAATTCTCTGAGGGTAGTTACAAGCCACCCACTGTTCACCCACTGTTTGTAGAAATTTTGTCTTGCGTGTTGAACAACTGAATACGCGCTCTTTCACGGCCTCTTATTCTATATAAGAATGTGAAGTGAGAAAGATGTATTGTTGGCCAGGTATAGAGTAAAGAAGTATCTGAGGGAAATATTCGATAAATTTCGGAAATTATTCTTTACGGCGGAAAGTTCAATAAACGTCTGCAGTCACCTGTTCTTTTTTTTTAAGTTTGTTATATAGCCTGCGCTTTTAGTCTCATCATTGAAAGAAGAGGTATTTATAGGATAATTAGCGTAAAATTGTGTCTTGCGATTCTGTAAAAGGATATGTGAATACTGCTAACTTTTTTTTGGGCAGAGGAAGTTATGTGACTTTCACATCAGATTTTTTATTCTTAATTAGATTATTTGATAATGTTTGAATGTATCCACCTCTGGTTAGTGGAAGAGAAGGACCTAAAGAGAAGCTTTACCTACACCAGAGGAAAATATAAATAAATAAAAAATAAATAAATAAATTTACGACACCTATGTGCACTTCTTTTTAAGTGAGTCCATAAGCACTGAACACTGATACATATCCTTATATGTAGCTTCTTTGTTAAAAAGCAATCTTTTCACACTGGGATTGAGCACATAGGCTATAAGCTACATATGAGCAAAGGGAGATATCAAATATGTAATGCACATTACAGTATATAAATGTGTGAGTTCTGTGCTATGTAATCTTTCACCGGATATAACTAAATTCATTGACATATGAACAATGTGCACTGGAAATCAATAAAGAAACTTCATCTATTTTTTAGCATCGAAAACTGTATGTCCCCCCTGAACTCTTTAACCCAAATAAAAAAGTCACTTTGCTTAACTTCCGGGCCCTAGTCATGATCCACTTACTGGAGAGATTCTTCTGTACAATTTTCTCCTTGCAGGTTCACTCCCCCAAGAACTTGAAAGGTTTCCAACCAGCACGTAATATACAACTTGCCGTTTACAGTATCTACTACATTACACATTTCTGGGGATCTGGGGCGATTAAGATGAAGCGTTTCAGCAAAAAAGTCACCCAAAACCCGAGGGCTAGAATTCTAATTATTACACCGAGACCAGATAAACACTAGTCTATAGCCTCCAAACACAAAGTTCTTGAGATTTTTCGCATTGTACCTCACGATATCTCCATCCACATGCGATGGAGCTGCAGGCTACCACGGATCTTACTACACACTAATATATCCATTATTAATAATAGTCTACTACTAAACCTTTTGCGGCGACCAAAATAAAATCTATATTATTTGTACTCTTTAAGCGAATGCAAACAATAGTTTTAGTAAATACTGACTGACTGGAACTCTTTGCTGATAACCAGAAATAAGTACCGTATTTTACGGACCATAGACGCACTTTTTACCTTGAAAACTGTTACGTCATGTAATACCTTCTTTCTTGCTTGCCATAAATTTACTTCAGATGGCTTTGATTTTCATTTGTCTGTATAGGCTTACAGTCATTCAATTCAATGTATGTCTTGGCAATTGTTATTTTAATCTCAACTCCAAAATTATTTATTTATTTTTTAAATAACTACTAATTTATCAATTCTGTTTTTATTTTATTTATTATTATATTAGCATAGTGCGTTTTAATGTATTGATTAATTAATCTTATTTACAAGTGAAGCTATTATTATTGGGTTAGCGATTATTTATTGTTTCAACCTTCAATTGTCCTTATTATTCACTTCATCCTTCTTCTTCAAAATGGACAACGATTTGAGTGTTCCATTCTCCTTTTCTAGGGCAATGTGCTCTATTCAACAAATCATTTAGCACGTCATACAGTGCTTAATTTCGGGCGAAATGCCTTTTATCTTCATTTGTGTTGGATTAAGAATTCCAATGTTCTTACATAGTTCAACATAATTTCAACATCACAGGGATTCATCTAGACGTCGCTAAAGGTGCTTCGTTCTTCTCTGGACACTGAACCTTCATAAGGAGATATCAATCATTTCAATTCTGTGAGTAATATAATTCACAAGACAAGGACTATGATTAGTTTTCAATTCGGTGAGATTTAGTAGTCATAAAGAGACTTCATGCAACTTCGAATTGTTAAATAAATACAGACATTTATGCTTGGCAATAAAGTGTTAACAGCTTATTTATGCAATCTTCTTTTTTCTGAACTAGTGCTGTGAATAGTCTTAAATTTCAGCATTCAATACAATCTTCTAGTTTCGAAATAACAATTTCGACAGGCTATATTTATTACATCAACAAATGGTCCTCCGAATTAATACAGTCTACCAGTGCATCTATATATGTGTACTTGGATACAACTAGAACTGCAGATTTCAAGAAGTGCATATATTCCAGACCATCAAGTTTGTGTTGATCAAGCAACGTCATCGTTCACATGTGCATATTTCTTGTATATCAATTTACCCATTTGAAGATTGGAAATGAAACCCAATTCTTCTCCTCAATTCTTCTCTCCCCCGCATGTTATCGCCGGGAATCGAACCCACAAATAGTTTTCAATACGGTCCACTACCAGAGGAAGGGTCGCCTGGCGGTAACATGTTGTTGGTCCACCGGGCCGTTGATATTACTAACATGTTGTTGGTCCACCGGGCCGTTGATATTACTAACATGTTGAAGGTCCATCAGGCCGTTGATATTACTAACATGTTTAGATATTACTGGCTGCTCCGAACCTGAATTATATTCAGTGCATTTGCTTGATTATCATAAATAATTCATCTTATACTATATAATACATAAGTCTCTCCAGGCATTTGCAAGCCTGTTTGAATTCATGCAAAGTATTGCATTTAGCAACAATATAAGTGTTGTTTCATAAACATTAGCATCACTATTATTATCAAGTTTTAATAATATCAAGCATATCTCCGTGTCCTCAACACGTTTGAGATCTAGGTACGGAGCTACCTGACTATCATATTGTAATATTTGTCAATTTGTAAAATATTGTACAATCTCACAGACAACAATACAAACACCTGATACAGATTCTACACAATTTCAAGTGTATTTTAACTGTTTTGTCTGTTTATCTCAATCATGACCATTGTAAACGTCTATGTGTAATTCCCGAAACGCGGGCAATTGATTTAACACTGAACAATTATTTATTGTAAAAGACTTTGCAAATCTCATCAAATATGACTAATCCGGGTCCTGAATTCGCGGCCCTTAAGGCTAAAAGAACCCCTGTTAAGAGTCGAATTACCCGCCAAGCCAATATAATAGCTGATATCGCTAGCTCTAGTGAAATTTCTATTCAAGACCTGCTTAGGCGCAAAGATACCATGACAAAACTTAGTAATGATTTTCAAGACATACAATCTCAGATCGAGGAGTTAGAATTTTCTGATGCCGAAATGGCTTATAGGGAGGAAGTCGAAGAAACCGTTTTCCAAGCCCTCTCTCACCTAGACAATTTAATTTTCCAAAGGCAAGCCCAGCAGGACTCTCAGGCTAAGTCAACTAGTATCGAGTTTATAAAGACACGATTCCTCAATTATGTTCAGGAAATCCAAGCCCTTGTCATAGAAGACAGACAGTCTTATTGCAAGGCTCTGAGTCTGCGCACATCCTTCGAGGAATTATTCAGTGAGTACAAGACTGAATACTCACGTATCGAAGTACTAGAACTCAATGAATCTATCAAACTTCAAAGGCTTCAAGTCGAGTCTGCCTTTCATGAAACCATTGCTATTCTTCGAAGTTCAATTGATGAAACCAAGCATCATTATGAGCCCAACCAAGCTATCCTTGCTAATCAATCATCGCCTCAATTTGTCCCCTCTCTTCCAAAACTTCCAGAAATTCGTCTTCCCCATTTCAGTGGCGACCCAGCAACCTGGATTGAGTTTAGGGACACTTTCAATTCACTAATCATAGAGCATAAACACATATCTAACATGGACAAATTTCAATATTTGAAGTCCTGTCTAGCACCAGAAGTTATGACAGTGATTCAAAACATTCCTGTCTCTGCTGCTACGTTTGATGTAGCATGGAGCACGCTGTCGGCTAGGTTTGATAATGACCGACTTATCGCTAATACCCACTTAGAGAAGTTATTTTCACCTCCTGTCTTAGAAAGGAATTCCGCTGAATCTCTTCAGAAGTTCGTTGACCATTTTATAAGCACTGTTCATGCTTTGAACTCGCTTAATGTTGGTGTAGACTTGATTATAGCAAAGATTGTACTCGACAAGCTTCCTCCATTCCTGATAAAGGAATGGGAATCCTCTCTCGCTCCAGGTAAAATGCCTAGTCTCAAAGACTTATTCACATTTTTAGAATCCAGGATACGGGTTTTTCAGATGACTGACTCAGCTTTAAGGAATCAGCCAGTAAAGCCTATTGTATCTAATACAACCATTCCTAAAGGCAAGGTTGCCTCCTCCAAGCCTAAATGCCTCTGTTGTAACAATGGATTCCATGAGCTGCAACATTGTGAAGTTTTCAAAGCCATGGATTTCTCTAATAGAGACAATTTTGTCAAAACACAACGATTATGTCAAGTGTGCTATTACTCTAAGGGTCACGCCCCCTATTGTAGCACTTATACTTGCAAGATTTGTAAGGGTAAACATGGCACTTACCTTCATAATCCAGCACATATTAACGGCAACCAATCTGCCAATACTGCTGGGGTAATGTCAGTCTTCCAACCTCAACCAAGCTGTTTGCTCCCTACCGCCACTGTTTTAGTCATGCACAGGGATGGCCACTCTGTTGAAGCCACCGCATTGCTTGACAGTGGTTCTGATTGTAACCTCATGTCTAATAGGTTATTCAACCACTTAAAATTATCGCCTCATCACCAGCGCACTACTTTAGCTGGTATATTGTCATCTAAGGCAGACAGTCTTAAGATGACGTCAATTTCAATTAAGTCTGTCACTACTTCATGGCATTGCAACACCAACGTCATAATCGTACCGGAAATTTCAACCTCGAAATTTCCACGCAAGCCTGTCAATACTACAAATTGGAATATTCCACCAAATCTTTCATTGGCTGACGCCAGTTTCAATACTCCTAAGTACGTAGACTTGTTATTAGGCGTTGAAATATATTCACAGATTGTCTGTGCAGGTCAGATATCTGCTCCTAATATGCCTGTAATTCAGAACTCGCATTTGGGTTGGTATTTTGCTGGTAAATTACCACAACCCGCCAGGTCTGAACATAACATGGCTTTGCAAAATATGCACAACCGCCAACCTAAGTCAAGGCCTTCTAATAAGGTTTCTAAGGAACCCGACCATTCTAGCGGGTCTCCCACACATTATTCTGCCTTCCTCACTGCTGATCAAGACATTAGCAGGCAACTTTCTCAGTTTTGGGAATTAGAAAAAATTTCTAACTCTGATTCCTTTCTCGACGACTCTATATGCGAAAAGCATTTCGTAGATAATACTCAACGAGACTCAGAAGGAAGATATGTGGTAAAACTTCCTTTCTTGTCTGATCCTCAGACCCTGGGCAGTACAAAACTCCAGGCTTATAAAAGATTCTCCTCATTGGAGAAACGCCTCAATTCTAATCCCACTCTTAGTGAAGATTATCATAAGTTCATGGACGAATATATCGCTCTAGGCCATATGGAGCCTTTAGAGCAATCCTCAAACGATAACTTCGACTATATCATTCCTCACCATCCTGTATTAAAACCGTCGAGCACCACCACGAAACTTCGTGTGGTATTCGATGCTTCGGCTAAATCTTCCAACGGCAAGTCACTCAATGAAATACTTGCCGTAGGGCCAACTGTTCAGCCGGATTTGTTCTCTATCCTTCTCCGTTTTAGATTCAAGCCTATAGCATTCACTGCAGACATCGCAAAGATGTATAGGCAGGTTAAGGTAAATCCTGATCATCAAGTTTACCAGAAAATCCTTTGGAGAAGTTCTTTGAATGAACCTATACAGACTTTCAAGCTCAAAACCGTCACTTACGGCACTTCTTCAGCTGCATTTCTTTCCACCAGAGCTCTCAATCAACTTACAATAGACGAGGGAGCACGGTTTCCTTTAGCTAGCACTATCATCAACAATTCTACCTACGTTGATGATATTGTGGCTACCGCTGATAGCCTATGTGAGGCTAAGGCAGCTGTTGCTGAATTGCGTACCTTACTCCCTTTAGGTGGTTTCAACCCCCGTAAGTGGAGTTCTAACTCTCTTGAGTTACTTACGGAAATTCCCCCTGAACTTCAGGAACCCCTTGATTGCCGTTCTTTTGGCGAATCTCAAGCAGACTTTCTGAAGGCGCTGGGTCTAATATGGCAGCCTTCAAATGACATTCTTAGAATTGAAACCACAATTGACTTCACGAAACCTTTTAAGACATGTTCTAGGAGGACTTTACTTTCTTGTATCGCCTCCATCTTCGATCCTCTGGGTTTAATTTCCCCTATAGTCGTCTATTGCAAGATTATATTTCAATCTTTGTGGAAGATTACGACTTCTTGGGATGATCCCATTCCTTCTCCAGTAATTGATAAATGGCTAAAGATTCATAATCAATTAAATAAGATTTCATGTATAGCTATTCCTCGACTGGCATTATTAGAAAATGCTAATGAAATTCAAATTCATGGCTTCTGTGACGCCAGTGAAGTCGCTTATGGAGCTTGCTTATATCTACGCTCCTCAGATCATTCTGGGAATGTTATGAGCTCTCTACTTTGTGCTAAATCTAGAGTTGCTCCCATCAAAGCTACTACCATTCCTAGGCTAGAGCTTCTAGCCGCCCATCTGCTTGCTAATCTTATTCATAAGAGTTTACCTGCGCTCCAATTAAAAATCAGAGCGATTTATCTGTGGAGTGATTCCACTATAGTTCTGAGCTGGTTAATTCGTCCACTTCATACTTTGAATACATTCGTCAGAAACAGAATTGCTGATATCTTAGATCACACTTCACCTAATCAGTGGCATCATGTTTCGTCTCAAGACAATCCTGCAGATATTATCTCCAGAGGAAGCACTCCTCACGACTTAATCCATAACACATTGTGGTGGTCAGGACCTAATTGGCTCAAAGACCATAATTCTCACTGGCCAATCAGTGATTCTTTTGTGGAGCCTGACTTGCTTCCAGAAACTAGAGTAGTGTCCCTAATGGAGGCTACTAACTCCAACCTAAACTCTTATCTTTTCAAATTTGAATATTTGAAAACTATTCGTGTTATGTCTTACGTATTGAGATTCATGAATAACTCTCGTAAGATTCATAACTCTATAAAAGGCCCCTTAATGCCTTCTGAACTCAACAAGGCCCTTCAATGCTGTGTTAGGCTAATACAGCAAGAAGTTTATGCTTCAGAAATCCGTGATTTATTGTCAAATCATGACGTCACTTCTTCAAGCAAATTGAAGCAACTAGACCCGTTTCTTGACAAGGATTCTGTAATTCGGGTAGGCGGACGTCTTGAACGATCCAGCATACCTTTCGAAGCCAAACATCAGATGTTGTTACCAGCTGATCATGCCTTCACTAAGCAGCTTATACATTTCAATCATATCAAGTTGAATCATGCTGGATCCCAACTTGTTATTTCTCACTTAAGAGAAAGATTTTGGATACCATCTATTAGGAAGGTGGTACGTAGTGTTCTAAGAAAATGCACTACATGTTTTCGTTTCAATATTCAAACCTTTCAGCAAAAAATGGCTGATTTGCCTGTTTATAGAGTAAATCCCATTTCTCCTTTCACCAACGTAAGCATAGATTATGCGGGTCCTTATCCAATCAAATTTGGAGGTCCTCGCTCCAAGATCACTGTCAAAGCTTACCTCGCCATATTCGTATGCATGTCCACTAAGGCCATTCATATTGAATTGGTCACCAACCTCACATCTCGTGCTTTCCTTGCCGCATTCTCACGATTCACAGGACGTAGAGGCCTTCCAAGTTCAGTGACCTCAGACAATGGCACTAACTTCGTTGGAGCTCAGACTGACCTCAAGCAGTTAGCTTTGCTATTGCAGTCTCCTGAGCATCATTCTGTGGTTCAAGATGCCACATCCCATTTGAATATACATTGGCATTTCCTTCCTCCAAATGCCCCCCACATGGGAGGTCTTCACGAGGCCGCAGTCAAATCGGTCAAGTTTCATCTAAAAAGGATGCTGCCCTCTTTTAACTTTACCTTTGAAGAGATGCTTACTATGCTGATTCAAGTGGAAGCCATCTTAAACTCACGTCCACTCATTCCATTGAATGAGGACGTTAACGACATTAGCTATCTTTCACCTGGTCATTTCCTGATTGGGAAAGCCATCATTTCATTACCAAGCCCTGACTTGTCTGGTGGTTACACCACACGTTCTCGTTGGAATACTCTCCAACAACTTACAAATAATTTATGGAAGAAATGGTCTACTGACTATCTCCACACACTACAAAGACGTTCTAAGTGGACCAAAGTTCTTTCTGACATTCCTTTAGGTACCCCAGTCCTAATCATTGAGGACAATCTCCCTCCTCAAAGGTGGTCCCTAGGGATTGTTCATTGTACTCATCCTGGCCCTGACGGTCTTATTCGTGTTGTTACTGTGCGTACTGCCACAGGCTTATTCAAAAGACCCATTGTAAAACTGGCTCCTCTTCCCATTTCTGAGGCTAACGCCTAACCCTATCATGTCTTTGGTGTTGTTGCCTTTTTTGGTTAGCAACCCTCAATTCATTTCTTAGTTTTAAGTTTGTTTTCTTATATTACTTACTCCCCTTTCTCATATCATAATTCTTTAGGTATCACATGACTTCACATCACTTTAGATTATTTCACAAGTGAAATAATCGCGGGCAATATGTTACGTCATGTAATACCTTCTTTCTTGCTTGCCATAAATTTACTTCAGATGGCTTTGATTTTCATTTGTCTGTATAGGCTTACAGTCATTCAATTCAATGTATGTCTTGGCAATTGTTATTTTAATCTCAACTCCAAAATTATTTATTTATTTTTTAAATAACTACTAATTTATCAATTCTGTTTTTATTTTATTTATTATTATATTAGCATAGTGCGTTTTAATGTATTGATTAATTAATCTTATTTACAAGTGAAGCTATTATTATTGGGTTAGCGATTATTTATTGTTTCAACCTTCAATTGTCCTTATTATTCACTTCATCCTTCTTCTTCAAAATGGACAACGATTTGAGTGTTCCATTCTCCTTTTCTAGGGCAATGTGCTCTATTCAACAAATCATTTAGCACGTCATACAGTGCTTAATTTCGGGCGAAATGCCTTTTATCTTCATTTGTGTTGGATTAAGAATTCCAATGTTCTTACATAGTTCAACATAATTTCAACATCACAGGGATTCATCTAGACGTCGCTAAAGGTGCTTCGTTCTTCTCTGGACACTGAACCTTCATAAGGAGATATCAATCATTTCAATTCTGTGAGTAATATAATTCACAAGACAAGGACTATGATTAGTTTTCAATTCGGTGAGATTTAGTAGTCATAAAGAGACTTCATGCAACTTCGAATTGTTAAATAAATACAGACATTTATGCTTGGCAATAAAGTGTTAACAGCTTATTTATGCAATCTTCTTTTTTCTGAACTAGTGCTGTGAATAGTCTTAAATTTCAGCATTCAATACAATCTTCTAGTTTCGAAATAACAATTTCGACAGGCTATATTTATTACATCAACAAATGGTCCTCCGAATTAATACAGTCTACCAGTGCATCTATATATGTGTACTTGGATACAACTAGAACTGCAGATTTCAAGAAGTGCATATATTCCAGACCATCAAGTTTGTGTTGATCAAGCAACGTCATCGTTCACATGTGCATATTTCTTGTATATCAATTTACCCATTTGAAGATTGGAAATGAAACCCAATTCTTCTCCTCAATTCTTCTCTCCCCCGCATGTTATCGCCGGGAATCGAACCCACAAATAGTTTTCAATACGGTCCACTACCAGAGGAAGGGTCGCCTGGCGGTAACAAAAACAGAGCCTTAAAAATTGGGTGCGTCTAATGGTCCGAAGTACACTTAAAAAAAAATGGTAAATATTGCCGGAATACCATAGATGTAAACAAGGTGTTATAAACGATAAGACAATTACAAATTTGAGCACAGACTGTACATCAGTGCATTGTCACAATCGTAAAATGAGGGTAACTGGAAGCCAGGTAGGCTAAACAATGCGAAAAGAAAGAAATGTTGAGTTCTTTTATACAAAAGGAGTTATCTTCGCTGGGTGGTTTAAATGAAAGCAATGGCCTATAAACAGTCTTGTTCCTTTACACTTACCGTATGCTGAATTGAGAGTTAGAGGGTGTAAAAGTATGTTCAGTCTTTCATGAGAAATCAGTTCAGTTCTTAAAATTTACGCGATGCCACCTGTACAGAAAATATTTTCGTGCAATGCAGGTTTTAAGATAGAAGTGATTTACACTGATTCCATTGTACAAAGTTATCATTTGTTTATGTAATGAAGTATATTATTCCCTTTAAAATGTTTCCTTTAGAATCACATTAAATTCATTTCCTTTAAATTTCCATCCAGAAATTAAGGTGCGTCTTATGGTCCGTAAAATACGGTACATCATCAACTGCAAGGATTGAGCTTATTAGCCGTTGCTTCCTCAAAGTCTCTCCATCTTACCCTGGGTCTTCCAGGATAACGTCTTCCTTGTGGCTGATACATTAGTATTTGATAAGGAATCCTTTCCGATTGTATTCTCTGTGCATGATAATACCAGTCTAATTTCTTTTGCTTTATTTTCATTGAGCTTCTTCACCCTCAGTTCTTCGCGTATGTCAGTACTTCCTTTCTTTAATCCAGTTTTGTATAGTCTGCCACATCGTAAAAATTTCATTTCGGCCGCTTCTATTCATCTTTCATAACTTCTTCTGATGGACCTTGTTTTGCTACCATACATTAAACAGGGAACGGCCATAGTTTTGTAGATAGAACTTTAATTATGTACCGTTTATAGTTTTATGGCCTAGTGTTCTTTTAATAGTTCCACACATGTATTGAAAATACATAAATAAATAAATGTCGATTTGATATCAGTTATATGTCAAAATTAAATGGGGTATACAATATATAATTAGTGCTGAAGTTGGGCCGAACGGACCGGAACGGTGCTCTGTCAAAGTAAAAATCTACTCTTCATCGCTCCGGCATAAACGCAGGGAGGAAAAAGTACATTTGAAGCTAGCGTATATTTTGGCAGCACTTTTTAAAAATAAAGAATCATTATTAGGGTCATAATCTCCTGTTCTTGTACCGACAGTTGCCTTGCCTGCGCGGTTGCCGTAAATTCAATGCCCACGTGACAAATTTAGTTGCATAGGCTATAGCTCTGCTAAGTAATGCATATGGTGCGTATAAATTTATGGCTTCCCCTTAGAAAAAATTCCAACTTAGCACTGTATATAGTTCCATTTATTCTAATGTAAAAAATAAAACTCCAAGAAGTGTGTATTATTTATTATTTATTAATTTATTAAATGTCTTATTAATATAGCTGGCCTTATGACCTTCTCTTCCACTCAACCAGTCGAAAGCTATAGTGATTTCAGAATCATACGCCAAAAGAAAATCACAATAATAATGTTTGTTTTGATAGTGTGGCAAAGTAATGCTCTTTGTAACAATAGGATTTCATGGTCGAACGAAAACTAACAATGTTCAAGAATGTTACATTCAGTATAAGGACACTTATTTACATGAGCGTACGGTAAAGGGGGGTTCAGGGGGTTGAAACCCCTCCCGAAATATCTGCAATATTTTGAAGATTATAAATCATGGAACGAAATTAAAAAAGAGAGAGAATAAAAAGCTCTGAATCGGCAGTTACATATTTAACAATTTCGTATATATCAAAGCATTATTTAAGATTTATCGTAATTTATTTAAGATTCAAATTTCAAAACCTCGTGGTGTTGATAGTTTTTCAGCTCAATAACAGTGATGTATTACTAGTAAACAAAAATCCCTATGGAATCTGTCAAACGACAACTCGAATACTCCCGCCGAAATCCATCAACCTGTTTGTAAAGCCAACAGTAATCACGAGCTCATCACAAAATTATCATGAAGTAATCGGCATTAATCGGGCTTTTCCACCGGTGGATTTACAGCTGACTTTAAAAACGTGCCCCATGCACCATACAGTATTATGATAATTTTTCATAAGAAAGTTTTTTATTTACAGACTCTAACATAAACGAGAAATGGATAGAAATCTCAAGAAAAACAGTTTCAAAGACTGAGCTGTATATTAATTTATTACAGTGTATTAATTATCACAATACAACTGTTTAGCAATTTAAAAAGTAACAATTCACAATGTGCGCAAGGACATTGAGACGACTTTACATTGAACCCCTCCCGAACAAAATTTTACCGTACGCCCATGCTTATTTAAATCTACCCGGTGAAGATACAACCAAAAGTAAACGCTATAAATAATATATATCTTATTTAACTATTGATATAAATTACTTTTCGTTCGTTTCGTGGTTATTCAATGACGATCTGTCTATTGACATTTTTCTCTTCATCAAATGTGTCAGTAGACTGACCAATAGCTAGCTACAATTTCCTAATCAAAACTTGCCACAGGAATTCACTCAAAATAAATATAAAAAAAAGTGTTACACGGAAATGGAAGTAAGAGAGACAAAATTATCCTATGTAGTACAAAATCGCCCTAGAATTGGCTTATTACCCTATTAGTGGTAACACTGATTAAGAAGTACCGGTACGTGAGTAGGTGTTCCTCAAACACCTCCCAGTCGAACTTCAGCAGGAGACTTGCTGGGAGGTGTTTAAAAATTCACCCTACAGCTCCCATTGATTTTCATCTTTTCCTACACTTCAAGAAATGACAGAGAATGAGAAAGAGCGGAGATGGTCGTCACAGTGGTTCAACTCCCAGGCGGCACACTTCTCCGACACGGGTATTCAAACGTTGGTCCCACGGAATGAAGAATGTCTCAATTCCGGTGGCGAATATGTTGAAAAATAGCTGAACACTTTTTGTATCTGTTGCAATAAACATTTCCATGAAATTATGTTTTTTTTTTCTCAGTAAATGGTCCCAGGGAAACTTAATTTATGGACAAGCCTCGTAGAATTACCTTCACTCGTACTCAAGGGCATAACTGTATGAAGAAAACTGTGCCTTGAACTACCGAGCAATGTAAATAATAAGACTCATGTTGTATGAAATAATTTATGCAAACTAATATACAAAGTAATTAAGAGTAATTCTACCAATATAAATCACAGTTACAAATTTATTATAAGTAATTATAAAATAATATATTTAATTCAAAATGCAACAGAACAACTTAAGTATGGTAAATAAGGAATATAGTAGGCTACTTGCCGACTGAGTTGAAAGTTCAAGGAAAAAAAAAACTTAAAAGTTTACAAAACACATTTGTGATATAACTTAACAAATGTAATATCTGTTATTTCATAAATTGCTATTAATTCAATATTAAGAGATGGGGAATAAATTGGAAATGTAAAAATGGGATGTTAAAAGCATTCGAAAATTAATAGGCCTAAATTGAAATGAGACTTACGGTTGTAGTGGTCTAGCGGTAGCGTGCCCGCGTCTAGATCCGAAGGTCGCGGGATTAAACCCGGCCGCAGTCGGTGGGTTTTTTTCAGGACGTAAAAATCCTGGGCACGGGAGTCCCTCCGGGAGGGACTTTAAGCTAGAGGGCCCGTCTCTTGGATATACGGCACGATACGGCACATAAAAGACCTTCAAGCCTAAATTAGAGCCTCTGGGCAAAATTTCTTGGCCATTTCACGTTGTGTAATACCTTGTTTCCAGAGGGGGGTTGCGAGGCGAAGGGTTTACCACCTGGCCTTCTGCCCTCTCTCGGAAAATAAGCGTAACAAAAATTCACATAGGTAAAATGAATGGAGTCTGGGGGCGGAGAAGCGGCGCTAGTCGTACATTATCCGAAAGAGAGAGAAAACGAGACTTGAAAACTTTGGCAAATCTGTAAATATGAAACTAGGACGATCAAAGCACTGGGAAATTGGAAATTATGAAAATGGGATGTTAAAATCCTCATTTCAACTGAAGGATTTCGCAAGGTAGAAATTATCTTTTGGTAGCTTTATTTTCATTTATTTTTGAAGGGAAAAAACATAAAATTGCCACCCTTGTAGTAATACACAGTTGACGTAATAAGCAACAAAAAGCACATACGCTATGTTACCAGATGTTATAGAGTAATGGAAGTTAATTAATTGTTCCTTTTTACTTATTTTGTTTAATATTGCTTCACCCATTTTCAACTGGTTGCTGAGAAGGAAGTCATCTACTCTGCATGTTAATGAGAATAACGATGTACAGGCCCGGAGGAAGGACCGGCTGGCTAGTTCCCGATGTGTCAATTGTGCAACTGGCTTATCAGACCTTCATTCTCACCTCTTGCATCGGCATCTTTAATATCTACATTAATGTTCTTAAGCGAAGAAACTTGCGAAGAGTGTACGGCACTGACAAACTTACAGGGAGCAGAACCTTGTTTAGATTATGCTGTATGGTGAACTAACCCTTTTCTATGTTTGTGTTTATACAACTTCAGTTTAAGGGGTGACATACAGCCTTCGGTGAAATTTATAGGTGAGAAATAGGTAAATATCATTATTCTTTTTTCCTCAGCAATGAATTGCTCTACAATTTTGCAATCTGACATTCTCTTTATTGACTTCTTCTACAATTGCATACTATTTTCAAAATTAATCAAACTGTTACAGTTATGGGTAATTATCTTTACAGGATATCAATCACGTTTCGTGCACTAAAATGCCGTTTCCGTGATAATTTCCACAAATGGCAATATTTTTTAGTGAACATTTTTTCTCTCTATTTGCAAATATCATAGCCTATGAACAACATCATCTACAATCTTTGGAATGTCTACAGTATAAGTATTTTTTTAAATCCATTTTTAAAATTTTTCTTTTTCAATTATATAGCCTATATATATTTAAAAAATGAACTAATAATTTTAAATGAATGAATGTAGATAATGTTGTTCGTATGGTATTAAAAATACACAGAAAAATAATCAGTCAGAAATATTGATATTTGTGAAAGTTATCAAGAAACGGCATTTCAGTGCATGAAACGTGGCTGCCATTTTGAAACGATAATTAGGCCTACCCGTAAATGTAAAAGTTTGATTAATTTTGAAAATAGTATACAATTGTAGAAGTAGTCAATAAACAGTATGTCAGATGCAAGATTGTAGAGCAATTCAATGAAATTCATCTATTTCTCACCTATGAATTTCACTGAAAGCTACATGTTCCCCCTTAAAATTTAAAAATTTTCTGGGGAAAACTTTTTCACATCTTACTTTCTCACATATACGAAGTGTCGAGCAAATATTCTGATCATGACAAAAATTCAAAATCGGATAACACCGAGAAAACATGTTTTACTATGAGAATATTATTGAAGAAAAATTCCTCTGACACTGGGATTTGAACCTTTCAGAAGACCATTAAGGGCAATCAGTCATAGGAGAGAGGTTCCATCTGGCGCTGTGAAGCGAACTCTGGCTAGCTCAGTTGGTAGAACAGCGGCACAAAATCCGAAGGTCATGGGTTCGAATCACAGTGTCAGGGATTTTTCTTCTATAATATTCTCATGTAATGTCCAACAGAGAGAATATTTTGTGTTTTTTATTGCATATATCCATGTTTCACGATGCATACAAACCGAAAGGGTCTGTCGGGAAAAAATCTGGCTTAAGTATTTCATTAACTTGATTTCAGAAAGCTGTAGAGTAGGATTAGTCCCACAAAGTCTCTGGCCTTGAAGACTAACCCAGCCAGCGAGCTACTCGTTACGTCTCGTTACCAAGATGAGCGGATTCGCTGCGCGTAAGATCAGTGAGCTACTGCTGGGCAGAGAGTAAAGATCATGCTGCATGTTGCCAGTGGTAGAAAATACTGTAACAGTTGAGTGGAGGGATAATGCCGCAGAGACAGAGATAGACAACACGTGGAGTGGGATAGCCAATCAGGGTGCAGCTACCTCCCCTAGGCAGGAACTCTACGAACGGTGAGACTCTCTCCTAAGGTATATACGTAAAAACCCAGAGACTTTGTGGAGGTAATCCTACTCTAATCATGGGTAAAATTAAGTAAATAAGATCCGCAAACAAGGAACACTTGTAACAATATCATAATAGTCAATAGAGAATTTTTGCCCAGCTTAGCCTACGTTGAACGACCGGCTGTTACAGATGTTCGCCATCTTTATTATTTACGTCAAGTTTATACAAGGGTGTCAGGCCGTGTAAGTGTGTACAACTTGCCAATATTGAGTTGCACACATTACGTCATTTAGGCTATACCGGGATTGTTAGTAACATTTTCCCCCTAGGTTGAGTATATTCCTGATATAAATTGATTAATAGTAAGTCTGTAAGTGTTTAATCTAGCACAGTGATTCTCAAAGTGGGGTCCGCGATGGTGTTTCAGGGGTCCGCAGGCGGTCCAAAAAGAAATAGGATATCCCGTAATTTACTCAAATTACATTTTTTCTAAAGCAGCTTCACTGTTCACATTAAGGAGTAACCTCTGTTTGTTATCATTGGTAGTGTTATTTTGTCTATTGAATTAAATACATTTGAATCAAAGTATTTTTTTTCAAAACCCAGAGGGGGTCCACGAAATTTTAATTTTTTTCAAGGGGTCCGCGGACTGAAAAGTTTGGGAACCACTGATCTAGCATCATTACATAACGATCATCTTTCTTTTCTTCTAACGAAAAACATCGCTAAATTCGTTAGAACATTCTAATGTTTATGACTGACTTCCTAACTTGGAACGAGTTCTTAAAACTTATTGCCTCAGTAAAGACTAATGGGTGGAATGGTCAACTAAAATGTTACTGCCAAATGTTGTTCTTAAGCCGCAACAGAAAACAATGTACGAGGCGCTTCCATAAAATAAGTTTCCCTGGGGCCGTTTACAGAATCAAAACACAATTTCATGGAAATGTTTATTGTAACAGATTCTGCAAGTGTTCAGCTATTTTTTCAAAATATTCGCTTCCGGAATTGATACATTTTTCATACCGTGGGAACAACGTTTGAATACCTCTGTCGGAGAAGTCTGCCGCCTAGGATTTGAACCATTCTGTGGCAACCATGTCCGCCTCTTTATCATACTCTGGCATTTCTTGAGGTGTAGGAAAAGATGGAAATCAATGGCAGCGACATCCGGGCTGTAAGGTGGATTTTTAAATACCTACCAGCAAGTTTCCTGCGTAGGTTCGACGCAGGTATTTAAACATTCACCCTATAGCCCGGACCTCGTTCCCAGTAATTTCCATCTTTTCCTACACCCCAAGAAATGAGGAAGATTAACAAAGAGGCGAAGATGATTGTCACACAGTGGTTCAAATCCCATGCGGCAGAGTTCTACGACACAGGTAGGCCTATTAAAAAGTTGGTCCCACTGTATGAAAAACGTCTCAATTCCGGCAGTGAACATTTTGAAAAATAGCTGAACACTTGCAGTATCTGTTGCATGAAATTGTGTTTTGTTTCTCTAAACGGCCTCAGGGAAACTTACTTTATAGATGTGCCTCGTAATTAAAACTGTATGAATAGAATGTAATTTAACTTCAAAACATGAAAGAAAATCGAGAGAGAAATGTAGAGAATGGTTGTATTTCCACAACAACGTAAAAAAAAAATACTCGCATGAAGCCGGGAGCTAGTCAAATTATCAGACGTTTAGAAAGACGAAAATAATGTGTGGGAAAAATGTGAGAGGGATAATTTGAAAGTGTGTCATGAGGATGCACAGGATGGAGGTACGGAAATCATGCGCCTGGGGCAATCTTAACAGGGGTCAACGATTCACTTATATAACAAAATATCTCTATACTCCACTCTTTTCTAACATATATACACCTCAATTAAAAGAACCCTGGAGTCTGGGCATGAATTTAGTTCTTCTAGCGTTAATAATTAGGTACCATTTCTTAAAAACCAAGATAACATCCTCCAACTACAACAAAAAAGAACTTTTTTTTAAATAAAGCATTAATGCCACACTGAGCTTCAAGCTTTTACAGAAATATGTTGTTGGTGACTATTCCACTCATACGCCGCGTGTTTCATATTGACCAATAACGTTTAGCAATTCCTCGGGTATAGACCAATCACGATCTTATAAAATGCTTGCTATTAATACGAGGAAGGGATTTTACCTGATAAAATCGTAATCTCATTACTGCACACGTAAGCATCAATGTGCCCTTTTTAATACGTCACATGCTGCCATTAAACAGCACGAAAACAGATTATTTTATACAACCTAACTTGTTTGGAAATTGAAATGATAGAAATGTACATTGATTAAAAACACAATTTCAATTCGGTGCAAGCCAGTTGGTGTGTTTTTATTCTGTTCTGCTGTTAGCTTACCTGAATTAAGTTAACTATGTCTTATATGCACCATTGGTAGCACTGGTCACAATATAGTAACTCGAATCGACTCATGGATGGTTGATTCATAGTATGCCGTGATCTCGCAGCTGTTATAGAACAAATCACGAAAGTAATTATTATTTGTATAATCCGTTACATTTTTATTCATGGAATAGTCTTAATAAATCCAACTCGTCAATTCTCGTGGGATTACCTATGATAATTAAATTATGATAGTCCCTATCTATAATACAGTATTTCAATTCTCACAGTCTTTGTTTCAGACAGCGTCACACAAAAAACTTTTTACTTGTCTACCCGTATTATAGGTAAGGAAGTATTGTATTAGATCTTGAAATTTGAAGTCGAATTTTCAGCATTAATGCAGATAGGCCTAATAAGGTTCTTTGAATCCAAAAGTACAATTTTCAGAGACATTCCTGTGGCCTGTCTATGTATCCGTCTGACAGACAGACCATATTTCAAAAGTATTGACTGGGAGGCCTGAAGGGGGGAAAAAACTTGGAAGACCTAGACGTAGGTGGGAGGACAATATTAGAATAGATTTAAGGGAAGTCGGATTTTCGAAGGATGGTTGAATGGAGTTAGGGGTTGAATGGTGGGCTCAGATAAGCGCGGCAATGAACCTTCGGGTTCCATAAAATAGATAATATTCCTTTAGCTTCCTTAAGCTGCGTCTCCATTGATATACATTTAACACCAACATGTCAATATTAACAAGTTGATATTGACATGTATATTGCAATTTCGCGTTCCAATTGACTTGACATGCAAACCCAGCGTGTTGCACTTAACATTTTCAGATGTTAATTTGTTTTCCGGAGAAAATGGACAACATGTCAAGTCAATTGACTAGTCGATCGATATCGGCTTTGTTTCGGGAATTTCCGAGAAACAAGAAGCGATCGCCAGCTTAATCGGCTGTGGTTCGGGAATTTCCGTGTACACGAAAAGCAGTCGACAGCTTCCTCAATATTGCCGGCATCCATTTTGTATTATGTGACTATTTGGTATATCAGGGTTCTCAATAGCATTGCATATACTTTTGAAATTATTTTTTATGGCATACTCCATTGTTGAAAAATGTGATAGTTACTTTGAAAAGATCAAGACATCTATACAAAATTAGTATTCAAGAAAGTCATAGAAACCTACAATATGATAATATCGATTAGTAAGACTAAAGTAATGGCTACAAGGAAAATACAATAGAAGGGCTGAAATAGTGATAAAAGATCAAATAATAGAACAAGTGAACAATTTTAAATACCTGGGATGTGAACTATCGATTTATAAGTTGAATCAAGATTTAAACAACGTAATAAAATATAATGCAGTAAATGGATGTATCAATAGGTACTTAGGAAAGTCAATGAGGAAGGAGGTAAAACTCAGGTTACATAATATAGTTTCGAAACCGATATTATTGTATAGTAGCGAGACTTGGACAATGAGGAAGAAAGAAAAAAATAAAATTGAAAGCTCAGAAATGAGATTTATGAGAAGGCTACAGGGAGTAACCCTTAGAGACAGAGTAAGAAGTGAAGACATATGAAAAGAACTGGGCCTAGAAAGAAGTATGGTGGAAGAGGTAGGTAAATACCAAAAGAATTGGCATGAACATGTCAATAGAATGCCGGCTGACAGACTAAGTTATGTTAACTGCAACATGTTGGTGCTAAATGTATATCAATGGAGACGCAGCTTTAGGAATTGTCTATTGCCATTGATTAAGTAATACAGTAATACCAGTACATGAATGCCTCACAATGCTAGGACTATGTCTATATATTATAAACTAGCATGTGCCCACGGCTTCGCTCACGATAATTATTTCAAAAATTAAAAATTAAGAGCATAATAGTTGAATCATTATATTTATTAACACCTAAATCACGTGAATTACATACCACGATTAGATAGCGTCGCATGGTAAAAGCAACCTCAGATTGGAGTTCCTTGGCCCAGAAAACCCCTGTATAGTGAGTTTCCTCAAAACCGAACAATGTTTGACCATATTTAGGCCTATATTGATTATCCCTCTTCCGTGTAGGTTGAAAATTTCATATGTCTACGGGCCTTGACATTCTAAACAAATTAATCGTCCAGGATGGATTTACAAAATCAAGCGATCGAATTCTCTGGCCCAGAAAACCCCTGCATAGTGAGTTCTGTCTAAACCGATCAATGTGTGTCCATTTAGGTCTGTTCCGTCTATGCTGAAAATTTCAGATATCTGCGGGCCTTGACATTATAAACAAATGAATCGACCAGCGTGAGCTTAGAACATTCAAGCAATCGCGATGCTTTTATTTCCAAGGTATGACGAAAATAGCCAAAGCCAACTGTAATTGATTTGACATTGAAATGTATTACTCAAAACTGATGCCTCGAAAACGCAAAAAAATGCATGTTTTCTGCCCGTTTTTCACTCATAACTCACGAACGAAAGCGAAAATTAAAATTCCGTCTTTGAGGTGGATTTTCCGACCCTTCAGTCCACATATGTTTGAAATTTCAGATCTCTGCGTTGAGTAGATTTCACTGGGCTTCGCGGACAGACAGACAGAAAGACAGACAGAAAGACAGACACTTCCTTTTATTAATATAGATGCCACATAATTCTAAATAATAAATACATAAATGCTACAAAATAGTAGGCCATATATAATAAATCTGTAAATGCTACAGAATACTAAATTATAAAATATAAAGAGCGAAGCGAAACATTTCCAAACCTACTTTTAGGCTATTTATTTTTGATTAATTCCGTTTGAGATTTTAAATGAACAGTGTTGTTATGCCATGCGTGATAATTGGCCACTGGTGCCTGGCGGGATTGGAAGATGTCGAACTGACACGATTCATAGATCTGATTGAACTTCACCTCTGCACTGCAGCTTATCCCGGAAGCAAGAGTTTAGCCGTATTAGGCGTGTGTACACTGCTGGCTGCTGTCTCATTACACTTAATTAATAGCACAGGTGGTGATAATTACCCACATCCCCGGTAACTTATTCACACACCGCGCCGCTATCGGTGATATTAAGACCCTCATGTTACGAGGAAGACCTGAATGAATTCTGTTTTAAATGTCTTTAAAAACCATCTATTTAATAAGAAGAAGTGTTTGTATGTCTATGTGCGATGCCGAGCCAAATCTACGGCCCGCAGAGATATGAAATTATAAACATAGATGGATTGAAGGGAGTCCGAGTGCACTTCGAAGACAGTTTTTTATTTTCGCTTTCATTCGCGACTTATGAGCGAAAAAATGGCATAAAACATTATTCTTACCAACTCAAGAATTGTTTATTACTACTACATATATTCTCAGTTTTTATGCTTGTATATAGAATGTCTTTTAGAATTTGATTTTTTGTTATCCAGGTTTTATCATACAGAACATAATTTAACTGTATTACTTTAAAATATCGTATACAGGTATTACATAAAGATTGTACAAACTCAAGAATTGCACTGACTAAGTCATAAAAAAAAATTATCAGTTCCTTTATGTATGTAGCCTATATAGTGTTTTATCTACCTAGGTAGTATGCGAAATAACTTGATATAGTACAGAACATAATTAAAAGTAATATTACATAAATATCCTACTCATGTATCAGAATTATATAATACTAATTATATAAAAAAATAATATTGATAGGCCTATATTAATTCCTTTTCAACATTTATCCAATTCTAACCTTCCCACACTAGTGCATAAGGTGGAAAAAATAACTTTATATAAGATTATTCTTAGCGCTATCGACGCACCAGATTTTACTTTTCAATTTTGAAATTAATCGCCATAGCAACTATGAAAAAAGAGCATCGAGTAAAATATAAAGCAATCGCCACAAAGTCGAGGTCAATCTTCGGAAACCGTGCTTTCCCCACGATCCACTGTACGTGGATTCTTCAAGAATTGGAAATACAAACAATTAATACATCTTTGCTCTTAATGGAAAGACATTTAATATATTTTACCCAGAATATCTATGAGGAATATAGAGTCTTTAATGTAGTTTTACTATTATTTGTCCTGCCACGTACGCGATGAGCACGCACTAAAAGTAACAATTAAAAATAATTCTAATTCATGCATTTTATATCAAAGCGATGTCAGTGTTAATCAATTATGTTATTTATCTGTCAAATAAGTGATTTAAAAATCTAGCGATTGAATTCATAAACGCTGGCCAAGCCTGCTAGTTACATCATAAACAGATTTTAACTTTACTAATTTGTTCAGAATTGCTTTATTTCTGAATAAATTCTCCTTCATACTATTTCCTTCCAACCTTCTGACCTTTTGCCGAATGTGACGGCCGAGTTGGTAATATCTCACATTCAAAGGTCGTGGTTTCAAATCCGTTGTCAGACTAATGCGACCGTAACTTTTTTTTTTCAATTTCCACATTGGAAATTATTCTCCATCTAAACTGAACGTTCTTATTCGATTCCTATAAACAGTAGAGTCCCGCTGATCCGGAGTAGATGGAGCCGGACCCTTTTCCGAATCACCGAAAGTCCAGATTAAACTGAATTTGGCCTAAAATGCACATGCTTCCTCTCCCCTGCACCGGGTGTTCGGAAATTCATATTACAAACTTCTAGAGCTTGTAGAGGGGACTTACAGTTGGTAGACAATATTTCGAATGGGAACCCATGTCCGGAAATGTACCGTTTCCGTGCTACAGCCATTACAATGTATCGGATTTGCCGGTGTTGTTTTGCAACCGGAGAGACAGTACATGACGTCAGAAGAGCGCCCTGTGAAATGAGGTGTGACGTAAGGTACAGAAGTAAATGACGTTTGACTCATTACAGACGAAAGTCAATTTTTTTGGTAACAATACCAAAGTAAACGTGTCCCTTACAAAACTGCTCACTACAACACAGGCTCGATGTGACGACCACCAACGTCGTTGCACACATTGTACCGACTCGTTCCAACACACCTGGTGTCCTGTTAATCTCTTGTGCAGCGACCATCACTCGTGCCAGCAGTTCTTCCTCGGTCTCTACAGGAATCTCGTACACCATACTCTTCATACGACCCCAGAAGGAATAGTCCAATGGCGGCAAATCCGACATTGTAATCGCTGTAGGTCGGAAACGGTACGTTTCCGGACATGGGTTCCTATTCGAAATATTGTCTACTAAGTCCCCTCCACTAGCCCTAGAAGTTTGTAATATGAATTTCCGAACACCCTATATGTAATAGCAAATACTCTCAATAAGGAAATACCGCTAACTCCCTCTCTTTTTTCCGGGACACGGCTAAACTAGCGCCACTAGTGGCTGGGAGTGTTCAAGTACTAATCAGCTGATACACTCATCGTGTGTTTTGTTTTATTGGCTGTAACGTGTCCAGTTACATACGTGGAATACTATGGTTTTTACAGTGACAGAAGAATTCAATATATCTGTTTTGCTTCCCCAGAGATAAGGATGAGTAAGTACTCACAAAGACTGACTGAGGAAAAAAGTATACAATGAAATCGCCGAATATTTTGGCAACACCTTTTAGAAAATAACCATTATTAGGGTCATGATCACCTGCTCTTGTCGCGGCAGTTGAATTTTCTTTTTCAAATTTGTATTATAATGTAATTTCTATGTGATTCATTTAAAAATGTTGAAAGCTGGCTTATCATCAGGCTATTTTTTAATGTAAAAATGGCAAACATGTTTATTTTAAAATAATTTGAAATATTTTACCAATGCTATGAAGGATATTTAAAACGTCTTATTTTGACGTAAAAGTTGCTCAAGTGAAAAAATAGTTTCAGCAGGAATTATCTACTAACCTATTTCTGAAATTAGTGTTATCATTGC